>JAPJYX010000012.1:30002500-31202500 GCA_030503985.1 Himalopsyche tibetana | reverse complement strand
GTTTAAGAATTTTTTTTTTACAAGAACTAAAAAAAAAAGGTCTCACGTCATTTTATTTTCTGTTATTTCAAAATCCCTTATAAAACTTATACTTAAATGTTACAAAGCATGTATGGGGGGCACGGAAAAATATGACACTCAAAAAGGAGCCGCGGGCGCAAAAAGGTTGAGAAATTATGACTTAAATGATCAAAAATAAAATGCACAAAGTAATCATCACTATAAACTAGTCAAAGTCAACCTGTGGCCTATTTAGCTTTTTGTGCGGCCTAAAATAGTCATAGTTACTAGTCCCTAGATTCTTTTTAAAACATCTGGTATTGTTTTAATAGCTTTACCTAAGCCAGTGATACTCAACATTTTTTCTTCTGGGCCACATGCCGGTTTTTGCCTGGGCCATATAGCAATTATTATTCATAATGTATTGATATAACATACATATGTTATGTAAGAAAACAAAAATATTCTTTCGTTGACGCAAAGTTTTGCAAACAAATACCAAATGTTTCAAAAATCGTCTGTTGGCTATGATTGTTTTCGGTCACACATACAGTCTGAATGGGCCGCAGGTTGCGAATCACTGACTATTTTGGATACATTTGTTTTTTGTGTATTTAAATTTATATATTTTTTGTTTGTTGGCCCTTTGCTGGTTTTAATTTAACGTCATTGTATAATGTATAGTGAGTAGTTTAGAATAGCGTATTAATATAAATATGTTGCGGCCCACGTAAAGTATCAAAAATCACTATCTGGCCTAGACGAAAAAAAGGTTCAGTATGACTGTTCTGATCGGTCAGTTATGTTGCCGTCAAAATAGACAGATAACTACTTAATATGTCATTATAATAAATTAAACAACTTTTAATCTTAATTTTACGTTTATATTCATTTACAAAACTAAATGTAAATGGCGAAAGCCGAAATAGCTATTAACGCATAAATATAAAAAAATTTAGAACTAAAATACGTTGATATTTTTACCCTATTAAAACTAAATGTAATCAAGTCTGCATTTTAGCTGGATATACAATTTCACGCTACATGATTTTTTTATTGACCGCAATATTTTTTTAATCTCTGATGAAATGTAACATAATAATGTAAGTTGATTTCATAAAATAAGCAAAATTATCTACATTTAGAGGATGTTGTGTGCAACTTTCACAAGTGAACAGTATCCTGCTAAGCGAATGATCTACTTGATCAGGGTTGTTCAATTTTACTGCACGTGCGACCTATTATTTCAGTAATCTTATACCAACGATATGAATAATAAATACACGATACCTCATTTATGTTAATAGTTGTCTTTTTATTTCAAATTTTCGTAGTTTTAAGGAAAAAGTGATTTGTTTTGGTGATTTCGATTTTGAAAATAAAAATAATTGAAAAATCCATAACTTGGTGTGTTACCTTGTGGTGAAAATTTGAAATGATTTTTTTTATTATTAATATTTTTTTTCCATGCCCGCTACCAATGCGGAGCATATGGCCTCAAAAATTAAGGAATCTTAACAGAATTTTTTCTACAATAACTGTTTGTTACTCAGTCGTTCAACCTCACGTTTTTTCAAAGTGAGTAGTAGAGAAAGAAGGATAAGGCTAGTACAGGACTAGTGGTTGACTAATCGCTATTGCTACACCCAGTTGTTAAAGGATCAGAGGGATGGGAAGAGAGGAAATGATGTGAATTGACATCACAAACACCCTGTCTTCGATCACAACTTTGAATTGAATTATTCCCAAATTCACAGTGATCTTACCGGGAATCGAACCCAGACCTGCGTGATCGGTAAAGCAAGCTCTAACCTACTGGGCCACAGCAGGCGATGATGAATATGTTTATTTTATATAAAATTGCTACTCATTTCCTAGTCTAGAAAATTGATGTAGAAAAACTGTATATTTATTGATTTAGATTTCGACTGAAGGTGCTTAGTGAAATTACAAACTATGTACATTCACACACGTTTTGTTACTAGAAATATGGGTTTCGACTTTCGGCATTTTTGTACGTTCAAGTAGAGGTGGATTACCCTATAAGCAAATGAGGCGCGCGCTTGCGGCCTCCGATTCTTAGGGGCCTCAAAAATAGCTTATATAATGTAACTCGCTAAGTTTTTGTTCGGATTTTATATATTTTTATTATTTACTTGTAATTTCTGACGTTTTTATGCTGTCCAAAAAACAGGGCCTCCAAATTTTATTGCGCCTGGGGCCTCCTATGTGATTAATCCGCCGCTGCGTTCAAGTGCAAGAATAGACGAACTGACGTTTAAAAAATAAGTGTATCATGTTCGTATACGAAATATGTAAATGTATTAAAAGCCATTCATGGGTCGTTAGTAAAAAAAACTTGAATGTACATAATTCGAACGATTTAAATTGTATATTTATTCATAAAATGAGCTAAATAGCTTAGTTTTTTCACCTCGGTCTCGTTTACATTTATTTTTAAATGTGTGTTGGTTAAACTGATTATAAAATACATACATACACATTTTACGTGTTTTTTCCACGACAAATGTGAAATTCAAATCCTGACCATTTACAACGACACGTTGGTTTCCAACGGTTAGGGAAATAACAACTGAACCCTCTTAATTTAGATTGAATAGTTCAATAATAAATGAACACCAATGAAGTGTTATAAGCGCGCAGAACAACATTTTTCGTTAGGGCCTTTGTTTTGGGTTCGGTAGAACCCGCCACGCTTACATTACGTCCAATCTCTACACTCTCATAAAGTGACGGATTAAGCCAGTGGAAGGGAACCTGCGGCCTCTTGGCTTCTCCGATGCGGCCTTTTGAGTTGATCAAAATATTCACTTTGATCAAAAAATTATACGCAAGCGATTGGAAAAATAGCGTAATTAACCCATTTTATCAAGGGTGTCCAACCTTTTATGCCCTGGGATCGACTTTTCAATCTTAAATTTTCTCGCGATCGACTTCAAACATTATTCTTATAAGAAATTTTATTTGGTAGGGTTTTTTCCCTTCTTCAAACTTAGAAATGTTTATTTTTAATGCGAAATACATATCATTGGATAGATATGTGCTTACAAAATAATTCAATTTTAGTTTTTTTTTAATATTTTATATTTAAATTATATATTTTTTCGAAATTCACGTTAGCTTTCGAGATCGACTAAATTTTCCCTTGGTTTCGACTGGTCGATCGCGATCTACCGGTTGTACACCCATGCATTATCCGTCTAATCAAATTTACAGTTAATAATTATTAAAATCGAATTTCTTATTCTTTTCATAGTTTAGGAACTATTGGAATAGTTAAAATTTTACTATTCGATATTCGAATAGTTGAAAATGACGAATAGTCGGGATCCCTTCCATGAACACAAGCTATGTATAGTGTTTTGATTCCGGTTTGGCGGCAGTTATAAATCGAGCGGTGCATGATTCACGCGGCATGGAAGTATTTATTTACAAACAATTTGTGAGAGGATAACGGCATTTAATAATATACATGAAGTAAGAGAGCTGGCGGTGCATTTCTACGTAAAACGTTAGGATGTTCGCTGTTAGGTTACAGTTATATTGCGTTTATTACTCGGCTCGTAACATGTTATCGAACAGCTAACTGTATTTCTTATGTGGACGAAATCAAAGCGAATGCGAAGCGATTCGGTTCGGCACGAAAATATCAAATGATCTCCGCCGCTATAGAGTGACAAAAAGCTCGCCGCGATCAGTTGATATGATATTTTGATTCGCTTTAAACCGTATTCCAATCGCGTTCGCTGTGACTTCTACCACGTATTTTTACCAACAGATTTTTATACGAGAACTGTTTGTTACTCAGTTACTCAACCTCTCTTTTTAAAAGAAAGTAGTAATAAAACTATATGACAATAACAGGACTAGTGGTTATCTAATCGCTCTCACTACGCCCATTTTTTAAGATAGGATAGGTGGGAGGGAATGTAAGACATCACATACATACATGCCTTCGGACAGAAATCCATAAATCAATATCTAGAAACCAGGACTCTGCAGTCCTGAAAAAGAGACGACTCTGAAGAAATTTTTCAATCTTCTCATTTTAACTTATATACACATAAGTATATCGACTGTGGAAAGGAAAAAGAACGTATCCCACACATATCAAATTGTACAGGAGGCGAAAAAAACGTGTTTTAATGATTTTGGACCATATGTAAATTATGAATTATACACAACCTTTAAGTGCACGGACACTTCTAAGCTGGTGTTTAATTGACATGATCTAATATTAATTTAAGAAATTGTCTAGGAAAAACTTTTATTTCAGTCTTTTTTCTTGGTTTTAATTTTTTACAATGTCCTCTTTTTCAAACATAAAAGCTAAATGTAGATACTAATTCGGCATTTGCAGATTGCATCCTTTTGATAGAACGTGTATCAAGCTTGATAAATTGTAAAAATTTGAATCGTTCAAACTATGTACATTCTCACAAATTTTGTCATTAACGACCCGAGTTTCGCCTTTCGGCATCTTCAGGCATTCAAGTGCACCGATGAACTTGAACTGACAAAATTTGTGAGAATGTACATAGTTTGAACGATTCAAATTTAATATTGAAATTCCACCAAGCACCTTCAGTCGAAATCTTAAATTGATAAATTGTGTTTATCGAAAAAAAACCTGTTTTGAAAAAACTATGGGTTACGTCCTTTTTTCTTTCCACAATCGATATGTATTCCATCAGACTATCTTTAGTCAGCAAAGCATGCAATATCAACACTATGGAGTATTGTGGTTTGAATACACATCATTTAATACATATTTTTTTAATGGATCTGAGTGGATCGTTTTTCACGACTCCGACTCCACAGCCCTGATAGAAACTGTCCGTACTGAGATTCGAGCCCATGATCTCCGTGTTCTAAGTCAACGACGTAGACACTCGACAACGCAGCTGGCAAATTGTATTTAAAATTATAACGCCGGTATTTTAATAGCTAAATAAAATAGTTTTCATTACAGAAGTTAAAAATTTGCGAAATATTTTGTACTAAAAAGCCACGTGAGATTAACCGAAAAGAGAGTTAACGTCACTAACATTAATCGATGTTATGTTGAAATCAATCATCATTTTATTAATGCCTTTACATAACTCAAACTCAATGAAAAACTGTCTCCGCTAAGGGTAGGTTTCATAATATTATTTCAGCTGACGGGGTGAAACGTATTTTTTTTCAAAATATGATACTTTGGTTTTAGATAACAGTCGCTGTTCTCTCAGGCTGAGTGAATTCTAAAAATAATTTAATCAATACACCAGATTCGCTCTCGCGTTGTTGGTGACGTAACAGAATTAAATTCCTTAATGGTATAAAAACATTTTTAAAAATCCCAAGAAACTTTCGTATTATAACCTTTTAAACAAGCAAATGATGACTGACGTCCACGATTTCTCATAATTAATTTGGGTTGGTTTTTTTTTACCATATCCGCCCCCAATGTGGAGCATATGGGCTCCTTATGGAGTTTATCTCAACATGAGTGTTTCTACGAGAACTCAGTTACTCAACCTCTCTTTCTCCAAAGAGAGTAGGAATATAAGGATAGGGCTAGGACAGGACTAGTGGTTAGCTAGTCGCTCTCGATACGCCCCTTTCATAGGATGGGATGGGTGGGAGAGGGGAATTCAAGACATCATATACATCCGTCCCTTCGAATAGAAATTATAAATCGATTGAAAAATTAATTTAAAAAAACTGTCCGTACCGAGATTTGAACCCGTGCCCTCCGTAACCGAAGCCAACAACGTTGACCACTCGGCCACACAGGCGGCAAACAGGCGGGGTTGGTATTTACAGTTTACAAATTCACTCAACTCTTTTTTAACTAACAGTAGATACGTGCTACAAACAACCGAGTAAGCAAATGTTTCAATACCTAAGAAAATTGGAGATTGGTTACTTGAATAATAAAAAACCGTCTTATTTGAAAAAATAGCAACTTTGTAAAATAAAAAAAAACATGTTATTCATAATTAACATTTTAATTAAGAAAAATAATACTATTTATTGCTATTACGAAGACCTTTATGAGGGACTGGACATAAATCACTTTCATCGCTAGAATTGTCTTGACACGCTTAATGTGTAAGGACCTAATCAAGCCTTTTGTTTATTATTGTTTCGTGTTGGAGACTTTATTGTTTTAACAAAATCCGTTGTCCGCTTCTGCGTTTTTTGTTTCTTGGTTGTGTTAGAACAAATATTTTTTGTATAAATAAAGTATTCATTCTTTTTAGTAAACCGTGTTATAAAAAACCGTGCAAAAAATAGAGTCGAGTGTATTAACACATTGGCTCCGGGTGACGTGGAACCCACGTACATCGTAATCGGGGTGTAACAAAAAACTAGCAAAAAAATATGAGACAAATGATAAATGAATACACTTTACCTTTACATTATTGAGTTTTTTCCAGAGAAAAAATACTTATCGTGGTGGTTTTCTCGACCGTAATTGTTATTTCGAAATATTGTTTTTTGAGATTGAAATATCAAAATTACTCAACAACCAAAAATATATTTATTTGGCTTGAAATATTTATTTATCATAATAGCATTTTTTAAAGCAAGGATTATCATAATATTAATTAGTTATTAAGTTCTTTCCAGAGGCGATAAAAGAATACTTATCATGTTGTTTTTTTTGACTGTGTTTGTCATTTCGAAATATTGTTTTTGAGATTTTAATATCACAATCACCCAACAACCAAAATTATATTTTTTTGACTTGAAATATTTATTATCATAATAGCATTTTTTAACGCAAGGATTATCATAATATTAATTTATTTCAAAAAAATATTTTACATTATTATGAAATCAGTTCGTCGTATTTTAATAAATAGTAATTAGGAAATCCACATTGAATTTTTGCTGCTTATTAGTTAGTTATTATTTAGAAGGTTAATGTATTTTCGTTATAAAATAATTTAATATAAAGTAAGCATTACAGTGTTTCTAATTATATTCAGATGGTACCAAATGTGTTGAAATTGTATATGTACATATTTGAATGTCAATGTGATTCAGAAACATTACAACAAAGTATTTTAGTTCTACAGTTTTAAATAATTTTATTCGTTGATAGCTATTTCGGCTTGCGCCATCGTCAGAACTACATTACATTTAAATATGTTATTTTATCAAATACCACGAATTTGGATTACTTTTATTATCTATATTTTTTTAGTGATGCTAGAATAACAAAAACGATGAGGGTTTTATTTTTATTATTAATTATTGAGAGAATATTCACGAATTATATTTAAAGCCGTGCTTATGCTTAATAATCAAGACTTGGTTTCTGAAATGAATCAATTTAAAATTCAGTGTACAATTTAAAATGATGCATGTATTTATTTGTTCAGTATCCAATTCATCTTTTTTGATCAATCATGTGCATAAAATTTCTGTGTCAAAATGGCCAGTGAATGACAACAGTCAGTATTTAAAATAAAAACGTCAGAGATGAAAAATTTGCGACCATTCAGCGTGGTCTTTTGACTTTGTTAACAAACACGTTAAACTCCAACATCCAATTCTGGACCATTTTAATGATCTCGGGATTTCGGTGATCACAATCTTTCAATACCGCGATTGACCATTTACCTATTGCCTTAATTGTCTCTTTATAAGAATAGCAAACACTTTGCATTAATTATTATAAATGTATATAGATTCTTAGATATTTGCAACATTGCAACAATGCAACAAAAATAGCATTAAAGTCACCGTGTGATCTTACGGTTGGAAAAACAAGTCTAGATCCCCCTAATGATAAATAATGTAATACTGCAAGCAGGGATTCTGTGTCAAGACGTCTCGGGACTTTTGTCGGGTTTTTTGCTGTCTTGAGTCCCGGGACTTTTTTGAAAAATGTCTCGGGAATAGTGACTGATTTAAAATGTGCTAATAACATGTACATTTTGATTTTGAAAAAAAACAATTCTCGTGGTTAAGAAGCCCTCAAAAGCTGGCTTCATATTTTTTCATTTCATGTACCGTTATCATCCCTTCTAAGTAAAAATTAGCCGTAAGCATTGCACATAAGAACAATATTCAATATTAAACATTGTATTAAAAAAACGCGATTTTTACTAGTGCGTACTTTCAAAAGGCGCTGAGTGTATGTAATACATACAGCAGATATTTAATTTTAATAAAAATATAATTTTATTGAAGGGGAAATAAAAGTCTCGAGTCCCGGGATGTCCCGGGACTTTGACTTTATCGCGCCTCGAGTTCCGGGACTTTGAAAACCCCGAGACTTCATAATCCCTAACTGCAAGTCGTTGTAATCTGTAGATATTGAATCGTAATTTGTAATTAGTGGCACGCTATTGCATTGCAATTATTAATAATTATTATATAAAGTATCAGCTAGTGGCCAATTGCATTTACCATTGTTTATCACATCATTGATTAATATCCGAGTCGTGGTACAGATCAAGTTTGAATACTTTCCCGCGATTTAAAAGAACATTATCCATATGGACAAATATGGTGACCAAACTGACCATCTGTTCTGTATCAAAAAGAGAGAATCCATTTTAACTAAGCAGTCTCTGATTTATATGTATATTACTTGTTCTTCTTCTTTTTTAGCACTACAGTACGGGATGAACTTTGCTTGACTTAATTATTCTACTCCATCCCACGTGTTCCTCTGCCTGCTGACCTTCAACCCTTCCAAAATGTCGGCGCCTTTAACGTAATTTCTACAATGACACGTAATGTATGACTTTAATTTGTAAATTAATAATTATCACGTAGCACATAGCCCGTAGAAATATAAACTGCCATTTCACTGATTATTTATAACGGAGCGGCGCCGGTGTCATTGATAAATGTAGTAATGCATAATAAATTTCCACTTAACATGATCCACTAAAAATAGCAAATACGATATCTCTACATAAACTATTTGTTTTGACACGATTATCAGAAACAAAACACAAGCGGATAAAGTATTTTCTGATAAAAATAAATTGTAAGACGCATGCCAGTAACAACAAACAAAAGACTTCGTTCGGTTCCAACACATAAGACGAAATAAGAATTTTTTAGCAATGAGATAGATTTATCCAGTTCCTCATAAAAGGTCTAATACATAATCAATTAGTGACGAATATGACGAATAGTAAATGTAGAATGTACTTGCCTATGATAATATGCAAAAGAAAAATTGACATATCTAACAAATGTTCAAAATCCGAATGTAAAAGTAGAAACAAATTAATTCGAATATGATCCATAATATTCACTTATTCCGAAACGCCATAGAACAAAAACAGATAACAGAGTTCAATATTAATCAGTGGCTTGTAATTCTCGAAATATTTCTGACACATTGCTGATGATTTAATTAACATTAACCACAATATAATATCAAATAATGAGATAAAAAATGACTACAGTTAACGAGTCGCAAAATTGTAAAACGTAGTAAATTTCATGTTAATTATTTAATTGCATATTTAAAACAGTTTATATTTCAAAACTTCGGTGATTTTTAATTCCTAAATAAACGTTTTCGTAACACGTGCGCGATAGTTTTATTTAATTCTACCTACCTGTTTTACGTCGAGCTCATTCAAACTGTTATTGGTCTATGACTTTTATTAGTGGGGATTTATTCTTGGAAAATATAACATCGTGAAAAAAAGTAGAAATTTCTTACAATAAATGAAACTCGCTCAAAAATAAATTACGAGTAATGTCACCGTATTTTTTACATTACCAGCGGACATAGCTTGAATATATTGTTTTTATTTTAACTGGCTATATGAAAGAATTGATTCATCTTTTCTAAAACTCTTATTAACTATTCAAAAACTGAACGCGGATATATTCAAAATTCTATGCGTCTGTGTTGCCCTACATATGAAATTCGTCCCAACTTCTCAGCCCACCTACAACTTGCTGTGAAAATCGATTAACAAAGTTGAACGACCTTTTATGAGAAGCAAAGAGAAAGTTTTTTTTTAATCATTCTTTAATTTAATCATAAAGCGATTCAATTTGTCGTATTCGATAATCGTACACGTTTGATCGACGATACAGTGTAAATGTGGGGCTATAATGCAAAACTTACTATTTCCAAAACTCAAACTTTTCAGTAGAGTCTAATACTATAACGAATAACGCAAATAAAATAACATTGGCATAAAAGTATGATTTCCAATTTGAAAACGACAGTCTTGTAGACATTTTAAATTAAAACTAATAGGATCAGTCGATTCCTTAGGTTTGAATTACCCTATCTGCTTATATAGTTAGGTATAACTCAATATCACTCATTTTTAAAATAGTAATTTTGCATTATAGCCCCACAAATCTCAACTATAAAAAGTATGTATAATATTTTGACTATATATTGATAGTATATATTATATTTTTAGCTGTGTTCTCTCAAAATTTGGAGTTTTTGTTTCATAATGTATCGTTTCTACTACTAAATAAATTGGATGGAAACCAAAAGTGTAAGTTTTATTTTCAGACTAAAGAAAGAATTTAAATAATATATTACGAATGAAATTGTTAAATTTCTCCACATCTCACTTAGAATTGGAAGAGGCTTTAAGAGACATCTATTCTTTTGGATAATAAAGCAAAAGTTTCCATCTTAGAATAAAATTGTAATTCTAATGAAAGCCATGAAGTTTTTATACTTGTATTTGAAACCAATAATCTCAATAAGTATCTACTTTTATAAAAAAAATGTGTTTTTATATTAATCGTTCATCAATGGTGATTTATTTGTGATTGTAAGCTTTCGTTTATTTCAAGGCAAAGGGAAATTTCTGATATGAAAAACTCCTATGGCAAATATAAACCGATGCTTCTCCGAGTATCCTTTACAACAGTTTTCAATGTTCAGATATTTTTTAATATTTATTGTCACTACGTTTGATCGACATATCAAAGAACTTTAGAAAAAACCGTGTGAACACTTAATCTCTTTTATTTATTTGTGGTGCATATTTGTTTATAGTTTTTTTTAGAAATTCATATATTATACAATATAAAGACATAAGTTATGTACAGCAAACGATCTTCAACTCTTGTTTGAATATGAGGGCTGATTTTGGGTAGTTTGAGAGCATTTTCAACATATAACAAAAGTAATTAATAGCTAATTAAAACGTTTCTATCACTTAACCTTTATTGGTACGAGTCGGTTCCCGGCAAGCATTGCAATGCCACTCAAAGAAAGAAAGTGTTTGTGTTTTAATTGTGTTTATTGAAGTGAATGTTTATTTTTTATGACTGTTTGACGTTTGGCGTTTGCTGCCAATTGTCTATGGTACGACACACGCGCCACTTACTATAAGTTAATTGTACTATAACCTTCACGCAAGTGCATGCATACGTTGTCCAAATGAACTGTACGGCAGACATTAAAACATTGATATATAATATAAGACCTACAGTCCTTAAGATAATAAGTATAACCTAATAAGTATAACCTAATAAGTTTAACCTTCCCGAAAGAGCAAGCAAAAATTTTGTCAAAGTTTTATTGAAAACGGATGAGCGGTGTAGCAACGCATAAAGTATGAACAGACAAACATTTGTTTTTATAAATTTGATAATATAAAAAATATTTCAATTCATGTCTTGGTTACTCTTTCATTTAAGTCTCATGTGAGAATATATATTTTTTGTATCGTATTTAAGACAATTTATAAGCTCTTGAAATAAAACGTGCAATCAATCATTCCAATGTATCATTAAAATCTAATTTTAATAGAAGAGGACAAGAAATCCTTCTTTCATACCATATGCAATACTTGCTCGCCATTACTTGATTGCATATCTCAAACTGTATAAAATAAACTTTACTAGTATGACCAAATTTATTAAACATAAAATATGCTTTAAACGCAACAAAGTTTAGATGAATATTTCATAAGAATCATTAAATAAACGTAAATAAGAAATATATACAATTTCCCACGGCTATAAACAAAGTTTTCTAAAAAAATAACATTTACTGACAATAATAATTGTATTAAATATTGGCAATAATGTGTACTATTATTACGTCGTAAATTTAATAAAATCTTCACGGGGCATTTTCTTATAATCGTTTTTGTTTTAAATTTAATATTCTCAACTAACGAGTTTTATTAGTTCGCCTATGAACGGGACGGACTAATGAAACGATTTTAACGATTGTTCTCATTGGCCGAATAAAGATAAACACACAAATATGACAAAGGGTGCAAAGAGTCTCGTAATTCTAAAAACTTAAACTTTACAGAAGAGTGTAAAAATATTATTACTGTGTAAGATGTAAATAAGTGTCCGCTCCCAATGTGAAGAATATGGACTCCTAATGGAGTTTATCTCAACAAAAGTGTTTCAACGAGAACTGCTTGTTACTCAGTTGCTCAGCCTCTCTTTTTCCAAAGAGAGTAGGAATAGAAGGAAAAGGCTAGGAGAGGACTTGTGGTTAGATAATCGCTTTCGATACGCCCCGTTCATAGGAGAGGATGGGTGGGAGGGGGGAATTCAAGACATCACAAACATCCATGCCTTTGAACAGAAATTCATAAATCGATTGAAAAATCAATTTATAAAACTGTCCGTACTGGGATTCGAACCCGTGACCTCCGTAGCGGTAGCCAACGACGTTGACCACTCGGCCACACAGGCGGATCTTTAAGATTAGTTCACGCAATATCATGGAAACCGATCATTTTTTTTCACCGTGGCTGACAGAGAATTGTTTGTTGCACACCGGAAAACGACGATGACAAATTTCAGGTTTTTTTTTCATTTGAGTATTTATTTACTTAATAAAAAAAATGACAACATATCGACCGATTCTATGAGCTTTTGAAGCCCTGCGCTCCAGCCTAGTCATATCATTAGGAAATCTGGCCCATTGGCAAGTAAAGTCTTAAAAGACCAACGATAAGCGAATTGAAAAACTATACACCAGATCTCGAATGTCAATTGATGTCAGATGTCCCCCACAGCAGCGCATTATTTGTTGTTTTTGTTTGAGTACTTTTTTCACAACTTACAAAAAAATAAACAATGGAAAGTTCTGAGTACTTTCTTGCACAAAAAAATCGATAAAAAGATTACTTACTTTAGTAAATAAATCTTAATTTAGTGCTTTAGATATAGTTTGGTCAAACAAACATGATTTTTATATTTGCGAGGAATCGACAGCTTCACAGCAAAGTCGACGAAATTGTGTTGTAACGAAACGTCTTTGTTGCAATACTTGATAACCAATTGACCACAACAAGGCAAAAAATGAAAACTTTAAATACTTATACGAAATGTTAGGTGAATATTGTAGAAAAGGCTTGTAAATTATTTCAAAAGTAAGTACAATTAGTCTTTCAACGTTTTTAAACAAAAGCTCGCTGTCTTTTAAGGCTCGATAGAACAACTTTCATATTTTTTGAAATCTTTTCAAAATAACACCAGTAATAATAAAATGATAATTCCATCGGCACAACACTAACTAGATGACTAATTTTCTGTCTTCTGTCAGAACTCAAAAGCGATACAAAATTAAGAGGTCATCGTAAAACAAGTTTTTTTTGAATTCACGCCATTACGGAGTTGAATTTGGGGATTATAAATCGTATTACGTGACTTGCGTAGCCTAGTTTTAAATTACATTACAGATACTTTCAACCTGCAACAATACTCGTGGGTTGTAGCGCGCAATATTTGTAAAATTTAACTATGAATTTTACCTCAAAAGATAGTTTCAAAAACCATACATTATGATGTTCACATTAATTAATAGTGAAAAATTTGTCACTTGTTAAAATTATAAATATCTATTTCATAGCAGAAGACAAAATGTATTTGTTTTAGCCAAGCACCTAAGTATTGAAGTTAATGCTTTTTTACAACGAAATTGATGCATTTTCAAAAATGTAGACATGCAGTTACAACATTTTAAAATGCACATCGTGTCATTTTTCTCTAAAGTTTGTTACAGTCAGTTACTAGTTACAGCCTTCTTCGTGGGATAAAAAGCATAGTTTAACATAATTCACAGTTTAAAATGCAGACATGTTTAAGTATTTTAATATCTATACATCAAATCATACAATTAAAATAAACACTTGCTTTATATCATGGGTGTAAAACCGGTAGATAGCGATCGACCAGTCGATCCCAAAGGAAAATTTAGTCGATCCCGAAAGCTTCCGTGAATTTCGAAAAAATATATAATTTAAATATAAAATATTCAAAAAAACTAAAACTGAATTATTTTGTAAGCACATATCTCTATCATGTATTTCGCATTTAAAATAAACATTTCTAAGTTTGAAGAAGGGAAAAATCCATACTAAATAAAATTTCTTATAAAAATCATGTTAGAAGTCGATCGCGAGAAAACTTAATTAAGATTGAAAAGTCGATCCAAGGGCAAAAAAGGTTGGACACCCTTGCTTTATATAGTACAATACAAATTTGAACATTTTTTTAATTCACTGAGAAATGACACATCCAATTACAGTATACATATCTAAAACGTAATCCCGTTTATCCATTCTAAGAAACCAATGACAAACTTTACATATTTATCAAGTAAACGTTTAAAGAGAATTCACTGTAAATAATAAATTGAATGGTAGTTTTTATTTGATTTAATTTAAATAATATTGTTACAATGTTTCAATTTACACGAAATTACTGTATAGAAATAATTACTTACTTTGCGGCATGATGGCGGTGTTGTATGTTTGGATTATCCGTAGGTGTAACACTTCGATAACTGTAATATAACTTGAACCGAAAACGAATTCAAAATTCACGTGTATAGTAACGCGCGTTCGACGTCGACCACTGCACCGGACGATATCTGTCGGGCGACTGACGCCCCCCACGCCCAACGAGAGTTTTAATGCGGAACCTCTGCAAAGCCTGCGGAAGGTGTCGCCACTGCGGGCCCGGGTGCGTTACGTGGCCCAGTAATCGGTAATCAAAATTATCACTCATGATGTAAATGTAAAGTTTCCCATAAGCTATTTATTAAATTTAATGAATAGTATGTTTGGTCGCCGGTGTGTGGCTGCGGTGACTGTGGGTTCGAGTGTCATAGTCGTTGACTTAGAACACGGAAGTCACGGGTTCGAATCGCAGTGTGGACGGTTTTTATAGATATATATTTCAATCGATTTTTGGGTTTCTGTCCAAAGGTTAATAGTGAAAGATTTACTAATCAATTAATGGTCTTCTAATTATGAGAACTAATTGAAAATCAGGAAGGACATTATGACCCGATGAGAAAATATTGAGGGAGGCTTCATTTCAGTGGTGGGCTGCCAACATTTTAACAAGGGGCTCGTTTAGTCTCGAAGCAATTTTCTTTGTTCTGTGGAAGGAGTGAATTTTCTAATCGCTCCTACGAAATTATATGCAATATTTAAGGAGCAATCGATTGTTACTTAATACACTTATAATATGTAACAATATGCAATTTACCGTAAACTTATCAATGTAAATAGCTAAAAATGTACTATAAGGTATACTGAAGCTGCCGTAGATAATATATAAATTGCAGTTATATACTAATTTGATACGAGAATATTGTTTTCTCTGGAGTTAACAAGGGGCTCGCCGGCCTTATTAAAATTCAACAAGTGGCTCGCGCGAGTCCCTCCGGACCCGCTCCAGCTCACCCTTGCTTCATTTGCAATCGTATATATACATTATCATTGTTTTTACCATGTAACGGTAGAACGGCGTTCCGGCATCTTTTTTTGTCATTTTTAATGTTTCAGAACAACTTCGATTTCAAAAAACTTCTTTCTTTCTTGGAAACCATTGTATGTTTGTCGTCTTCAATGATTCCTTTTGAATGTTATGTGACGGATACCGTTACACTCATAAGTCGATATTATCATAATGCAAAACAATACCAGGTCCATAGACCCACTCCGTGATCAGAACAAATGGTCTAGTGCTTGATATATTTAAAAAAGGAGGTTGAGTAACAAGCAGTTCTCGTAAAAAAACGACAAGCAGTTTTCAAGCAGCAATTTCGTATAGTAATAAAGACACGTTTCAAAGAGTAAATAACTATTTTAGACTATTCGCGCCTCCCTTTGCAATAATCGCTGACTTAAATGAAGCATATAATATAGCCTGTGTGGTCGAGTGATCAACGTCGTTGGCTTCGGTTACGGAGGTCACGAGTACGAATCCCAGTACGGACAGTTTTATTGATTGATTTTTTATTGACAATTAATTTTTCAATCGATTTATGAATTTCTGTTCGAAAGCATGGATGTCTTTTATTCCCCCCTCCCACCCATCCAATCCCATGAACGGGGCGTATCGAGAGCGATAAGCTAACCACTAACCCTGTCCTAGATCTCTCCTTCTATTCCTACTCTCTTTGAAAAAAGAAAGGTTGAGCAACTGAGTAACAAGCAGTTCTCGTAGAAACACTTCTGTTGAGATTAACTCCATTAGGAGTCCATATGCTCCACATTGGAAGCGGACATGGTTTGAAAAAAAATACATGAATAAGTAGCAAGGAATGATGTGAAAAGGTAGAAAGAATTAATAAAATTTGTTAAAAAATTATAAAATATGTTTACAATCCCTAATTCTAACTGTGGATCACGTAACTACAGAGGTTCTGCCTAAAGGTAGGTTAGATTAAACATTAATCATACATGACGCGCTCATGCCTACCGACAAATTTACTTCATTTTCTATAACGGAAACCTTTATTATTTTTAATGTTTTTTTATTTCGATATAAGATTGTTGTTCAAATATGAAACATTTTTTGGAGCAGGCTGTTATGCTATATTGCCTTCAGTAACAAAAACATCGATGAAGTCAGCGGTGGGCTGCCAATACGTTAACAAGGGGCTCGCCTAGTTTCAAATCAATTCTCGGTGGTCTGGGAAAGAGTGATTTTCTATATTCAATACTTAATAAAAATAATAAAACATTTTTAGTACTTTTTCCACATAAAATTTATTAGATCAGGACCGGTTTCGCTCATGATGAGCATTGTCAACTGATCAGTTGACAATGCTCATCATGAGCGAAACCGGTCCTGATCTAATAAATTTTATGTGGAAAAAGTACTAAAAATGTTTTATTATTTTTATTATAATGCCATTCCACCAAGTATTGACAGTGAACACCTTAAAAGTGATTCAATACTTAGATAAGCAATTGATTTTTACTAAATACACAGTGACGTTCCTAGGATATGTGCCGCCCCTAGGCAAAGTTTAAAATAGTGCTATTACTATTTTTTAAAAAAAAAAAATTGAAATTATCTTATCTGCCGCCTATAGTGCTAGAGTTTGGTAAATGTCACATTTAAAGAAGATTTTTGCGATAAATTTAACAACTGTTTACCAGTCGGTCATAATATTATTACCATTGACAATGTTTTTTGTCGACATTTTTTTTTATCATCATATTTATTGTAAAACAAATTCGTGTGTCAAAAATATTTAGTCGTTTAAAAAAAACTGTGATAATTTGCCGTTCCCTAGGACTTGTCGCCCCTAGGCAGCTGCTTACTCGCCTATGCCCACAGGACGTCCCTGTTAATACACTTGATATATACTTCACATTTGAATGGGACACGGATAAAAAAATATTACATAATGAATTATGTTTATCTTTGGAAGGCCCACTCACATAAATCCCTAATTGCAACACAACGTAGCAGCGTGTTACAAATAGTAAAACCTTGCGAGGACAACTCGCTATATTGATCTTATTGGGAAATACAAAGTCTAAAATATTTGCAACAATAATTAAATTAAGCATAGATTTTTCTTAATTATTACAGCAAGTTGGCCTTTGCTCAATGTGATCGTATGCGTGGCTTAACGATTTTAACCTGTTCCAACTCAGGTTGCAACAATTAAATCTCGTAACTATTGCAATATATATAGGAGCACTGTATTCTAAACAAGTTATGTGCAATATTAATGTTATTAAATATTGAACTAAGCCATATTTTCGATTTAATGCCTCAGGTCATAATCGCCATTCTGCCTGACCTAGTGCAAGTGTGAAGACATATCGACTGTGGAAAGAAAAAAGTACGTAACCCACACATATCAAATTTGACAGGAGGCGCTAAAAACGTGTTTTGATGATTTTGTGACATATGCAAATTATGAATTATACACAACCTTGAGTGCACGGAGACTTCTAAACTGGTGTTTATTTGACATAATCTAATATTAATTCAAGTATTTGTTTAGCAAAAACCTTTATTTCAGTCTTTTTTCTTGGCTTAAATTTTTTACAGTGTTACCTTTGTCAAGCCTAAAAGCTAGATTTAGACACTAATTCGGCATTTGCAGCTTGCATTCTTTTGATAAAACGTGTATCAAATTTGATACATTGTGATTATCGAAAAAAACCTGTCTTGAAAAAACTGTGGGTTACGTCCTTTTTCTTTTCTACAGTCGATATATTTACAAATATGTGTGAATTTATAATCTATTTAATACATTAAAATGAATGTTTTTTTGTTCGTACTCTATGCGCTGACAAACCCCTCATCCGATTGCAATAAAACTTTGACAAACTTTTTGCTTGCACTTTCTGGTAGGTTATAGGCATATTAAAATAAAGTTACAGTAAGTCTTATATATAAAAATCAATGTTTGTATGTCTGCCATACATATTTTGACAACGTATGCGTGCACTTGCGCGAAGATTATAGTACAATTAACTTACAGTAGGTGGCGCGTGTGTCGTACCATAGACAATCGGCAGCAAACGTCAAACAGATAAAAAAAAGAAAACATGAACTTCAATAAACACAATTTATACACAAACACTTTCTTTCTTTGAGTGGCATTGCAACGCTTGCCGGGAAATGGCTAGTTATATATAAATATTTTCTATCGGCTGTTTTGCTATAAAATCGTTTGTGCAAGTTAGGTATTAATTGTATTGTAGTACTATAAATTATATTTTTTAATAATTGTGTGTGATTTTAAATAAAATGTTTGCAAGTTCCTAATAAAAAATCTCCGTAACGGTTGAGCAATGTTCTTTTTTATTTCTAACTACTTGCTGTACCTCGACTATCATTCAAAGTGCTGTTGGTCGTAATGACTTTTACTAGTGGGGATTTATTCTTGGGGTATAAACTCGCTCAAAAATAAATTACGAGTCATGTCAAAATGTTTAAATTAAAAAAAAAACATTTAAATCGTTAATATAATAATAGGGGCCGGATGAAAATCTTTGGCGGTTGTTTGGTGACTGCTGTTCTACACACCAACAATTAATATTTAATTAAATTGATTCATTATTTCTGCATGACAATAATTACACTGCAATCAACAAATTAAATACAAACTTATGCTGTTCTGATAGCACAGTGTGCCATTTTGTAATGTAGAAAATAATAAATCGACTTGTGTGATTAATTTTAACAACGCTTATATAAGTTTCCTCAATGTCTGTTGAAGTTTTCCGTGAAATCTCTTCAAGTGTTTTTCGATTAATTTAAAGTAATCTGCATATTCATTAAAGCAAATAAAAGCTTAATTTACGTTACCATGCCACTTCAATAACAGCCGTTCACTTCATTTGATGTTTAAAGAATACCTCTACCAATAATAAATATTTTAATATACTTGTATGTATATGGTAAGATCCAGTAGTTTTATTTAAAAAAAAAAGTGCCAGAACTCAATTCTTGTCTAGCTTTTTTTTGTTCGCATTGTGGAGTATATGGTTTTCTAGTGGATGTATCTCAATAGAGTTTTTAACGAGAACTGACTGTTATAGTCAGTTGCTCAAACTACCTTTTTTAACGAGGGTAACGAGAGAAATATAAGACTGCTACAGGATTAATAGTAAAGTAATCACTTTCGCGTTGTCCTGTTAATTTTAGGGTTGGAAGAGTGCTAAGGGTAGATATCATAAATACTAACATAAATCGATATTGTAGGTTTTATATTGTAAGTTATTACTTTTCTGTGAGATCATGATTTAAAAAAATATTTTCAACCGTCTTTTTCAACCGTCTTTCGGCATAAATGATCAAAAGTTTTGTGAATATTGATTTAAACATTAAAAATGTCGAGAAAAAAGTGCCGGAACACCGTTCTACCGCGTTTCATGGTAAAAAAAAAGCATTGGTAAGATCTATATATTTTGTTGATTACTATTCCGATCCTGAAGGTGGATAGTAAATGTTTTTGGTCGTGTGTCATACTCAGTCTCTGAATAAACGGGTTTGAATCATTGAATAATATTGATGATGAATTCGAATAACATATTAATCAATTTAGTTTGTTTGTTTTTTGTTTGTGTAAAACAGATTTGCATAACAAGACTTTTTGTGGAACCATATCGACTGTGAAAACGAAAAAGGACGTAGCCCACACATATTAAATTTTACAGGAGTCGCAAAAAACCTATTATGACGATTTTGGACTATAGACAAATTATGTTTTATACACAAAGTTGAAGTGCGCGAATGCTTATAAACTGGTGCTTAATTGACATAATAAAATAATAATTTAATACATTGTTTAAGAATAACCTCCTTTTAAGTCTATTTTACTGTTTTCAATTTTGACAGGCCCAACTTTTTTCAAACTTAAAAATTTAGATACTAATTCGGCATTTGTAGCTTACATCCTTTTGATAGAGCTTGTGATTATCGAAAAAGGGCTGTTTTGAAAAATCTGTGGGCTACGTCCTTTTTCCTTTCCACAGTCAACATAACCATGATATACGAAACTCTAGTGTACTATTTCTTAAAACCGTGCTGTAAGTGATTTCGGACTTTCGCCATTCTCGGTCGCTGTATCACGGGATTGCATCCTTGAATAAATATGATTTATGAATTTGTATCTGAAGGCTTGGATGTATATTATTTTTGCATATTTTTCAACCTACTCTACTACCTAATCATGCAAAACGAAGCGTAGGCAGGACGACAAGCCAAGAACTAGCCTATTTCCTACTTTATCATTCTTTCATGGCCGTCTCCACAGATAATGGTTAAGCGATTTTATCTATACATAGTTAACTTCTGATAAGATTTTCCATAAATATATTATGTGCTTCCCACTGAGATCGGGCATATGACAATACACATTCACTTTTAAGGTGTTCACTGTCAATACTTGGTGGAATGGTATTATAATAAAAAAAAATGATTGAACTCTACTGGATTTTCCAAACTCAATTTTTGGTTGACAGACATTAAGATTTATTTATTATATACACTAATTGTTGGTTTTTACTTTGTTAATGATAATTCATACCTAATTGGTTTTTGTTGTAATAGTTTCCATTGCTAAGTGGTCATCAACTTTTTATTTATAGTTTATTTTCCTTGGATTTTGCTTCAATTCTTTTGCTAGGTTGTAATACCAATTGTTTGTCATACCTTGTTTTTATCACTTATCTTTTGTATACATATCACTGTTTTATTGTTTTTCTTATCAGTTGACAATGCTCATCATGAGCGAAACCGGTGTTGATCTAATAAATTTTATGTGGAAAAAGTACTAAAAATGTTTTATTATATTTACAATACATGTTGACTAACTGTTGAAAATAACATAAAATTTATCTTTTCTTACGATAACAAAATCATCTCTTATAAAATTTCTTAAAAATGTGTTTTTAAACTGCAAAATGCTACTTATATTTCAAGAATTAATCGTCAGCATTTAAGATTCTACTCTTACACTAATTGCAGGGATGGGCTGGAGAGGGGCTCGGAGGGGATATTGCGAGCTCCTTGTTAAATTTTACGGAGGCCTGCGAGCCCCTTGTTAATTGAAGAGAGAACAATTTTTTCAGATCAAATGAGTACAAAACTGCAATTTCTGACTTATATATTATCTAGGACAGCTTCAGTACACACAGTACTACATTTTTGGCCATTTACATTGATAAGTTTATTGAATTGCTTTGATATAAAACGTATTAACGTATTGGCAGCCCACCGTTGACTAATTGTAATCTCATATAAATAAATACTTTACACGAAAATAATACAGTAAAAAAAACCCATACGATTACTGATCTCCCATATGATTACTGAATAAAAATCGTCGTAGCATGTTAGACAAACATGTAAATAATGTAACAAATGGCCTACATTAAAGTTTTAAATAAAGTATTACGCCATCTTAATTATTGCAGGTTGCAATGTCATTTCACGAAGGTATACAGTTTTATAATATAAACTCTTATGCTAATAATCCTGAGGCTATTAGCTACTTAATTACTTTAACGAGCTTGAACTATTGTATGTACTATGTAGGTACTGTTTTCGCTTTATTTAATACAAACCAACGCACTGTTTTTCTAACGTTTTAGTCACAATAATCAATGAAGGATTAAGCCAGGCGTGGGGAACCTGCGGCTTTTTGGGTACTCTGGTGCGGCCTTCTGGCCAATTCTGTAATTCTGTAATCTTAAGTAAATTCGTAAATTCCTGTTTCCGGCCAAAGATTTCCTAGCCAATGTTTACTGCGGTCTTATATCAAATCAGAAAAATGAATGCGGCCTATAGATAAGAAAAGGTTTCCCACCCATGGATTAAGCACTTGGGAGGCCCCAGCAGTGGCGTAACTGTAAATTAGGGGCTCTCATGTGAGCAGGGTCATGCAGTTTGTTATATTCGGTACGTTACAATTTGAGTCCCCTTTTTGTTGGCTGGGTAAGCCGCTGCACGCAAGCTCCCTACATATTTTTTTTTATTGAGTATGTAGAAATTTGGTTAGTCCTTTTCGATAGGCTCTCATGCATTGCATGACTCTGCTATGAGGTGTCTATGTCACTGGGCCTCAGCCGCAAATAAATTTGTAGGCCTTTATTTCGATAAACATAAATGTTATGTGGGTTGTGTAAAATATATGCTATTTTGAGGCCTCTAAGATTGGAGCCCCCAAGCGCGTTATAATAACATATTCTATCAATGCTCTTTAAAAAAAGGAGATTGAGCAACTGACTAACAAGCAGTTCTCGTAAAAAAGCTCTATCAAGATACCTCCATTAGGAAGCCAAATCCTTCACATTGAGAACGGACATGAATTATAAAAAAAGCTTGCCAAGAATTAGCCCAGCACCTTTTGTTTTTAAAAAAGCACTGGTTTAAGCAATATAAAATACTTGTGTATCCTTATACTGAAAATATACCATGGCGTTAGAATGTAATCTACCAAAGCCCCCTATAGTGAAAGCCATGCTATAGAGTTGAAAACAGGTACTTTTTCAGATGAGCGGTCTGGATTCATAATGTTCAAAGTAATATCACATCGTTATGAAACCATTTGTTTCTGTTATATTGTAGGAAATACATATTTATATTGTAATTATATACTTATCTTTTCAATTACATCTTTTTCAAAATAAGAAAAAATCACATTTTCTAAGGTTTTTCAATAAAAATCTCGAAGAACAAAATCAAACAAAGAAGGCAAATCGTTTTATTAAAATATATTTTTTTTAAATATTTAAATACAGAATATGAGGTTGGATAGTTCATTAAAAAAATTAACGTCATTATTGGGATTTTAATCAATTAATAATTAATCTCAAAATTTATTTGTGCACACTGGTTCGTTACTCAATCTTTCCATAGGATTTCTCAAGTCAAATCATTAATCAAAAATCAGTAAGTCAAACTAGGGTAATATTTTTCACTTCATTATTTTTTAAATATTGTTATTGACTAAATCATCATTTACTTGGTATATTGCCATTATTATATGATAAGACACAGCATTTATTTCATAATATCACAATAGGCATCAAAATCGTAAATAATATAATATGAATTCCGCTTGTTACTGTTGTTTTATGTAATTAATAATTAATATTTTATATAACTGTGATACTTAATAGTGGGAAGTTAAATTTTATTTGTTTTACCACACATCGCATTTCTAGCCATTCGCTATATTTCTTACAATCATTACATAATTTGCATATATGACTTTTCCGATGTATCGCAAATTGTCAATTAATAACACCAAAGAATCACAGAATATTCATACAAGTAATCTTTCAAACATACATGTCATATTCAACGAAAAATAAGCTCATAAATTAGAATTTAGAGTTGATCTACGTATAACCGCCGTACAATTTGTTAGGAGAGGCTGGGATTTAACGGCCCGCTCATTTTTGCTGTTTTTTCGACAACACTGCTTGGAACTTAAGACTGCTATGAATCTACTCATCACTTTGGATACGAAGAGGAATTAGGACTGCCCCGTTCCTCATTTATGAATCACGATGTTGCGAATTTTGGCCTCGGCTAAGATCAAGTCAGCGTATTGAGCCCGTATTACGACAGACCACAGCAAACACATGCAATATAAACCACTCGGCCACGGAGTCAGTGTGATTATAACATAGATAATAGAGGTTAAAGATTATAATTTGTTTGTGATATCAAGCTTCTTTGTTTTTTCGTTACGTCAAAATCTACAGCTGTCACCTGAATTCTAAATTCAGTCAGTGTGATTATAACATAGATAATAGAGGTTAAAGATTATAATTTGTTTGTGATATTAAGCTTCTTTGTTTTTTCGTTACGTCAAAATCTACAGCTGTCACCTGAATTCTAAATTCAAAATACAACATCATGTTCGAAATACGCCTTATTGAATAGTATAATATTTGCAAATAGCAACATTTTTACATTGAATGACAGTAGGTTTATTGCAAGTAATTATTTAATTAATATTAAATTGAATTTTAGTATCTTAATGATTATTACAAAATATTAAATTTCACTTTATAACACGCGAATTTTCAAGGGAAAATTTTCATGGCCAGCATTCAGTGGATTAAGAAATCTATATAACCAGTTTGCGGTGAACCAAACATCCATTGTGTACCTGTTTTAAATGTAATAATGTGTTAAAAAATATTACTATCTAACCAGGTTTTGACGAATAATTATACGATAGAGCAGTGTTTCTTATACTTTTTGATTTTGCGCCTCCTTAATATTACGGAATACATTCAAGGTCCACAGTTTTAAGTTACATTTTGTTTCGTTATATTGTTTACCCAGAAAGTAAAAGTCAACCCAATTACTTTTATATTAATTTCGAATATTTTTATATTCGAAGGCATAGATATCTGTGACGGTTAAAGTTCTCTCCCACCCAAGTTAACCTAAAAATAGGTTGTCAAAAAGGGAGATTAAAAAACTGAGTATCACGCAGTTTAAGTAGATATACGTGTGTTGAGATCAGTACCATTATACCTAAATGTGCTTTTTTTTTTAAGCTGACATGATTAAATAATATATATATATATATATATCGCCTGTGGAAAGGAAAAAGGACTTAACCCACAGTTTTTTCAAAACAGGTTTTTTTCGATGATCACAATGTATCAAACTCAATACACGTTCTATCAACAGGACGCAAGCTGCAAATACCGAATTAGTATCTAAATTTAGCTGTTAAGTTTGAAAAAGATGACCTTTTAAAAAATTAAAACCAAGAAAAAAGACTGAAATAAAGGTTTTTCCTGGACAATTTTTTAAATTGATATAAGATTATGTCAATTTAACACCAGTTTACAAGTCACCGTGGTCTTAAAGGTTGTGTATAATTCATAATTTGCATATGGCCAAAAATCACCAAAATACGTTTTTTGCGCCTCCTGTAAAATTTGATATGTGTGGGTTACGTTCTTTTTCCTTTCCACAGTCGATATGAAAATCTTGAATAAATTTTGCGATGCACTTTTTTATCTGAAAAATAGGGCCTATTAATAATATTGTACCTTAGGTGTACCAAATCCTTAATCCATCACTGACTAATACTTTATTCCTAACCCGATCCTTTTAACACAAATATATAATATAATATTACATTACATAATTATTAAAGAGGTCCGCTATTTCACGATCGGCTACCGCTACATATCAATCAACATAAATGAAATCAAAGATCAAAATAAGTAAAAATAGAAAATATGTTCTCAGAACGAAATGATTTTCCCGACTTACATACAGACTTAAATGATAATATTAGTTTTTCATAAGTGTTTTTTTAATTGAGAACAAACAGGCCATAACCAATAATCTCGAATTACGAAAAATACCCCAAGGCTTGGAAAATACATTTTCAATGCAGGTGTCTGAAAGACCAGACTTGGATCTGAGTACTTAACGACCTTGTCTTCGGATCAGGTTTTCACGCGTTCGAATCTCAGTAAGAACGGTTTTAAAAATAAAGTTTGTTTTAAAAATAATGATTGCAATACCTAACTTATATATCAAAACCAGTGTTGCAACAATCAGTGCCGGTCTTATAGAAATGTTCATACAAAGCAAAACAATATGTCAATTGGCATCCCAACACCGGGCGGGTCAATCGAAATCGGTATTTAGATATATCTAATAAAATACCGCAATTAATAATAAAATAATATGTATTACTCCTTCGAAAGTCTGGTAAATTCTGAAACATGTCAATGTTCATTTTTTTTAAAGTTATCTTCTATATACCGTAATACCATGCAATAAAAATTAGAATATTAAAATTAAAACATCACAATTATACAATTTATAATGAATAAAAATAATTCTATACAGTTTTTACACTCCAAATTAGACATTTTACCAACCAAATTGGACAATTTACTATTCAAATTGGACATTTTACAAAAAAAAATTTTTTTAAACAATTGGTAATTTATTGATTAGGTCAGGGGTTACCAACCCCGTACCCGCGTATTTGTATAATGTTGAGTGACAAATGACATAAAAATGGCAGTACTTTTGGGAAGTAGTCAAACGTAAATGAAATGGTGGGTGTCAGCATAAAGCGATAAATAAATAATAATTGCCGTGTTAATTATAAAAAAAATATTAATCACGTAATTGTTATTCTGACAAACGTGACAAAAAGATATTAGGTGGTTATATAATAAATAACAATTGCTTTTATCGTGATTATTTATTGAATAACAGTTAACTCTTTTACTTTTTTGTTTATTTGAGGCTAATTCTTTAAAATACGTTATTATATCGACAGTGGAAAGGAAAAAAGACGTAATCCACAGTTTTTTTCTATTATCGCAATGCATATAACTTTATACACGTTCTATCAAAAGGGTGTAAGCTGAAAATTCTGAATTAGTATCTTAATTTAAGTTTTATGATTGAAAAAAGGAGGGTCTGTAGCCATCAGTATTAAAGACTTAAAAGCTTGTTTTTTTAATATACAAAATTAATATCAGGTAAATTCAATTAAAAATTAGTATACCAGTCTTCATGCACTTCAAGGTTGTGTAAACATTAAATCCTTCCATAACGCGGAGTTAGGTTCATCGTTATGAGAACATGCGTAATGGAAAACAAGAAACTCGTGAAGAAATGGACTTGGGATAGAAAAAGGTTTGTGGGATTTTTTTATACATCACAACACCCATGCCGTCGAACAGAAATCAAGATATCGATCGAAAAAATCCTGTTCGTACTTGGACTCGAAGCCTTGAGATCCGGCACGAAAGCCCACAATAAGACCCGCCTTTTAGCTTTTGTAATAATATATCACAGTAAGGTTATATTCCAAAAAAATATCTCATGGATAAAATGTTGCTACTGCTGATATACTTAATAAATACACCAGCGAGCAAACTTTTATACAGAAATAACTAATTATTACTTACTTTGTTACTCATAAAACTATTGACGATAGATGACAAATGAATTCGTGATAAGTTCAAGAGTTTAACAATAATTATTATTGTTAGACTAGAGTACAAGACAAGATTTAATTACCTTTAATTATACTGGACTGTATCAAAGCGCAATTACTTTACTATAAGACGATTAAAAAAATTAAGCACCTTCTGCTGGGACGTTCAATCAGAAGTCAATTTATCCACAATGATATTTATTCAATTGATTTATGAATTTACGTTCTTAGGCATGGATGTATGTGTTGTCTTAAATTCCCCCCTCCCAACCATCCTATCCTATCAACGAGGCGTAGCAAGAGCGATTACTTAATCACTAGACCTGTCCTAACCCAATAATTATGTTCTCACTCTCTTTGGAAACGAGAGGTTGAGCAACTGAGTAACAAGCAGTTGTCGTAGAAACACTTCTGTTGGGGTAAACTCTAGTGCATATATTCATTGGGAGCGGACATTGTAAAAAAAAACATCGATCTGCATTCATAACTCATGACACCCAATTTTTACTTATCGTTTTCTGGCAGTGTACCAAAGATATTATATCACATGATATCAAATTTACACAATTAAATTTGTGGGAGAAAAATTAAAATAAATATAACTTAAAAAAGAAGTTCAATTCAATCGGTAAAAAGCTACGCCAAAAAGTTTGTGTTCTCCACAAATTTTTCGCATTAAATCATCTTGCGAGCCAGACATGTTAATTAAAAATAATATTATTTGAACGTGAATGTAACAAACATAAGTATTTATAAATGCGTATAAAAATATTTTGAATCATATTTTAAGTTTAAATTTTCAACATCTACGTAAACTTCAATTCGGAACGTTCGGACGTTTACAGAAACAAGAGGTTGGCGCAAGTCGACCTTAGTTAAAATTAAAGGCTTATATTTTTAAAATATAGACGGATATTATTGTATATCGAGTGTGGAAAGGAAAAAGGACGTAACCTATACATAACAAATTTTACAGGAGGCGCAAAAAACGTGTTTTGATGATTTTGGGCAAGTTATGAAATATGCACAACCTTTAAGTGCACGGAGACTTCTAAGCTGATGTTGAATTGACATATTCTTATATTAATTAAAGAAAATGTGTAGGAAAAACTTTTTTTTCTGTCTTTTTTCTTGGTTTCAATTTTCAGAAACTCATCATTTTTCAAACTTAAAAGCTAAATTTAGATACTAATTCGGCATTTGCAGCTTACATCCTTTTGATAAACGTGTATTAAGTTTAATACATTGTCATTATCGAAAAAAAAGCTTTTTTGAAAAAACTGTGGGTTACGTCCTTTTTCCTTTCCACAGTCGATATAATATTATCATAAAACGACCAACTTTGGAATGACTCATTATTTCAAAGCGAACAAAAGATATTATGAATCTTTAAATAATTTTATAATATTGATCATGTTTAACTTTTCCGTTTCTAAGCTCAAGAAATGCGACCCCAATACCAACATTTTCTTAAATATCTATTTTAATATGGGTGATACAATGTTTATAATTAACGTATTCTTATATCATAGTTTTTTGGACCTTTTGTAGTTTATATAAATACGCGATAACGCTTATCAGGTGATTAGCGCCCGCGATAACGATTGTTCGTAAGATAACTTAGAACGCTGAGAACACTCAGTCAGTTGTATATTCATATGTGCGCTGGGATGACGTCTTTTTTACGCGCAACTTAAAATATAATTATTTATTAAAAAACCACAGATTTTTATAAAAAAATGAATGAGGAATGATGCAAAGAGATATTTTTAAGCCCTTGGACTATTTTTTTTTTTGAAATTCATAAGAATAAGGCCAATAATGAGAAAACCACTGGGGTCAAAAAAGACCCCCATCGGCTGACAAGTATTTTTCTAGTCTCCGAGCCGCAAGAGTTAAAAAAACCTTTCAAACACATCTTGCTAGTCAACACAAACATGTTTTATTTTTCAATTGCTAATTGATATATTCAACATTTCATTAAGGAAAATGTTGTGTAGGCTTTTTTAGTATACGCAGTATAATAACTCTTTTCCCAGAATACGTCTAAAGTTCTTCTTTTTTAACGTTATTTGCCATCTAAAGGTTATTTTTTGCGTGACAAACATTTAGTGCATCACACACAATAAAGGATATCTCAAACGTTACTCCGAAGTAACAACAAGTTAAAAAGAAATTATTGAATGAAAAAAATTGGGAAAAGTTAAGTTAGGCTCGTTCATATTAAACAATCGTTGTTCAATAAACTTCAGTAGAATTTTAAATTAAACATTCAAATTCTTAGTTAAATTTTGTTTGCATCTAAAGTATGTCAAAATATATTTTTATTATTGAATATTTGAAAATACCGGAAATAAACCGGTAATAGCCGACACTGTTTTAGTATCGATTGTCCGGTAATGCAATTATTGATATGAAACACAGTGACTATAAGGTGATTTGAAAAGGCCAATTGAATTAAATTAAATACCAGCAATTTTTGCAAAATATATTTAAAAAATGCCAATGACGCTATAATACTGGTTCGGTGATTCTTTCGCACACAGACTCTTCCGTACATAGAATCAGGGGTGGGCTGGAAGGTAGCTCAGAAGGGCTCGCGCGAGCCCCTTGTTAACTTAAGAGAGCGTAGTACGAACTTTTAGCATCTACTCCCACGGGTGGGCTGGAGGGGGCTTGGAGGAGCTCGCTTGAGCCCCTTGTTAAATTTAACTAAGGCCGGCGAGCCCCTTGTTAACTGAAGAGAAAACAATATTCTCAGATCAAATTAGTATATAACCGCAATTTCTAATTTATATATCATCTACGACAGCTTCAGTATACACAATAATACATTTTTATTTATTTACATTGATAATTTTACGGTGAATTTCATATTGTGTACATATGATAAGTGTATTAAGTAACAATCGATAACTTATTTAAGTATTGCATGTAATTGCATAGGAGCGATTAGAAAATTCACTCCTACCTCAGAACACTAAGAATTGCTTCGAGATTAAGCAAGCCCCTTGTTAACTAACGTATTGGTAGCCCACCGCTGCTTAGAATACTCCGTACATTTAAATATAAAAAGTCATCGTTTTATTATAAAGTCAATTGTGCAAAAAAAAATCAAAATTTAAACCAGAAAAATATTTAATTTTAATGTAGATAAATAGTTTATAATTCGAAAGTCTGTGTTCGGATGAACCGGTGTACGTAGTGTTCTGGTTCAGAGAATCCGTTCACCTATAATAATACTGTGTGACAAACATGCAAAAATACTATTTTTTTGTTGTTTTTTGGTCGTATATACGTCAGACGGTAAAAGACACGTCATGTATTCTGCTGATCGTCGGTACAAAAAATTATATATGCATTGGTTAATTCAGTAAGTCATTGTTCTGGACACATCGATTCTTGGGTGAAGAGACCTTTAATTTATTCCAATGCTTACTGTTATCACGTGAACTTGCATTATTTCATCATCTATTTATTGCATCATGCCTTTATAAATAGTATTTAATCAAATATAAATTACAATGTATTTGCATGGTGTCTTCAAGACTTACAAGGGTTGAGGATATTAACTGGAGGGACGTACATCTTCGTTTTTGCAATGTCCTGAGCATCATATATTTAATACTATGAACATCAGGTACAATTATAAAGTCCTGTTTCTTGAAACACGTCGGAGACACTTTCATTTAAGTCGAATCCATCAGCAAAATATTATGTACTGAGGTTCTTGGCAAGATGCATTTCAATATTAAATAAAACTTCTCGCGTTGACTTAAAAATCAACACATCAGGAAAGCAGCTGTGAGGATCAGCTGTAATTCTGAAGATGAAGTCTGAAAATTATTTTTAAAATTTCCAAACTCATGTCACACATAATAACAAACATTTGCAATAACAACATTATCATTTTCAATATTCATTAAAAATTAATTTCCAAGATATTAAAAATTCTTATAATTACGATTCTTTGATTAACGAAAACTGGACGTTTTTTGTTTATTCATTTTTACTTTATTACTAAATAACTAATACAATTATTGTGTTTTTTGAGTATTTAATGTAAGTTTATTTTAAATCATTGACAAACATTCCTATAAGATTATTATTATACGTCGATCGTCATGAAATTAGCCCCCAACCCCAAAAGTGTTGGGTAACCTTGCTTTAAAAAAATACGTGACTGCTAGAAGAAGCCACTGACACTTTACCCGCACTAAAAGCTTCGAACCCCTTTCAATCACCCTTAATCAATTCAAAAGTTATAGCTAAAAAGGAAAGACGGACAGATTTGGTTACATACATCAATTTTAGTGTGTATACTTTAAAAAGAAATGTTTCATATAAATAGATGTGTACGGAATAAAAATAAACATTCGACTGTGGAAAAGAAAAAGGACGTAACCCACCCATAACAATTTTTATATGAGACACAAAAAACGTTTTTTGGTGATTTTGGAATAACGGCAAATTATCAAATATACGTAACCTTGAAGTGTTCTTGGAGTGATAAATTGGTTTTTAATTGACTTGATTTAACATAAAAAAAAACTTTTCAAATTATTTCAATAATTTTTCACTGACCTTTCTTTTTTCAAACTTTAAACCTAAATTTAGACACTAATTCGGCATTTACAGTTTAAATCCTTTTGATAAAACGTGTGTCAAGTTGTTTACATTGTGATTATCGAAAAAAAGTTGTTTTGAAAAAACTATAGGTTACGTCCTTTTTGCTTTTCACAGTCGAATAATATAACCCTATAAGTTTATATGAAATATATGAACTTAATGAGAAAAATAGATATGCATTAAATTGTACTCACAATTTTATTTTGCAACGTAATCCTCAATATTATTGTCTCACACGAAAAACACTAACAGAAATGGGTATTGACATCAACCCAGTCTTTCTAGTCAGCTAAGAAACAACTTTTTACACTGAAATTATTTTATCTATAAAATCATTTTTTAAAATCCGGATTGAATGCAACAAAAAAAAAATGCAATGTGCTTTTGTAAATGTGACGAAAAAACTATCAATTATTTCATTGACAAATTAGTCAAAAGTAATAAATTATTTGAACTTGCTTGTCAGAATACGGCAATGAAAATTTGCAGTATCATGGTAAGCAAACAGTGACATCTTTTAATATATATGAAAACAAGTTTTTATAAAAATAGGTATATTTCCAAACTAATAAAAAAGCTTCAAAAATATATATACAAGATGGCAATATTTTCCAATAATATGTTTTCAAAATTAATAATTGGTACCTATTACATAGATCGTTTATGAGGGATTACGTAATTTAATGTTTGTATACAAACAGTTTCTTTATAAGCGTATCATAGCGTTATTATTAGTAACATTGATATTATCAATACGGAATGTTAAAATGCAGGTTAGATTTATTCCATAATTATTAATAAATCAATGAATGAAATCAAAATGATTTTTTATAAAATTACAAGAAATGTCTTGGACTTGTTACAAGAAATGATATACCGTATTCGTAGCGATGATGATAATTAGAATTATACGCAAGTCAAATAAAGATTTGGCATTACTTAGTTTTGTTGTTTATAACAATAATTAATATTAAATGTGCTTTAAGTAAACTTACCCAGAAATTTCACAAAACAATTTAACAATATTTAATCAATATACAATAATCTTATGTTAGTAGCTTGAAATCGATAAGAGTACTGTCAACCACATTTCATTATCAAGCGACAATAGTAATTGGTAATCTGTACTAGAGTAACATGTACATGATTAGCCAATATAGATAGAGAAAAAAATATCTTCAATTTAAGATTTCGACTGAAGGTTTTATATTTCATTCGTTCAAATTTTCTATACATCCATACTTTTCTTCACTTATGATCCGGGTTTGTCATTGTAATTGTTTATATGATTACTTTCCTGGTTAGTTGAACGTCATATCAAATAAATACAGATCGCTTTAAAACGAAATAAACACTTTTTTTTAAAAAGCATACACACCTGCCAATAACACGTAAAAGCGTCTGTGTGTACTAAAAGGCTGCTTTAGATTGTAATGTGAAGGCATAAATATATTTCACAAACGTAAATTATACCGACTATGGAAAGAAAATGAACTTAACCCTCTCAAATTTTACGGGAAGCACAAACAACATGGTTGGATGATTTTAGGCCATATGCAAATTATGAAATATACACGACCAGAAAGTGCACGGAGACTTCAAAACTGGTTTTTAACTGACATAATCTAATATTAATTAAATAAATTTTCTAGGAAGACCCTTTTTCAATCTTAAAAGCTTAATTTAGACACTAATTTGGCATTGGCAGCTTAAATCCTTTTGATAGAACGTGTTTCAAGTTTGTTTGATGCAATGTGATTATCGAAAAAAAGCTATTTAAAAAAAAATGTGTGTAACGTTCTCTTTCCTTTCCACAGTCGATATAGAAAAGAAAAACATCTCTATCACACTGACACTTGTTGATTATAACAATTGACTAATGAATAATAAAAGAAAGAAGTAGTATATAATATGATATCTCGTTTTATTTGGTACTGTGGCGGATATATATCAGAATATAAACGTTTTTAAATTATCCTTTAGAGGAGTGAATAGATATATACAGACTTTAATTTAATTTACTGCCTTTTCTTAACATGACAATTTTGTGTCTTTTTCTCAATGAATATAAGTAATTCATATTTAGAGCATATATATGATTACAGACAGACACTCGTGTGTTGAGTTTTAATCACTTCCATACTCATTTACATTAAAATGGCGCCAACGTACAGGTAACGTCCATACCCCTCTAAAAGTTAAATAGAAATGTATACTAATTCTTATATTTGAAATCGGCTTGACGGAAATTTTGCAACAAACTTGATTTTCACACCCGGCATTTGAAAACCGACAAGCCATAGTAACGAACTACAAGTTTAAAAAGGTCTCTGTTGACTTATATTTGTATTAATAAAAACAATAATGCATGCATAAAAGCATGCTCGCAATGAGCGAAACCGGTCCTGACATATTAAATAAAGTGGAATGAAGTACAAAGGATTATTGTTTTTATTAATAGAATGCCTTTCCACCAAGTATTGACAGTGAACACCCTAAAAGTTATATTTTGTATTCCTAATAATAACCACACCAGTAAAGTTTATATACTAAGGAGGATAGGACGGCTTATTTTTTTAAATATAATTTAAATTCATGTCAACTAATACGTCAATTTGTAATCGATTCAATTCTTGATAGTCAACCAATACGTTTTTAACGTCTTCGCTAGCACGACATTGCAATTACGCGAATGATTGATTGCTAAAAAACCATTTATCATTTTTGATCAATAGTATCATGTCAAGATTGTAGGTGTACATCAGTGGTTCCCAAAGTGATTCTTGTGGACCCCCAGGGCAGTGGCGGATCTAGAAATTGTCCCAGGAGGGGGCCATTCAATTAGAAAATAAATATACATTAAAAAATAGATTAAAGCCTTTTTTACGCGATTTTTTTTGCGCGATTTTTAAATTACGCGAATTTTTTGGACGGCACGTAAAAAATATTTTTTGCGTGAATTTAAAGAACAATTTTTTTTTTCATATATTTTTGATACTTTTTTACGCGATATTTTGATTTTTGGAACCGATTTATCAAATCATATGAAAGTGATTTTTACGCGCCACTTCCCCCCAACGTATCGCGTAAAAAAAGATTTGGTGTATATAAAAGTATTCAATACATAATTCAGTAAGTATGTATTATATAAAACATAGTAAACTAAACAATTAAAAAGCCCATTTCAAAATAAAGTTTTAATAAATTAGAAAAATGGAAAATAAATTCTCCCAAAGGAGGGGCCATGGCCTCCATGCCCCACCCCCCTTGGATCCGCCAATGCCCCAGGGGTCCGTAAGACTGCTGAGGGGGTCCGCGGAAGAATACATATTTTTAGAAAAGAGACTTTGAGCGACTGACTAACAAACAGTTCTCGCAGAAAAAAATCTGTTAATATACTTCCATTAGAAGGCCATATGCTCCACATTGGAAGCAGACATGGATAATCAAATACCATTCAAGGCATAAACTTTATTATTTCACTTGGGAGTCCGCGGTCAGGTTTTTGCTTAAAAGGGGTCCACAAGCACAATAAGTTTGGACATCACTGGTGTACATGATGCGAGTGGTATGTGGAAATGTCTTCTACAAACCTAATGTATCCCGACGTCATGGAAGGCTACTGATGACCATCCACTCAGCAGAGCTATAACCTAGGAGGAAGTAATGAGACTGGATGGGGATACAGAATCTTGGAGGCACCATATGGTAACCACATGGGCCCATTAGAGGCGAAGTGAAGCAAGTGGTATTTTAAAAGTGGTTGTAATATTCTACACGTCTAAAAGTATCGTAAAAGTGAAGTAAACTCAGTCAATACAATAAGGTAAAACATATCAACGAATAAAATTATAGAACTAATTTCGTTAATTTTTTTTTTACCTTATAACAATGGAGTTCTACCAAGTAAATGCCAATTCAATCAACCCGCTAATACACATAACAATAGTGTTATCTCCATAAAATAAAAATATATAATTAAATCCACCAAAACACCAAGTAAATACGTGATTGTAGTTAAAAGTCCAAGAAAAAAAGTTTTACCATTTTACTATTTGGCTCACTTCATCTCTCAAGAGCTCACATTCATGTGTTCTGTGTAGGGAGCGGATACGTAAAATAAATATGCCACTTTCACAAAATAATTAGCTTTTTATTTATCATTTTTTAAACAAACGGATAAACCGATTTAAAGTAAATGACGGTGGCCTGAATAAGTATCAGTTACCCTGTTTAATAATTAAAAATGGACGCCGGTTTTCAAAGTTCTTCTGTCGCCATTTGTTAAATGGCTTGTTACTCTGATATTTTATTCCGTTTGCTCCGCAATAGGGAAAAGGTTTAATGGTATGTTATTACAGAAGACAGATGCAGTTGGTGCTGGAAAATACTGGTTTGTCAGGTTATCGTGACCTGCGCCAACTAGAGTGGCAAGGTAATGTCGTACAGAATTAAATGCATTAACTCCAGCTCGTAAAGTGTATAAAATTGCACTATCACATGTAGAGTTTGCCAGTTATCAAAAACCGAGTATTAAAACCGGGTATTTAGGTAAGTTTCCGATATTAAAAATTTGGTAACCTGGTTTAAAATATTGGAATGATTATTGTATTTGTTTTATTATCTTGAATATTTTGACTTGAACCCATCGTGGGTACAAAAAAACATGTAGTTTAAGTTTTATATTTCTTCTTCTTTGATCATATTTGCTCTCTATGTGGAGCATATGGCTGCCACGCGGAACCTCCATGTTTCTCGCCAATTGCTTTGCTTCCTCCCATGACATCCAAGCATCCCTCAATTCCGCCGAGTACATCCTATGGATAGTACCCGACGGAGTCCGAGGCACTGGAATCCCACCGGTCGGAAGAAGAGGCAGGCAGGATTGAGGCTTTCCGGAGGCATCCGCAGCAAGTGACCCAGCCAGTTCCAACGTTCCTCCATAATCACTGACGTGATAGGGCGCTGTCTTGTACGTTCCCTTATCTCAGAATTCCTCACAAAATAAAATCACCTCACCCTCGTTATCCGACGCAAGCATCTGTTCTCAATGCTCGTATACGGTTTTTCTGAGTCTTCGTCAGGTTCCATGATTCGCAACCATAAAGCAGTACCGGCAGAATGCAAGCGTTGAATAAGTGGCATTTGGTTTTAATTGAGTACAGCTGTGTGTCCCAGACAGTCCGGATTGGGTTGAATGTGGCTCCAGCCATTCCTAAACGAATGGCGAGCTCCTTTTTTTGTACTACCGTCTTCGGGGATATGTATGCCGAGGTATCTGAAGCTGTCAACCCTCTTGATGATATGTCCCGCGCTGGTCAGGGTCTTATCAGAGTCATGACAGGTTTGGTTACACATCACATTGGTCTTACTAGTATTAATTTTTTAGACCATGCGACCTGAGTTAGTTCCTAATCCATCAATAGTCTCCTGGATGCCTTTAATGGATTTTTCGAAAATGACAGCATCATCAGCATATTCAAGGTCAGTTTTATATTTAGGTTATTTTTTTTTTTTGCATTTTGTTTTACGCTTTCTCAATACATAATTCCTGACCAAGAATAGAAACTAAAATTGTAGTAAAATGAGTGTTTGGATTTACATTATAAACGGAGTTAAAAAAAATGAAACTCTTTTCACTGAGCATATACGGCAACTACATGGGCTTGTGGTTAACGCCGTTGGCTTAGAGCACGGTGGTCAAAGGTTGGTATCTAAATACGGACAGTTTGTACATATGACATCTTGTATTCCTCCCTCCTACCCATTCTATCCATATAAATGATCCTTAGCAAAAGCGATTGGCTAACCACTAGTCCTATCTAGCCCTTTATTTTTATCCGTAACCTCTTTGAAAAAAAGAGAGGTTGAGCAATTGATTAAAAAGAAGTTCTCGTAGAACCTTTTCAATTGAGATAAAATCAATTGGGAATATATTATTTTGTTAAACTCCGAAAACTGGCTTGAATCAAGTTTTAGGAAATATTAAAATTTAAAAACCGGTTTTTTAACAGTCGGTTATTTTATAAGCCCTAATCTCATGCATTATGGTATTAAAATGAAACTAACAACGAGTAACTGATGTACATTTCAGGTGCAATTTATCTTTATCTTTATCTTAAAAAGATTAATATTTCTTTTAATTACGTTATAATGTGTGTGTTAGTGACATCCAAATCTGAAGCGTTCTGCCATTCAATATCGATAAAGATGTGTTTTATTTGCGACACTAATATTATAATAATAAGTTTAATTGCTAAGCAACCTGACAACACAGCTTGAGTAGCGGATACAGTACATGGGAGGGCCCATTAAAATTTAGAGGCCCTGTTTTTTGTATAACATAAAATGGTCGCAAAATTCAAAAAGAGTTAGACCATCGGTCTTCAGCGACACCTATAATTAAAACAAATTGGGAGCTATTTACAAACATTCGTGTAATTGATAAAATTTAACTAAACCAATAGCAATAATTTATTTCTTATCCGTCTCTGTTCCCAATGTAGAGCATATGGCCTCCTAATGGAGGTTATCTCAACAGAAGTTTTTTTTCTACAAGAACTGTTTGTTACTCAGCTCAACATCAAAGTGAGTAGTAGGTAAAGAAGAATATGACCAGAACAGGACTAGTGGTTGACCAATATCGCTATTGCTGCACCCAGTTATTAAAGGACCAGAAAGATGGGAGGTGAGGAAAATGTTGTGAATTGACAACACAAACACCCAGTCTTCGATCACAACTTTGAATTGAATAATTCTCAAATTCACTGTGATCTTACCCAGACCTGCGTGATCTTTAGACCAAGCTCTAACCAAATGGGCCACAGCAGGCGACTAATTTTAATTATTAATTATATTTGTATAAGAAGTATAAACAAAAAATCTTTTTTTCTTATTTCTTGTCAACTCAGATTAAGCTGTCATTTTTCAAATATAAAAAAAATGATATTACTTACTCTCTATTGATTTCGAGCAGCATAATTCGTTCACTATCCATAATAAGATTGACATCTTATTAATCAACTTTTTTTTCTTGCCATTAGCCATAAAAAAATATAGGTTGTTGTTGAACCTGTTTGATGTATATTTTTTTTTGCTAATGAAAGCTTTTGTAAAACGTCATTTAGTGCGGACGTTGACTTTTGATAATAAATGAAATTTTTCGATAACTGGTTTACATGATTATACCGCGTTTTTCAAAAACATTTGAAAAGGTAGTTTGTTTAAATATGTATTTCTAAGTAATTCTAATAACTATTAATAAAAAACACAATTTTGCTCATTGCGAGCATTGTTAACTGATAAGAAATATATATAAACAGTGCTATGTATACAAAAGTAAATTAAAATGTAAAGATGTAAGCAACAATTGACATTGAAAAGAATATACAAATTACAGTAAAAGCGAAATTACGAAACACGTCATTTTGAACACGCGCAACTTATTGGCCCTGTCTGGAAAATTGTAGATTGTGCACATTTCCTTAAATGTTACATTCGATGGTACCTTTGTTCTTGTTCAACCACTTGGTCAACAAAAAATAACCAGTATTGCATCTCAATCTTGGTAGATCAAATCCCAACCAGGCAATTAAATTAAACCTAAAAAACAATTTACGCTTTTACATTCGCTTATTAATAATTATTGTATTGATTGCACAACGCAACTGGCCCAATCAATATTATATTGAGTGTTATCAGTGAATGGAGTGATTCAAAGTCTAACCTTTTGAGTAACAAATACCTGTAGAATTGAATTTAATTATATACGTTAGTATTGATTTGAAGGCTCGTGAATTGTTTTTTTCGCATTAAAACGTGTTTAATCAATTACACGTAATGTATACATTCTTGGCTTGGAATAGTTTATGTACATTTTTTTATACGTCACTAAGAATTTTGTGTTGAAAAAAACCGAGAAAAAAAAACTGGGAAATCGACGCTTTTTGCTAATCTCGTTTCCCGGGACTTTTAAACAACCGAGACTAGAGACTTACTATTTTTTTTAAATAAAATTTCAATAAAACAGATTTCAAAAAGCAATAAATAAATCATTCGAAGTCTTCCTCTTGCTTATCAAAATAAAATATGATTATTGTGCGTATGTATGACAGATGCTGGTTTGCCATAAATTACTGCCCTAATTTACTATTTTTCGAAAGAAATAGTTTCACCGGCAAAATCAAATGAATGCCTTAAATATAATATTGTCATCTGTTGCAAAATATACGTTTGCATGAGTTTTTAATTTCCAACAGTGCTTATAAATTATGGTCGAAAGAAAGACATCGGAAAATACATATTACGAATTACTTCACTATTACGGTCTCGAGACGCGACAGTTTTCCAAGACATGACATTTTCGGGTCTCGATTGCCGGGACTTGATAAAAGTCGAGACTTCAGAATCCTTATACGCAAAGTTGTTCATCGATCAAAAATTATCAAGAAATTAAATTGTATACATATGAAAACTATAAAGTGCGGATATGCCACTAAACATTTTATTAACGAGTTGTAAAAAATATATTTTATACACACAAAAAGTATGATTCAATAATTTTAAGATAATTCAATATCTTTTAATATGAGATAATGTTCTAATATCCCTTTCCCTCTGTATATTAAGGAAAATATTTTCAATAATAAAGTTTTGAACGATCAATTAATTCGTCGGTGATTGGAAAAAACTTGATAACTGAGTTTTTGAAACACTGAAACACAAAACTTCAAATATTGATTGTATAATAAATATTTGCACAATTCATTTAAACTGATATAAATTACATGAAAATAGTGTGATAATGATATTTATGTTTTCGTTTTTCTCATTTCATACATTAGTATTAACCATAAATTTAATATTTTGCAGTTATCAATTTATGCAAAAAAAACACCGAATTACATTACCTTATACATTTACAATGATTGTATTATTTGGATTGGATTAAATTAAATCCAACTTGATTTCTACATTTTGTTATGTATTATTTCGTGATTCTATTTCTTTTGTCACGTGAGTGGCTGGTTGAACAGCACATTCATCTTTAAAGCATCTACGTAAATTTTCACCAGTGTTCTTAAACCTATTTACATCTGTGGACCGTTAAATGTTGAAATAATATGTCAGTTATCAATTTAAGTCGGTCCCGAGTTACGGCGGAGAATAAATTGGTTACAAAATAAGTGCAGTCATATACCGGATAATAGTATCAAAACAGGGGAAAATTAGACATTTTTTTTCTAATTTTCAGTACAAAATTTACTTCGAAGAAATTCGAGTCGAAATTTTTTCGTAACAAGATTTTTTTCGCGGACCACAGGCTAAAGAGCACTGTTCTACGCAAATAATTTGATTAGTAATAAACATAAACGTATTTTATTACGGGTTAATTTATTTATTATTAAATTCAAAAGAAGCTTTCAGCTTTTATCTATGAATAAATATGATGTGATTTCATCGTCTTGTTGATCAAAACTTTAAACACGTAAAAGGTTTAAACTCTTGACGCCGTTTATAATAAGAGGTATAATAAGAAAACCTTTCAAAGGTGCAAAAATTTAACAATTGCGTTAAAATATTCAGGAAAACGGTTTTGTGCAAATCAATTTGCAAACTCGTAAATCATCGATCGTAAAATTTAACCTTGTACTGAATTTAGCATCCATTGCTGAGCAAATTTATGCGAGATTATTGTAAATAAAATTATTATTATTAGAAGCTGTAAACGTAGCTAAAATACGTGTCTCAGCACAATATTGTTGATTAGTAACAATAGTTACTACGCGCTTCTTTCTACAAATAATATGTTATTTTATATTTTACACATCTTACTTTGAAAAGGTTCTAACTGACATTTTGGCATAAAATGACCTTCTGATCATAAAATGTTGTATTTGCCACAATCTAACATATATATTAATTTCAAAGTCATAAATTTTTAAATAATGAAGTTAGCAGGATTCTAGAGTTCTACGTATATATTAATTTCAGAGTTATGCATTTTTAAATAATGAAGTTAGCAGAATTCAAGAGTTCTATCAACACACTTTCTTTTATACAGTAATTTTACAAGCTTCTAAGAAACAGTAGGACTTTTTATAATCGATTTATAAACAAAACATTCGTCTTACAGTATTACAACTCAGTATATTATTATAAAACTTAAATATTTTAAACGAAGTTGCGACAACATTCAGCTTAAACAATCGATCGGTAGGTGAGTGTAGAAAGTTCAACTGGACGTTACGACTTTTTCAAACTCAATTATTGTTGTCAGTTCAGAGCAAAAAGGTTATAATTAAAGTTTTAATCACTGATAAACTCCAGATATATTGGGCTTAAATTAAATAAATTTTGTTTAAAATTAGTAAAATATTCAAACGTTCATATCTCAGAACATGGTAAAGTGCAAATAGAACCTTTTCAAAGTAAAGTATTGTGATCAAAATCTGATTACCTTATTGTGCTCAAGACAAATGTGCACATGACAATTTTCCGAGCTCAAGTAAAAAAAAAGTAATTTGCTGTCTGAAATCAGGTGTATTCTTAAAAAAAGCATTTGATGTACGGTAATATTCAGATCGATATAACTGTTGAATTTCGATAAAATATATTAGGTTGATTTCGTGAGTGTATTTTGATTACATGATTCCATTATGTGCATTAATCATACTTTAGTTCTCTGTCGGCCATTATAAGTTACATCAGTGTTTCCCAAACTAAGTTATGTTGCGCACAATAGAGAATAAGGGTTCCATTGATAATGTCATTATTTATATAAGTCGTAATATAATGATAAAAAAACCGTTCCTATGGCGTAGCGGTTAGCGTTGTTGGTTTCTGTGCCGGATCTCTCGGGTACGAGTCCCAGTATGAATAGCATTTTTTCAGTCGATTTATCGATTTCTGTTCGAAGACATGGGTGTTTGTGATGTCTAAAATGTCCTCCCCTCCCACCCTTCCGATTCTTAAGTAACTGAGTGTAGCGAGAGCGATTAGTTAACGGCTAGTTCTGTCCTAGCCTTATCCTTCTTTTCCTGCAACTCTCTTTGAAAAAAAAGAGAGATTGAGCGACTCAGTAACAAACAGTTCGCGTAGAAAAACTTCTGTTAAGATACATCCATTAGGAAGTTATATGCTCCATATTGGGAGCGGAAATGGATGAAAAAATATATATAATAGGATTTGGCTCGTCTGAGCATGTCTGACAGACATAAAATTATTTATAGACGAATTTATAGACGTATTTTAATAATGCTTAATTTACCAATACTCAATCTAAAAAATAACCAAGGTGTAGGTATAAAAAAATGTCAGAACTTATGCAGTACTCCGCTAAAGAAAAAGTATGGCAAGCCCCGTGTTACATGATCACAAATTGTTTCCAATGATAGACTCTACGTAACACCCGACGTCCCCTTTCGAAAACCGGTTCAACTCAAAACCCAAACAACGTTCTGTTTTATTTTCGTCAATGTGTTTTAAATACATTTATGGCGGCTCAAAATCTTTTTATGCAATACCCACAACTTTCTCTACACGCTTACACGTCGGCTCGATAATATTGTTATTCAAATGACGTTTAGTTTTCGATAGCGATTTAAATAAATATCGATGACAAACATCAGCATTAAATACGTGATGAATTTAACTGTGTTTCACTTGTCAACTGATATCGCTTGAAATGCAATTAATCAATATTCATTCTAACTTAACGTTTACAATAGAAAACATGTTCATGTATAACCATTTAATCCACTAAAAAACAAAAGAAAAAAAGAATGTCAAAAAATATTTTACAGCTTACTTTGACAGTTCGAATTTTAAATTTCGAATCTTATACAAAACAAGTCGTGAGCTGAGTACTACAAGGTTCTGTGTCGACTTTTGTCTAAGCTAATGTAATAATGAGGCAGTCTTAAACGTAGAATTATCTACATGCTGTATTAATATTAAGTCGAAATTTTGCGTAAATTTCCAAGAAACCGTCGTTTTATTATATGTGCGCGTCGCAAGATATCTGTGACTTCAACTTGAATTCCTGAAAATGCTGAAAGGCGAAACCCGGGTCGTTAGTAACAAAACTTGTGTGAATGTACGTTGGTTGAATGATATCTTTTATATTTTGATAATTTTATTTCTGTATTTTTTTTCAATTATCCGATTTTAATCAATTATTTTTAATCTTCAACACAATGGTGTTTTTTTTACCATTATGATGTTTTGTATTCTTGAAGTGTGGTATTATTACATTTTACGGTATTAACTTAGTACATTAATGATATTAAACACAAATTACGAAAAAAATAACTCCTTTCCCAATTTATCCTACATTTTTTTTATATATTTCCTCCAATAATAATGATCACATTAGATATCTTCCAAAGAATTCTTTTTATCTATATATAAAAATGAATCGCTGAATGTGTTGCTAAGCGCAAATCTCGAGAGCGGCTAAACCGATTTCGCTAATTTTTGTTTTAGAATATTCCTTGAAGTACAAGGATGGTTCTGACGGAGAGAAAAATTTAAAAAAATGCCTGGAAAAGTCTAAAAACAACACTTTTCTATACTCCCATACAAACGATTCGTAATAATACTTACAAGTCAATTTGAACTTTAATACCATACATCACAAATGTATGGTATCACAAAATTGTTATCAGAGCTGATAAGACTCATGTGGGCTAACATGCAGGACGTTTTAATGCACCTACTATCGATGAAGTTGCCATTGTTGTAGTTGGAGAAAATTTGGAGTCACGTGATATTGTTTTACATCGTCGAAATAATCAATTACAACGTATTAAGGAAACACATCGCTCATATGATTCTCATATGATGATTGTTTTCCATTATCATATCTACATGCTTCCCATCAAAACCAATTGATTTGTGGATAAATTACAGAGATAATATGTGTGACGATATTTTGTTCAATATACGCAATAGAACAGGGAATCCGAAATTACAAATAAGTGAAGAAATTTACAATGAAGCATTGATTTCCATTGAGGATGTGTGCTTGATGATGTCAAACAAGCTATTATGTCAACTGGGGATGGCCGCTCCCAATCGCCCAATGCACGATGTTTTTGATCAAGGGTTAAAACGTGAAAAATCGTATGATCTCAATACTTTGAAAGAATCGATTCAAATAAATCTTCCACTGTTGAACGAAGAACAAAAGTATGTATTTGATAATCTTATGAAAGTAATAAATGATGGAACTGGAGGGATTTACTTCTCGGACGCTCCTGGTGGTACAGGAAAAACTTTGTTGATTACTTTAATATTGGCAACAATTCGCTCAAAAAATGATTTGCTCTTGCTCTTGCTTCGTCAGGCATTGCAGCAACTTTGCTTGAAGGCGGTCGAACAGCCCATTCAGTTCTAAAATTGCCATTGAATATGCAAAGCAACGAAACTCCAATCTGCAAAATTTCCAGGAGAATTCTGCAATGGCAAAAGCTTTGCAGCTATGTAAACAATGTAATGTGTGGGATGAATGTACGAGGGCGCATACAAAATCATTAGAGGCTTAAGATAGAACCTTAATAGATCTACGGAACAACCAAAACCAATTTGGTGGCGCAATGATTTTATTAGCAGGAGATTTTCGGCAAACATTGCCAGTGGTTCCACGTTCAACGCAAGCTGATGAACTGAATGCATGTTTAAAGTCCTCCAATTTGTGGAAACATGTCAAGGTATTACATTTAAGCAAGAATATGCGTGTCATGTTGCAAAATGATCAATCTGGAGACATATTCTCTAAACGACTCATTGATATTGGTAATGGCAAATTTCCTATAGACGTGCTGACTGGCTGCATCACCTTTCCTGAGAGTTTTGTCAGTTAACTCAATCAAAAGCTGAACTCATTCAAAAAGTGTTTCCAAATGTTGCTCAAAATTACTTATTCCATGATTGGTTGAGAGCACGAGCTATACTGGCTGCCGAAAACACTGGTGTAAATGAATTAAATTTCAAAATACAAGATGACATTCCTGCAAAATGAGGACATATAAATCAGTTGATACGGCAACCTCCACCGGAATTTTTAAATCCACTAGATTTTCCAGGATTGCCGCCTCACAATCTTCAACATCGTAGTTATAATGTTGCGAAATATTAACCAACCGCGACTTTGTAACGGCACACGATTAGCGATAAAAAAATTAGTGAATAACGTAATAGAAGCAATCATATTGAAAAGAAAGTATAAAGGAGAAGACGTTTTGATACCCCGCATCCCAATGATTCCGACTGACGTACCATTCGAGTTTAAACTATTGCAGTTTCCAGTACGGCTTGCTTTCGCTATGACTATAAACAAATCCCAGGGGCAGTCATTAAGTGTTTGTGGTATTAATCTAGAAAACCCATGTTTCTCGCATGGTCAATTGTATGTTGCCTGTTCCCGTGTTGGAAGATCATCTGCTCTGTTTGTTTACGCGCCAGGTAATCAAACAAAAAATATCGTGTACCATAAAGTACTACAATAAAAATAAAACTTAATTTAGAATAAGCAAAAATAAAATGAAATATAATAAGTAGGTATCATAATAAGAAATCTGAAATTGTAATATTCATTGTGATTTTTTATTGACTATTAAAAGAATTTCTTGTGTTTTACAATTTTTTTTTTGTTGATATAATGTAATTGTCGACTTATTAACTTCCTTTTTCTTTTTTTATCTCACTAGCAGACCGGGCGTCCCGAATAGCAGAATAAATATTAAAAAAACTAAAAAGTTAAAGAATCGACTGTTAGGCGGTACGAAGTTCGCCGGGTCAGCTAGTTTTAATATAAAAACCGTAAGTCTGTTCATCTGTGCTTTTATACAAATTTCAGTTAGAACCTTGTAGCACTGGCGGTGTGTTTAAATTTCAGTTGGACAAGGTTCTAATAGAAGTTAAGGTATTTCTTATTAGCTATGAAGAACTATTTTTGACAATATTTTATTAATAGTTCTATTCAATATATTCAATCAAAAAAAAACTTTGAAACATTTACGATTTTCAGAATACAAGCATTTAAAATTTGAAATACCCATATCTTTTTTGCTGCAGCTGTCCACATGGAACCTTTTAGCACTCGGCTTGCGAAGTGTTGTTTGGTGCAAGTTTTGTGATTTGTCAAGCAAAGTACATACAGCGATCACAAAACTAATCAATAAACAATTGGCTTATTTTTTCTTATATTAATAATTTAATTCGTTGCATTATATATACTTTACAAATCCTTTTATTACGTGTCATGTTCACGAAGACTGCAAATGTACACTGGAAAGTGAATAAATACTGATTTAAGGCCGAAAATAAATCAAATTAGATAGATTCAAGTCTAAAGATTTTGGCATTTTCAGAACAAAAAATCATGTGTTGTACTGCAATGAAATGTGGTACTTAATATCCCATTGCAAACCCGTGATTCTGATTGTATCATAGAAAATTAACACAAATAATAAATACCCTGCGCTAAAAACTTGACACGTGTAAATTTGTTTTGGCGGAAAATGAGAGCGTAGACGATTTTTCTAGACGTAGATGAGTATTTAAAATGTATTACTATAATATTACTGTGACCATTGGGTATCTCAATTCGAAGAGTACTAATGGACGAAATTTTATGTTCCGTAGAAAAAAACTCTGATAAAAACCAAATGCCACATATTCAACGCTAACATTCTGACGGTACTGATTTACGGTAGCGAAACATGACAAAAACATCTAATTACCTTCGAGAGCAGATGCTCGGAGATAAGGGAACGTGCAAGACAGCGCCGCGTCACGTCAGTGGTTATGGAGAGACGTCGGAATTGGCTGGGTCACGTTCTTCGGATGCCTCCGGAAAGCATCAATTCTGCTTGCCTCGTCTTTTGACCGGTGGTATTCCGGCGCCTCGGACGTCCGTCGAGTGCTATCCATAGGATGTACTCAGCAGAAATGAGGGATGCTGGCATGTCATGGTAGGAAAGAAAGGAATTCGCGGGAGACATGGAAACATGGAGCTGCCGTGGGCGACTATATGCTCCACATAGGGAGCGAATATAGTCAAAGAGAGAAGAGAAACTCTGTAAAACTAAAAAAAAACGATATTCAATTGTAATCCGCAAGAAGGGTGTATAATATAATTGAAATATGATATATACTGCCATGCTAAGTAAAAACAGTGATTTACAATATTTCAATAACAATATTTCTTGGATTAGTATGAAGAAATGTTTCTCAACAATGTAAAATATATTTCAATTAAGATAAAAGTCTTCTTTTGAGTCTTTATTTCAGCTCAAAATGTAGAGCATGTGGACTCCTAAATGATGAGCGAATGCTAAGCAAAAACAAGTGAACTCTGACATTAAAAACAACGATGCACATGCTATGTTGGTCATTGTTTATTTTGGGAAAATTTAGTTGTTTACAATGATTACACACCTTCATGTACATATTCAAGTCTCAAAAACAAATCATAAACTTCGATTAAATCAATTCACGGACGATAAATTATAAGAAATGCTTGACTAGGTCCAGACTCTGATAAATTAAGTGCACTAAAATCGTTAACGTAAAGTTCAAATGTTGAATTACTACTTACGATGTTTTCTAATGTGATTGATTCAGAATTTAAAGCTTGCGTATCGGAAAAAGCTTCGAAAATTTTGTAGCTGCCAGTTAAAATTTGTTTAATTTTCAATTAATCAAGTTAACTGTCGGACACTTTTTTTAAAAATCTATTGGCTGCTCTTAATATGGTTTCCTAATGGAGGTATCAACAGAAGTTTTTCTACGAGAACTGTTGGTTACTCAGTCGCTCAACCTCACTTTTTTTTCAAAGCGAGTAGTAGAGAAAGAAGGATATGGCTAGAACAGGACTAGTGGTTAACTAATCGCCATTGCTACACCCAGTTATTAAAGGATCAGAAGGATGGGAGGAGAGGAAATGATGTGAATTGACATCACATATATCCAGTCTTCGATCACAACTTTCAATTGAACAATTTTCAAACTCACTGTGATCTTACCGGGAATCGAACCAGAGCTGCGTGATTGGTGGATAATGCTCTAACCAACTGGGCAACAGCAGGCGACAGAATCGCTTTTAGGATGTTCACTGTCAATACTTGTGGTGGAAAGGCATTATATTAATAAATACACAATATTCCTGTGTACTTCATTCCACTTTATTAAATAGTTCAGGACCGGTTTTGCTCATTGCAAGTCCATCAGTTGACAATGCTCTCAATGAGCGAAACCGGTCCTGACCTATTTAATAAAGTGGAATGAAGTTCAAAGGAATATTGTGTTTTTATTAAAAGAAGAATCAGGCTGGGGCAGAACTTGTGGTTAACTAATCGCACTCGGTACGCCCTGTTATTAAAGGATCGGAAAAGTGGGAGGGAATTTTTGTGCTTTCGAACAGAAATAGATGAAACGGTCAAAAAATGTTGTCCGTACTGGGACTCGAGCTCGTAAGATTCGGCACAGTAGCCAACAACGTTAAACGCTGCGCCATGGACCAGACCTATGTAATGACACACGCACCACATACTGAAATTTAATTGTACTTTAACTTTCGCGCAAGAGCAAGCAAACGTTGTCAAAGTGAACTGTATGGCAGACATACGAACATTGATTTTTATATATAAGACCCACTGTAAGTTGATTTGACTCTAAATATAACCTTTACGGAAGTGCAAGCAAAAAGATTGTCAAAGTTTTACTGCAATCGGATGAATGGTGTGGCAACGCGTAAAGTACGAAAAAACAAACATTATTTTTTATATATTAGAAGATTAGGGATGGTGTCGCTCATTACGAGTATTGTCAACTAATATTGACTCCGTCGGTTGAAAAAGTTTTTCTACTGGAACTGTTTTTTACTCAGTCGCTCAACTTTTCCTATTCAAAGAGAGAAATAGGTATAGAAGGACAAGGCTAGGAGAGAATTAGTGATTAACTAATCGCTATCGCTGCGCACAGTTATTGAAGGATCGGAAGGGTGGGAAGAAATATTTAGACATCACAAACACCTACACTTACGACAGAAATTGATCGAAAAAATGCCGTTCGTTCCAACAACGCTAAACGCTGCGCCATAGGACCCGACAAATTTAATTTAGATAATAAAAAATCATTTTTTAAGTATTTTAAAAAAGCAATTTTAAACCTGGCCTTATAACATACAAAATCTAATTCCCAATTAATGTAAAACTAAAAATACTTTTAAAGTGTATGTCGACTTAAAAGACGTAACCCACACACGCAAAAAACGTGTTTTGATGATTTTGGTCCACATGCAAGTTATGAATTATACACAACCTTGAAGTGCACGAAGCCTTTTTAAACTGGTATTTAATTGACATAATCTAATATTTATTAAGGAAATTGACTAGGAAAAACCTTTATTTCAGTCTTTTTTCATGGTTTTAATTTTTTACAAGCTCATCTTTTTAAAACTTTAAAGCTAAATTTGGATACTAATTCGGCATTTGCAGCTTGTATTTTTCTGATAGAACGTGTGTCAAGTTTGATACATTGTGATTATCGAAAAAAACTGTCGGTTACATCCTTTTTCCTTTCCACAGTCGATATTGTTTTACAACATGAAATTCAGCATTCATTTTTCAACCATTTCTGAACGAACCGGGTTTCCAAATAATAAACTCAATAATTGAAAATGTTAATTGATACATTACGGAAAAATAAAGGATAGATGTCCTTATTCAAATGACAAAAAGTAGTATAGGTTGAGATGCAGTCAGGTTACGACGGTTTTGAGTAATTTTAATATTTTATTACACTGCTAAGCCACAATTTCAATGAATTAAATAATTGTGCGGTAGAAATTTAATTCGCCGCAAATCCGGTGAGCTTATTAATAGTTGAATTAAATGCTTGAGATATTTTATACAATATCCCCATACATATTTGCATATATAATAGAAAACGATAATGGACCGACGAATATTTTGCGGTGAAACAGAAATTAATGGAAGATTTCACATTTTAACTTTATATTAAGCCACTGTTTATACTAAATACAGTAAAAATATATTTTTTCCCATTTACACTTATATGACCGTATAATTGGGAGTAGTGTAATTGGGAGAGTGAATCTCATACAAAATTATGGATTTGGTTTTTTCCGCGAAAAATGCAAAACAAAGACTTTTGCAAAAAAAAAAAATATGGACGAAATATTAAGTTACTAAGTGATAAAATGCAAAGCGTGCCAAAATCCAACACATAGCCAGTCGCACCGCACATACGACCGTCTCGTAGCAACGACAATGGAATGCGACCGCTCAATTGGGGGATTTGCGGCGAATATTTCAAGCCAGCGCGTAATTTAGGGTATCTTTCTACGTCATCGAAAAAAGGCAAAATCGCGGACATACAAACAATCAGCCAACACTTGGCCAACAAACCTTATCGGCGATTAATAATATGATTATTATAATAATAATTCCAGTGTTAAAACAGTAATACTTGTCTTGTTCACTTTAAGGGTGTTTACTGTCGATACTTGGTGGAAAGGCAAAACACAATATTCCTTTGTAATATATCTCCACTTTATTTAAAAAGCTCAGGACCGGTTTCGCTCACGGTTAAAAAAATGTTGAACCTTATAAATTCGAACGAGTAACGATACGAAATGCTTATTTATGATTAACTGAGATTGATCATTACTGAAAATGTAAAATTGGTTTGGTACAAAGAATGTTTTATTAAATTTACTAAAAGCATTTAATGATGGTGCTGACAGTGATATTTTACAATTTTGAAAAATAGCACACATTTAAACAGCAAACACAAATAAATAAACAATCAAATTCAGATGTTATTAACAGTGCGGTCCTGACTACTGACTTATTATACTACAATTACAATAAAAAAATGTAACAGACATTTAAGAAAAAATGAGTTTTTTTCGATTTAGTTAAAAAGAATGCTTCCGCCTTTTTAAGTATCAGTTTGGCATTAGAAAGCTTTTGTATTGCTTTCTTTAACAGGTTTATAGATCGTAAAAAATACGATAATGTACAATTTATTCTTTTAAATTATTTCTCTCGGCATTAAAAATAATATGTATTGTAAGAAGAGTGGTAGATTTTCGGTTTATATTAAAAAGAAACAATCCATTATTGACGACGCACGATCATCAAACATACTTTTTTGTGTCCTGTTGTATTTTTTCTTGACCACGAGTATATATAATAAAAACGGCCACTCTACAAAAAGTAAACTAGCAATGTTTTGTAGTTCTGTAGAGCTATTCCCGCTTGCATAATACTTATTTACTTAAATCATGATAACATAACCCTCCAAAATAAGTGCTATGCACTTATTTTGAGTGTCCGTATTTGGGTGTAACATTTTTATCCCTTGTTCCTGATTGAACACGTGTCCCTCCGAAATTAAGTGTTTAGCAAAATTAGACGTGTCTTTTTTCAATCTTAAGGCTGCCATATGTTCTAAAACTCGGATGTTCAGTGTCCTTTCTGTTTTGCCGATATAAAACTTTGTACAACAAGAGCATTCCTTTCATCCTTTTCGCCAGCAATGGCTTTGGACTCAGTGATGCATTTTTTTCTTATATAATATAAGCACGAAACTTTCATTTACTAAACGTCAGTTCAAGTTCATCCGTGCGCTTGAATGCCTGAAGATGCCGAAATGCGAAACCCGGGTCGTTAGTGACAAAATCTGTGAGAATGTACATAGTTTGAACGATTCAAATTTAATATTGAAATTCCACCAAGCACCTTCAGTCGAAATCTTTAACGATACTTTATAATTATAGACACTTATTTTGTGCATCTTGTCATAAATGCTAAAATTCGAAATAGACGCTAATAGATACTAAATTCGTAAACTATGATATTGAAACTATGTAGATGATATTATTCAGAAATTTATGTGAGCAACAGCACGTGTCCAGTTAAATTGGAATATAAAACAAAACAACATTATTGGCAAGTCATTCCAGACAAACATCTGGTGTTTTTCCTGGAAAATTTCAACTGCCAATCGATTTTCCATCACCATTTCATTGTGTATTATAATCACGCATTATGTTTATTACACTGTTGGCCGGTTATTGATATTTTTATCGTAGTCAATCAACCAAAAGGGCACAATAAACACTTTGTAATGCGACGTTGATAATAATAAAGACAGGTAAAAAAATACCTGTTAAAAAATGTTTTTTTTTAATATAATAAAAACGATTATTAAGATAATGGGAAAATACGTATATAACATACTTTATATTTTTATTTAAAAACTAGATCAGTTTCGCTAATTAAGTAATTCTTTTAATATTTTTTTTTCCTTCACGCATTATTTTTCACAGTCCAATAACCCCTGAAAATATTGCATATGAAAGGCTCAAAGAACAATCGGCCCAACCCACATTTTTCCCTTTTGTAGATTCTCCAATAACCATTTTATAAGTTTAAAATTAGCATAAATCATTTTTCTACTAGCATATCTTGTTATATGAGCGCCTTAGTTTCAAAACCTACTTTACTCCAAAAACCAAAATTGTTAGCAAAGTTCAAAAAATGCTGTGGGCTTTGATTAGGTTTTGAGACTAAACACTTAAATACTTTTTCTCTGTATTTCGAGAGAATTTTGCACTTCTTGTATTCAATTCCGAAATTCCGTGATAAGTACTATCAAAACCCCGGGATTCCGGAATCACAAAATTTAACGGGATACCGGGATTTTAGACCTTATTCCTTACTATACTATTAAATTGAAGATGCAAAGCGACTGAATGAATGGCACACACCTCTCGTTAGCACATTTCCGTTGATAAGTCTCCATATACTTTGCATTTCAATTGGTAGTTTCCAAAAGGCAAACGCAAAATTACAAAAATATATTAAGAAAAGATCCTCTCGAAATTATTAATTTTCTCCAAAATGAACATTTTGCCATTTTGGCGTATCAACCTCTTCTATATTATTAGAACAGATGAGAGCTATATCATGTCAGTATAATACAAAATATTTTCAATAATAATTACATTGATCTGTTATCATTGTTTACAATTTGTTGCTATGGCAATGTTACATATTATCCGAAAAATAATTATCGAATTAATGTATTCTTATTGTTTTGTGGAATATTTTTTTCTAGATTAGATTTCATATGTACGTATATTATTGTAAAAAATGGATAACACGAGCTGTAAGCCCGTCGCTCCCAATGGGAGGATTTTTACACATTATAAAAAATCAGAAATTTTCCGACAAAAACAATAGAATACTCAAAATGAATAAAATTAACTAATTCGCCAAATGGAACTATTTTTTAGGAATATGGGCCTTTAAGGGGTAAAGTGAGTTAAATAGCAAAATGGTGAAACTTTTCCATTTGACTTTTAAGTACAATTACGTTTTCAATTGTTTTTTGTGCGAACTGTCATCAACTTTTATTTGTATGTGAAAGTTTATTAAATAAATAAGCATAAATAAAGTATTTTAGAGAAAAAATTATTGTAATAATTGAATAAAAGGGATGAGTTCAGTTCACCTTTTTCCATCATCCTAACTTGGCTCACTTTACCGTATTTTAGTCTTTTTGACCCCAATCTATCAAACTATTTGGCTTACCTTATTTTTAAGTAGTATTTGATCATAAATTTACCTTGTCCAAAACAGTCTCGTTTACTCGTTATTTAAAATAAGAGATACAAGACTTTTAAAGTATCGGGATAAATTGTAAATACCCTCTGTTAAAACCTAAAACATTTCATTTACCTGATCAATTCATAATTTTTTGCTTAAGCCGTCAGCATGATATACATGGAATGTTTACATTTAACTGTTGAGATTGAAACATAAGATTGTTATTGCACTTTTAGACAATAAGTTCAGTTTTCTTTTCCATTTCAATTTCAGTTGTAGATTATCTTTACTATAGTTAAACTTCTTATTTATGAATGATATTTTATTTAACCCTTGCAATCTAATCTACCTATGCTGCATTAAGGTTGTGAATTATGTATCTTATAAAGTGTTTGAAAACCAATGTCACTTAGCTTTGTTTTTAATGGTTTTAATAATATTGTTTGGCTATTGATAACTAAAGGCTGTTGTCTAGTTGGTTAGAGCTTGCTTTACCTACTACGCGGGACTGGGTACGATTCCCGGTAAAATCGATATAAAATTTAGATTTTACAAAATTAATTTACAGACATAAAACATGGGTGTTTGTGGTGTAAATTTACCTCGAGTTAATCTCGTATGATATTTTAACTTTAAAATATTTGACACATTGGCGTTAACTGTAATGCTAAATATTAAAAATAAAATAAAAATAGAATACATATTTGTAAATCAAACAGTGGATCATGTTTTGTTTGTGTCTGTCGCCTGCTGTGGCCCAGTTGGTTAGAGCTTGCTCTACCAATCATGCAGGTCTAGGCTCGATTCCCGGTAAGATCACAGTGAATTTGAGAATTATTCAATTCAAAGTTGTGATCGATGACTGGGTGTTTGTGGTGTCAGTTCACATTATTTCCTCTCCTCCCATCCTTCTAATCCCTTAATAATTGCGTGTAGCGATAGCGATTAGTCAACCACTAGTCCTGCTCTAGCCTTATACTTCTTTCCCTACTACTCACTTTGAAAAAAGTGAGGTTAAGAGAGTAACAAACAGTTCTGGTAAAATTTTTATGTTGAGATACCTCCGTTAGTAGGCCATATGCTCCACATTGGAAGTAGACATGGATAAAAAAAATGTTTTGTTAATACTCGTTGAGAATCTAATGGACTGGCAGCGTTTCAGAATCAACTCTCATTTTTGTTACAGCATCTTTCATTCGGTGGTATTTTCTTCATTGGTGAATCGGTAGATTATTTTCATTGTGCATTGTATTTGATGGAGTTTAAGAATGATAGCATGATATTGAAGGAAAAATAGCAATTGGCGGGTGATGCGGAAACCTAGATATCCCCCGATAAGTGATTACGTTTAATAAAAAAGAGAAGGTCTTTGCCAACACTGATATTTAAGTTGTACTTTCTGCTGTATAGTTACAAGAATCCAAAAGCGCCTGTTGCTTTTTAAAATCAAATTTTATCAATATAGAAAGTTGATTTTACTGCTACAGATATTTTTGTTAGTGAAAAAATCTTGTCTTCTTTCTGTCAAATAAAAAAAACATGATGTGGTATTTTACATTCCATTTCAATTATAGTGACTAACTATCAATCTCTGTAAATATGATCAGACATTAAAAAGGTAAGTATATATTATTATTTAGCACATCGTTATCTTACTTTGAAAAGGTTCTATTTGCACGTTACCATGTTTTAAGATTCGAGTGTTTGAATATTTGACTGATCATACGAATGTTGTTTATAAATCAAGTTATATTGTTTCTTAGAAGCTTGTAAACGTACTGTATGAAAAAAAGTGTGTAGATAGAACTCTTGAATTCTGCTAACTTCCTTATTTAAAAATGCATGACTCTAAAATTGATATATACGTGGAACTCTAGAATCCTGCTATCTTCTTTATTTAATTAAAAATGTATGACTCTGAAATTAGTATATATGTTAGATTTTGGCAAATACAACATTTTCCGACCAAAAGGTAATTTTATGCCAAAATGTCAGTTAGAACCTTTTCAAACTAAGGTAACGAAACGTAAATTACAATTAAGTAAAAGATCTCCGACACAGAAAAAGATAATTCTTCTTTTTTAAAATATTATATGTACAGTCAAAATTTTAAATATAGTATTGAAAAGAGAAACAAATATATTTTTATCCATGTCCGCTTCCAATGTGATGCATATGGCCTCCTAATGGAAGTATCTCAACAGATTGTTTTTGCTACAAAAACTCAGTTGCTATATTTTTTTTCCCAAAAATAGTAGGAATTGAAGGATAGGGCTAGGACAGGACTAGTGGTTAACTGATCGCTCTCATTACACCACGGGTTACACGGGCTTGGAAAGTTTAATAAATAACATAATATATCAATGCCTTCAAAGAGAAATTTACAAATCGATTGAAATAATCAATCAACAGCTAGGACAAGACTAGTGGTTAGCTAATCGCTTTCACTACGCCCAGTTATTGAAGGATAGGAAGAGTGGGAGGGAAATTAAGAAATCATAAACACCAATTCTGTTCGTACGGGGACTCGAACCCGTGTGATCCGGCACGGAAGCCATCAACGCTCACCTCTGCGCCATAGCACCTGACAATATATATATAACAGATATCGGGTAAAAAAAAGAGAGGGGCATTGAAAAATTTACTCTATTTAAATAACCACTGGACTACCAAATTACATGATAGGATAAAGCGAGCATATCGACTGTGGAAAGGAAAAAGGACGTAACCCACAGGTTTTTCAAAACAGGTATTTTTCGATAGTCACAATGTATCAAACTTGATACACGTTCTATCAAAAGGATGCAAGCTGCAAATGCCGAATTAGTATCTAAATTTAGCTTTTATCTTTGAAAAGATGACCTCGTAAAAAGTTAAAACCAAGAAAAAAGACTGAAAGAAAGGTTTTTCCTAGACAATTTCTTTAATTAATATTAGATTATGTCAATTAATCACCAGTTTAGAAGTCTCCGTGCACTTCAAGGTTGTGTATAATTCATAATTTGCATATGTCACAAAATCATCAAACCACGTTTTTTGCGCGTGTGGGTGGGTTATGTCCTTTTTCCTTTCCACAGTCGATATGTTCACAAATTGGCTTACAGATTTCCTCTTATCAAGGCCAGATTGCGTGGTATAATTGCTTCTTACTACTCAAGTTGGACCTGTTTACTTAAACCACAACAGATTTAGACTGGGGAGTCGTTAAATATCAATGGACACGAGCATTAACACATGTCAGGAATGGCGAACCTATGGCCCGCGTGCCCGATGTGGCACGTTTGAGAATTTGGATGGCACGCGAACGATTTTCGAGTTTTAAAAATTAAAATTTTAATTAAATAATCCGTTAACTATTATTTTATTCCGTTTTATTAATTTTAAAATGTTTCCCAAGATAAACGACAATCGTTTAAAAAATGTTTTTTTTTCTATTTTGTTTAAAAAAATTACTGCTTGGGCACGCCACACAATCGAGAAATAGTAGTTGAGGATTTTTGGCACGCCGACCCAAAAAGGTTTGCCATCCCAGACATAGATAGATGATAAATGCTATTAGCTAATCTCAAGACTAGGTGGACGCAAAAAAACCAATATCCACTACAGCAAAAAAAGGAAAGATGATGACCAAGGGTGACACAAATATGGTATATATTTGTCATACGTATATCACGTAGATCAGTGGCTTACAAAGTGTGTCCCGATAAGTTTGTTTTAATTTAGATATTATTATTTTCCGCTGCGCCATAGTGCCTGTCGGGTCATACGGCGCAGCGGTGAGTGTTTTGGGCTTCCGTGCAGGATCTCACGGCCTCGAATCCCAGTACAAACAGCATTTTTTCATTCTATAAATCGATTTCTGTTCGAAGGGATCGGTGTTTGTGATGTCCGAAAATTCCCTCTCACCCTTTCCAAGCCTTTAACAACTGTCCTGTCGTAGTCTTATCTTTCTATTATCCGTCTCTTTGAAAAAGAGAGGTTTAGCGACTGAGTAACAAGCAGTTCTCGTAGAAAAACTTCTGTTAAGATACCTCCATTAGGAGTAGGGCATCCAATCCTGGGACTACTCGGGATTCCGTAATCCAGGGATCCCGTTCAATTTTCTGATCCCGAAATTCCGGGATTGACACGGCCGCAATTGAGAATTTCAAATTCCTCAGTGAGACAATCTCAATCCCGGGATTGAAAATTAATCAATCCCGAGATTGAAAAAAGGCTTCGGGATTGGATACCCTAATTAGAAGGCTAAATGCTCCATATTGGGAGCGAACATGGATAAAAAATACAAATTATTTTTCTTTATACGGAATATAAAAAAATACTTACTCTAACAAGAATGAATGGTCTAGCATGTTAATAGTCAATAAACATGTACATCAAATGTCTTCTTTATTTGGAAGAATGTATTTATATTTGTAAGCAAAAAAATCTTCAATGAGCTTAATAAATCGTACTTAAGATCATAATTAGCAGCCAACCATATCGTATCTGTTTTGCGTATTCACACCACTAAATTTGAATATAGATTGCAGGATTTATTTTCAAAAAAACAATTGCATAAATCCCATGATAAAACAAATTGAAATTTATTCAATGTTGTTTTTTGTCTAATGCTTTTTAAAAACAGAAAGTGTTTATTTTTGCCGCCAAATTTTTTTGTTTTCAAAATTGTCCCTTCGAAGAAAAAGTTTTTGAACTCTGACGTAGATGAATATAATAAAACTTTACCATTTACATATTTTTTAATAGACATTAACAGGTTATTATATAAAATCAGTAAACTGTAAAACCTAATATAATGGACGAATTTGGATGAAAGGGTATCTGCCGAAGCCAAATTTTCATAATAAAATACAGTAAGATTGTCACATTATATTCGTCACTAAATCAAAGCGCTTTTTTATGGTAATTAATAATTATTTTTCTAATTTGAAAAAATCAAGTCTAGCATAGATAAGTTGTGCTAAAGCACTCACAGGGTAGTGGGCAAGCACACAAAAAATCATCGGCTGACACTCGTTTAAACTACTGCTGTTACCAGTTACCACAAACTAATTATGTGCAGAAAGTCTAATAGTAAACTAGGCATTCTGTTCGATGAAACTTCTTCACTCTTTTATTTCGCTAGTGTAATAAACATTATTATTAAGCGGGAAACTATGATATTTCTGACACGTAAAAAAGCAATCAAAAGTACATTCAGCATAAAAAAGAAAATGAGATTATTTGCTATGAATACATACACAATTATATTTCTTATTGGACGCAGACAACAGACAGTAGAATGAGTTTAATAAACTTTACGGTGAGTCAGATATCGTAAATGTTATATAAACTCTACGCCTACGCTGGACTAGAACCAGATTATCACGCATGGATGACCGTAAATCTAAAAAAGTCTTACATTTGATAAATCTGAAGGAAGACGGAGTCGTTGATAGAACACGACGTCTTTAGATGGCTAGGGTGTCACAGGACTTGAGAGTATTGCAGATAAGCGTCTAGCGTAGAAGAGCCGAGCTGAAAGGAGCAGATAAATTAAAGCGACCGGGATGAAGTGTAAGAAGAATAAGAATGACCTATAATAAAAAAAATGTATCAATTTTTCTTACTATGAATGAAGCAAGTACATTTTATTGGTTTTAATTGAACGAAAATAGTAAAATTACTCGTTAAAAAATACATGAACATTAATTAACAGTTTTTTTATGTCCCACCATTCCATGTGTCTACTTGCAATTTGCCAAATTCATTTCAAAAGATCAGACAAGATAAATGACGAATGTATTATGACAGAAGCTTTTTCAATAAGTCGTAATTTTAGAAACACATTGACTGCAGGTGGCCTGTTCATATGAACTTTTTTGTAATATGCTGGTCTTGGATCAAGGTGAAATACTTACTTTTAATGATTCTTTTTTAAAGATCTACGTGCAAACTGTTCCAGAATTTGATATATTCTGTGTATCAAAAATTTATAACACCTTTACACTTTCTTTCTAGGCGTAGTTTGCTTCGATCCAACGAAGGGTTTAACAGTAAAAGATTATAACAGTGGCCCAAATACTTTGAATTAATTATCAATACAAATTTATTTTAATATTACCCACATGCAATTTAATAATGTGGCAACAGTGTATTGTATTATGTTAACAAATAAATAATAATAGGTTTTTCAATATGTGTATGCTTTAATTCGATCACATTCAACAGGTTTTTTTTTCGATAATCACAATGTATCAAACTTGATACACGTTCCATCATAAGGATGTAAGCTGCAAATGCTAAATTACTATCTTAATCTAGCTTTTAAGTTTTAAAAAAGATGACCTTGTAAAAAATTAAAACCAAGAAAAAAGACTGAAATAAAGGTTTTTTCTAGACAATTTCTTTAATTAACATTAGGTTATGTCAATTTAACACCAGTTTAGAAGTCTCCGTACACTTAAAGGTTGTGTATAATTCATAATTTGCATATGGCCAAAAATCACCAAAACACGTTTTTTGCGCCTCCTGTAAAATTTGGTATGTGTGGGTTACGTCTTTTTTCCTTTCCAAAGAGGTATGTAATTACGAGATAGTTGTGATAAGAATATATAACATATATATTTTTAAAATATATAAACGTTATTTGAAAATATATTATAAATTAATAAAATCGTTGCAGTTATAATTTTTTTATCAAAAATAGCTTCCAAAGTATATTTAATCTGAAGCCTTTCAAGTACTGAACCTTCCACTGGGTATATGCCTCTTTAAGGATATGTTATGTATACTCGACATCTTGTCATAGAGTACAATGTGAATACTCTATGCCATACTATAATTGTAACAATAACTTTTCAACGCCCAAAACCAATATCCTACTCTCCTCCCAGTCAGTTACAAATTTGAGTTCAAATCGAACGGTCATCGATCTAGTAGAAACTATTTTTAAACTCACGTTGTATTATTCGATTATAAGATGAACGATTGAAATTAAAGTGTAAAACAATTATGTGTGGAATAAAAATTGAACAAACAGTTTAAAAGTGTTTTAGTAATAATTATCCATAACATAAAACTGGGGGCTCGTCCGGATTGTGCTAAAGTAACGTAAAATAAAATATTGTAACAATATTTTTATTAACGGTGAATTAAAAATTCTTAAACAACAGTGCAAACCAAATAACGTACACAATAAATCAAATTAAATAATAGTACATCGATAGTAATCGAACGGAAATTATAATAAATCAATTAATCAATAATACGACACAATTAAAATTAAGACTAAATCTTCAACTTCTAAATCTACAAAATCTTCTAACTCTAACTCTACAAAACTTAATGGTGACAACAACATCCAGAAAATCCACCATCGAATCTTTATACTCTAATCTACATAAATCTTCAAACTCTAAATCTACATAAATCTTCAAACTCTGGTGACAATAAAATCTACAAGATCTACAATAGAATCTTCACTGAATCCAACTACATCTTCCTTGCTGACTTCAACTACATGGTGACAATAAAATCTACTTAATCTACAACTAGAATAAGACTAAATCTACATAAATCTTCAACCTCAAAATCTACGTAAATCAAACATAAATCTTCAAACTCTGGTGACAATAACGTCAACGAAATATATCATCGAAAATTAACTAAATCTACGTTGATTCATCTACATCCGATAAACATACCTATATACATGGTGACAATAAAATCTACAAGATCTACAATAGAATCTTCACTGAATCCAACTACATCTTCCTTGCTGACTTCAACTACATCTTCCTTGCTGACTCCAACTACATCTTCCTTGCTGACTCCAACTATATCTTCTTTGCTGACTCCAACTACATATTGCTGACTCTTACTACTTAATATTCACACGAAGAACCAAAAAGGAATCTCCAAGTCAAGCTTCATCTTCAAGTCTACGTTTGTTTAATCATTATGTAATAAATATTCATCTAATTCTGTAAGTACATTTATAACAATGTTCTTAATCAGTCTATACACCTTCACTTCAAAATGCCTGCTCTCACAATTGATACGTTAATAAAATTCATCTCAACATTTGACGGGGAAAGGAAAAATCTGTACCCTTTCATTAAAGATTGCGACGCTGCATACGAGCTATGCTCAGAACAACAAAAAAAGATACTCGTAAAATATATGATTCATTGCGTCGTTGGAAATGCTAAATATACAATTGCAAATTATGATTTAAAAACCTATGCTGAATTCAAATCTTTCCTAATAAATACATACGGCGAAAACAAACATACATCTCAGCTAGAACTGGAATTAAGAAACTGCAAACAGAACGTTAATGAACCAGTAATCAAATTCATACAGAGAGTAGAAAATATCACCAATAATCTAATCGGAGCTGTTCGCTTCTCGAACAAAGATGACAAGGAACTGGTAGGGAGAATCAAACAAATCGAAGACAGCGCTCTAAATATATTAATTTTAGGAATGAACAGTCAACTTTCAACAATAGTCAGGCTATCAAAACCAAAAAACCTCATAGAGGCAACGAATATCGCCATTGAGGAAGAAAAGTTTAATAATGCACTTAATGAAATGAACTCTAAAACAAATAAGAACAACCAACAACATTTCATTAAACAATCCAAGCCAAACTCATTCAATTCAGAACACAATCAATTTATAGGAAATTCTCAATCTCAAAACAATTCCCATTTTTAGCAAAATTAGTAATCCCCTATTTACTCTCAAACCCAGAACTGAAACTCTCATAGAACTAATTGTCCAAAACCCCGAAATTAAGCAAGGTATAATACCAGACGTTCAGATTCTCCCAAATGTTTACCTATCTCGAGCTCTCACTATTGTGCGCCCTGGAAATAAGGCGTATGCAACCATTCTTAATAATAGTGAAAAGTCTGTAAATATTCGATCTAACAATATAACACTAGAACCGTTTAACGAACTTGAAAGTTTTCTATATTTTTCAAATTCAACAAACTACGACCCTTCTCGAAATGAACGATTACAAAATGAATTGCGGCTAACACATTTAAATACTGAAGAAGCTAACTCCGTTTCATCATTATGTTATGAATTCAATAACATTTTTCATCTAGATGGTGATTTATTGACTCACACTAACACTACACATCATGAAATACCTGTAACTTCCCAAATCCCAATATTTACTAAATCATATAGATACCCTGAAATACACAAGGAAGAAGTCAGAAATCAAATTAAAAAAATGCTTTCACAAAATACTATAGAACACTCTACTTCCCCATGGTCATCGCCTCTTTGGGTAGTACCTAAAAAGGATGACGCCTCAAATAAAAAAAAATGGAGAATCGTCATTGACTATAGAAAACTCAACGACGTCACGATTAATGATAGTTTTCCAATACCTAACATTTCAGAAATATTAGACCAGCTAGGTCATTCAAAATATTTTACGACTCTTGATTTAGCTTCCGGTTTCCATCAAATTCCCATGTCTCCCAAAGATGCCGCTAAAACCGCATTTTCTACAGACCAAGGACACTACCAATTTTCAAAAATGCCTTTTGGTCTCAAAAACGCACCCGCTTGCTTTCAGAGACTTATGAATAACGTTCTCTCTGGTTTACAAGGAATTAAGTGTTTTGTATATTTAGACGATATTGTCATATACGCTGACTCTATTGAGTCTCACTCTCAAAAACTATTTGAAATATTCCAACGTCTCCGTCAACACAATCTTAAACTTCAACCTGATAAATGTGAATTCATGCGTCATGAAGTAGCTTATTTAGGTCATACCATTTCAAAAGAAGGAGTTAAACCAAACCCTTCTAAAATCATATCCGTTACTAATTTTCCCACACCAAAAAATACTAAAGATATTAAATCATTTCTCGGTATGGTAGGATATTATAGAAAATTTATCCCTGATTTTTCTAAAATTTCTCAAAATCTCACTTGCTTATTGAAGAAAGATGTTATATTTGATTGGACTGCAGTTCAAGAAAACGCTTTCCAAACACTAAAAAATAAATTAACAACTGAACCTATCTTACAATATCCAGATTTTACGCAACCATTCAACCTCACAACAGACGCATCAAGTTTTGCAATAGGAGCTGTCCTATCTCAAGGATCTTCCTCTAAGGATTTACCAATAGCGTATGCATCTCGTACTCTAAATCGATCCGAATCTAATTATTCTACTACAGAACGCGAATTATTAGCAATTGTATGGGCATGTAAACACTTTAGACCATATCTCTATGGTAGAAAATTCAAAATATTCACTGATCATCGCCCGCTCACTTGGCTTTTTAATGTTAAAGATCCTGGATCTCGACTAATAAGATGGAGATTAAAAATAGAAGAGTATGATTATGAAATTATGTACAAACAAGGTAAATTAAACACGAATGCTGATGCATTGTCACGAATAGAAAATCAAGTCTTGAATATAACAAACTCTCTATCTTTATCTTATGATAACTTCTTAGAAAAACAAAATGAAACTTTTAATGTTAACTTAAACGAAATAGATGAATCTCTTCTTAATCAAAAGCAATCTATAGCACATTGTATTTCTAACGACAAATCGATGTCTAAAGGAATAGCTTTAGAAATAAGTTCAATGATCTCTAATTATGACGAATTAGTAAATACACACTCTAAAGTAGGAGAAGTATTAAAATCAACAGAAAATAAAAATAATGTTTACCATTTAATAACGAAACAAAACTTTTGGGAAAAACCAAATTACTTTTCTATCTTTCAAGCATTATGTAACTTAAAAAATATTCTAATTAGCGATAAGGAAACAAATATCTCTTTTCCACGCCTTGGTAGTGGTTTAGACAATTTAAATTGGGAAAAGATAAAGAAAATTATCCAATATGTTTTTCACAATTCAAATATAAATATAACGATCTGTCATAACAAAATAATTAATCCTCATCACGACGAAATACCACAAATACTTAAAGAATATCATGACTCTCCTATAAGCGGACACTCTGGCTATCAAAGAACTTTAAATCGTTTACGATCCAAATATAAATGGACCAATATGCAAAAAGACGTTAAAACATATATCAGACAATGTGAATCTTGCCAGAAAAACAAAATATATCGTCAAAATTTAAAACAACCCATAGAAATAACCACGACTAGTCGAAAACCATTTGAACGTATAGCTTTAGATATAGTAGGTCCATTACCTTTAACCGAAAATGGAAATAAATATATTTTAACTCTTCAAGACGATCTTACAAAATATTCTCAATGTTACCCTATTCCTAATCATGAAGCAATGACAATTGCAGCTCAATTAACTAAAAATTTCATTTGTCAATTTGGCATTCCTGAAAAAATTCTTACCGATCAAGGAAAAGATTTTACTTCAAACATACTTAAAGAAGTAGCCAAACTTTTTAAAATCGAACAAATCCAAACAAGTGCGTATTCTCCTACAACCAATGGTGCGCTAGAGCGTAGCCATGCTACTCTAGCTGACTATCTAAAACATTATATATCTCCTAGTCAAACCGATTGGGACGAATGGTTACCTTTTGCTATGTTTAGCTATAACACTACTCCACACACTGCTACAAAATTTACACCCTTCGAATTAGTTTACGGAAATTCACCAAAATTACCAACAGCTATAATAATACCCGAATTTAAATATACATATGACTCGTTTTTAGACAATCTTAAGCTAAAATTAACTAAATCACACGAAATAGCTAGAAAGAATCTAGTTGAAAGAAAAGAAGACACACAATTAAGGCATAACAAAAATAAAACCTTACGAAAATTTAAAATCGGTGATAAAATATATTTAACAAATAATGCTACTAAACTAAATAAATCTAAAAAATTATCTCCTAACTTCCAAGGTCCGTACGAAATAATAAAAGTCAACAGTCCTCTTAATATTACTATTAAAGTAAAAAACAAATTAACTAAAGTTCACACTAACAGAGTGAAACTTGCTATTTTAGATCCCTTACAGTAAGTACATTTAATTTAAAGCAGATTATGACAAAAAAATACTATATCTCAAAAATATCATATTTATTCAACCTTAAAAACACAATATACACTCTTACAAACTCTAGAAAATTGTTATCAACTATGTAACCAAGATTTTATTTGTAAAACCTGAATGTAAAGGTTACTCTACAATGTAATTATGATAACTGAAAATGTACAAACTTCAAATTATTATATATTTATCCCAGATGTAAACATCTTAACTGATGATTATTGTAAGTGACAAATAAATAAATAAAACCCATTTCCTCCATAACAATCAACAATACCGTATGTACATCATCTCAATGTTTCTTATAATCATATATCTATTGTATAAACTCATTTATTTTACCAATAAGTTTATTTTTTTAGGGGGGAGGTGTTATGTATACTCGACATCTTGTCATAGAGTACAATGTGAATACTCTATGCCATACTATAATTGTAACAATAACTTTTCAACGCCCAAAACCAATATCCTACTCTCCTCCCAGTCAGTTACAAATTTGAGTTCAAATCGAACGGTCATCGATCTAGTAGAAACTATTTTTAAACTCACGTTGTATTATTCGATTATAAGATGAACGATTGAAATTAAAGTGTAAAACAATTATGTGTGGAATAAAAATTGAACAAACAGTTTAAAAGTGTTTTAGTAATAATTATCCATAACAGATACATGATACGTCCAGTTACAAAAAACGATATGTACACATATTAATATTTGCTGCATACAAAGTTTTTTATGTTTCAAGCGTAAAATGTCTGTTTTTTGTTAAAATTATTATTTTTCTATTCTATTCTATCATTAAATGCAGAAATAATATGGTTTATTAAACATGCAAACCAAACAGTTAAATAAATATAAGCAGAGTAAAATTGTAGATACCAAAAATATTATTCATAAGCGCATATATGTAAGTTGAATTATAATATGGTCTGTATATACCCAACACGTGATTGTGTTGAGTATTTCAGATCATTTAAAATAAGTCCAATGCACTCGGGAATAACACTACAGATACCAGAATCAATCTGATTTGAAATATTCCGATAAGCTGAAATTGAATTTTGAAACAAATAAATTTAAACATATTTTTTCTCGATTTCGTCAATGTGTGTTGATAAAGCTTTTCGTTAATAAACGTCTCGAATACCAATATTCTTTTGTCAAAAGCTGTTTTTCTACTACTCAAATAATGTACGCTATTTCGGTCAACTTCGACATTATACAATATTATACATTCATCGCTTACAAGTTTCAGTTTTTAGTTTTAAGCATGAGTATGTCATTCGAAAAAGTCGGGTTTATGGAGCAGCGGGTAGCGTTATTGGCTTACGGGTTCGAGCCCTAGAACAAAATAATGCGTGGGTTTTTGTGATGTCTAACCACTAGTCCTATCCTTATTTTACCCTTCTATCTTTACTACCCTCTCGCATCTAAGTCAGTCCACTTAGACTCAACAATACGTCGGTTCTATTACAGTTCACACATGTCGTTGTTGTACCACCATCTCTATCCAAAATCACTGTAATGGGTAAGGCCGAATTACTAAGCAAAATGAGGTAAGCACTATTTTAACGTGTTTGATCTTGTGCCAGGTTTGAGAAGCATACATTACAATTGGTCGTATGAGAATATGCAAAGCTCATTTAAAGCATTGGTTTCAGAGTAGTGTTTATCGGTTTTCAAATACTGGGATCGAAAACTCGGTTTTTTAATCTAAATTTGCGATATCCGAATACCGGTTTTTTTCTATTTAGTCACCCGGCTTTAAATATTTAATTTATTGTTATTAATATTTAATAGAACAAGTCAGTATTTTCACTTAAGCATTGTTTATTAATAAATGTGTTGAAAATATTAAATATAGGTTTATTTGAAAAATACTTTTAGTATGCATTTTGATTTGGATACACTCTTCGATAACATCAAACACAGCGGAGACCAAATTTTTAATCTATAAGTCTACAAATAAAAGAAAAAATCTATCACCGTACTTCATTATCCAATCAAAGGGTATTTCGTATTTCAAGAATCAGTTTAGTTTTTTCTAAAATTTTATGATTAGGTACACAGAATAAAATGTAATTATTTATTTTGATACATTGCTTATTCAATATTAATTAAGCGAAGCAATTTTTTAAAGCTTTTTTAACCTACTTTCATTAAATTATAGCATATTTGAGATACTTCGAAAACCAGTTAAAACAGTAAAGGTGCTAACTCTTAAAATGCTGAGTAACCATGTGACCATAGGATGACAAAAAACATCAAAACAGTAGGAAGTGTCAACTCTTAAAATGTTGATATACCGTGTCACATATAGGATGATATAGGAAGCGTCAAGACAGTGGGCGGTGTCGACTCTTAAAATTAGTTTCAGAAAATATTTGGATTAGAAAACCGACTTCTTCATAAGTCGGTTTTTGTATCAGCCATAGCTTAGAATCTTGAAACGTAAATGTTCTGTGAGATTAAACCAACATTGTTTCTTAATTAGATGCATAGTTAATAAAACAAGTAACACGTGCATGTGTGATTCATAATTTTTCACCGTGAAAACATTTATACCCATTACATAGTAGCAATGCACGGGAATAACCAATCCGGTTTTGCAATCACGGGTTTGAATAATCTTCGAATTGTTGTTTGGGTTCGCTGGTTATAAGAAGTTATCCAAAGGCTGAGGCTTTTTCTATAAACATTCTACAAACGATAGGTTACGCTATGCTATGTAACTGATCACCAGACCCGTACTATATACATCTATTTTTTCCAATTATAGAATTTTGGTGTTTTGTAGCATTTAATTTGTTTAATTTTAGCAACTATCTAGCATAGGGGAGGAGGAAATCTTTTTGGAAGAATGGTTACAAGAGGCTTTAATTAATTATATCATAATTTCCAAAAATTTAGTTTTGGGAAAATCGCAAAAAAACAACAGCACAATTTTTCATTATCATATCGACCGTGGAAAGGAAAACGAACCCACAGTTTTTTCAAATGAGTTTTTTTCGATAATCGAAATGTATCAAACTTGATACACGTTCTATCAAAAGGATCTAAGCTGCAAATGTCGAATTAGTATCTGAATTTAGCTTTTATGTTTGAAAAAAGATGAGCTTGTGAAAATTGAAATCAAGAAAAAAACTGAGTTTTTCGTAGTTTTTCCTACACAATTTCTTAAATTAATATTAGATTATGTCAATTAAACGCCAGTTTTGAAGTTTCCGCGCACTTCAAGGTTGTGTTTATTTCATAATTTGCATATGGCCGAAAAACATCAAAACATGTTTTTTGTGCTTCCTGTAAAATTTGCTATGTGTGGGTTACGTCCTTTTCCTTTCCACAGTCGATATCATAGTATGTATTCTTTTAAAATGTGAGCTTATATACCGATAGTGATCTTTGGCCGTAGTTTTAACAGTGTTCAAAGTAAATTTTTATATCCAACATTTTTTGATGTATAAAGTGATGCATTTAGTTTTTTTTACCTATTTCTATCAAAAACATCAAACATGGATATAATGACTTTTAATACTAACCACCTCTTATATCAAAAATTTAAAATGAACGGTGGCCGGCAATTAAAGCACTATTTATTGTTAAGAAAAATCGATTTCAACAAAAATGAATGCGCAAAAACTGTTTTACGAAGCTGGTTATTAGCATAGAAACATATTTCAATGTGATATAATATTAATAACAAGTTTTATTATCGTAATATTGGAGTGCAGTGTAAACAAAAAGTAACCTCATACTTAGTTTAATAATTTTATACGTAATCGGTATGGCTTTATCTTTTTGGTATGAAGATAAAAATTCCCATCTATTGACCGACTATAATAACAGTTTTTCCTTTGTTTCGATTCCTTAATTCAACACATACGTTGAATACGTAAATATTATATTATATCGACTGTGAAGAGGCTTTATTTTGATTATCGACTGTGAAGAGGAAGATTATTTTGGGCCATATGCAAATTATGAAATATACACAACCTTGAAATACACGGAGACTTCTAAACTGGTGTTTAATTGACACAATCTTATATCAATTAAATAAATTATCTAGGAAAAACCTTTTTTCAGTCTTTCTTCTAGGTTTCAACTTTTAAATGTCCATGTTTTTTCAAACTTAAAAGCTAAATTTAGATACTAATTAGGCATTTTGATGTAACGCATAAGCGTTCAACCGGTCGATCTCAAAGCAAGATTTGGTCGATCCCGAAAGCTTCCGTGAATTTCGAAAAAATATATAATTTAAATACAAAATATACAAAAATACTAAAATTGAATTATTTTGTAAGCACATATCTATCATATGTTATGTATTCCGCATTTAAAATAAACATTTGATGTTGACAATGTTTGAAGAAGGGAAAAATCCCTAAATATTTTTTCTTAAATAAATCATGCTAGAAATCGATCGCGAGAAAAAATAAGATTGAAAAGTCGATCCCAGGGGAAAAGAGGTTGGACACCCTTGATGAAACGTGTATCATGTTTGATACATTGTAATTATCGATAAAAAGCTGTTTTGAAAAAACTGTGGATTACGTCCTTTTCCCTTTCCACAGTCGATAGTATTCTAACATGCCTGCTTCATATCTAGACAACTTCAACCGCTTAGCTTAGACCAGGCATGGGCAACCTTTCCTAGGTCTGGGGCCAAATTATCATTCTGTCTCCGAGTCAAGGGCCGGAACAAATTATTAAACATAATAAAATAATATTAAATTAAATAAAACACGTTGCTACTTCTTATGTATTTTTTTTATTTATATAATGAACGACATAATATTAATATTATATACTGATAACAAATTTTAGTGGGGAGATTGGCCTTGTACTTACGAGACTATCAATATTGACGTTGATATTGCTTAAGGATAATCGCGTAGAATTTTCGAGATTTTCATCTGTTATCCTCGCTCGAATTTTTGATTTAGTGTGTTTCATCCACAAAAAAAACTGTTCTCACGTATATGTGCTGCCAAAAAGACAAATGATTTTTCTTGCAAATGCGCGTAAATTTGTATATTTTTCTTCCGCCAAATATAATTTACAAAAATCCGTCAAAGCAATGTTGTTATATTGTTGTTTTCCTTAGTGAAGCTCAAGTTCCATCTGTAAATTTGCTGGCACATTATTTACATCAGCATCTATCGGACGAGCAAATATAGCGAATGTGGAGTCATTGTTTTGTAAGTCGGCAAACCTCGTATCAAATTGCTCTATTAGTGCCTTCAGTTCATCTTCATAAGAATTATAAGTGATGTTTGTATGAATTGATAGACTAGGAAAATAGTAACAATTTTTACCTCTTATCTGATTTTCCAAAAATCTGAATTTATTACGAAAAAAATTGACATTTCCATGCAGTTCATGAACCAATCATCCTTGTTTTTGTAATTTAAGATTCAGATCATTTAGGTATGAGGTGACATCTACAAGGAATGCTAAATCACAACCCCATTGATACATCTTTCCCTGGAACTTTTAGTTTCTTTCTCTATTACTTCGCCGAGATGAATCGGGGCCGGACAAAATAGCTCGGCGGGCCGGTGGTTGCCCATATATGGTTTAGACTTACAGTAAATTCGACGTTATCATATTGTATTCATTCTTTAACCTATTTCATCCGGAAAAACTTATCAATTCAATGCAATTGAGATAACCGTATAAATAAAAAATAACAATTTAAATCCTTTACTTTATTACACAGCTCGTCACCTGAATGAACAACTATGCTAAGTTACACTTAATAAATTGTGCACGAGAGCTTTTGTGATTAAAAAACGTTTTTATTACGAATAAAGATTCACTGTATTTATTTAAAAACGTGTAATAATTTAAAAATCTCAATCGTCACAATTGAGGCATTGAGAAGTGAAATGAGCCAAGCAGTGTTTTAGTAAAAAAAAATTGAGGTAGATGGTAATATTTTACATGTCTCAAAGTATCGTAAAAGTAAAGTGAACTTAGCAAATAAAAACGGGAAAAAGTTTAATGGTCAGAATTTAAATAATTTTTTGGTCAGAATAAAAATATTATATTGTCAGAATATTTTATAACAATTATGGTAGCGTTAGATTTTTTAAATTTCGTTTATTTTGACTGATATATTCTGACCATTTAATATAAATTCCGACCAATGTAATATAAATTCTGACGTAGAAAATACGAGCTAATAAAAACTATAGTAATGTTTTCTCACTAAAAGAAAAATATCCAATCCACCAAAACACCGAGTATGGTTATGATTTTATTTAAAAAAACCAATAGAAAAGTTTTACCATTTTATTACTCGGCTCACTTAACTTCTCAAAGGCTCATTTGTTGTACAACTCCTGTTATAAAACGTCCGCAATAAACAATATAAAATCTATTAGATAAACAAACAATTAAATCACATAATATTGTATAAAGTCACCAGCTGATTCTTGGCCTTGCAAACTAATACAGCAAATATTTAAATATTAGTATATTAAATATTAGTTTTATAAGTAGTCAAGTTAATAAATATTTACCGTCAAGTTATTATTGTGTTAAATTTCCGTATTGACAGTTTAAAATTTAACAATATTGCATAACCACATTAGAACAAGCCAAACTGTCCTAATATTTGTCCTTGGCCTTATATGAGAAAATCACAAAGTATAAAGCGTGAATGAAGTAAGTTTCCGTTACCACTAGTTTTGTTTAACCCTCCAAGGACCAGCGTGACCATATGGTCACAGTAAACACCGTTGTCTATTGATCCCACTATTTATCCTTTTCTATCTGAATATCGCTGCTTTCACTTATATTTGGTTAAGAGTACAGACTTCAGTAAGCTATCAGCCACGAGGACAAAAAACGGCCACCAAAATCACGTGCGATTTTTTGAATTTCCGCTTTTTTAATGGACTTTTTAAAACTGTTAGTTATCTTTTTTATCAAAACATCAAATTATTTACAGTTCATTTGCTAAAATATTTGTATTGAAATTATTTTGATCTAAAGGGGTCAAATTGTAAATATTTGCTATATTTCAACCCCGAATGTTTGCGTGCCCATACGATCAGGCTTGTCCATACTACTGTTCGTACACAATATTACACGGTAATAAAAAGATAAGCATGACCATATAGTCATGCGGCGTTTCTATACAACGAATTGGCGTTTTTTTTTTGTTAGGAATAAAAGTTATCCGTGATTTCAGTATGGCTTAAAAAATATATTTTATCGAAAAAAAGCTCTCGTCTCTGGAGGGTTAAAGCTGTTTTTTTACAAATATATCTACAGAAATGAATTATAGTAAAAATATTTTTTAAAATAAACTTCTATTTACGTACTAAAAAGATAAAAATAATTCCGCTCGTCTAAGCAACATCCTGACCACATGACACTCTTCAGTAAGTCGGATCGTTGACTCTCCAGAGAATTGCGAAACATACCATCTCTCACATTCTACTATCGCTAGTAGTCGACGGTAGATTAGAGTTATTAATTTCGGAATAATTGTCTCATATGACTAAAATTAACAGCGCGCGGCGAAAATATTCTCTAAAAGAACAAAATGTCTTACATTTTTAAAAGGAACTTGTTAACTTAAGCAAAGTCTACTTGTAGTTGATTGGTTACTGGCATTTTTTATTTACCTAAAAAGAACACATAATTACAAATAAACTAGACCTGTCCTATCCATGTTTAGATAGTAATATAATTAAATCAGATATTGGTAACTACAAAATGAGTTTTCATTTTATTTGGATTATAAATATCAAGATTGCATTAAACACACAATTTCTTTACACATCGGTGGCCAAGATTTAATCTTAAGCGAACGTTTAATTTTTTATTTCGAAAACGCCTGCTCCCAATGTGGAGAAGATTATGGTTGTTGTTCAGTCAAATCGATCTTTTTTAGGATAGGGTAAAGAGAGATTATTGAGAGTATGGAAGGAATAGTAGTTATAACTAATAACCAGGATAGGAACTGAAAAACAAAAACCGTTATTTTTGCCGGAACGAAAACCGGAACAGAACCGATCTATATTTTTTTTACTTGAACCGGAACGAAAAAATAGCGGTTCGAAGACCTGCTTATAAACTTATCCAGGGGTGGGGAACCTTTTCTTATCTAAAGGCCGCATTTATTTTTCTGATTCGACATAAGGCCGCAGTAAACATTGACTACGGAATCTTTGTCCGGAAATAGGAATTTACAGTCAGAATATGTTAGGAATTTACGAATTTACATACATTTACAGAATTACAGAATTGGCCAGAAGGCCGCACCAGAGTAGCCAAAAGGCAGCAGGTTCCCCACGCCTGACCTAATCGGTCTCGCTGCACTCCGGTTTTGGATAATTTCAACATCACAAACATCCATGCCCTCAAACATAAACCTGTAAACCGATTGAAGGAGTAATCTATGAAATTATCCACAGCGCATTGCAAGAGGACAGATGTACAATAGCTTTGACTATAGCTAAATAACCAAATATAGATTTAGAACTTACAGTAAAGATAGCACGAGACAGTCATAGTATTATTGTCAACATAAGCATTTCATTTCATTATTCAACCCCTAATTGTGGGGAAATTTATATCGACTGTGGGAAGAAAAAAGGACGTAACCTACACATAAAAAAAAATACGGGAGACACAAAAAACGTTTTTTGATGATTTTGTGCTAAAGAAAAATTATGCAATATACACAAACGTTTAGTGCATGGAGACTGATTAACGGGTTTTGAATTGATTTTATCTGATATTAATTAAATTAAAGTATTTTTTCTTGATCGCAATTTCCATATGCCCTTCTTTTTTAAACTTAAAAGCAAATTTAGATACTTATTTGGCATTTTACATCCTTTTAATAGAATGTGTATTAAGTTGTATGGATTGTGATTATCGGAAAAAAGCAGTTTTAAGAAAACTGTGGATTACAAATTTTTTCCTTTCCACAGACGAATTAAAATGACTTTAATGCAGCAGCACTTGGATACACTAACGCAAGGAAACTATAACGACCATCTCCGGGATTGACAGAGATAATTGAATTTTTTTAATCCATATCCGCTCCCTATACGGAACATATGGTCACCACGAAGTTCCTTCATGATTCTCTATCCCCAGCCAGTCTCCTTGCTTCCTCCCAGGTCATCCCAGCGTCCCGTAACTCTGCTGAGTACATCCAGTGGATGGTCATCAGTGGCCTTCCACGACGCCGGGATCCATTCGGTTGGAAGAAGAGACAGGCAGGGTTCAGGCTCTCTTGAGACGTCCTTAGCACGTATCCAAGCCAGGTCCACCGCCGCTTCTTTATTTTGGACGTAAACTGGGCAGAGCTAGGTGTCCGAGGCATCTGCGTTGGTGTTATCGAAATCATTTTGATTTAAGAAGGCAGGGTGATTAACCCTGCGCTTCCGAGGCCTGAGTCACGAGGGCTCTGCAGGTTGGCTCAACCCGGTTTTTCTGTCAGGGATTTCCTTCCCTTAGCCAGTAGACCGGTTTTAAGGCGCCGGAAGGTTCGCCCTTTGCTCCCTGCTGTTAGCTACAGTTGAAACTGCATTGCCCGATGATCACCGCGGGGAGGCCAGCAGATGGACTTGCTGTGTTTGTGATTTCCCATAATTTGCTATGAGGACATCCACTAGCATAGATGTTCCCACATGGGATCACCAGCCATTCGATCATCATTCGATTACTGTCGGAATTTCCTTGAAATGTTAGCATCTTTTAAAATGCTCAAAAGGGTGCATTAACGCTCACGTTAAGAGATGTAGATCAGTTATTGTCAGCAACAAGCATTTGAAACCGTCAAATTAAAAATGCTTCATCTCAAATCATTTTTTCAAGCACAACAATTCAATAGCAGTTTGACAAAATTTCTATATCACGATTAGATTGTTAAAATATAGCATACTCGCATATTTTCGTTCCGCATATAGAATGTGATTTGCAAATTAATGCATATGAAGTTCCCGTGAACTGGCTTCACTAAGGATTTCTTACCTCTGAACGATCGCGCCCTTCCGTCTGCAACGATGGTAAGGGAATACAATTTTTAAAACTTAAGCGATGAAGGAGACTAGAAGAACTTTGACACTAACGTGTCCTGATAGTTGAAGCTCTGTAGGTTTGATATCCAAAAAAAAAACCGTCGTTCCACTTGGAATACAGCTTGAGCGACAGGTTCAATAAACGTTTTGATTCTTATTTTTTTTTCCTCGAATGTGTATTTATTGTAATCAACTTTTTTATGAATCTTGCAACACCAATTTTGAAGTATTTCAATAATAAACTAAAAAACTATCTTTTTCTCTCCTTCACAATTTATTGTTGATGATACCGTGGTGTTGCAATCATGGCAAACGACAATATCGACTGTGGAAAGAAAAAGGACGTAACCCACACACATTTTTTAAGGGGGGACAAAAAACTTTTTTTATGACTTTGGGCCAAAGGCAATTTGTGAAATATACACAACCTTGAAGTGCACGCAGACTTATAAACTGATGTTTTATTGACGCAATCTAATATCAATTCAAAGAGTAGTTGAAGAAAAAAAATATTTTAGGTAAATTTTCCTGGATAAAATGTTCTTGTTTCAAGTTTAAATGTTATATTTAAATACTAATATCAGTATCTGCATCCTAAATCCTTTTGATAGAAAGTGTATTAAGTTGTATATATTGTGATTATCGAAAAAAACGTTGTTTTGAAAAATCTGTGGGTAACGTCCTTTTACCTTTCCATAGTCAATATGTACTTTAAAAATTCCCCAAGAGCGGTTTGGTTTTACGTAAAAAGTGCGCTTTTGTCTTTTATATAAAATAATCTAAATAGTTTTATCGTTTATATAAATTACAACAATTCAATTACCCTGGTAATAAATACGCCTTGTTCAACAATTTGGATGGTTGAATACTTGATACTAAAGACCTCGCATTATCTTGGCGTGGCCCCCTCTCTTTGCAGCATAACGAAATGCATTTCAATGTCTATCGTCTAATTTTGCCAAGCGTTGCTGGTCGTTCGCCATTCCTGTCGGTTTCCAGTTGGTTAGTGTCAAATACAAACTTGTGTCGACCGCGCGTACAGTAACTGCGCGGTGTGCTCATTTGCAAACAACTTGAACTTCTAAATTAAATACTTACACTCTCGGTTTCGGCGCTTACAATATTAACACAACAGCCATACGTAATAATAAATAATTAGTGCTAGCAACATTACAAATTGCAAGCATTGTGAAGTTCTAAATTCAAAAAAGTTTTGACAGTTCGTTGTGGAACTATATCAGGTAAATATATCGACGCTGTTTTCAATACGATTTCAGAACAAACAACTGTTTATTATAAATAAAATCATTAAAAGTATACATATTTATATTTTAGAGTTAGAAGATATTAAGTAATGATTATCACAGGAATTATTTTCAGCTATGAAAGTGCGGTAATTGTGTTTACAAGAGTTACCAATTCAAAACGAACCAGTTTTTGGCGTACAAGTAAAATTCGCTTACTAGCAATTATTTTTTTGCGAATAAACATCGTAACAATTTGGCAAGCTTGATTGATAATCACGCCCTAATATATAATATAAAATTGTTTACTATCGATTTGGGTGGAAATATAACACATTTTTTTATATTGAATGAAAAAAATGCATATTAAATATTACATCACAATTTGAGTTTATACAAAACAGTCATCATTACGTTTTACTTTTTGTATACTAAGCTGGATAGATATATTGAATATTCATAGCATTAGGCTTCTTTGTTCTGCCAGACCTATTATATTACACGTGTACTTTAATATAATATACTTTTGGTATAACTCAGTGCTTTGTTAACCATGTAACGCGGTGGATCAGCGGTCCGGCACTTATTATTAGCATTTTTAATGTTTCAGATTAAAAGTAGCAAAATTTTTTTTATTCGATTTGAAAACTTGTGTGGTTTTGGTGTTTTAGGAACTTGTACTTAGAACTATAGTTCTAATATATTTTGATATTTTTTCAGCTTACCACTAATATTAATAAATACATCTTGTATAAGCCTTCTTAAAATTATTAAAATATTAAATGATTAGATATATTATTATTATGAATAATGAATAGTACCTACTCATTAATATTGAAATATAATATACATAATTAAAAGTATTTTTTTTATAGAGTTTTACGCTCGCTTGTCTGAAGGCAAAATAAAAAAATATATATTTTTACACACTCCACGTCATTCAACAATTTTTGTTCAGCTTTTTTTTTCATTTTTTATAACTCACAAAAAATATTATTATACTCTTTCTAGATACCAATTAGTATTTTTTACTTTGAAATAATAAAAAAAATGTTGGGTATAGACACACATTTGCCCTTTAACTTGGTACTGTTACTCAACGGACATAAAACATGATTTATCATAATTGACTATTGTAAATATATAGCAGATACGTGCTGCTTGTATCTTAAACCATTCTACGATTCAAAATTCGTTTGATCATATTTATAATAATAAAAGCACTTTATTGTTTTATTATAATATATATAAATAAATAATCATATTTATTCGTTATCTCTGTAGCTTTGTTATTGTTGTTATGAATATTAAAACTGTTGTGCAATAATATTATGTTTTTAATCACATTTTTTATCAACTGTCAAGATATAATATGTCATGAAATGTTATCTCAGCTTTGCTTAAACATAAACAATGCATTGATTTTTTTAAAATTTTAAATTTCGACTAAAGGTGCTCGGTGGAATTTCAATAGTTCGAATTATGTACATTCACACAAGTTTTGTCAATAACGACACGGGTTGCGCTTTTCGGCATCTTCAGGCGTTCAAGTGCACGGATGAACTTGAACTGACTTGATCGATATATATTTTTGATATATCGTCGACTGACAAAATTGTCTCAAAAAAATAAATCAATGCCAGTAAAAAGTGTATTAAATTAATTCTCAATTCAGTTGTATTTTTTTCTACTGAATATATGTAAAACAGGCTCAACTCATTACATTGATGTCTAGGTATTCATGGTGTCACTTAACACTGTCGTTGCGTGACTTTAATGAAGTAAACACTAAGTGAAAACAATATCTTGAAATAAATATCAAATGTCGGGTCATATGGCGCAACGGCCAACGTTGATGGCTTCCGTGCCGGATATCTGTTTGAAGGCATGGGCGTTTATTCCCTCCCATCCTTCCGATTCTTCAATAACTGGGCGTAGAGAAAGCGAGTAGTTAGCCACTAGTACTGTCCTAGCCTTATACGAAAAAGAAAAAACGAGAGGTTGAGCGCAGGGACGTTCCGAGAGCATAGGCAGTCTCCTAGGGGCGGCAAGTCTTAGGGAGCGGCAAATGATCACAGATTTTTTTAAATGATTAAATATTTTTGACACGAATTTGATTTAGAATAAATATGATGCCTTCAATTATCTTTGATAAACAAAATACCAAATCAAGATTCGATACTCATATAATTTGGGTGCATTTAAAATTTACATTATTTTTGTATGATGTGTAGTGAAGGTAATAGTTATTTTTTCATAATTATTGAACAATAATAATGTGAGCTTTTGGATCATATTTATTTGTGAGGATCTTTGTTTATAAGGTATATAAGGTAAGAGCACCCATCACCGCCACTACACCAACTACCGCCACCGTAAGAGTGTTCTCTAAATAACAAGAAAACCGTTAAAATCTTCTCAACAAAATATATTTATACGTAGCCCTCAATTTTCAAAAATAGCTTTTTTCGATAATCACAATGTATACAACTTGACACATATTCTATCAAAAGGATGGAAGCTGAAAATGCGGAATAAGTAACTAAATTTAGTTTTTCAGTTTGAAAAAGATGACCTTGTAAAAAATTTAAACCAAGAAAAAACACTGAAATAAAGGTTTTACGAGACAATTTCTTTAATTAACATTAGGTTATGTCAATTAAACATCAGTTTAGAAGTATGCGTGCACTTCAAGGTTGTGTATAATTCATAATTTGCATATGTCACAAAGTCATCAAAACACGTTTTTAGCGAATCCTGTAAAGTTTGATATGTGTGGGTTACGTCCTTTTTCCTTTCCACAGTCGATATGTATCAAATCAGACGATATAAATTAAATGTAATATGACTTATTTGTTTCAAGATTTGTGGCGTAAACTTACTGTCAATTCTTAATGGAAAGCCATTTTATTTATAAAAAAACAAAAGATTTCTTCCAACTGATTTAACAATTTTGTCAAGCAACCAGGATCAGATTCGTTCATAGCGAGATTTTTCAACTAATGAATTAGAACAAATGTTCATCAATTCTAATTTGAAACGAATATCTATTGTTCTATGTTTAAAAAAAGTAAAGATTAGTAACTTTTATCACCACCCGCCTTTACAAGTAAACTTACAAACTCTACATAATATCAAGAATCAATGAAAACTTGATTTTATGTATATATTTTTTTAATGTGCGTTATTCAAAAACCGCGAATAAAAACCTAGTTCATCTTACATTGAATAGTTTTATTTTTTGGTAATTTTTGTTTCCGTTTTCTGAAAACTTAATTTTGTTGAATATGATTCACTGCATTGATTTATTTCCCGCAACATTTTAATACAAATCGTAATTAGCAACATATAAAAAAGATATCGCATCCCATAACTAACGCAACGATAATAAATTATTCACAACGCATTCGATTTCAAAAACGCAAACTAAGTTTCTCATCGTATCACATTGTGCACAAGTGGTTGACCCACATGTTGGGCAAGTGATTAAAACTTAGATGTTCAATTACATTTATTATGTTCGAATCCCGATGACGACATCAAATTTTATGTGCTGCATTAAAACTATTACATATTTGCAGTAAATACGCCGTATTTTATGAATGGTTATATTATATTTAAAGCTTGATTCAAATTACAAACATATCGACTTTGGAAAAGAAAAAGGACGTAACTCACACATTTTACAGGAGGCACAAAAAACGTATTTAGATGATTTTAGGCCTCATCCAAATTATGGAATATACACAACCATGCACGGAGATTTCTAAACTGGTGTTTAATTGACATAATCTAATATTAATTAAAGAAATCATCTAGAAAAACCTTTTATTAGTCTTTTTTCTTGGTTTCAATTTTCACAAGCTCATCTTTTTTCAAACTTAAAAGCTAAATTTAGATACTAATTCGACATTTGCAGTTTACATCCTTTTGATAGAACGTGTTTCGAGTTTGGTACACTGTGATTATCTAAAAAAATCTGTTTTTAAAAAACTGTGGGTTACGTCCTTTCTCCTTCCCACAGTCGATATCTCTAGAATTAATAGGATAATTAAGGATTTACTCATCACTATTTTGGTTGTATTTCAAAGCGTAAATTCTGGGATCTCAGTAATTTTATACATAATTCAGTTGCAATCAGGGCCTCCCATCCCGGGATTTCGGTATTGAGAACATTTTTAAAATCAACATTTTTTTTTGAAAAATCCCAGGATTTTAAAATCGCTGAGCTAAAATTTCTTAATCCAGAATTTATACACGATTTTATGATGAATGTACAATCCCGGGTTTTTTTTAAATCCTGAAATCTCGGAATCACAAAAAGGGACCGGTATTGGATGTCCTAGTTGCAATCTTTTATTTAAGTCGGAATCAGTGACATTAAGTCAGTGAAGCTTTCATTATAAAATTGAGGATTGTTTATATGGTTAAATAATTAAAACTCTCGCTGAAAAAGCTTATAAATTAACTCTTCGGTTTTTTTATATGAATATTTATGATTTTTCCATTTCCAAAACAGTCCGACGCCACGACTCCAAATCCCCAACTGTAATAAATAGAACAGAATTAAATAATAATAAACGTCTCACTGGCCTATATTGAAAATGGGGTTTAGGAAACTTGAATTTTAATCATTTTAATTTGTAACCTGTTGGACTAGAGTGGCGCTCTGTACTATTAATAAATGTATTGAATTGACAACTTGAAAGTCAATAAAATCGGGAAAAACCTTAGTTTAATCGATCTGTATTTTATTTTATTAAATTAAACAAACAATTCATGCATATTTATAAGTTTTTAAAATCATGCGATGCGTATAATAAGTGTTTGATTTATTTAAACAACTAAAATCATCATATTTCGGAGAATGTGTCATCGAAAATCAATTAAAAATCTATCCTCATTACTGTGTCTATACACACAATCACCAATAATTGTTTACGGGTCGTTAAATAAGTTTGTATTCATTCAGTTCATTCTTCTTTGTTTCTTTAAATTAATAATTGTAAAGCCTCAAACTAACACGAAATATTATTATTTGAATTAAAATCATGTAACTATTAATATACACACATTCCAGGGACGTCCCAAGGGCATAGGCGAGTAGGCAGTTGCCAAGGGGCGGTAATTACTAGGGAGATTCTAATAGATTCTGATAGGGAGAGACTAATTTACATTACATGAATGATCACGATTTTAAAAGGCTTAATATTACACGAATTTGGTTTAGAATAAATGTATCGCCTCAATGTCTTTGATAAAAAAAAACCAAACCAATAATGGATACTTATATAATGTAAGTGCTTTTTGAATTTAAATTATTTTTTATGATGCGTAGTGAAGGTAATAGTTATTTTTTTTATAATTTTTGAACAAAAATATGGACATTCGGATCATATTTATTCGTAAGGATATTTGTCAATATATATTATAAATCTTCTAAAAGCAAAATGGAATAAGAAACAAAACGTGAGCGGAGGATTCGTACTTCTATATTTATATATGGTTTCTAAGAATAATAGGAAATAATGAAAAAGAAATGAGCGCTATTTTAAGGCTCTGCCTAGGGGCGGCTCATAGCCTAAGAACGCCACTGACACATAAATACATATACTTAACACTTTAAAAGTAGTGGTAGAGTGGCAATATATTAACAAGGGGCTTGCTTAATCTCAAACCTATTTACGGTGCCTTGGGGAAAATGCGAGTTTTTTATCACTCTTAAACAACTATATATAAAAAAATAATGTTTCTTTGTTTGTCCCGTATGCGTTTCTATACCGTTCATCTGATTGCGATAAAACTTTGATGAGTCGTAGTGCGGACGCCAGGAAAGGTTTCTGAATTAAAAGAGCCGGAGGCGGGCTGCCAATACAATAACAATGAGGCTCGCTTTATGTCAAAGCATATCGGTGCTCTGGGTAAGCAGTGAGTTTTTTATAACTCCTATGCATTTATATGTATCCAAAAGCACTTCAATTAACACAATTAAAACAAGAACATTTTCTTTCTTTGCATTTCATTTCTCTTAAATTAACAAGGGGCTCTTGCGAACCCTTCCAAGCAACTTCCAGCCTACCCCGAATATAATATACGAAACTGGATTTTTTCATCTTAATTTTCACTGTCTGAATAGGGTTAAACAAAGAAAAAAAAATATTATTCCACCGAAAAGCAAACAAAAACCACTGTTATCACTTAATACCAAAAAAATACTGAAAAGAATCCTAAATTATAAAATAAAAAACCATTTTGCGCGTGTATTGATAATACACAAGGACTTATGGGACACTCTATTATTTTACAAATATCAGGTAAACAATTACTGCACAACAAGATTTCTTTTATGTGAGTGTATTTTGTTCACAATCACGTGAATCTTAAATTGCCTTTACATTTCTATTGAATACAGTAATTTCGTGGTTTTGCTACATTGTTATAATAATTGAAAAGGTCGAAATATAAATTTATCTAAATGTTTTTCTGATTCCGAAGCTCGCTTCGACTTTTTAGCACCTATTGAGTAACTGTTTACATTTAGAAAGTTGTTAATATTATTTATTATCAGTCTCAACTAACTAAAAATTCGTGCTAAAGAAATGGAAGTGATAGTACGGTCATCTTGATTTTTTTCTCATGCGATTTGAACGATCGTAATTCGTATAAACAGTACCGGCGCGATTTTTTTTGGCGCCCTAGGCGACGGTTATTGAAGCGCCCCCTTTATAACAAACTGTGGAATATTTTTTTATAAATGCATGTCCGCTCTCAATGTGGATCACATGGCCTTCTAATGGAGGTATCTCAACAGAAGCTTTTTTTACAAGAACTGTTTGTTACTCAATCACGCAACTTCTCTTTTTCGACGTATGTAGAATACGATACATAATTATAACGAACAGATACAAGCGTTGAAAAACGTACTATTATTTTTTATTAGATTATAAAAAAATAATTTGATTACTCAATTTATGCGCCCCTACTGATTTGCGCCCTAGGCGATTGCCTATTTCGCCTGTATGGTAGCGCCGACCCTGCGTATAAACAACATAACGTCTATATAATAATGGCAATTAACTAGTTCTAGTTGATTTCGATATCACGTATCTGCATTAAACAGTTTTTTTTACATTTTTCTGGGTTGTTTGGCTATAAAAAAATTCAGATAACTTAAGATAAAAATGCAATACACCAACAACTCAACTCGGAAACAGAACAGCGACTTTTAAATTAATGCAATTGAAGTGTAGGATATTTCATACATTCCTAAAAAAAATACTTACTCATTATATTGATTGAATTGGCATTTACTTGGTAGAACTCCATTGTAAAAAGGTAAAAAATATCAAGTATTTAGCTCCTGTATCAAGTTGTCGCCAGCTGTCGCCCAGTTGGTTAGAGCATTATGCACCAATCACGCAGGTCTGGTTCGATTCCCGGTAAGATCACAGTGAATTTGAAAATTGTTCAATTGAAAGTTGTGATCGAAGACTGGATGTACGTGATGTCAATTCACATCATTTCCTCTCCTCCCATCCTTCTGATTCTTTAATAACAGGGTGTAGCAATAGCGATATTAGTCAACCACTAGTCCTGTTCTAGCCCTATCCTTCTTTTTCTACTACTCACTTTGAAAAAAAGTGACGTTAAGCGACTGAGTAACAAAAAGTTTTCGTAGAAAAAACTTCTGTTGAGATACCTCAATTAGGAGGCCATATGCTCCACATTGGGAGCGGACATGTGTTAAAAATAATGAAACTGCAAAAAAAGAAACGGATGTTTGCCGTGGTGTGAATAAAATATTTAACATGACAGTCATCGTGTTAGATATTTTGAAACATTTATCACTCAACCAGCAAGAATTTGAAAAAATCACAGACAAATAATGGCATAGCAAACATACGTTCCTAAGATCTGTAATATACTTAAAAGCCATATCCGCTACTAGATTTCAAAGCATTTAACCATCGGTCGGTACCTCCAGCCTTCTTGCTTACTATCAATTCATCACAGCGTTTCGTAGCCTACCCGAGTACATCATATGGATGGTCATCAGCGGCATTCGGGGGAAAACGTGTTCCATTCTGGTTCCACCGTAGCTTAGTGCCACTAACTACCATATGTTTAAACCAGTTTAAACGTAAATTTTAGAGTTTCTTCTAACTTTAGGTTCAATACAATACGATTAGGGCTTCCAAGCCCGGAATCAGGGATCCCGACCAAGTTGGCGATCCCTCAACCCCGTGGTCGTCTTAGTACCAATCCCGGGATTTGCTGTAACAAAAAGAAAATTCACTAAAATATGAGGAAAATTAAATAGAGCTAAAAAAGCTCAATATTGCTGAAACATTTACTCACTGACCGACGTAAAAAGGTCTTTCAGTGAGTAATAATTCTGCAATCTGGTAAATTGACACATTTTTCGCAAGAATTTTCAGAAACAATTTTAAGTGATCAATATCGTAATCCCAAAGTCCAAATCCTGAAAATATGGTTAATTCCAGGATCAAAAAAGGGTGTGGGATTGGATGCTCTAAATACGATTATCTCTACGACTTTTCAATTGTTTCTCGAATGCCCTCGACAGGTTTTGTCGTCGACATACTCGAGACTGCATAGCTTCAGATCGGTGGCGAATGCCACACTTCGGTCAGGTCGAGTTGTATTTTTCAGAATGAATTTTCATCTCACTTTTCACTGTTTGAATATGGTGATACATTGCATTATTTTTCCACCAAAAATCAAACAAAAACAACTGTCACCTATATGTAACTAAATCATAAATTTTATTCCAGCAAACAATAATAAATATAATTCTTGAAATTACTCACCATTCAAATCTGTATGCATTCCCATGGGTTAATCCATTTCGCCGGCAATGGCTTTTTAACTTTAACTTTAAGTGAGTAAACATTTATTTCTTATATAAATAAGATAAATTTATTTACTAAGCGTCAGTTCAAGTTCATCCGTGCGCTTGAAAGCCTGACGATGCCGAAAGGCGAAACCCGAGTCGTTAGTGTCAAAATTTGTGTGAATGTACATAATTTGAACGAGCCAAATTTAATATTGAAATTCCACAAAGCACCTTCAGTCGGAATCTTAAATTATAATAACGAAACGATCGAGTAAAATAAAATTATCGGTGTACATTTGTCTTATATTTGAAGCATTATTCTATACCATAATTGCACTCAATTACTGTGTCCCTTGACTCAAAATATGACGATGATCATTTATTATAATCATAATTCAAGTCTTGATCTTGTAATGGTTTGAATAAATCGTTACATTTGAGTCATTCTAACGTAATGCATGTGTAATTTTTCTAAGTGATTTTACCAACTCTTGCCATTATTAAATAACATACGTCAGGTGAAACTTATTTCCATTCGTCATATAATCTGTTTTTAGTACAAGGCCAAGTGCAAAGTAGTTACAGTGGCTTGTCAAAACACAATTCATGGAATCAGATATTCAACATACTTAAAAAGTTACTTGCCTCACAATTTTTAATATAATAATCTGTCTGATCTTGACGCCGGCGAATTGATATAATGATGCAAAGAAAAGATTTGAACAATTATGTATTACATAGATAGATTTTAATAGTGTTGTTTACTATTTGCACTTCAAGGCTGAATGAATTTGATTTGAAAATTTTTTCCAATGCAGGATCGTTTTCGATAAAGTAATTACCGTTTTTTCCAAATTAATTTGAACACTTGAATGCGTTAAATATTGACCCTGTGGCTGACTTGTCAAGGCTGTCTGCCTTTCGTCCATTCAGTTGCAGACTTACAGGTTCAAATAAAGGACTGGAAACTGTATACAGGCAGACCTCCACTTTTGCACACAATTGGTTCCGGAAAATGCGTGCGAATGTTGAATGTTTGAAAGTAGAATGTAAAAAAAACACCGAAAATTGTCCTTAATTATAATTTTTTAATAAACTTGTCAAGATTTAGTTGCATTTTACTCTTTTTTTCTTTTCTTCATAGAGAGTTCTGTAACATGCAGTGCTTCTATGGATCGCCTTACGCACTTGAGATATAAGTTCTCCATTGCGATCAAATTTCTTTACATAATATTCAAAAATGATGAACAAAAGCTTCGTTCATATTTTTTAAGTATTGATGATTTTTTTCTGGTTCTTCTTCCTCTATTTCATTTGTGCGAAATAGCGAATTGTGCGAAAGTAAAAATCCGCCTGTGCATTGATTGTCATCAAACGCATGAATACACATTACTTGTAAACAACCACCCATTATCAAAACCTAAAAACAGTTATCTAAACATTATCTTATTCCCAACATTTTTCTTGCCGTTTCCGAAACAATTGAGGAAAAAAAGTTATGTTGAAATGCTGTATATATTTAGCTCTGATATACGACCGTATTAGAACTGTCTATTAGTCTTCAAAAATGACAAGGAACTCGTGGGATGCGTACCCTGTAAATAAGAAGTTAGCGGGAGGTGTGCAAAAGTCACAGTTTTCTAAGTTTATAAGATAAAAATAGACAAAAGTTATGAGCAGTTGGTTACGGGACCAAAATTTGAAGTTATTGAGTACTTCAATTCATAGACAAATGTTGTTTCTTGGTGGAACGGCATTACATTCATATTTGTAGTTTATTATTATTATTTAGTTTAGTTATTTACCAGTCATTTTATGGCACTATTCAATCTTTTTTTAAAAAATCCATATCCGCTCCCAATTTGGAGCATATGACCTCTTAATGGAGGTATCGCAACAGCAGTTTTTTCTACGAAAACTGTTTGTTACTCAGTCGCTCAATCTCACTTTTTTCAAAGTGAGTAGCAGGTAATGAAGGATACGGTTAGAACAGGACTAGTGGTTGACTAATTGCTATTGCTTCACCAGTTATTAAACAATCAGAAGGATAGGAGGAGAGGAAATAATGTGAATTGACATCATGAACACCTAGTCTTCGATCACAACTTTGAATTGAATAATTCACTGTGATCTTACCGGGAATCGATCTCAGACCTACGTGATTGGTAAAGCAAGCTCTAACCAACTGAGCCACAGCAGGTGACAAGAGACAAATTTATATTTTTCGCCGTTTTTATTGTGAATACGACATTCAAATAATGCAGATAAATTTGATATCTTTTCGAAATACATCTTTGTTTTAATTTTGTGAGAATATCACAATATCCTATAGTGCAAACATAAACGTGCTTGGGTAACAATGAACGGATGTCTGATCTAGTTTGATAACATCAGAACAATACATTTTGAAACAGATCCGTTTTTATTTTCATTAAAACTAGTACACAATTGTGACACTTCATACTTTTATAAGTAGACTTATAATTTTAAAATGTAGCAGTAAATTCAGTTAGTTTCAGTAAATCGGGCATACTGTACGAGAATGATAACGCTTTACGACATTAAATTTAACAAAAGACTCAAATAGTTATTTATCTACATCATTGGTGGGGAACCTTTTCATTTATAAAGGCCACATTCGTTTTTCTGATTCAACATAAAGTCGCAGTAAAGAAAACGTTGCCCTTCCTTTTTTTCGACTGTCGATCATATAATGGGTTGATTACGCACTTTTTCCAAACGCTTCCGTATAATTTATTGATCAAGTCAAAAGGCCGCATCAGAGTAGACAAGAAGCCGCAGATTCCCTTCCACTGATCTACATGTTTTATCATACAGAGTTTGCAATACGAGCTATCGATTTCTTGGCTATTCACACTTACTTGATGTCCTTAATAATAAGTTACTACACCTTGTTCCTTTATGAAATCATATCTATGTATACTAAAGAAACGGAAAGCACTATTGATCCTTGGGTATCCACTCCCAATACGGGGCATTTACAGATTTATAATGGAAGACTTTGGATTACGCTCTTTTTCCAAACGCTTGTGTATAATATGTTGATCAAAGTGAATATTTTGATCAAGTCAAAAGGCCTCGTCAGAGTAGCCAAAAGGTCGCAGGTTCCCCTTCACTGGTCTAGGCTTATGCCACGGAGAAACCAATGTCAAATTTAGATTTTTTCTATTTAAAATTAATATCTAATATATGGGTTATTCTAGTGCTTCTTTTCCTCAAGTTAATCTCGATTAACTTTTTGTAAGTACATTTTTTCTTCGAAGTTTATCTCGTATTATCTTTCAATACCATATATTTATTTGCCTATAATAAATCTTATTCTTACCTCATCTTATCTTTTACAAAAAATAATAATTTAATTTAATAATCCATGACACACTAAATGACATATTTACCATTTTAAACCGTTCCTCGGTAATGGTATTTATAATGAATAAAATTAAAATTATTACACTCATTCACGTATGTATTATACATTTCAATTAAACTGTTACAAAATAGGAAAATAAATTATGTCAACAAACAAGGAAAATTCTTTTAAGCAATTGATACATACACAAAGTATGATCAATTAAAGGTAGGTAACAATTAATATTACATAAACAAATCCCTTATACAGAATTACTATAATTATAATTAATCCATAACCTTTTGTTTATTGATTGATAACACACTTTAACAACAATTTTAATGACTCAGAATAAAGTTTTTCGATATTCAGTCGTAAAGAAGTAAAAAACATACTTCGGAAAGGAATAAAAAATATCTGTCAGTAAAATAAGCCGGTACTAAAAATATTCTTGTATTTATTAAATCTACCGCCTGTGTGGTCAAGTGGTTGGCTTCGGCTGCAGAGGGCCCGGGTTCAAATCCCGGTACGGACAGTTTTATAAATTGATTTTTCAATCGATTTATGAATTTCTGTTCAAAGGCATGGATGTATGTGATGTCTTGAATTCCCCCCTCTCACCTTTCCTATCCTATGAACGGGGCGTATCGACAGCGATTAGCTTACCACTAATCCTATTCTAGCCCAATCCTTCTATCCCTACTCTCTTTGGAAAAAGAGAGGTTAAGCAACTGAGTAACAACCAGTTCTCGTAGAAACACTTCTGTTGAGATAAACTCCATTAGGAGTCCATATGCTCCACATTGGGAGCTAACATGGTTTAAAAAAAAGATATTCTTGTATTTATTAAATCTACCGCCTGTGTGGTCAAGTGGTTGGCTTTGGTTACGGAGGTCACGGGTTCGAATCCCAGTATGGGCAGCTTTATAAATTGATTTTTCAATCGGTTTATGAATTTCTGTCCAAAGGCATGGATGTATGTGATGTCTTAAATTACCTTCTCCCACCCATTTTACCCTATGAACGGGGCGTATCGAGAGCGATTAGCTTACCACTAATCCTATCCTAGCCCAATCCTTCTATTCCTACTCTCTTTGAAAAAAGAAAGGTTGAGCAACTGAGCAACAAGCAGTTCTCGTAAAAACACTTCTGTTGAGATAAACTCCATTTGGAGTCCATATGCTACACATTGGGAGCGGACATGGTAAAAAATAATAATTATTAAATGAGATGTCTTGAGAAGAAAGACAATATTTATATAAGTAATACTATAGGTAATCTCTACCACAAACAACCAAAATATTCAAATTGAATCGTTCAAACTATGTACATTCTCACAGATTTTGTTTACTAACGTTCCTGGTTTCGCCTTTCGGCATCTTCAGGCGTTCAAGTGCACGGATGCTTAACTTATACCAAAATATTCACTAGAAATAATGTATATGGCAGAACAACGTTTGCCGGGTCAGCTAGTATGTCTATAAAAATCACTCGTCAGTGATAAAAACATATTTTGTAATGATGGTATTTTATATGAAATATCAAAACGCAGATTTTAATGAACTCGTTCGATATCGCAATCCTAATTGGGCATCTTTTTTTGCTTTATTTAAAGATTTTTTGCAATAACGGTATTGATGTTTTCAGTACCGAAACAACGGTAATGCAATCCCAGATAGCTTCGTTGATGCTGGTTGTGTTTTACATTAATATCATAACCATGACACCTCCATAAATATGAAACACAATTTCGTATTAACGTTAACTAATTACCCTTAATTTGTCATGATTATTTTGATTAATTGACATTTAATTATAGTTAAAAGCAACTTTCTCATTATTAATACATTGGGTACCTTCAATAAGAGAGTAGCTTTCCTTTGCAAAGCAGAATTTCTGTAAAGGAAATCACGGAGAGCCAGTTTCCTCTAGAGCAGTGATACACAATCTGTGACCCACAGATTCAATACTGAGTTGCTAACCTAGGCTGATGTAAAGATTATTCAATTTTCTGTTGACTGACAGTGGCGTTAAATCCGGTTAACGTTCTCGATAGCAAATATGGTGTGTTATGCATCTGTAGCCTTTTTTTAATTTAGTGTTTTTGACACATATCTTATTGTTTATTTTCCACAAAAACTTAGTCAAAATGCTACGTTTTGTTAATCTTTTACATTCGCTATCATGTATAAAGCCATGAGTATTCAATATTTACTTATTTTCGAAGGATTCGGCGGTTACTTTGTGGAAGTTCATTTTAATATAAAATAACTTAAATTATTCCACGTATTGTCCAACAAACTATGACACGTGTTTCGCCTCACTCAGAGGCATCCTCAGACAATCTTACTTTCAGAAATGCTTGTCTGAGGATGCCTCTGAAAGTAGCGAAACACTTGCCATAGTTTGTAGCACAATACGTGGAATAATCTAAGTTTTTTAAATATTAATATTTAGTTATTTAATAATCAAAGATAATCATTTAAAAATGTTACCCATGAACTCAGTCATGATAGTTTGAAAGAATTATGTGATTTGTATAAATATATGTTTCTTAATTTATACATAAATATAAAAAGGAATCGGTAGAAATAATATTTTTTTATCCATGTCCGCTCCCTATGTGGCGCATATGGCCTCCTAATGGAGGTATCTCAACAGAAGTTTTTCAACGAGAACTGTTTCTTACTCAGTCGCTCAACCTCACTTTTTTTCAAAGTATGGAAAGAAGGTTAAAGCTAGAACAGGACTAGTGGTTAACTAATCACTATTGCTACACCCAGTTATGAAAGGATCAGAAGGATAGGAGGAGAGGAAATAATGTAAATTGACATCACAGACACCCAGTCTTCGATCACAACTTTGAATTGAATAATTCTCAAATTCACTGTGATCTCACCGGTAATTGAGCCCAGACCTGCGTGATCATAAATATTGACAATAATATCATAGTCCAAAAAAACCAATTACTACGCCCCGTAACAATGTAGTTTGAGTAAATTGGCATAGATTTTGCATCACTGCCCAAGAGAATTGCAGCTTTCCTAAAGATTCTTTCCGTAATACAAACTGGTTTTAACTGTGAGAACACAACAATATTTTTTTGCCAGTGTTTTGTAAAATGCCACACTATTCCATTATTGTTTTCAATATGGCAACACTAAATTATTCGTATTTTCCATCATGACTTTGACAGCTCTTTCGATAACAAAAGAAAATAGCATCGAGTTAAAAATACACTCAAATGTTTCTGTTTAGTGATATGTTTGGTATAATATATACGTGTAGAAAGTTCACTTTGGCTTAGGATTGCTGATTTTGACTTATTGACGTTTTGTGCAGGTGGAAATTATTTCTGTATTTTAGTATCGGAAGAGAGATTAATATTTGACTGACAATCGAATGAAGGGCATAAAAGGTCAAATTTGTAATCTTTTGTTAATTCAATGTTGCCAAGTTCTCTCTCTCGTCTTTTTTTACCATATCGTTGCCACATTATTAATTCATTTTATTAGGATGTATCATGCACTTGGCAACAAAATGAAACATAAATTTACGGGCATATGAAGATGTTCGCAGTTATGGGATATTGCAGTCTTACTGAAATTTGCATCTTTGTGGACAAGGATTATTAAATATAAAGTAAATTTTTTGCTAATTTTCATTATTATGTTTTATTATTAAGTGACTCTTTCGGATTTCACCCCAAAAATAAAAATTTCAAATTATAGTGTTTATCGAATAAATTATGCATCTGATTATAGTTGATAAATGTGTTGTATGTTATAATTTAAATATACATTTTCAAATCTATACCTATTTCTAATGTGGAGCATTTGGCCTCCTATTGGAGGTATCTTAACACAAGTTTTTCTACGAGGACTGATTGTTACTCAATTACTAAACCTCTCGTTTTTTGGGGAGAAATTTCTAAAAAATACTGTTCAAACTGGGATTTGAGCCCGTGAGATTCGTCACGGAAGCCAACGACGTTTACCACGCACCACAGACAGACGTATTGATAAGGTCCAATCAATATTCGTTTATTAGGACAAGTTGAATGTGTCCAGTATAACAAAATAATACTTTAAAAAAACAGTTGATACTTCTCACGAGTACCAAACCGGTCTTGTAGAGAAAAAAAAGTAAATTGGTTAGTGAAAGAAAAAGTTTATTTTAATACAATATAACGCGTTGAATTAACAGTCTAAAATGTGATATCAAGAAATATCAACAAAATAATTTTTGAAAGTATAACACCAATTCTTTTTACAATAGTGATAATTAAATATTATTATTTTACCAATAACAAAAAAATACTAATGCTACACATCAATATTAATGTTTGTGTAAGAATACCATAATAAACAAAAACTGACCATTATTGTCTGTGGTTTGTCAGTGTTTTTGCGTATTGTAAACAAAAACGATGTTTTAGGTGTTGCTAAGCATTTAGCTGCATCCAAAAAAAATCTTATTATTATAACACTTATGAGTCGTTTTTACTCTCCTAAGCTTTTTAGCCTAGCGGCAAGTATCAATTGTTGATTTTTTCATTTTTTTTATATTTATTATTTTGGACATGGCTTTCCTCACCATGTAAATTTTAAATTTAATTTTGTTGTTGTGTTGTGTTACAAATGGTGACACGCTTAAGAAGCATCATTAGACAAAACATCGCAAGATTTGTGAATCAACAGTTTATTCTTAAACTTGTTGATGACGCTTTTCAACGAGGCGAAATCACAATTTTGTAACACAATCAATGGATTGGTTGAATCGGCATTGACTTGATGGAACTTCAAGTGTTAAAACACTACAACAGAACTAAAGTTCTTAAAAAAACTGGAGTCATGTTTAAAAATATACTATAATTTGTAATATAAACTAGGATGTTAGAGTGGATAACAGGATATATTGTGTATCTCTTTTTTTTATTACCATGTCCGCTCCCAATACGGAACATATGGACTTCTAAAGGAATCTTATCTCAAAAGAAGTGTTTCTACGAGAACTGCTTGTTCCTCAGTTGATCCAAAGAGAGTAGGAATAGAATGATAGTGCTAGGGCAGGACTAGTGGATAGCTAGTCGCTCTCCATACGCCCCATTCATATGATAGGATGAGAGGGGGAGATTCTAGACATCACATACATCCATGCCTTCGAACAGAAATTCATAAATCGATTGAAAAATCAATTTATAAAACTTTCCGTACTGGGATTCGAGCCCGTGACTTCCGTAACCGAAGCCAACAACGTTGACCAGTCGACCACACAGGCGGCTGTTTTTAGACAGTATATAGTATATAACTGAGTAAATGTAAGTTTATACATAGTTCTAACAAAGCCATACGCCGAAATAACTTTGTAGAGCTAAAATGTATTTGTAGAGCTAAAATACGTTTTTGGTTTACCTTATTTCCATCAATACAGTAAAAAATATATTAAATTAAATTTTATTTATATAAGAACATCCACAAAGCTACCGCCGAACGCACAGAAAAGGGTAAATTTTAAGTGATAGCTATAAATAACTTTATGTTTCTTTATTTGTCTTTCTTTCTGTAACGCACAGCGCAACACACAAACAGAGCTTATGTGTGCCCATCGTGTAACGCATAGCCTACAAAAATAAACATACACACACTATCTCTCTGTCTGTGAATTCAGTTAGTACCGACAGGTGTCATTTCCACCTGTTAAAGTTGCAGTAGGCTTAATAGCTTTATTAAAATATGCTGATTTGGTCTGTCGGGTAGCAAAAAAAAGATACAATAATGGATGGCGAAGAAGTAGTTGATTTTATAATCAATGTGGTATTACAGAAATATGTTTTTTTCAGTTCTTGTGACCGATAAATTGATAAAAAGCCATTAGTAAAGATAGTTTTCGGCTCTCCTTTGCCGAATTTATTACATTCGAAATAATGTTTTTCGACACCCAACCAAAGAAGTAAGTGTTCAGCGACCATAAATAATTGTTCGGAAAAAACCAAAGACAAAATATCGAACATAAACGATAACGGCATAAAAACTTTTCTTTTTCTTCTTAAAATAACATTCCGATGAACAGAAATGTTATAACAAGTAACAGAATGCTCAACCTTGTTTGTATCTTGTCGTGTTACTTATATTGTAAATTGTTCCATTTTTAAATACATTTTTTTCTCTAATTCGCTTTTTTGGAATGAGTTTATTCTATGTTTCTTTATTATTTATTTTTTATGAAAATAATGCTCCAAATTTTTAAAAAAAAAAGAATATACATTAAATTGGGTCCATTAAAGGTAAAGTGAGCCAAGTGGTACTTCAGAAAAAATAAATGCGTTGCGTTGTAATATTCTACACATCTTAAAGTAATGTAAAAGTGAAGTAATCTTAGGTGAAACAGTGAAAAGAAAAATATGCAATCCAGCAAAACACCAAATAAAGATGTGATTTCACTTAAAAGTTGCGTTGTAGTGGTGGATCCAAAAATTGTCTCAGGAGGGGGCCAGTCAACTTGAAAATAAACATGATACATAAATAATACATACATTAAAAAATAGATGATTTAAAAATAATATATCTATAGTCAATACATAATTAAGTGCGTATTCTATAAAGCATAGTAAACTTAGCAATTAAAGAGCCCATTTCACAATAATGTTTTAATAAATTAGAAAAATTAAAAATAAATTCTTCTCAGGGGGATCATTAAATCCGTTATCATTAAATGTCTATTATTTTTCTTGCATTCTTTGTTTATTTCTTCGTAATGTGTACAAGGATTTTGCAGGTCTCTTTGAAATTTGAGAACACGTTCCATATCGACTGTGGAAAAGAAAACGGACGTAACCCACTCATAACAAAATTGTACAGGAGACACAAAAAACGTTTTTGATGATTTTGAGCCAAAGGTTTATTTATTTATTTATTGTTAAAAATCAAAATTACAGTACATGACATAACAGCTGACGCCAATTCGCCATGCACTTGAAAAATATAATAAGACAAAATATAAAATAAAAATACACAGTACATCAAATTCAACATTTATTATCCAATACACACAAACTTTTAGTGCATGTAGGCTGATAAACTGGTTTTGAATTGACTTTATCTGATATTAATAAAATATATTTATAAAAAAACCTTATTTTCAGTCTTTTTTCTTGATCGCAATTTCTACATGGCCTTCTTTTTTAAGCGTTTTCAGCTTAAATCCTTTTGATAGAATGTGTATTAAGTTGTATAGATTGTGATTATCGAAAAAAACCTGATTTGAAAAAACTGTGGGTTACGTCCTTTTTCCTTTCCACAGTCGATATTTGGATCAATTTTTAACACACTGTTTCCAAACTACATTTTGTACGGCGTTAAAATCAATCCACGAAAAAAGGTACTGCGTAAAATTACTGTTGGTTGTATCTACATAAAAAACATATACAAAATCCTCGCTTTAGTTAATAAATTAATTCTCATGGACATTTGGCAAACCTTAAACAAGCGATGTCATTTTTGCATAGGGGCATTTATTTCAACCGAAGTTTGCAGTAATAACATTGATGTTTATTGTATACAAACATTACCAAGGTAGCAATTTATTAGTTAGTTTCCGTACACATTTCTCGATACGGGTACAGCAAATAATGGAATTATGCCTATTGAAGAGCTTCGTAAAAAATGTTTTGAATAACCTCCTTTGAATTGCTATTAATAAATAGTTAATGAATACTTGTCAATAATCACACATCATTGAACTTGGCCTTAAATACCGAAGCATACGGCCATTTATAACTGCACAGTATACACACCGTTTACTGTTTTACTTTTTGTTTGGAAACATTTAATTTTGTGTATTAATTATAATTAAATCATATTTCACGACCGCTTTTCATTGATATTTTTATATATTTAAAGATAACATAAAACAAATATTTCGAAATCTTTGAATGACTTACATACATATGTATATTTGTGTTTAATATTTTGATTTTTGCATTGTTTTTTTGGATAACACGATAGTTGCATTCCTTCCGATCTCAGCATGTAACCTAAATACTTTTTTAAAGAGCAGATCAATGTGGCTATTTACGAGAAATGGTTGTTTTTTAGTCACATTATCTCACTTTTCGGAGAAGTTAATGGATAAGGAGTTGAAAAGAAAAATTCTACAAATTTTTCAAAATCAGTTTGAAGCTTTTTTCTGCTTATTTCATCGTCGCTTATGCATTTATGTAACTAAATATTTCGATATTTCTGACAGTACTAGAACTGGGATTAAGCGAGAAATATTTTCACAATCCTATGTAAAATGCAATGAACCCAATATTGCTTTAAACTATCGTAGTATGAGTCCTGGAATCGTGTTTTCTCGTGACAAACTATTGCAACTATATGTCTCGTGTCCCGAAAACGAATTTTCGTGTGATTTTGTGTCTACAATAAAACCATAGTTATGCATTACTTTTGATTTGCTAAAATATGTATACAGTTTTTCACACAGTATAGTTTTACCCTGGTTTGGGCCGGGGATTAAAGTGTTTACGGAACAATACGAATAGCATTTATAATTCTTCCGAGACATGGCTGTCAGTCAAGCTCATCAAAATTGTATGAAGATCGTGTTGCGTAATGATGAGAAAAATATATTCAAGGACATACCAAGACAATCGAATTAATTTTGTAAAGCGTTTTTTTCAGCCATTTTTTGCGTTTGGATTTATTCAATGCAACTTGATTGATGAATATTATATATTGTTATTTTATTGTGGACGATAAGCGTCATTTTTAAAACGTGTACATTTATTTGTTATGGTAATTAATTATGTTTAGATAAACTTAAATATTTTTCATTAAGATATGCTATAACTATATAGATACATATTGGTATAACAAGTTTGTTATTATGATGGTTTCGAATGATAAATATATTTTATATTAGATACATTTTTTTGTAAATTTGTTGTTTATATTTGCAACAATAATTAATATCAAGGGTTGGATCTAGATTCTAGAGGGATTAACGGGACTTCACTATTTCCCCCGTAATCGCGCATGATCGTGATACACCGATCGTTAGTAATAGGTCATCCAATCCCAGGCCCTTGTGATCCTGAGATTTCGGGACTGACAATTTTTCCGATTCCGGGATTGAATATGCAGAGTAAAATCGTGTATAAATTTGGGATTCGGGATTGTATACATTGTGATTATCTAAAAAAATGGGGAAAACTGTTTGTTACGTAATTTTTCCTTTCCACAGTCGATATATATATAATATATTATTATGACAGCCTGATAGTGGAGAGCAAAAAATATTTGTAGAGAAACGGAATATACAGTTCCTTTTTTTAATCTTCTTTTATAATAAAATATATCGTGAAAAACTGACCAAATACCACTTTATTACGATTAGAGTAAACATTTATTTACTTTACCAACACATCAATTATAAAAAGGCGTAACTTCCGGTAATTCAATGTTATAAAAATCTTGAAACGAAACGGCAGAAAGTTTGGCACTTTTTTTTAAAACACCGCATTTTGGCTGCATAAAAACCGTTCTGCTCTTTTTCGTCAATGCCTTCAAATTCTACACGAAAAAACAAAAAAACTGCATGTTTAAATCATGAATTCGGGTACATACAAGGCTATGTTTTATAACTGTAAATTTTGTGTTCGATACAGACGACTTTATCGTAAATAGCTTTCTTTGTATATTGTTAAACAAATACTTAGTGATAATTCGTGGGCTGCGAGTCTGTAGATAAAACTGTTATTACTATTGTTACACTTGCATTTGTTTGTTAGCTTAGAACAGGAGGTGAACCTGCGGCCTTTTGACTTGATCAAAATATTCACTCTGATCAAAAAATTATACGCAAGCGTCAGGAAAAAGAGCCTAATCAACCCATTACATGTTCGACAGGCGAAAAAAAAGGGGTGTGTGTCAACGTTTTCTTTACTGCGGCCTTATGTTGAATCAGATAAATGAATGTGGCTTTTAGAAATAAAAAGGTTCCCCCCCCCCTGGCTTAGGAGATACAATATATGTATTTGTTTCTTAATTAATATATATATTAATCTTCAAGCTCAGCACACACGCACTCTCTCTTTGTGTCAGTGCATGCCTTAAAAGGAAGAGTCGGTGAATGTATGCTTTTTTACAGTCCAGTCAATTTTAGCGCACTGCACTCTGTATCCGCGTCGTTCGCATCGAGTGTGTTGAGCGAAGTTGACAAGTGGCAAATTCACATTTTATTTCATTTTTAAAAACCACTATTTGACATCGAGTTACAGTGCGTTATGATAATTTCACGGATCTTTGATACTTAGTGGGTGCTAAATTTTATTTCGATTGATTAGTTTTTAAAATTATATATATACACAGTCAAGAGTAAATAATGATATTATTTTATACTTTGAATCTGTCGTTTTTAGATTATAGATTATTGTGCATAAATAGTCGTATCGTGTTTTGTTACAGCGGCCAACCGTGCGCCTGCTTACTTAACAAGTACCAAATATCGTTGCGTCTTTTGTACTATTCAATAATAATGTTGTAAACATTTCACAATAAATATTGATATTTCTTGTTTGCAGAAATCTTACAGCCGCAAGTAACCAAAACGTTTTCTTCGCTTCGAAGACATTCATCGAAGCAAGAAAGGCCTGAGGTAAATCATTGTTTTTCATGCATCAGTGTTTTAATTTAGCTGGTCATGACCGGCATGTCATTTTTAAATCTTATTTGATTGATTGATATTTCTTGCGGCGCAGTATTTATTCTTCAGGGAATTTCAACAATTTGACACGGAAAATTGTAGACATTTTAAACAATACAAATCTTCATGATGACAGATGAAGATCGTAATGTGAATTGTTTTTAATTATCAAAATATTTACGTAAAACAATACACTATAAATAAGAATTACAATTAGGTACTAATTCGCATTTTTAATATATGTCACTATCACAAGATTATCGGTGTTTTACTCGTTCTTATGTAATGATACGTTTCTAAATTTATAATGTTTTTTTTATAGTTTCGGTGTTTTTTGGTAAATCATTTTTGGCTGTTTACATTGTATAGTTTAATGAATTAAATTCCGATCGTGTAAACGTCGTATTTAGATTATTTTTAATATTTAATATCTTAAGATTTCGAATGACTCTCATGTGATTTTAAAATTTAAAAATACTCGGCGCCTTTGCTGTTGCAAGCTGTAATGACAAATATTTAAAAAAAACTTTATATTGCGTTTGCCCTTTTTTGGCAACAGCGTTTTGATGACGATAGATTAAGGCTCATTTTTGTCTCAATTGTAATATTTTATACAAGTTATACAAGAATCAACTAAATTATATGCACAATGTGTTAGCGGCAGTATCAACAAATTTCAACCTTATTCACGCCATAAAGTGATTTGATAATATGAAAACTGATTCCTAATAATTCACTCAGGTTCTCTTTTTTCTGAATAAATAAAGCGGGTCCTATGGCGCAACGGATAACGTGGTTGGCTTTAGTGCCGGATCTCATGGGCTCGAGCCCAGTATGAACAGCATTTTTTCGATCGAATCATATATTTATGTTCGTAGGCATGCGTCTTTGTGATGTCTAAAAATTCCTTCTCACTTTTCCGATCCTTCAATAACTTGGCATATCGAGAGCGATTAGTTAACCACTAGTACTGACCTAGCCTTATCATTCTATACCTACTACATTCTTTGGAAAGAGAGGTTGAGCGAATGAGTAATAAACAGTTTTTGTAAAAAAAATCTGTTGAGGTACCTCCATTAGGAGGCCATATGCTTCACATTGGAAGCGGACATGGATAAAAAATAAACAAGAAAAACCTTGATATTTACATATAAGACACTGGTATTATAATGCATTTATGCTTAGTAAATGACAAACAATAAGAACAAATATAGGACATGCGACCAGTGGCGGCCGGTCAATGTGGCATTGGATCAATGCACCCCTGGTATATGCAGGGGCGGTTATATTTCATGAAATAGTGTTGAAACAACATTCATACCATTCTTCTTCTTCTTTGGCCATGTCCGCTCCCTATGTGAAGCATATGGCCGCCACGCGGCACCTCCGTGTTTCCCTGTCTCCCGCAATTGCTTTGCTTCCTTCCATGACATGCCAGCATCCCTCAGTTCCGCCGAGTACATCCTATGGATAGTACCCGAATCCCACCGGTCGAAAGAAGAGGCAGGCAGGATTGAGGCTTTCCGGAGGCATCCGCAGCACGTGACCCAGCCAGTTCCAACGTCTCTCCATAACCACTGACGTGACGGGACGCTGTCTTGTACACTCCCTTATCTCTGAATTCCTCACAAAATCAAACCACCTCACCTCCATTATCCGACGCAAGCATCTGTTCTCGAAGCTCAGTATATGGTTTTTCCTGAGTCTTCGTCAGGTACCATGATTCGCAACCGTAAAGCAGTACTGGCAGAATGCAAGCGTTGAATAAGTACCATATACCATTCACTCATTTTATTCATTCTTCATGTTTTTATTTTCTGAAATAAAATATTTCATGAAATATAACCGCCACTGCGGGCCATCCAATGCTTCATTGACCGTTCGCCACTGCATATACCACACTGGTATTACATTACAATGGATGTATGCTTAGTAAATGACAAACGAAAAGTACAAATATGGAACATACGACAACTGACAAGCTATCGGTTATATTTGAACTGATACTGCACCGGATCAGTGAAAGGTAATGTAAAGATATCAAATAATAAATACTGATTTATTAACCCATAATACACGATGTCTCCCGAGACTCATAAAATGGCGTGTGGTCGATCAAGCCACACATTGGTTGTCTAGTCTGCGATATTGCGGTTAGTAAACACTGCCAGCTGTCTCTACTTCGAAGTAGTTGACTCGCTTAACCCTTTGAGTGGTGAGTTGTTTTTTTACTAAACTAGGTTTTTTCATATATTTTATATAAAATATAAAAACATTTTTTTTGTATACGGATCAGTCTGCGTGGAATATTACTTATTATTACAAGAAGTACAGTGGAAACCTCAATTACACGACCCCAAATTACGCGCTGGATTAAAATATTTGCCGCAAATCCCCCAATTACACGGTCGCATTCCATTGTCGTTACTACGAAACGGTCGTCTGGGCGGCGCATACAGTCAAATGTTGGCGAGCGTCTGTGTATTCAACACGTGCCAGGCTATACACGCATAGCTGGGCTTCCGTTTGTGTGTGGGGTATTTACTACTACAAAAACTAAATATTTATTCCATATTTTTTTTTCAAAACTAAGGGAAATCTTAATTTTTAATTTTTTGCGGAAAAAAACAAATTCCTAATTTTGTATGAGATTCACACCCCCAATTACACGGCCCCGACTTTAGTGTGAATGGGGGTTTTACTGTACATTTAAAAAAAACGCATAGTTAAAAGTGTAAAGTAATTCATTCTTACTTTTTAATATTTCCTAGAAGATATTTCTTCAAATTGGGGACTAGATATTTTTTTTGCTTTCATCTGTGGGCTTGTGAGTCTTGTGACGCTCTCTCTTATGATGTCGATTCCCAGAAAGTAAAATCGACCCGAAATGGAATTTCACGTTCAATGTTATATGAATACTGATTTGTTTACAAATATTGACCTTTTAAGAAAAATCTTTTGTTCGTTTGTAACAATTGTTATGGATATATTTTTACTAAAACACTCAATGTTAATTCAATGTTGTTTCAACTTTATTCTATTACATAGTTTATAAACTTTATAATAAATCGCTTAAATCGTATTAAATCAAAATAATATCGATGTGAGTATTGAGGAGTTTCTACTAAGCTGTTTGGCCTTTCGATTTGAACTCTCAATTTGAACTGAAGAGAAGGAATTGGATATTTGCTTAGTCCGTTAAAAGGTTTATTGTTACAAGTTATGTCATAGAGAATTAACATAGCACAGACGTTAATGTTGTGTAAACATAACACAATCAACAAAAATAATGTGACTACAAAAAATGACCGATAGATGTGCAGTATCCATATTTGAAGATTTAACTAATAATTCAATCAAAAACACGAGAATGGCAATATATGAAAGATGACAAAATACCTCGACGTACCGGTACGGCGATACTCCTCATAGGGTTAATAATAGAAACAAAACAATGCCAGTTGACCTCTATTATTGAGTCAACTGGCATGAATACAATTGTTGAAACCACTGACGACTGCAGATTGTCAAAGACACAGAACTCACTGAGCGGTAACAGGATATTCTGCAGTGAACCACATGGATTCTTTTATAATGCAGTGGAACCAGGCGTGGGCTGGAGGGAGCTCGCAGTAGCGGCCGGTCAATGTGACATTCGATCAATGCACCCCTTGTATATGCAGGGGCGGTTATATTTCATGAAATAATATTCAAAAATAACATTTATACCATTCCTCATTTTAAATTCAAAAAAATAAAATAAAATTTTAAATTAATAAAATATTTTTTTCTAAAATATTTATTATAGACAATAAAAACATGAAGAATTTAAAATGAGTGAATGGTATAAATGTTATGTTTGAATATTATTTCATGAAATATAACCGCCCCTGCATATACGAAGGGTGCATTGATAGAATGCCACATTGACCAGCCACCACTGCCTGCAAGCCCCTTGTTAATTTAAGAGAAACAAATATTCTCAGATCAAATTAGTACATAACTGCAATTTCTGACTTATATATACATTATCTAAGACAGGTGCAGTATACACAGCAGAACATTTTTAGCCACTGACATAAATAAGTTTATGGTAAATTGCATAGTGTTACATATTATAAGAGTTTTAAGTGATAGTAGATTACTTATTTAAGTATTGCATATAATTGCATAGGAGTGATAAAAAATTCCCTCCTTTTCCTAAACACCGAGAATTGCTTTGAGATTAAGTGAGCCCCTTGTTAACGTATTGGCAGCCCACCGCTGAGTGGAACCCCAAGTTTGAAGGGTGTTTGTCAAAATTTAAGTGCCAAACATCGAATAGGCAACTTAGTATGCATTAAGCAATTAATGAATAAATTTATATATTCTTTAATTGCTTTATCAGAATTGTCTATATGTATTAAGTTTTAATTATGTAAAAATACACAAACTATGGCTTGACTTGTTTTTTTTTTTAATAACAACGTGTTATCTATCATTACTCGTAACTTCATAACGCAAAACAGCTGTTTTTTTTTATTCTCGCTTTCTGCCAGTGTGTCGACGATATTGTGACGTATATTACAATACACACATACATACAGATACATCAAAAACATTTTTTTTTAAATTTAAATATTGTACAAAAATAATTATGCAATTAAATAGGTTAGGATAAAGATAACTTATCTGTGTATTATTAATTTGTTTTGATGATTACGTAACTGGCATACATTCAAAATTGTTTTACACTTTATTAATTTTAATCTCAATATAATATTAATTCCGATCAATCATTCTGTTCAAATAATTTCTGCAGCAATTATGTACATTATTTTTTATTATTATTTCATATTTACTGGGTCATTTTTTCATAAATAATTTTACGCAATTGAACCAATCATCGGATGTAGTTAAATAATAATCAATCATTTTCATTATTTTGAAATCTCTATGGATGGACTTATGTTCAATGATAACATCATGTAGAAATTGTATAATAAACGTGCTGCAAGATCACAACGCACGCAGCAGTAACCTTTTTATTTATTCTAGGATAGTTTCAACTAATTGAAAATTGAAAAATATTATGTACAATTATTATACAAAGATAGTCTTCGAAGATCGAATTTTATCCAATTGCCTACTGGTAAACGCTTTTGGCCGTTTGTTATATTCACTTTCAGAATGACAGGTTCACATCCCTAGTCTAGTACGTAAATTGATCTTTCAATAAAAATGCAATGTGAGGGGTAGACTCCTTTTTTTCTATCGATGCGTTGTGGAAGGCGGCCATTAACCCATTTTTGTTCGAATTTGCCCGTAATTGATGCAAATAAAAAATCACTGCTCACTCCGACACGTTAAAACCTGAAAAAATACTACACGAAACGATCCCCACGCTTGCTAGCTGTAGACTGATTGAGACTGGTGCAATCTCAACTTTTATTGCGTCAGCATAATGGAGTGAAAGTAAAACTACTAAATGTTCCAATATTGGAACACTGGGCAAAAATGAGTTAAACGTTGGCTGCATATATGTACACAACGGGTGGTGGTCTTGTAGATTTACAAAACTCCACTATGCATCATAAATATCAACTCAATCATTTTGATGACGATCGTTTTGCATCTTGATCACAATCTTCCGTTATACCTTATACCTCAAGACGTTCTGCAAAATCAAGGGCACTGTTTGAAGTCCGTTTAATATTGTATTTAGGTCTCCAGTAATTTATGACCATGGCACTGTGCACTATCACATTATTCAAACAAATAATATTTATACGTTTATTTTCTCTTATATTTACAATAATAGCAAAATTACTTTTTTATTGCACAATGCTATCAATGGCTTTGAAGAAGGTCGATCTGTTTTGTTATGCACAAAAAAAAATATTTATATATATATCGACTGTGGAAAGGAAAAAGGACGCAATCCATGAAGCATTCGATACCTGGTTCTGGTCACAGAGTAAGTCTATGGACCTGATATTGTTTTAAACTTTACATTTAAAAGGGACCTAAGATAGGAACAAACATAATGGTATCCATGAAAAAAATCAACAGTTTTGAAAACAAAATAAAATTTTACGAATATTGATTTGAAACATTCAAAATTGTGCGGAAAAAATGCCGGAACGCCGAAAGAAAAGCACTGTATATATAATATATACGATAAAAACTGAACCTCAATTCAAGTTCATTCGTCTATTTGAATGCCCAAATATGACGAAAGACTAAACACGGGTCGTCAGTGACAAAACTTACGACAATGTATTAATGTAACTTTCACTTTAATTTATGTTAATAGCATCGTATTATTAGTATATAAAAAAATTAAAATACTTGAATAGAATATTTTAACATGTTAAGTTGATATACCAGTATTTTTAATAAAAATACGGTATAATGTCTTCTATTTTAAATTTTATATTTTTGTTTTAATCGCCAATAAATAAATTAATAGTATTCCAAGCTGTTCATTCAGAAAACATTTTCATTCACAAGAATTTAAAAGCGGAAATTTAATGTAAATACACGAGTGAAAAATCGGATGTTTTCGTAACGCAATGAAAAACAGCAAATCTTCAAAGTGTTTTTTTTTATTGATAATGTGTTTATTCTCGCACAAATCGTTTTGTTTACGTTAAAAACAGATGAGAGATTTGAAATAAATTTGATTTTTAACGCTAATTTAAAGAATGCCAACTAATAGTGACTTGTTATATGCACAACGTCTCTAAAGCCCGATCCAGGCTTGCAGGCGAATTCGGCTGGAAAAAAACTAAAAACGTAAGTTAAACTTCATGTTTTAAGTGTGCGACAGAATTTACGCACTAGGGCCTCAAATCCCGAGATCCCGTACGATTTTGTTGTCCGGGAATCCCGGGATTCGGGATAATAAGTGAAAAATTCCGTAAAAAAATAATTTTGCCTTGGAGTCACTGGCAGTCGTAACGTTTTAAAAGTACACATTGAGCTAAAAAACCGTGAATTTGTTGTATACGACCAGGGTTACCAGGCGTCCCTATTTGAGCGGGACTGTCCCGAGTTCAATCAACAAATCCCGAGTCCCGCATTGGAATTCCCTCTATAATCCCGACATGTTTACGTCGGGATTATAGAGGTATAAAAGTCTTCGAAAAAGTGAATGTCCCGATCTGTGTTTTTAGTTATCTGGCAACCCTGTATACGACCATCAAAACATTAATTATTGAATTAAATAAACAGTTGATGTGAAGAAATTGACGTCCATATTGCATTTAATTATTTATATTATTTGCTATTTTGAAACTTCAACGATTGTAACGTTAAGTTTATAAAAATTCTATACCTGATGTAAACACAACTTAACGAGTACGCCATTGTTTTCATTATTTCATTGTTGGGCAATTTTCCCATGATTGTGATAAAACAAAGTCAAAAAGCTTCACACGATTAGGCCATTCGTTATGTTTGAAAAAATCACATCTTTTATAGGTAGGAATTTAGAAATTAATTAACTACTTAGTACTTATACTACCAACAAACATTATGGACATGTCGTTACCTTACTTTGAAAAGGTTCTAACTGACATTTTGGCATAAAATGACCTTTCGGTCGGAAAATGTTGTATTTGCCACAATCTTACATATGTACATATATATTAATTTCAGAGTCATGCATTTTTAAATAAAGAAGTTAGCAGGATTCAAGAGTTCTATCTACACACTTTCTTTCATACAGTAATTTTACAATCTTCTAAGAAACAATAAGATTTTTTATAATTGATTTTTAAGCAACATTCGTCTTACAGTATTACAAATCAGTATATTATTATAAAACTTAAATCTTTTGAACGAAGTTGCGACAACATTCAGCCTAGACAATGATCGGTAGGTGGCAACTGTCAAACGCATACAACAGACTGAGTGTAGAAATTTCAACTGGGTGTTACAACCTTTTCAAACTCAATTATTGATGTCAGCTCAGATCAAAAAGGTTCTAATTACAGTTTTAAGCACTGATTATCTCCAGATATATAGGGTTTAAATTAAATAAGTTTTGCTTAAAATTAGTAAAATAATTAGTAAAATAATAATAATAAGTGCTCATCATTAAAAGTGCATTTTTTCTTTTCAGTTTCAAAATATGATCAGTCAAATATTCAAACGCTCGTATCTTAAAAAATGGTCAAGTGCTAATAGAACCTTTTCAAAGTAAGGTAACGATGTGTTGAAAGGTCATTCCACTGTTTTATTTAATCAAATTTTATGCTAAACGAAAGTTACTTATAATATTTCATATGGAAAACGTATACATAATAAACAGATAATCAGCTGATCTCTAAATGTTTTTTTTTAAATATATTAATAATAAAAACAGCTTTTACCAACTAAAATCGTTTTTATTTAAATATTTAGAAACATAAGACATAATATAATATATATTCTATTAGTATTTTTATTGTATGGAGTTTGATTGATTGTTTTTTTATGTAATTATATAATAACCAAATATTTATGATTTTATTAAAAATTAACACGTTTTACACATTCATCAATTTGAGGCTGTTATGTATCATCGCTTTTCTCTTCTATTGCGCTCTCTTAGGGCAGTGGTGACGTACCTTTTCACGTGCACATGCTTAAATTTCCAAATATTATTCCTTGACTTTTCAACTTGCCAAAAAGAGTGCTAGCAATTTATTTATTGAATAATTGAAAAAAATATATACGCCCGAGTTATACGTAGCGTTAGTGAGTTTTAGAGTTTATGCAAAATGAGAAATAAAAAATGTAACTCAGTTTTGATTTACATGACTTCTTGCAGCAAACCGACGATATATTAAATTGTAGGTATTAAATTTTCCTACAGTAATCGATAAAAAAGTGTCCGTCAGCAAGAATATGAATTGGTTGTGTTTGATATTGCATGCCTCCTCAATAATTGTCATTTTGATCAGTCTTTACAATAAATATCATAACTATATGGATGTAACTTTATTATTTAGAAACATTCGTATCACATCATATTCAAAAATTATTAATATAATCTAGTAGTTTTTTTTTACATTTTTAAGTAACCTTCATAAAGTACATATTAAATTGTTTCATAAAAAATATTTTCGTAAAACAGTAGACTGTATAATTATAAAATATCAGGTTTAACTGTTTATGTTTTTTTTTAATATGTATTTAACGAATTATTTATCGGTGAATGAGTACAAAAAAATATGTTTACCTTGAATTCTTGTACACAGCAAATTAATGGATCTGGTTAAAAAAGTAGTGTATCCTTCGTTTGAATTATTGAGGAACTATCAATAACGAATACATTGGTGGAAAAAAGAAAGAACCATGTCTGCTCGCAGTGTGGAGCATATGGACTTCTAACAGATTGGGGATACAAGGATAGGGCTTGCACAGGAATATTGGCTATAGCTAATCACTCTTGTATGGGTCATATGGCGCAGCTTCACGGGTTCAGTCCCAGTACGAACAGCATTTTTTCGATAAATTTCTGTTCAAAGACATGGGTGTTTGTGATGTCTAAAAATTCCGCGAAAGCGATTAGCCTTATCCTAATATCCCTACTACTTACTCTCTTTGGATAAAAAAGGTTGAGCAGCTGAGTAACAAATAGTTCACTTAGAAGAAAAAAACTGTTGGAATACCGTTTAATTAGGAGGTCATATGCTCCACATTGGGAGCGGACGTGAATTAAAAAGAAATTAAAAGAGAGGAGGGAGTTTTAAGTCATTACAAACACCCGTGCCTTCGAAAAGAAGTCGATAAATCGATCGGAAAAATGCTGTTCTAACTGTGAACCTGTGAAGCCCGCCACAGAAGCTTACGATTTTGACTACCGTATCACGGAATAGGGTTTATTTTTACGATATGATATGTGAGACATCTATGATGTCCATGTTATCGAACAAAAATACATAGAGTGATTTGAAAATCAATTTATAAAAGAGATTCGAGCGTGCGAACTCCGTAAACAAAGCCAAAGACATTGATTACTCTACCACCACGGATACATTAACTCATTATATGCCGGCATGTATAAGAACGGTCGTACACCTAGGGCCGCGATTTTCTTTTAAACAATAAAATCGAATAAATATGTATTTTTCGGCAATATATTAAATAGTATATCGTGTGGACTTGCCAAATAAATACACGTTGTATTATTTGCGCCGCCGTGTATCCAAAAAAATCCAAACCAAATGTTTTGCAGTACGTCAGGGTTGTCGAAAAACTTTCACGGAAAACACGTGAACTAGATAATTTATGACAAGTACCTTATTTTACGCAAGTAAACAGATACCCGGATTATTACTCGATAAATGTAACAGGGCGCAACCTTGTTAGTGACACGTTTCGGTAATACAAGTAAGCTCTTTTTAAAATCGATATTACATTGATTATAATACAAAATATTTCAACTGGAAGTATAATACTGTGATTCTAAGAGTTGTCGCTATGTATGTAAAATGTTTGAATTATTAAAATCGTCGACCTTGTCCAGTATTAGTGGATGTAAAGTGGACGCGCATTTTCTATGACCAGGCACTGCGCTCACGGAATTGTAGTAAGTATTTACACGCTCGTGGCACACAACCGGTTAATACATTTCCCGTGCATAGTGTATTGTAATAAAACGTTGGCTACATATACACAACGAGTGGTGGTGAGAAAACAATTTGTTAAATTCATAAACCACCGCCATTTTTATTAATAATAATGATATCCATTCCGATCTATATTACTGATTCAGAATCGCTCTAGATTTTCTATGGTAACATGCTGTCGCTGTGTTTTCTCGTTTACTTCATTATCTCTTGCAATTAATGCATAATTACCGTGTGTTACAATCCAAAGCACTGCATTTGTCTTCTCGAGTGTCTTATTATAAACGTATATGTAGATAATTTGACGTAATTATCTAATTTAATGTCAAAGGCTTAGTTTTTTGTTACGAGAATCATAGAGCCGACAAAAAATCTAATTACACGCGCAAACAAATATAACTGCAATTAGTTCTCGAATGAATTTAAAATAACATTGCATTTTTAATACACTATAATTGTTATAATGAAGGCCTATAAAGTTTGTAAATGGCAGACAAATCAATTTACATAATAATGCATTTGGTTGTACCAGAATAATATAATTATTCACATAATTGGTGTTCACTTACAAGGTTTGATGGTGAGAAGTTAAATTAAATATAAAACACTTTTCTCACTGATTTATGATTAAAACTGTTTTCGCTTATCACAAGTATTATCAGCTAATAAAAATACAAATCGATACAAGGCTATTTATACAAAATTATGTAATACTGAAAACAAGATGTCACAAACAAATGATTGATATAATATTAATAATGATAACTCTTGGATTGATTTGGCGGTAGCTTTGTTGAAGTTTATTTTGAATTACATATTTTTTAAAGGTAAGGTATTTTTAATATGTTGCATTATTTTATGAATTAATTTAATTGCAATTTCTAAAATAAATATCATCTACGACAGCTTTGACAGAGATTAATTTGTTTTCGGTAAATTGCATCTTCTTACATACTGCAAGTGTTTTAGGTAACAATCAATAGCTAATTTAAGGATTGCATATAATTGCAAAGGAGTGATAAAATTCACTCCTAACCTGGGTTACCGGAGCACCGAGAATTTCTTTGAGATTAAGCGAGCCCCTTAACATTTTTTTTAAACCATGTCCGCTCCCAATCTGGAGCATATGGACTCCTAATGGAGTTTATCTCAACAGAAGTGTTTTTACGAGAACTGCTTGCTACTCAGTTGCTCAACCTCTCTTTTTCCAAAGAGAGTAGGGATAGGGCTAGGACAGGACTAGTGGTAAGCTAATCGCTCTCGATACGCCCCGTTCATAGGATAGGATGGGTGAGAGGGGGGAATTCAAGATATCACATACATCCATGCCTTTGAACAGAAATTCATAAATCGATTGAAAAATCAATTTATAAAACTGTCCGTACCGGGATTTGGACGCGTGCCCTCCGTAGCCGAAGCCAACAACGCTGACCACTCGACCACACAGGCGGCTAAACATTAACATTAATTATATCAAAAATTGTGTTTTTGGTTGTCTATTTAAAAACAATGTTTATTTTTGACAATCTCTATCGTCTTACAAAACACAAAAAAAATCTTTGAAATAACTGCGTTAAAAACATTCAGAAAAAATTAACAATTCTTGTTAGATATTTTCTTGAATCATGCTGCTCCTTAACAATACCATAATATCGACTCCGTGAGCTTAGACTTTAAAATAATTTCAATGTTGCCATAATGTTGTATCTTTTCATTAAGCTATGTTATCTTTAAAAACTAAAATCATCATGACGTAATAAAACATAAATGAAGTAATAAAACTATTTTTATATACCTACTCTACTAATAATAAATAATTGTACGCTGTGTTTTATTTTAATGTTTGTGTTTGTTTGTTGTAATTATGTATCGTATTCTATATGATTCGAAAAAGAGAGGTTGAGCGATTGAGTAACAAACAGTTCACGTAGAAAAACTTATGTTAAGATACCTCCATTAGGTGGCTATATGCTCGACACTGAGAGCGGACGTAGATTTATATAAAAATATATTTATAATGATTTTTTGATTTGTTAAAATGCCTAAGGCCTCGCGCCGGTTCTGCACGGACCCAATAATATTTATTATTTAGGAAAACATATATATTTAAAAATTCACAGTGATGACTCAAAACGGAAACCATTTTTTTGTTGATTGAACGTAATATCGAAACAAAGAACTAAACAACACGGCTTGCTGATCACCGCCCATTATTTCATATTTTTAAATAATCACCGGCGACCTTGCCGAATCAGCAAATATTTTGTTTATTAAATGAATCACGGAAACTGAACGTTAGAATCTAGCGCAATAATAAATACATGGATATGTTCACTGGCCGTGACACTGGTAAAGATGATAATACAAAAAGGTGATGCAGCATTTTGTATTGTCAATAATGATAAATTTAATGTTATGGCAGAATTTAGTTGTCAGTTTTCTTCATATACAGCAAACTCTTAAAAGAATAGTTTTATAATGAATATCCTAACCACTTCGCCAAAGACGTCCCGTGGGCATAGGCGAGTAGGCAGTTGCCCAGGGGCGGCAAGTCCTAGGGAGCGGCAAATGATCGCAGTTTTTTTTAAAATTACTTAAAAATTTTGGCACACAAATTTGGCTTAGAATAAATTTGATGCTTCAATATATTTGATTAATAATTATCAGCTTAACGACCGCACTTTTTTTTTAAATTTCACCTGGCGAAGTAAAATTTTGTGATAAATTCGCAAAAATTATAATTTTACTAAATTCACTATAATTTGTAAGCAAATTGAATTATCTTTACAAAATTTAATTTTCTTAGCTTCCAGATACTTCACCTATACGCATATATGTGTCCGCCGGCCAGCAACCTTTGTTTTTCAAAGACTCAAATACGCGTCCGCGGTCGTTAAGCTGTTAAAAAAAATACCGATAAAAACATTTTCAATATTAATAATATTATGACTGATGGGTAAACTAGTTGAAATTATCGTAAAAAAATCTTTAAATATGACATTTACCGATCTCAGCACTAATAAGGTAATTTCAAACAAAATATGTAGAAACATATTAAAAGCGATATTTTAGGCTCTGCCTAGGGGCAGCACATAGCCTAGGAACGTCACTGCACTTCGCTGCCAACGCGAATTATTCGTTCTAGACTTACGACTTTTGCACTTGGTCAAGAAACACTTACCTGTGACACCCTGGTCACATAAATATGCGTAAATAAGATCAGTGTCCTTCAACCTTTTTACATCTGCGGACCGGTAAAAAATGGAAACATACTTTGCGGACCGGCGTCAACCAGATAGATACACATAGCCTAACTAATAACCCTAGATTTGGACTAACAATATATTTTTTTCTTCAGTTTCTTTCAAATATTTTAAAAAATAATAGTGAACCATATAAATGTCATAATTATGGCTGAATATGTTTGATTTTAATGCCGTCTATTGGATTTTATTTTTTAAGGTTTTAAATATGTTTTTATTTGTATGAAAGTCTACTTATGACCACTTCGACTTACATCCAGTGTAGTACACGCACCTAAAATAATTTCGGTTCGGAGAGCCGGTTCCTAAAATACTAAAATAATTAACCATTCCTTAAATCATGTCTCAGAAGTCGACGACATCAAATGATAGACGAATAAGACCCGTCGCGGCTATTATTATATCCGTAAATTACTGTGATGTTGGATCCGAAAGTTCTCGGAAGAGCTAAAAAAAAACGTCCCGCTCTGGAAATTTCTGGATTTTTGAAATTGACATGAAATTGTTTGAAAACTCCAAAATCGCCTACCAAGGTGCGAGCCGGTTGATAAAATTTTAGCAGCACACCACTGCTTACATCCAAGTTGGCGTAACAGAACTTGATATAAGTCGAGGATTGACTGTACAACTGTACATGTTTGCTCAGGATAATATATATTGTAGCCATTGAAAAGTCAAGTCAATGTTAGATATTACGTATTCATGAAAGCTAATGAAATTACTTTTTTGTGCGAAATTTGGTGTTGCTTTTTTCTAATCAAATTTTCTCACCTTTAGCACAAAATTTACTGTACACTGAGGAGATATTCGATTCGTAAAAATTTCGAAACATAAAAGTTAAACGCGGACCATAGGTTTAAGAACACTGTACTAGATAATAAATAAATAGATAAGTGATTTTAAGTATGCTGCAAGTCGTTCCAAACTTAACAACCCTGACCTCAACAGTGTCTAAAGCATAATTTTAATTCAAATCTAATTTACCTTTAGCGGAGTTACATAATAAAAGAAGTCACTTAGATATGTATATATTCTTAATTGCAATTCAAGTACAATTGTAAAAAATCTGTTTTATAAATGGCAGGTGATATAAAAGGTAAATGTCAAATGTGTTTCAGCTTTATTATGTACTTATTTTTTTGTATGGGAGATATCTAAATGTTGTTATCAGTAATTAATAAATAGTTTGGATCCACGCAACTATATTTTCTGATGAGAATATGAATCTCATTGCACAATTTTTTTTAAAACAAACCTTCGTATACATATACAACAATTAATAACAATTTTTTCTTTTGTTTTCTTAGGAAAAGCTTTGCTGATTGATCAAAAAGATGCCTCAAGAATGGTCAGCAGAATTAGACATTGGTGAACCACCACCAGACTTGCTAGAGTATTCCCGTGTCCACCTTGGAGAATGTCCTGAAACACGTGCAAAATGTTTGGAAGACCTCAGAGATATGATTTATGGTAAATGATTATCATTTTCTAACATTAAATATGAAACTTTTTTCCTTTATTCTATAAAGAGTTAAAAAAACAAATAAAATATAATCACTAATGAAATCTTCAGAGTGAATTAAGTTATCTTATTATTTTTCTAAAAATAATATTGAAAATACAATTTTTCCTGAAAAAAAACACTGCTGCCTATCGAATTATTAGTGAAGTTATTAAAATTAGAAATTAATGAGAGATTTTTTCAATATTTCAGAAAGAGGAGAATGCACACCCCACCGAATGGACGACGCTTTTCTTTTAAGATTCTTGCGGGCAAGATCATTCACTATTGAAAGAGCACATAGATTAGTATGTTCTCAAATATAAAATCTTAATTAAACATTATAATAAAATGTTTGTATTTGATACTATGGCTACTCAACATCCATGATTCATCGAAACATGATTCATGAACATCGAAATATTATAGCAGTGAAATCTCCATCAACTAAGAAAATCTTTCGTAAACATAGCATTTTTAGAGTATTGTTATGAAAGAAAGTTGAACACACAATTACAATGGCATAAATATTTTAGTAATAAAAAATTGATTACCAGTGACATCTATTATTACTATAATAAAGCTTGTTAAATAATTCGGAAACAAAATATAATACTTAGTTTTCATTGTTGTTTTTCAGTTTTCTTAATATTTGAAATGGAATTTAGTACTTCTTTCAACAAACTCTCTTCACTAAACATTAAAGTGAATGTCTTCAACCATTTTGTAACATGTCCTCACAAAAAGTGCAGTTAAAAATTTACTTTTCTTCGTCGCCCTCTCATAAACTCCAGTTGACTTGAGTGTCTTGAAATAATATTGAAGAATGTAAAAAAATAAGTTACTTGATAAACAAACTGATAATAGCCGGATTATTCCCTTTTTATACTAAGACCAATAGTAATGAAATCACTTTAACAGTTACATATCGACTGTGGAAAGGAAAAAGGACGTAACCCACACATATCAAATTTTACAGGAGGTGCTAAAAACGTGTTTTTATGATTTTGTGACATTTGCAAATTAGGAAATATACACAAACTTGAAGTGCACAGAGATTTCTAAGCTGGTGTTTAATTGACATAATCTTATATTAATTAAAGAAATTGTCTAGGAAAAACCTTTATTTTAGTCTTTTTTCTTGGTTTTACAAGGTCATCTTTTTCAAACTTTTTCAAAATTTATATACTAATTCGGAATTTGCAGCTTGCATCCTTTTGATAGAACGTGTATCAAGTTTGATACATTGTGATTATCGAAAAAAACCTGTTTTGAAAAAACTGTGAGTTACGTCCTTTTTCCTTTCCACAGTTGATATATTAAGGATGTAAGAGAACAAAATAAGTATACTATAAACATCTTATTTTATGATTGTATTTCTTTTAGATTGTGAATTACTACATATTCAAAGAAGATAACCCTGCAATGCATGAAGATGTCGAGCCACTCAAATTAAGATACCTTGGCGATGCTGATGTCTTGGCAGTTCCACCGTACAGAGATCAAGACGGAAGACGGAGCATGATTTACAGAATTGGTACAATAATACTTACTTTCCATATAGTTATAATACACAACTCCAAAATATTCACATCTCTGAGAAGTCCATTAAAAATGTCACATTATCTCACCTATCTTTCTCCCCTGATCCAGCCACTGCATAATAAGAAAGAGATGTGGACCAAACTTTTTTGTTCTGTCCTAACCCTGCGCTCCAGAATATAAATCCCCTTTTTACCAAGACAGTCTAATTCTTGCCCAAAGGGTCATTGATAAGCTGTATTGAAAATCTTTTATGCTATAAATTTGAAATTATATCACTTAACATCCTTTTGCTTTCACACGCAGATATATATGTATATCAAAAGATATAATACGTAAGAACGCTTTCACAAACCAATCTTTGCCATTATTTTAGGCAATTGGGATCCCAGTGCATATTCTGTAGAGGAACTCTTCAAAGCAACATTAATCGTATTGGAACTGGGAATATTGGAGCCTCGAGCTCAGATAATGGGAGGAGTAGCTATCTTTGATCTTGAAAACCTTTCAATGCAGCATGCTTGGCAGGTCACGCCGTCGGTGGCATCCAGAGTCATCCAACTAATGGTGGTAAGAGGTTCTTATATGACTACAGTGATCTGTATTTTTCAGGCAATAATATCTCAATAGTTTTTCTTATCAGTGTCTCAAATTTATTAACATCATTTTTGCTATGACAAGTGCTGTCATTTATGTCAAATAAAAAATAAAGACTATTTGTACAACGCATACCATACACTATTCAAAGTGTGATTTTAGAAAGTGACCATTAGCTTTTTTGATGGCATCTGTCATCTTAGAAATTGTCTCATAGAAACAGTCTGGCTTAAAATGTCTTGAAGAAAGCTTGAGTTGTTTTCAAATAGATGTCACTGCAATATAAGCTTTTTGCACCTTCAGAACATTATGAGAAGTCAGTATAGGCAAATACATATATTATGTACATTTATAAGAAAATCAAATACTTATTAATTAAAAAAATTTATGGGTTATGTTACTACAGAATGTAAATATCTTAATTCAATACGCTATAACATTACTTTCATTATAAATACTTAAGTAAATAGGTGTTAATCATATAAATATATTGGTACATATATTCAAATTTTTTCCATAAATTTTATGAATTATATTAAAAATTTACATCACATTTTCGGTATTTTAAGAATAACAATCATTAAAGGAAATCCGAATGATATATTTTAATAACTGTTTTACTACTTAACCAATTAAAGTAATGTTTACATTTTTCAGACAAGCTTCCCGATGAAAACCCATGCTCTTCATATACTGAACCAATCGTGGATCTTTGACACTGTTTACGCAGTCTTCAAGCCACTAATCGACGAAAGAATGCGTTCAAAAATCTTCTTCCACGGATCAAACATGGAGTCGTTACATAAGCACATAGAACCCAAATTTCTACCAGAAAAATATGGCGGATCGAGACCTGACTTCTCGTACACCATTTGGCTGGATTCGCTGAAACGTAATGCTACAATAGTCAAGGAAATGATGTCTCTCGGCTACAAGTTTGATCCGAAAGATATCCCTGACGAAGATAGTCATGATGAAATAAGGAAGAATGATACAAAAATTATTTCAAGTGAGATTAAAGCATAAAGTCTTTATTTTTACAAAAAAAAATACATTATAATTATTATTATTATTAAGCCTACTAGATAAATTTAATTAATTTCAAGATTCTGTCTCTCTACATAAGTTATTTTTGTTTAACTATTTTGAATGATTTCAAAAAATTATTAAAATCACAGCAACTTGTCGTTATGTTTGTTAAATAATTGGTATCTTGCTATATATGAGATTTACAAACGACATCTTGCTGCATTTAATACAACCTCGAGGCTTAAGAAGATGCTATAGTATAATTCTTTAAATAACAACAGTTACCAACTTAGGAGTTGCGCTGTATGTGACACTTTTAGTAGCACTATTGTGAAGTCACAGATATATATGACTGTTATTTTTACAGTTCTTCTACATGCTCGTTATGACTAAAGTCAATAAATAAAATTTGCTCACAGGTATTCGATAACAATTTTCGAATTGAAGTTTTTGAACACCTTGGCACCGAGGGACGCGGAATACGCGTCATTCGATATGGTCAATGTTAAAAGCTCATTATTTGCACATTTAAGTGATTTTATTTAACAAAAAATTCCGAAATAATAAAACTTGCGGCAAAAGAAGTACTGATCAAAATGACGAATATTATTTCATTATTTTTCTGACACTATAATAAATATGGATACTATTTATATTTTCGACTGAAGGTGCTTGATGGAAATTTAATGTCAAATTTGAATTATTTTTATTCTGTACACTTCCATAAATTTTCGCAGTCATGTCAATTAGGTTAACAATAATTATACTGTGCGAATTCACTTTTATGTTTGTATATAGACGATGCAAACCGTTTGCTGCTCGTCAGTTCAAGTGCATTCGTGCACCTGATAAAACCAGAAGATGCCGAAAGGCGAAACCCAGGTCGTTATCGAAAAATTTATGGAAGAGTACAGTATAAAAATAATTCAAATTTGAAATAAGGATAACTTAATATATCCACAAAATTTAAACAATTATCATTCACTGGGGTAAAAGTTATGATGGTTTAATTTAAGACGACCGCACTTGTATCATGTAAAGTAGTTTGGGCATATTTACCCTGGTGTCAATGTGTTAAAATGAAATTTGTTTTATTTCCCGTTGAATTTGTAAATGAGGAATGGGCTAACAGCAGCCATCTGTCTTTTTTTGTGAACATTTTTAAATACTTAAAAAACATAACAGCTGACTCCCAAATAGAGTCAGTTGATTATGTTCTTATATCTTCCTTCACGTTAGCATATTTGTCTGTGGTCTCTGTTGTGAATCCGCATAGTTTATACTATTAGTGTTTTCTGACTCTATAAATGTCTTTAGTCAATTAATTTATACATTTAGTTATTTATATTTGTATCAGCAGTTTGAAGAAACATTTTCAAAACGTAATAACGTAAAATTTCAATACAGTGCGGTATTCTATTGAGTATTTTAAATTATTTCCGATGAAAGAGACTACAAACTCACCCGACACATTTATGAACAAAAATGTTTTTTTGGTTTTTATTGCATAGCCTTGTAAAATAGATAATTTTAAGAAGAAATATTATGTCATTATATTTATAATAAATCTATATGTAAGTAATTATTGACTGTGTACACTAAATATTTTTAGATCAATTTATAAATATATTTTAATCTATAACCATTGTTTAATTTTACTTCCTATCATAATGAAAAAACACTTAATTTAATTCAATAAGCATTTACTCGGAGGAACTAGAATGTTAGTCTTATATTGCTCATAGTTATTACAGCATCTATCACAACACTGGGCGCAGAATCCTCGTTAAACTAAATATGTACTGTTTTTTACCTTACTAGTAGAAACACATTTTTTATTATATTCAAAATGCCATGAAAAATCACAATTATATGCTTAACAAGGCTGTGAAGTCGTGACAAAAAACTTCAACTCTGACTCCAGCAATTGACTACAGCAATTAAAAAATATGGTGTGACTCCGGCATCAATTTAAAAAGGATGTAAGATATTAAACATATTTTTTGTAAATGCAAAACATTTTGTCGGAGCCAGAGTCATCCTTTTTTTTACGACTCTGACTCCACAGCCCTGATTTTAAGATCTACAAAAATAAATTGTAAAGTATCGACTACTATTTTGTCATCACTCCAGTCTCAAAACTTTTACCCATCAGCGAATACATGTTTTACCATATTAATAATAGCATCATCCAGACCGCCTCTACAGCTGGATTATTTGGACATTGTCAAGCATGTGGCCGAGTGGTTATCGTTGTTTGCGATGATCACTGGCTCGAATCCCAATACACAGTTTCATAAATTGATTTTTCATTTGATTCATGGATCTGTATTTGAAGACGTGGATGTCTTCGATCTCCGAAATCCCTCCCACACATCCGATGCTTCAAGTTGGTAGTAGCGAGAGTAATTAGCTAACCACTAGTCCTGTTCTAGTCTCAAAAAGTGTCGTTGAGTGACTGAATAACAAACAGGTAAGAACTGTTAAACAACTTCTGTTGAAATAAGCACCATTACAAGTCTCTATGTTTCACATTGGAAGTGAACATGATTACAAAATGAAGCATGATTTTTGCAGTCCAAAATAATACTCGATGTGTATATAGTCTAAATTTGTGACATTCGAAAACCGGTTTTTCATCTTTGTAACTGGTTGTGCCGAATTTTCACATAAACGAGTCCATAGGACAGGAAATTTGGGTCTTTTGTTTGATGGCTTAAAGACCATATGTCCCACATCATTACCCAGTGAAAGGGTATTTTCGATATCAAGAACTTTTTTTATAAAACGATCAGTGGACGCTTTGTGTTTTCTTAAATCATATTTTCTGAGGAGTAACACCAAACAATTTCTTATTGTGTATTATTATGTATATAAATAAACAACATATAAAAAAAATACTTTTTCTCTATTTTAATTGAATTATCCATTTTTTGTAAACCGGTTTTTTCAAAAGTCGGTTTTTGTATATATTTAGTATATATATGTAAATGTTAATGTTTTTTTTTGTAAATTTTTTTTTTGAGTGCAAAAAATTGGGCCCCTTTTTTTCCTGTGCCCTTTTGCATTGCATGACGTATTGTCTCTGTGCATGACTCTGCTATAAGGTAGCTGAGCTGCTATTTTGGTGACACATTATTTCTACCCAAAATATCACACAACTTTCTATCTGTCACAATAATTGACTTTTAACTTTGATAAAATGTTTTTACTGTTTAAACTCGTTGGCTTATCAGATATTTTTCCATTGTTAGTTGAATAAATTTGCGACGTCTATACTTCACGACTAGGGTATCCAATCCCGGAGACTTTTTGTGATCCCGGGATTTCGTGATTGACTAATTTTCAATCCCGGGATCCCGGGATTGGGTACTTACATGAAATCATGTATAAATTGAGAAAACTTTTGGTTTCTTGGATTTTTGAAATTTAAAAAACCCAGGAATCTACCGATTTGCCCAAAATGTGAGCGTGACTCGTTTTTTTTTAGCTCTTCCAAATCCAAAATCCTATAAATTTACGGAATTTGCTAAAAAATTCTCAGTCCCGGTATCGCGGCCGTACCAATCCCGGGATTTCGGGATTGGAAAGCTTATTCACGACCACCAAATATGAACTGTCAAAAAGCATGTTCACCCAAAATGGCGACCGAGCAAAGTACATAGAAAACCTTTCCGGCAAGCACCTGTACCTGAAACGTGAATGAATGATTAATTTTCATATAAAAACCCTCCATACCGCAATTTAGTGGGATAAAAGCCAGATATCGTTCATTGAAAAGTTGGCTACAGAATAGACCAATGCAAAAATAGGCAATATGTAGGCGTTGCCTTGTTTATCGCACTGCACTTTTCAAATAGGGCAAATCGATCCCTTATAATAATCCACAAACAATCATTCCCAACATGCATCTGTGTTTACTCACCAATTATTTTCAAACAAACCAGTTTATGACAATACTGTTTCGAGAATACAACTCGCGGATATATTTACAAATGTATATTAAAAATAAACTCGCTGTAAATATAAGGGTTGGTCATATTTAGATTACGCATTTTTTTTTATTTGAAGATATAAGAAATAACTATTTTTACAAAACGTCACTATTTGTTTTCGTTTTATTCCTAGTTGATTTGGTCTTCCAACCTTTATGGATAGATTTAGTATATAATTTTTGATCTTGTTATAAGAAAATTTCTTTCCTCACGCATAGGGACCGGGTGGTAAAAAATATTAAAATTATAGATATTAATCCGTTTATACCTGTTATAAGAAACGATACATATTTAAGTACAAAGAACAAATACAAATATCAAAATAAAATAAAATATAGATTACCATTATTTATTAGTATTAGAGAATATAAAAATAACTTTCATACTCCATTTATGATGATTTGCACCTTAGGCGATTGCCTATTTCACCTGTATGGTAGCGCCGACTCTGTATACAACATAGTTTTAAAAGAATTATTAGTAAAATAAAGTCATAATAATTAACAATTCAGTACTTGACCAACAAAAAAGCATTGTCGGATACAGGATGATGATCTTAACGGCCATAACCACTCTCTGAAAAAAAATTAGAGACAACCATTGATCGCAACTTTTCTCTGTATTTGTCATTGAATTATGTAGGATCTTTATTATCAAATGGAATGGCCATCTCCTGGAGTATTTTCTGGATCCGCCAGTGCAATAATTTGATTATTGTTTTATTCATGTTACAAAAAAGAAGAAGAAAAAGATAATATATTTTATAGTAAGGAAGACAAAAACTCTATTGAAAACTGTATAGCGTGTCGATAATCTGACATTTGCAATTCAAAATAAAAGTGTTCCATTGCAATTTGAAATGGCCGCCAGTCTGCTGTCAACCCTGCCTCGGGAAATTTTAATAGATGAAACTATTTTAGTTTTGTAAAAGCGAACGTGACAATGCATCAGCCGCACTGCTTTGTACCGCTTATTTCCGATTCGATTATTCTGTAAAATGTACACCGTACATTGTATCCAGATATTCGAATCTAATATAGGTAAACCGTAGCTTTGTTTAATTTGAAACCATAGACACATAATCACTATCAATTATTGCAATCGATGAGCGAAGTTCTATTTTTAAAACGCTCCATTTAGTAAAACAAATAATATCGAGGTGCTTAAATTTGAAATAATTGAACGCTTTTGCTTAGAAATAATATTGACCGATTTAAAATAACCAGTAACCACTATTTTAGATATAACTTTTATTTGAAAATAGTTTTGTCCAGGCTACAAATAAGAAACGTGAGATCAATCAGGTGATTTAAGATGCATTTTGGCTATGTAGTAACTTTAATTATATTATATATCCACCTTACTCTCCTGATATTGCTTCATCGGATTATCATTTATTTCAAAGTATGGAACATTCGCTCGAAACAAAAACTTCAACTCTGAAATCCAAGTCCGAAATCATCTAGATGCCTTTTTTTATTTCAAATGAGCCTGAATTTTACAAAATAGGCATCAAAAAGTTGCCTTAATTGTGGAGAGACATTTTTAATAATGAGGAAAATTATTTAAATAAATAAACAATGTGTAGTTTTTTTGTAAATATTTTTTTTCAGTGTACTTAAAACACGGCGATTACTATTTGCTTTACCTAATATATTCGCTTACCTTAGCACTTTTTGTTTAAAAAAAAAAGGCAAAACTCACTTCTTGTCATGTTTTTTTTTTAATCCATGTCCGATCTTTATGCGGAGAATATGGCTGGCTTCTGAATGGAGGTATTTTAAACATTTTTTTTTACGAAAACTGCTTGTTAATCAGTTGCTAAAACTCTCATTTTGTTTTATGAAGTCAAAAACTTGAACTAGTGCGTTTTTTTATTTGGTATATTAAGGTTAACTAACATTGACATGTCAGTTCAGATCTCGTAGGTCTTGAAAAGCGTAACACATCAATACAAGTTTCGAAAATCAACAATTTTTAAAGCAGAATAAAAATATTTTTTAATCATAAAAAATGCAGTGAAAAACGTGCCGGAACGCCGTTTCATCGCGTTACATGAGAAAAACACTGTACATTGTAATATACTTACATCAACTTATTTACCAAATTATTTTTATTATGCCCAACATTGATTTATTATCCATCAGCGAGTAATTGGTCGTATAATAATCCATCGTCAAAAAAAAAATTTAAGAGAAACATATTAGTAAATTTCATTCAAGGTCGACTAGAGAAGAAGAACATAGAAGACACTTTCAAATTTCAGTAAACAAAATCTTAATTTTATATCGACCAGCCTGGTCAATAGGGTGAAGCTTTTACTCACAAAGCCACAGTAAGTGACATATAGTGGAAAGAGTATTACTAAAACAAGTACTTTCAAGTTATCCGAATGCATTTTTTAATTTGTGAATATAAAAGCAAAACATATTAATAAATAAAATTTAAGAGGCCGGAAAATTTATTTTTTTAGTTTTTTGGTAGGAAAAAATATCATTTTTTTGCTTAGGTGAGGTAAGGATATGTTTTAAATATTATTCAAATGATTGCAGATAACAGGAAAGTATCTTCAATCAATATTGAAGAAATTTTTAGGAAAAGAAATACGGCTATTATATGACTATTAGTTGTAATACTTTCGATGGTTTCGGCGGTAACTTTGTGGAAGTTCATTTTAATAGAAAATTTAAATTAACTTTGATTATTCCACGTATTGTGTAACTAACTGTGACACGTGTTTCGCCTCTTTCAGAGGCATCTTCAGACTTACTATCGCAAAGTTTGCTTAAGTTTGCGAAACCATCGAAAGTATTAAAATAGCCAGTACGGCAAAAAAGGCGCTTTTATATCGTAAATTGTTTATTAAATACTCCATAATTTGTCAAAAAATCTTTTTTAATCAGAATTGTCTGAAAAATAAAGTCATTCCTAAATACATCAATTTAAATTTAAATTCAAAGTGCAAGAGTTTTGCGGCAAACAGTGCATTGGAATTCGCAAAAGTGAAGTGGTTGAAGGGTGAAGTGAAATCATTGTTTGTAGTTAGAGGCAATATTAAGCTCAATTTGAAATTTTTACACTCCGAGTTAGTACATGTTTTACATCCAATTGAATGGGATATATTTGATGATAGTGTGAGAACACTAGCTAGCAAATTGTCACATGCAAAGAGACTGACATTAAATAAAAAACTAGATGTTTTGATCGAATCCCATAAAATCCAAACGTTTTCGGTTACACAGACGTCAGGACATTTTAGCTCTCATAAATTCTTTGATCGTGTTAAGAACCTGTCATCACATACATTCAGTGTCTCAGAAATTAACCTTTTGTCAAAAGGCCTTAAATTTAACATCTCCAACAGTATGTTAGACAAATGTGTTGAAAATCTAGCAGTAGATTTAGATGTTGCTCTATTCAAACAACCAGTTGCTTTTAAACATATTTGTGCCCAACAAATAAAAGAATTAGACTTAAACTCATTGAAATCATCGAATTCCGATATGCGGACGGCGAAAAATATCAAAGATATTTTACGTCGAGAAAACCTTACTCTGACGAAAGCAGATAAAGGCAATTCCATAGTAATTTTAAACTCATTAGATTATACATCGAAAGTGGAAGACTTCTTGTCGAAAGGAGATCATTTCCAATTACTTAACAAGGATCCTACATCCAAATTTCATGATGAGGTAAAAACGTGTGTCAAAAACTGCCCTATCATTTTCTACTTAAATAAAAACAAAGTTATTAATTTAAGCCCACAAGCTCCGAGATTATTTGGCTTACCCAAATTACACAAACCCTTGATACCGATTCGTCCCGTGGTATCTTTTTGTAGTTCTCCATCTTACAAAATCGCCCGTGAATTAAATGACGTTTTTAATTCTTACAACGTGTTTAAACCGAAGTATACAGTTAAGAATAGCATAGACTTCACAGAAAAAATCAAAGACATACAATTAACTAGTAATTGTAAATTAGTATCATTCGACGTAACAAATTTATTTACTAACGTACCAACGGAAGAGTGCAAAAATATAGTCAGCGAAATTTTAACTTTTTCGGATATTAATAGCAACGTCGTTAAAGAAATGCTTAGACTTTTTAATATTTGTATTGAACAAAACTATTTTTTGTTTAATAAAAAATTTTACAAACAATCGGTAGGATTACCTATGGGTGGTCCTATTTCACCTTTGCTCGCGGATATTTTTATGGATTATTTTGAGAATAATCTCTTTAAGTCAAATCACACGTTACTTAAAAATGTAAAAACTTGGTATCGTTATGTAGACGATATCTTTTGCATTTGGACAGGAACAGATAGACAGTTAGATACCTTTTTACGTCATATAAATTCATTGCATACAAATATTAAATTCACACTAGAAATCGAGCAACAAAAAACCTTAAATTTTCTTGACATAACAATAAAGAAAAATAATAGCAACAGATTAGAATTTGCCATTTACAGAAAGCCTACTTATACAGATGTCGTCATTCACCATCAATCAATTCACCCGTGGTCGCAAAAACTCTCATCATTCCATGCAATGATTAATAGATTAGTTAACATCCCTCTCACTAAAGTCAACTTTGAATTAGAGTTAAACATTATTAAACAGATAGCTGTAAATAATGGTTACAACACAGACGTAGTAGTTAACTTACTTAAACGTAAGCAAGTTAAACAACTCATAGTAAATAATATTTTTTCAGGAGAGAAGAAAGCAAACGATAATATTAAAAACTGGCGTAGAATTATTTATTTAGGAGACATCTCGTCAAAGATAGTTAAATTTTTGCCAGACAATATAGAACCCGCGTTTTATACAGTAAATAATTTAGGTAAAATTTTATTGAACAGTAAAGATCGCGTAGATTCATCGTCACAGAGTGGTATCTATCGACTCTCTTGTGGAGACTGTCAAGCGTCTTATGTTGGACAGACAGGTAGAAACTTTAATATTAGAATTAAAGAACATATAAGATGTCTAAAAAGTAACAATTTCTCTGAGTTTGCCAATCATTTAATAGAAAATAATTATAATTTTAATCAGATTTGTAATTTAGAAATACTCCACCGAGTAAATAAAAAGGGTTTAAAGATGAATAGCTTAGAATTTTTAGAAATTAATAAAACTCTTAACAAAAAAGAAATATTATTAAATAATATTCTTAATAGCACAGGCGGTTCCCCGTTACTCAAATTGTTTCCAATTAATAGAGTAATCACAAACCTAGATGATTGATTGTAGCTCATTAGTTTTAATAGTTTGTAATGTTTAACGTCATTAGTAGTATGATTAAATTTGTTTGCATTTTATAATCCCCTCTTTGCTTCCATTAAAAAGGAAAAATCCCATTCTGATTGTTTACAACTCATTAGTAAAATTAGTATCATTATCTGTTTGCTTTATTTCGATTCTACACCCCCCTCCTTGCTCCTCTTAAAAGGAAAAAAAACCCAATCCATTTTGTAATTTTATAATTTTAAAATGTTAGAATCAATCTTGCTTCATTACTTAAGCAAACTTTGCGATAGTAAGTCTGAAGATGCCTCTGAAAGAGGCGAAACACGTGTCACAGTTAGTTACACAATACGTGGAATAATCAAAGTTAATTTAAATTTTCGACTATTAGTTGGGTTATCTCTTTCAAATATCTAATGAATGCTCTAAGAAGCGGACATAAAAAAGTGTTTACCGTGTCTGCTACTAATGTAGAGCATATGGACTCCTAATTGAGTTTATCTAACATAACAGTTGATACGTTTCGTAAGAAAGTAATAATATAAAAATAGGACTTGGAAATTACTAGTGGTTATTATCGCTCTAGTTACAACCCGTTTTTACGATGGGATGGGAAGATAGGATAGGCGAGTAGGAATTCGTAAATCGATTCAAAAATTAATTTATAAAATTGTCTGCGCTGGGATTCGAATCTGTAACCGCCGTATCTGAAGTCAACGATGTGGACCACTCGACCACGCAGGTGGCGTAAGCATTTGATACTCATATTAAATAATAATTATGTTTATACTTACGTTTTAATGTCGTACCGTTTTTTGAGTTTTCTTATTGATGATGTAAGTTTTTTTCGACTATTTTTTCAAGCCTGGCAATGGAGAGTAGAGTTAGTAATATTTTGAGGTATGTCATAAAATAATTTGGCGTAGTTGCGACACAGAAAAACTCCAATAAACATTAATTAATTAATATTTTCGAATGTAGAGAATGAAATATGCAATATGTTGGGATCACAATTATATTCAAATGTGTTCTATTCGATATTTCGTTCAATTTTAGCTTTCCAATTTTGATACAATTATGTAGCTGTTTAATTCGTAATTGAGTTTTTATTTTATTTTGGTTAACAAAAATACCAAATAGTGTCCCGTGAAAAATTATAACTACGTAGAATAAACCAATCTTTATCTAAAAAATATCGTTAACAGCTTAACGACCGTGTACGCGTATTTGAGTCTTTGAAAAACAAGGGTTGCTGGCCGGCGGACACATATGTGCGTATAGGCGAAGTATCTGGAAGCTAAGAAAATTGAATTTTGTAAAGATGTCTCAGTTTGCTCACAAATTATATTGAATTTAGTAAAATTATAATGTTTGCGAATTTTTCGCAAAATTTTATTTCGCCAGGTGAAATTTTATAAAAAAAACGTGCGGTCGTTAAGCTGTTTCAATGTTTTTTTCCGGCCATGTAGCCTGGTGGACGATGCTCGTAGGCAGTGTTACTTTTAATCTGCGCGCACACATTACTTTCTTCACATATGTTGTTTTTAATTGGAACAACTCTTAATAGTTATTTCGAAATAGTTATCATAAATATTCAATAATTATTGTGGGTAATTAATATTATTCATACCGCTTAGTGGAAAAACGTTAATTATATTTTATTACGGTGATAAATGTATTTAAAAGCTGTCGTAAATTTTGCGAATTCTGTCATATTATATTATATTGACAATTATTGTTGGTAATGTATGTAATTGTTATTATTTATCTGTTTATTCGAAAATGTCAAAAAGAATACTTATCATGGTTCAAATTTGGAAAATTGTACTATTGAAAATTGACGCACTTTTTGACAGATGATTTTTTTTCTTTCTACTGTAGTTTTATTTTTTCCAATTGAAAACGATTTAAGAAATGCGACAAAATGGCTATAGAAGTATGCTATAAAACTAGTGAAAAACGAGGAAAAGTGTATGTTAAAGTTCTTACACGCTGTAAAACACACCTCCCCCAATCACCTGTAAAAGTACTTGTGCGTAAAGCTCGCTAATAAATGAGAGACGTCCTGTTACGTCCGAGAAAACGTGACGGTCACGTGTCACTCGCAGAATAAACAATATTTAATTTACCCATTCGCTTATTTTCTACATCACGTTTCCGTGACACCTGTATTTCAATTCAATGCGATTGTGTATCACATCAGAAATTATGTCAACAAATCCTTTTCAACGAAAACTTCTCTAAAGGTTTTGTCATCAGAAACCATTAAAAAAAACACGTGTAATTTACGAAACATCTTACTCTGAGGCGGCTGCTCTTTTCGATGACGTGGTTTAAAATTCGAAACTCTAAGCAAGCCATGATCAACCTACGGCCAGTTCATCTTTGATGTACGGCTCATAACAATCTTTATCAAGCTTTTTTTCAAGCAGTTCTGCTGGTAATATTTTCAAATTTTTAGACTGTATTCATTCGGTAAGAAATTCGGCAAGCGGTATATGTATTAGAAGAAATCTGTACTAATCTGCAATCAAATATATTTTTAAAAAACCCATCCTATCCAAAAAAAATATCTAAGATAGCATCTTATTCTGCTAAAGTCCTGTCTTCCTATCCCTACTGTCTCCGAAAAAGAGAGACCGAACAACTCAGTAACAAATACTTCTCGTAGAAAAACTCCATTAGGAGTTCTTTTGCTCCCCATTTCTCAGCGAACAAATTAATTATAATCAAAATTTACTATTTAGACTAGAAGTTATTCATTTTATTATAAGAATGAATTACTTTTTTTACCATGACCACTCTTAACGTGAGGAATATGGCATATTAATAGAAGTATCTCAACATATACGAAAACTGCTTGTTACTTAGTAGCTCAACCTCTCTTTTTCGAAGAGAGTAGTAGGGAAAGAAAGGAAAGGGCAGGACAGGACAAGTGGTTGACTAATCACTCTTGCTACACTCCATTATTTTAAGATTCGAATGATGAGAGGGTTTTAGACACCACAAACATCCACGAATTCGAAAAAAATGAAAAATCTATTGAAAAAATGCTGTTCGTATTGGGAATAAAACACACGAGGTCCGACATGAAAGCCAACGACGTTGAACACTATGCCTTAGACCCGGTTCTTAACCATTAACAACATTTTTGTTGTTAAGTCGTTATTACCTTATTTGTTTGAGAATACGTTAGTAAATAAACTATTAAAAAACTTTGATGACTATCAAATTTCAGCTAAAGTCTTTTTAACCGGCTAACGTTGACAAAATAATAATCATAGTATAGTAGTTGTACTTCTCATTAACTAGAATCTGTAATGAAAACATCCCCACGGGGTACTTCCGGTAAAAACGATGAAAGGCTGACTTTACGTCTAGTGATACCGAACTGGGAAAATTTGATGAGAATCGATAATATGTATTGTTTTAACAGTATAAGATCAATTGCAACGTTTTTTGGGGAGATTTAAAAATATGTGTTGCAGAGCTAAGTGTCGTTATCGATAACTTAATATTATGTAAATATTGTTGTTGTTATAATAATATAAATAAACTTTGAGGAAATCTGACAGTCAGCATGATTTCAAATAGCTACTTGAAAAATGTGAAATTACCAATAAGCTATACATTGACAGTGTTGTACTAATAAACCATATTTGATAAATATTTTAGCATTACGCCACAGTTAAAACTATTCATTGATTTAAAGATGGTTCCTTTTTTACGGTCTGAAGTGAACCTTGACCGTCTCAATTAATATTCTTCATTCAGCACGATCCTTTGCCAGTCACTGACCTCCAGCACTCTCAAGTCCTGTGACATCCCCATCTATCCAGCGAGGTCGCGGCTTCTGCTCAGGAGTGTTAAATATGAGACGATAAATCTTGAGGTTCTTAACCTATACACCATAAATAGTCTTATGAAGGCGAACTGCTGTATTTCTTCCAAAGCGGGATGTCCGTAGAAGCAACGTTTTCTTCTTAAACGTATTATTCTTTTGATTTCTTCGTTTACACTATTTTATACATTGACTAGTGATCTTATACGGATGCAGAAGTATGTTTTTATCGACTTAATTTAACAAATCTGTTTAAAATAAATATGTTACTAATCTTCAGCTTATTATAATGAGGTAATCCGAAAAAAAGCCAGATTCACCTTGTCGACAGCTATTCCTGTTTTTTTCTGTTGAAACAAAAACTTGTTGCCAAAGAAAAAGCTTTCCTTATATTTGTGTGTGGGTATTGGGTGTCAGTTTCAAAATATTTAATATAGCTCTTAATTGAAGGAGCAGAAATTTGGTTTTTGCTCATACAAACAAAAGTGTTTTCACTCTTCAGACTTCTCCAACTCAAAAATATTGGCATTTTTGGATGCAAGCTTAAAGTCTACGTGATTTTTTAACTCTCACAATCAGATGCGTGTCATCAACGTAGACAATAATGATTAGGAAGGGTGTTTATTTTGACTGTAAGTCTATCCAATCTTCGTTTGTGATTATTCTTAACATATAATTATTCAGAAAAACTTACTTGATATGAAACCAGATACTTCACCATGACAGCAGAAATTATATTCAACTGGTTGGCAATAGGTTCGTTTATTCGTCACTGGCCAGATTGTTATCATATATTTTTCGTTAGCATGATAGCAGACACGTGTAATGCATTTTTCCTGATGTAAAATTTCATTTTTCATATTAATTTTCTAATTAATGATGACACGAGCACGTGTACGGTGCATTGTAACTAAAAACTAACATCAAAAGTCAACAATATTTCTCTGCGCGTGGAAAGCTGAAACAGAGTTCTTTATCGAATATATTTATTTAAAAATACACGCTAAAGCTAAAAAAAACTTCATGCGGGATACTTAGTATTTTATCAAAGTTGTGTGGTATTAAAATTTATAAAATAATTATACGTCCATATTTATTTAACGATGGTAACATATTATCATCCAACACCACGTTAGCTCTAAAAGATTGAAAAATCCAATACTATAAATATGTATTTTATAATCGTTAAAATTTTGTGAACTTCCATAATATATTTCATATTAAAATATTGGACGTAATTAATAACTGGTCTCGTCCCAGTGCAAAATGCATTGTTTTCAATCGATTTCCCGATTTCTAAATTACGAGGTGTAATGAGAGCGACTAACTTAATCAATAGTTAGTCCCTTTTTATTTATTTTTTATTCGATAAACTTGTTTTTTTTTTCTTTTTTGCATCATACCGAAGATGATATCTTCTCAATGATACAGTTAAGATACATTTTATTTAGATACAATTTGATAGGCAACAATAAATAATAATTACAAATATATAGATATTAATAAATTTTAATTAAATACAAAGAATTGGTATAATTACAAGTAAAAAAAACAATTAAATAATAATAAGTAAAAATGATAGTTAATGGCACTTATAAAATAACTTTTAATTTTGGAACAGATATGATTAAGGATTGAATGGTGAGGGGCAGGGAAGGTAAACCTTTTCTCCAAAAGAAGTAGCAAATTTTTTAAAGTGACAGAAATTTTCTGGAGACGAAACTAGATCTGGATGCCCGATGGGACCATCATGGTTATCCCTACATAATGAAAACAATATACCTCTTTCTACGGACATAATCGGACAATTCCAGAGAATATGCTCCGAATCTTGATTACTGTCACCACAAGGGCAGTGTGGGCTAAGTTAATTAGTCCAACCATTTATATTCCTTCTCACGTCAAAAAATAAAGAGATTTTGATCAAATGCACGCACAAAAAGGTTGTATACTCCACATTGGGAGCGAGTATTGATAAAAACAAAAATGTCACATTCACGGTACAGATTTACCATCGAATGGCATCAAAAATAAGTTTAAGTAAATGTCGCTACAGCGGTATTGCATGTCGAACGACGACGTTACATAACTGTTACTCACTGTGCAACAACAATTCAGATATCTTTATAGAGAATTTATTATTTAGCTGTATTTATTTTTGATTAACGAAAACCAACAAGTGGGCTTTAGTTTGATTTCCCTGGAGGGCTTACATTATTATCGGTGAACTAAATAAAAGTTTTAGAACTTCTTCTTTAAAGTGCGTGTTTTGTGAATCAAATTCCCTTCAGTTATTTAGAAACTTTAATTGTATAAAATGTTATTCATGACAAACAACAACTTTGTATTTGATAAAAATAATGAATCAAAAACACCATCCATGAATATTAACATGATTTCTTAGGTAATATTTTGAATAATGCTTATTTCAATATGAAATAAAAAATTACCACTTTTGTTTATTTATGTTATGAGGCTTCCAGTTCTCAATAACTAAACAAGTAATACTTATTAATGCACGTCTTTTTCCTGGATCACTTTGAGGTCCAGTGATAACAGCTTTTTTTACTTGCAAACAAGTATTTCTGGTTTTATATATAGTTCAATATCAAATAAAAAAATTGAGATCTTGGATATTTTGGTTTCGGTTGATCTTAAACAACTTATTTGAATATTAGGTAATGAGTTTTACAATCGGATAAGAAACTTGTGCAATAACGCTGAAGGTGATGACTTACTCGTAAAATTTAAATTTCGACTGAATTTGCTTGTTGGAATTTCAATTTTAAATTTGCTATCTACAAAAAAATCTATACGAGTGATTCTTTATTATTTTCGGATAATTTTTTTTTTTCTTAAATAAAATTACGTAAAATTCATTTCAACGTGTAATAATTTATTCTTCAAATTTATTTTTTACGAATTAAAGCACGTGTCAAATCATAATAATTCGTTACGTGATTTGGTTGTTTTCTCATTTAGCTTTTTATAACCACCGAATTCACGCAAAAAAAAAATCAAATGCAATGATTGTAAAATGAATTTTGTTTTTCAAAAATATAATAACATATTACATAAGCAATGAATAGATTTTTTAATTAAAAACTTGGATGTTTAAAAGCACGATAAGTATTTAAAAAATATTGGGTACGTTCATTTAAAAAGCTAAAGAATAATTATAGAACATTCGCTTATAACAGAAAGCGTTACCGTGTGTTCAAAAATGCGGCAGGGCTTTTGAATTCCTTGAAAATTTAAAAGCTCCGTTTTCCTCACTTTGACGATGTTCACTGTCAACTATTGGTTATAATAAAACTTATTGCAAAATTTATTGTATCATAAATATATGATAATATTGTTATGATACAATAAATAATGCGGATTAAATACAAAAGTGCTTTAATTTTTAAATAAGCTCATCTGAGTTTTTTCGATGCTAAATTTTATTGTAGCTGTTTGCTCTATTCGATTGAAGTATGCTCGGGTTAAAATCTGTTTAAGAACGTTTTTTTTAATATATATTAACATCTGTAAACATGGACGTTATTCCTCACACTAGAAATTCTAGAAATTCTAAAAAAGAAACCCAATTAAATCGGTTAGGTAACTATCAAACCTTTCCTATCCGAATCATACTATTCTTTCCGAAAACGAGAGGTTAGTTAATATAATTACATAGACTCAACACTTTTTTCACGCGTTTTTTACACGTTTTGAAAATAATACGATTAACTAAAAATAATGGATTTAGTTTCACCTGAATTATTTGTTATAACACATTCCCAGAAGCAAAAAAAACACGGTTTGTAAATTGCCTAATAACAAGACATTCAACAGTAATAACAAATTTTAGACTTCATTGGAAGTGTTGAAAACATTTGGCATCACAGCTTCTTCAAATACGCTAAATATTTTAAATCTGAGAGATCACACGAGATATTCTCCGAAAATACGAGAAATATTTTTTGTAAGTCACTCAAAATCAACTCGAAGAAAATAATTTACCCTAAAAACACCCACGTTTTAGGTCTCAAATTGAACTCAGGACTTAGGAAATTGATCTTACCGGGAATCAAACCCAGACTTACCTGATCTGTAGAACAAGCTCTTACTAACTAGACTGACTGGCTGGCGATTTATATGTAGTCTTAATAGAAGTTCCCATATATATCAAGTACCGATCAATAGTATATTTTCGTAATAAAAATACATAATATGAATGATATTTTGTGTCATTTACACGATTTTCTACACCACAATGTTGTTCGTCATCTTCATTGTTTCTATAAATTTTATCACTCTTTTTATATTATTTTTTTATACACGATTTTTTGTGAAACGGATCTATCGTGTAAAAAAATATTTGAGTATAATATTCATTATCAACCAATCTGTCAACAATCCACAGCCCTGTTTCAAAATGACATTATTTTGTCTCGAATTTTAAAATACTTTTGTCTATTTTTGTACATTGAATGCGTGGGTTGGACACACTTAATACTTTCCGACATCACTCATTTGTTTACTTGCGTAAAGCTATTTTTGAAAAATGACTTTCATTTGTTTGATCAAAGTTGGTTCGCGATTTATATTATGAACGAAACTTTTCCAAAAAAACCCTTCGCCATTGTCGTCGAAAATAACTTTGTTTATGTTTTATAATTTTATAAATAAACAATTTTAAATCAAATGCTTTCAATGATAATATGGCTTAATTTTGGCATGGAGAATCTTTAAAGAGTTATATAAGAGAAATATATTTTTTGAAATATAAGCATCTGAAATATGAAAAAGTCTGATTAAATTAAATGGGGTTGATATAAGAAAAAAAAAATTACCCCAGTTTAATGAAACCGGTTATTTTATTAAAAATATACATTGTCGTGGCGGATTAAGTATAAGAGAGGCCTCAGGCGCGATAAAATTTGGAGGCCCTGTTTTTCGGATAACATAAAAATGACAGAAAATTTCATGTACAATAACAAAAATATATTAAAATTTGAACGAAAAGTGTGATGGTTATATAATATAAACTATTTTTGATGCCCCAAGTGCACGCCTCATTCGCCTATAGGGTAATCTTCTACTGCATATGGTAAATATGATTTACAACCAACGTTCCTTCTAAGCCGAAGGCTTAGATGCGCGGAAGTTTCAAAGGCTACACGGAGGCTGCGTGGTGGCTGCGCGGACCGGCAACTGTCTTGTAGTGCGCGCCAACCCGGAATGAGTGCGCGGGGACTTCTCAACTGCTGCGCGGCCGCGCACGCGCGCAGCTTAGAGGGAACGTTGTTTACAGCATGGTACTATTTTTCTCAGTATTAATAAACTAAATACTACCAATAACAGCAAAAGCAGCTAGTTCTGTAGGAAAAGTTATTACAAAAAGTAAAATGCAAAATTATCATATCATCGGTTTACTGCAAGACGTCATTTATTGTCAATTTGGCCAAAACTGAGTTACATCAAACAAAGTTCTTTTTTTGACATTTTGCATGAACTCAAAAAGTCACTTGATGTCTAATATTAACCAATGACATGCCTTTAAAATTATAATGTAGTATTTCAGGAAAATGTCACCCGCAGTGGTCTAGTTGGTTTGCACTTGCTTTACCGACCAGATGGGTTTGGGTTCGATCCCCGGTAAAGTCAATGGAGACCTAAGACATGGGTGTAAATGTAAATTTACCACAAGTTTATCTCGAGTGACTTACGATACTAAAAATTATCATCGAGTTTATCTCGTATGTTTTTTCAACCTTAAAATATTTGGCGCATTGACATTAGATGTAATGCCAAATATATATTTCTCAAATGTAAAAAAAATATTAATACCATAAAATAAGCTAATTTTATTTCAATGAACTACACGTAATTACTTTTTGCATCAAACCGACGATATATGGAAGCAGTGGCGGCCGGTCAATGTGGCATTGGTTCAATGCACCCCTTGTATATGCAGGGACGGTTATATTTCATGAAATAATATTCAAATATAACATTTATACCATTTACTTATTTTAAATTCTTCGTGTATTTATTGTCTATAATAAATATTAAAAATTGTCTATATTAAAATAAATTAATTGACATATAAAATGAGTGAATGGTGTAAATGAAATATAACCGCCCCTGCATATACAAGGGGTCCATTGATCCAATGTCACATTGACCGGCCGCCACTGCGTTTATAACTTCTGTTTCTGTATAAAAGAGAGGTAAATGAGACAAAAGCTTAGTTTTTGCCGAGCTTTTAAATGTTCTTCGTTGGAAATTGTTATTACTGAAAAGTAGTTTAGATGTATACATAGTATGTATAAAAATATTATATGTATACATATTCTACAATACATTGTAGAAGTAAACTGGGTTGATTGCGTAGTAATGTAATTGAATTTTTAATATCGACCGATTTTCACGTTAAGCCCTGCCGCGTTAACCTTTTCCGAGAATAGTCGAATTGAGCCGCCTGCATTATTAAAGCATTGGAAAATGGGACGCGATTCTATTCCACGAATGTTATCGATTCGACACCGAAAAAACCAATTATTATCATGACAGACAGACATGTGTAGGTGAAACGAAATGATCCACCACTGGCGTAAAACGTTAAAACATACACGGGGCGCAAAAAAAGTATCTTATTTTGTAATAAATTCTTTATTAAAATTAAATTTGATATCAATATAGAGGTAACTCAATGATTATTCATAGCAAAATTATTAGGGACGACACCCGCCCAATTGTTTTGATGATTTTTGTCATCCTACATGTGACCCGGTTTCTTAACATTATAAGAGTGGGTACACTTCTCTTTGTCTTGATGATTTTTGTCATCCTATAATATGTGGCACGGCTTCTGAACATTTAAAAAGTCGACAAAACCACCATTTTCATAGATGATTTTTGATTTTTGAGAAGCTGAGTTACAACAGTTCTTGCAGAATATACTCCATTAGACCATATGCTTCAAATTGGAAGCGGACATAGAATAAAAAAAAACGAAAATTCAAGTTTTCGGGAACAAAAATGAATCCATACTTTATACGAATATTATTATATATTTACGCCCATTTAGCCGCCTGTGTGGTCGAGTAGTCGACGTCAATCGGTCAATCGTCAATCGGTCAACGTTCGAATCCCAGTACGGGCAGTTTTATGAATTGATTTTTCAATCGATTTATGAATTTCTGTTCAAATGCATGGATGTATGTGATGTCTTTAATTACCCCCATCCACCCATCCTATCCTATGAACAGGGCATATCGAGAGCGATTAGCTAACCACTAGTCCTGTCTTATCCCTATCCTTCTATTCCTACTCTCTTTGGATAAAGAGAGGTTGAGAAACTGAGTAACAAGCAGTTTTCATAGAAACATTTCTGTTGAGATAAACTCCATTAGGAGTCCATATGCTTCACGTTGGGAGCGGACATGTTAAAAAATATGTATATATATTTAAATCCCTACTCACTACACATCCCTGAAAATTGCTTATATAATAATTAATTATATAGTCATTTGGCTCAGGGCTAAATTTTACTTAAATAATAAATAATTGTAGCTTTACGAGACTTTGCCTTACTAAAAGCAATACAGTAATAAAATTATAGATAATCATTTGACTTGATATTAATTGTCCTAGACTTCAATTTTTCGAAGGATTTCTTTATTCGATTTGCTATGAAAACAGATACTTTTTTATTTCGTATTTATCACAGCTACTACTTTAACTATTCGCATTTCTTTTAAAACAGTTATATAAATTAATCAGTTGCCTCAATATTGAGATATTAACGTCACCAAGGTTTTTTATTGACACCTTTCCAAAGCAGTTGCCAAATAAAACAAATTATCTTCTTAATATGTTTATTTGGCCGACATTCTGGATCAGTATAAAGCTTTAATTAAATATGAAAGCTCTCATGAATAAATACTAAGATTTGCAACGTTTGTTTTGTAGCTTTTATTAATAAGACTACTTAAAAAATACCTTATGGTGTTTTGAGAATTATTTACGTATTCTTTTCATTCGTGTTCACTCGATAGATTCATAATATAATATCTCAACAGAAGATATTGTATGTCAGCCATTCTACTAGTATTTATTCGAACGAGGTAGAGATAGAAAAATAAAGCATGGAAAAGACTATAAATTTGCTAATCGCTTTTACTGCGCTTCATTTTTAATACCAGATAGATGAATTGGAAGTGACGTTAATATCATAAAAATCCATGACTTTGAATATAAAACAGTGTTTAAAAAATAAAATACTCATTTGCACTAATTTCACTTTTATTTGATACGATCAGGACTGGTTTTGCTCATGACGATAGTTATCAAATGATAAGATAATACACTATTACAGTGCTATTTATACAAAACCTCATAAAGTTGTAAGGTGTAATAAAAAATTTGGTGTTGAAAAGAATTACAAATAAAGGTATAAAATATGAATAAGTGATACCATGCCCGGGATTACAAAATCACCAAATTGGTCGAGACACCTGATCCCAGAATTGAAAGCCCTAGTAAGGATGGCTTGGGAGGAAGCAAAGAGGCTGGAAAAATTGAAAGCACAGTGTAGTGGCCATATGCATTAAATTGAAAGCGTATATAGTAAAAAATTGATGCAAGAAAATGTTAATTTTGTAATAAATGTAACTTGTGTTTACGCCATTATCAGAACTATCTCTGAGCCGAATGAATATCTGTTGGATGTGTTTTGAGCGATCTCTAATCACAAATATAGAACAGTTCTACTAGTATTGAGAAAATATTCCTTTGTACTTATTTCGACTTTTTATTTTTCAAGATCAGGACAGGTTTCTCAAATGGTGAGCATTGTCAAATGATAAGAAATAAAATTTAAAGTGCTATTTATACAAAAACAAATTGAAATAAAAAGGTGTAATAAGCCATTGCATTGAAAAGAATTTGCAAATTGCAGTAGTAATTATGAATAAGTAACTCTAAGCTAAAACAAATTAATATGTTTAACACCTCTAACATGTAATTACAAAGATCATCAAAGAGTAATAATGTTAAGTGGTGACTAATGGTAGTTCCAAACATTATTATAATTTGGTAAATTTTAAAAAGTGATCTAAAATGATACATTACTACTACATAGTTCTACTAGTTACAATAGTACAAAAATAATATCGACTTTGGAAAAGAAAAATTACGTAACCCACAGTTTTTTCAAAACAGCTTTTTTCGATAATCATAATTTATCAAACTTGATACACATTCTATCGAAAGCATGTAAGCTGCAAATGCCGAATAAGTATTTAAATTTAGCTTTAAATTTTGAAAAAAGATGAGCTTGTGAAAATTGAAACCAAGAAAAAAGACTGGAAAATAGGTTTTTCCTAGACAATTTCTTTAATTAGTATTAGATTATATTAATAAAAAACCAATTAAGAAGTCTCCGTGCACTTCCAGGTTGTGTATATTTCATAATTTGTATATGGCCCAAAACCATCAAAACACGTTTTTTTGTGCCTCCTGTAAAATACGCTATGTGTGGGTTACGTTCTTTTTCCTTTCCACAGTCGATATGTCACAATATTACACCCATTAAAAAATGGCGTCGAATACAATCGGCGAAACGGTCGAACGAATAACAACACGAGAAACTTCAAACTGTCGTATGAATGCATTAAATCTGACATAATGTTGGTTAATGACAGTTAATGACGTCGGTCGAGGCAACAACAATGAAAAGCTTGACGTCACAGCATCCCCTTCATGCATTTTGTCGATGTTGCGTCAGCTGTTGATCATAATATGTTTACGGCCAACTGAGTTGAACTGACGTTGTTCTTAACCTTCGCAATGCGAGATAATAATTAATAATACAAAGGTTTAAGTTAAAAGAAATATTTCTTAATAGTAAAATAGGTTAAAAAGAAACCTTCCGCTTCATTATTATATCGTATAATACTATGAGCATCAAGCGTAACCACCATAAAGTAGGGCTTCAAAATAAGAAAAAAAATAGTAAAAAAATTAACATTTTTTTAAATTCTTAAATAGATTGGTGAGGGCATTTTTGCCTGTACGTCAATACTCCTTAAGACAAGAAGTTTGCTCCGCGGAAATTTCAATCGTGATCACAGTAGGCCACAGTAGATACAGATGTATACAACAAAAACCTTTGTTTATATTTTATCATAAACCGTAAAAAAAGTAAATAAAATAATAATCTGCTATTTAAAAAATTGTCGCCTGCTGTAGTCCAGTTGGTTAGAGCTTGCTCTACCGATCACGTAGGTCTGGGTTCGATTCCCGGTCAGATCATAGTGAATTTGAGATTCATTCAATTCAAAGTTGTGATCGAAGACTGGGTGTTCGTGATGTAAAGCCACATTATTTCCTTTCCTCCCATCCTTCTGATCCATTAATAACTGGGTGTAGCGATAGCGATTAGTCAACCACTAATCCTGTTCTAGCCTTATCCTTCTTTCCCTACTACTCACTTTGAAAAAGTGAGGTTGAGCGACTGAGTAACAAACAGTTCTCGTAGAAACAACTTCTGTTGAGATACCTTCATTAGGAGGCCATATGCTCCACATTGGGAGCGGACATGACATGACAAAAAAATCGTGATCACAGTAGGCCACAGTAGATACAGATGTATACAACAAAAACCTTTGTTTATATTTTATCATAAACCGTAAAAAAAGTAAATAAAATAATAATCTGCTATTTAAAAAATTGTCGCCTGCTGTAGTCCAGTTGGTTAGAGCTTGCTCTACCGATCACGTAGGTCTGGGTTCGATTCCCGGTCAGATCATAGTGAATTTTAGATTCATTCAATTCAAAGTTGTGATCGAAGACTGGGTGTTCGTGATGTAAAGCCACATTATTTCCTTTCCTCCCATCCTTCTGATCCATTAATAACTGGGTGTAGCGATAGCGATTAGTCAACCACTAATCCTGTTCTAGCCTTATCCTTCTTTCCCTACTACTCACTTTGAAAAAGTGAGGTTGAGCGACTGAGTAACAAACAGTTCTCGTAGAAACAACTTCTGTTGAGATACCTTCATTAGGAGGCCATATGCTCCACATTGGGAGCGGACATGACATGACAAAAAAATCAAATTTAAAAAGTAAAACACAAACCTTAATGTACAAATTATCTCGAAACTAGCATTTTAGACTTATGCCACTGTTGCCTATTTTTTTACTGAAAATGTTGATATTTCGCTTTAAATAAATCTCAAACTGAATTCGAAGTGAGTGTTCCCATATTAAAACATTCAATGGGAGACCAGCCAATATGATTTCACTATAAAACTATGAACGCATCAATATTTCATTCAAATGGCTAAATTATAATTTATGGCTTAAGTTATTGAAAAGTTTATTCATCTCACTGCCAATGATAATATAGCCGAATCTTATTTATCGAAAGAAAATAAAATTGGTTTTCTGTAATAGCAAATGAAATAGAATTTAAACCATAAAAAACACCTAAAATCAAAATCTATTATAAAATATGTGTCACATATTAAAACGATTTTAAATCTGTGTTATGGATATATTTTTACTAAAACACTAATTTAATGTTTTTCAACTTTATTCCATATACATAAAATTTACACTTTATAAATAAATCACGTAATCTTATTAATCAAAATTATACGATATGAGTATCGAGGCGTCTTTACTATATCGACATAGGTTTATTGTTACAAGTTGCCATAGATAATTTAACATAGCAATCTATGCTATGCGGTGAACGGATTCTACCGAACTCGATTCTTCCGAACACGAACACTCCGAACAAGAATGCTCCGAACACGAACTCTCCGAACAAGAATACTCCGAACACCGAATCTTTCGGACACGGAATCTTCCGCACACCGAACCTTCCGGACATAGAATACTTCGCACACCGAATACTCCGGACATTTAAATATTTTAAATATGAAAATCATTGTTTTATTGTAACGTGGAATGTTTTATGGCAATTATGCCAAATATTTTTCAGAATGAAAACAAGAAACGTATTTAATTTTCATGTATATAAGCAGTTTAAAATTTTATTCGTATATTGGCTTATTAATTTTAAAAATTGTGTTGTATTATAATTGTGCTGATATTTTTGATTGCATTGAAAGGAAATACCATGCATATAAACATTTAAAATTGCTAATTGATATACACAGTACTTTAAACATAATTTTAATAATTATATAATGACTTTTAAGAATTGTAAAAAGCTTAAATTTTTAATTTGTCAATCTTAGGCAATGTTAAATAAATAAATAAAGCATTTTTTTCGAGTACTCTTCATGCATTTTTTCTTCGGAGTGGATCATACGTACTTTATAGGTTAACATTCCCCCTTCAGGTATTAATCCTCTGACGCAAAAGTATAAGAAAGGTCGGTAGCCATTTACAGATCTACAATATTTTGCACGCACTAAATGATTGTAAAATAATAACATTATTATTTTGTGAACAAAAGACCTTTTAGCACTATGTGCATTTAATCCAAAACAAATGTTTATACTTATTCGGCAAAATATGTATTATCTCTTATATCGTGAGTTTCTATTTTAGAATACACTACATTTTTTAAAAGCACTACTGTCATGAGATTTCGACGTTTTTATAACATCAAAACAAATATTAAAACTCTCAACAATAACATTAATTGACTTTAATTCTGAAATAAAAACTTATATTGAATACCAAACCACCAAACTACATTAAACTATTTTTTTGATGATTTATAAAGTTTAAAAAAATTAACACAAAAATCTATCTAGCTAAAAAAGCTATAATACCTACATCATTGTATAACATTAATCCTCAAAGAATTATTGAAAATTAAAATAATTTTTCATCATAAGTGCTTCAACGAGAACTGAATAGAATAAAGTACAAAATTAAATAAACATTTTTGATACTTTCGACAACTGCCTGTTACTCAGTTGTCCTACCTCTCTTTTTCCAAAGAGAGTAGGGATAGAAGAATAGGGCTAGGACAGGACTAGTGGTTAGCTTATCGCTCTCGATACGCCCAGTTCATAGGATAGGATGGGTGGGAGGGGGGAATTTAATAAATCACATACATCCATACCTTCGAACAGAAATTCATAATCGATTTAAAAATCAAATTATGAAACTGTCCGTACTGGGATTCGAACCCGTGACCTCCGTTACCAAAGCCAACGACGTTGACCACACAGGGAGCACATAGATTTTTATATTTACCAACATTAATATTGTTAATTTTTTAATTGAAAATTGTTTTAATTAATAACTATAGTCTAATGTTTAAATTCAAATTTTAAATAGTATGTTTAAAATTTGATAGAGATACACATTTTTTAATTAAATGTATAATATATGAGTATTAATGAGATAATAAAACCATGTAAAAATACTGTGTATGTGAATTTTCAGAGAAGAGAAGTAGGGAAAGAAGCATAGGGCTAGGACAGGACTAGTGGTAACTTAATCGCTCTCGATACGCCCCGTTCATAAGATAGGATGGGTGGGAGGGGGGAATATAATATTAATCATCAAAAAACAGAGTAACTATACTTTCAATAATAATAATTGCTAAAGTTATTTATTAAAGTCATTGCTAAAAAAATTTACAAACACATGTTTAAAATTTGACATACACATTTTTACATTTGTCAAGTAAATGTAAAATCTGTATAATATGTGTATCAATAAGATAATAAAATTATGTTTAAAGTACTGTGTATATCAATTAGCAATTTTAAATGTTTATATGCATGGTATTTCCTTTCAATGCAATCAAAAATATCAGCACAATTATAATACAACACAATTTTTAAAATTAATAAGCCAATATACGAATAAAATTTTAAACTGCTTATATACATGAAAATTAAATACGTTTCTTGTTTTCATTCTGAAAAATATTTGGCATAATTGCCATAAAACATTCCACGTTACAATAAAACAATGATTTTCATATTTAAAATATTTAAATGTCCGGAGTATTCGGTGTGCGAAGTATTCTATGTCCGGAAGGTTCGGTGTGCGGAAGATTCCGTGTCCGAAAGATTCGGTGTTCGGAGTATTCTTGTTCGGAGAGTTCGTGTTCGGAGCATTCTTGTTCGGAGTGTTCGTGTTCGGAAGAATCGAGTTCGGAAGAATCACCGAACCATGCTATGCTGATCCAAATTGTTGATTTTTTTGTAAATATAAATTGTGTCACTTTCGTTTCAGGTTAAGTATCTTCATACATACTTACACATGGTTAAACTCTAATCAACTAATTAGATATAACTATATAACTTTATTTTATTTTATCAATGTCCGCTCTCAATGTAGAGCATAAGACTTCCTAATAGTTTTTCTACGAGAACTTTTTGTTACTCAGTCGCTTAACCTCTCTTTTTTAAAGAGAGTAGTAGGGGTAGAATGATACGGCTGGGATAGAACTAGTGTTTAACTAATCGCTCTCTCTACGCCCGGTTTGTTAATGGATCGAAAATGATGGGAGGGCCATCACAAACACCCATGCATTCGAACAGAAATCGATAAACCGTTCCAAAAAATACTATTCGTAGTAGGACTCGAACCCGTGAATACTGACACAGAAGCCCGCAACGTTAACCACTGCGCCATAACACTGGACTAACTTATATATAACATCATATTTAGTCAGCCTAGCATGAAGTGGCAACAATATGGACTATTGTAGTCTTGAGGCGTAAGATTTTTCCGTCTCCGACTCCACAGCCTTGCATTAAACACCATTATTATCACTTTTAGGGTGTTCTCTGTCAATACTTGGTGGAAAGGCATTATATTAATAAAAACACAATATTCGATTGTACTTTATTCAACTTTATTTTTTCTCATTTTAAGTATTGTCAAACTGATAAGAACATATATAAACAGTGATATTTATACAAAAATAAATTGAAGTAAAAAGGTTTAAACAACAATTGATATTGAAAAGAATTTATACATTACAGTATAAGTGACTCTATGCTTACACAAAATTAAAATCTTTAATACCTCTAACATATAATTAAAAAATCATCAAAGATTAATAAGTTTTAAGTGATGGCTGATAATTACAAACATAATTAAAAATTAGGTATTTTTTAACAAATTTATATAAAATGATACATTACTTATAGTAGTAACTGTACGTCTTACGTGGACGAAATCAAAGCATATACACGAAAATATCAAATGGTTTCCACCGCTATAGGAGTGTCGACGTGAGAAAACGCACCCCGCGCTCAGTTTGTTTGATTCGTTTTAAACCGTGTTTCAATCGCGTTTGCAGTGACTTCGCCCATGTAAGACATAGCGTTACACTGCGGAAAACGTTAAATAAGAATATTTGCCATGAAGCTGTTAAAATGCTTATGAGGATAGCATTGAGCAGAATCTTTATGTTAAATGATCATAATATTGCTTAAATAGTGATCATATTTTTACTGAATAATATTATAATCAAAAGCGCTTTAACTCCGTACACCCTGAAAGCTTTTCCTTTTCACAGAGCTGTAAACTTTGTGCAAACTATTATTACCATTTAATTTGAATTATTTTGATTCTGTACTCTTCCATAAATTTTGTCGATAACGACATCTTCTGGTTTTATCAAGTTCACGAATGCACTAATGCACTTACACTTGATAAAACCAGAACATGCTGAAAGGCAAAACCCGGGTCGCTATCGACAAAATTAATGGAAATAGTACAGTATCAAAATAATTCAAATTTGATATTAAAGTTCCATCAAGCACTTTCAGTCGAAGTTCTGAATTATTGCTACCATAATTCGTTTGGCAACCAACCGCCCTTTAATAATTTAAAATAACTTCACCCTATTTATTGTATTCATATTGCATCTGCCATTTTGTATATAATACACTAGTTCCGAAAAGCCGGAAGTTGCCGTATTATGGCGGTTCTTTGTAAACAGGAAACAGATACGGACAACCACTGAAGAACGAGGGCAACACACGCGGGAAAGTAATCACAACACGAGTTAGTGAAACGATATCATTATAACGTAAAAATAGGATAATTTCGACGACACGTGTTATTTGCATAAATAAACAAATATCAGACTTTTTTTAAAGGTCAATAATCTTTTTTTAAAGATGGAAATAACATAAAGAAAAACAAAAGCAACTGTCTTACATACGAATCTAACAAATGAATACAACATTTAAGATTAGTATACGAGCAATGTTCCCTCTAAGCGTTTGCTGAAAAATTGAAAGGCTGCGCGGGCCAATCCAACAAATGCGCGACATAATTTTTTTTTTTGATTTGATTTGCATTATAAAAATATTATCATTTGAATTATTATAAATGAGTTTTTACTGATAAGCGTGTTATATAAAACATAAGAAATAACAGAACACATCCTTTTTTTCTATTTTACATAAAATATAATTAATGTCAAATCAAGGAAATATGCAGAATAAAACAAATCAGTCGTTAACAAAGTTATTAAAATATTTGTGAATTTATTCAAGATTTCCTTGTCGTTCTTTACAACTAATAACCATAGTACACACTTCATTTAAATCAATTTCTTGTTCGGGTAATAGATAAGAATGTCATTCTAGTTAAACTATTTAAATGTTTAATTTCTGATATATTTCGGTATAGTGCGCGGAGGTTTTCAGATCGCTGCACGGCCGCGCACGCGCGCAGCTTAGAGGAAAAGTTGATACGAGTCATTGACCAAAGCACAAGAATATAGAGTGTCAACCATTGAGCCACTGCGTTCGATAAGAGACGTCTCTGAAACTGCCGATTTGACAATAGCAAAATCATCTGTGCAAATGAAAGACATTCACCGAAACGAAAAGTTAGTTTTTTTTCGCGTGAAATTAAGAAGTAACATTGCAAATTATTTGTTTTCGTACTGTTATGGATCAATTTAAATTGATCATGCAAAGTTTTGAGTCGTGGTGTAGTGCCAAATTATAAATTGGAGTGCCTCTGCTCATTTTGACTGACTTTCACCCACCGTCCCATATATTCTAGTTTCCCTTTTTCCATCATTAGATTTAAAGAAATGTACCAATTTATTTATTTATTCGTAAGTCTTTGAATGTTTATTAAAACGATTTGTAGCAAAAGTAGAGTAACAAACTCATCTAGTTTAATTTAATATATTGAATTATTAAAACGGAATTAATTTAATATTTAAATATGCATACCGAACTTGTATACAAAAACACGCATTATATTACGTAATAAACCTTTGGGAGAGTATAAGTTTTCATTCATAAAATAACAGTGGTGAAAATATAGTACTTGCTATTCCAATATATGGCATAGTTTAACCTTTACGATTCTCCGAATTCGAATCTCAAAACTAACATCTTATGATTTTGATTCAAGCACACAACAAAAGTTTATTATTTGGCAACCAACTCAAATTTTTCTGAGAACTGTTGTGATCTTTAGAACCTCCCTATTAACCGAAACTACCCACTACAATGTCCATTAGAAGAAAAAAATGTCATCTACTCTATATAATCATATTACGTAAGAATTAAATAGCCTGGAAAGTAACAAAATAATATCTTGTTAACTTGACAACGATAAAATATTAATTTACGTAAAAATGATAGTCATAACAGATTACATCGGATTACTCGGTGTAATAATTGAATGTTCACTAGAAGATCCAGAAAATGGACTTAGTAGTGGCTAAAAGAAAGGAAATAATTTTCTATGTAACACGACATTTCCAACTCATAACAACTATTGTGTTGGAAAAAGTATAATATCATATTGAGGGTATTACTTGCAAGCCTGACTCATTCTAAAAATGTTTAAACATGAACCATGAATGTAATTTAGTGGATGAAAATAATTTTTGAAAGTACTTTTAGAAATCTGGCTTGAAAACATCCAAAATATCATTCAAAAGTAATGTAAGACTAAAAACACTTTTAAAATGTACATTGTTTTTCAAAATGAAATTCAAGTTTCATTTTGGAATAAACCGTGTTTGCAAGTAACACCCTCGCATATTGAATATCAATACGTCATATTTATTTTATCTTAAGTGTAAAAAACTATAGTTTGTTTAAATACGGTAGATTAAGATTTTTTTCCGAATATAAGGGGTCTACTATTAATTTTACTTGCAATTTCACTAGTTCATTGATCGAAAAACTGCGGCTGTTTGGCCCCTTGAGTGTGGCTCTTCCACAAAATATCACATAGAGTGCGATTAAAACTTTGCGTCCCTCGCGCAGAAATCGGCTTTCGGTTTTAACCTTTTAACTGCCGTAAGCGTTTTAAGGTGCACAATTTTCTATGGATGAGACGCGCGTCATACAAATAATGCCGTTTTTAAAGGAATTGTTCTACTTAGCCTAAATCAATTATTTTAAACATATAAATATGTTGAACACACGACAACATTGACGCACTCTTCATTTATTTGGTATTTTTTTTGAAAATAAACTTTAATACATTTTCAATAACGATATACTTAGAAGGTTTTATTTCTGCAATAAAATTCGCGGCGTGCTTGGTACTAGGTAAATATCATTCCAAAGTAATGTAAGACTAAAAATACTTTTTAAATGTACATTGTTTTTCAAAATGAAATTCAATTTTATATTTGTTTAACCATTTCGGAATATGCCGTGTTTGCAAGTAATATCTTCATATTCGTTGCAAATAGAGCATCCAATCCCGGACCTGGACTCTTTTTCATTTCGGGATTCACAATCTTTCCAATCCCGGGATACCGTGATTGATCATTCAACAAATTATCGTGTAGAATTTCGGGATTCAAGATTAAAAGATAGCAAGTCGCTGGCAGAATTAAAAAAAATTCTCGCCGATTTTGAAATCCTGAGAATTTACAGAATTTCCTAAAATGAAAAAATGTGAGATACTTTTTTTAGATCTTCCGGAGATTTCAAAAAGCCAGGTATTTACGGAATTGCCAAAAACTAAAAATTTGGTTCAAACAGCTGTTAAAAATATTATTTCAATGCACTTTCATATCGACTGTGGATGTATCAAACTTGATACACGTTCTATCAAAAGGATGTAACCTGCAAATGCCGAATTAGTATCTAAATTTAGCTTTTAATTTGAAAAAAGATGAGCTTGTGAAAATTGAATCCAAGAAAAAAAAAAGGTAAAAACGTTTTTCCTAGAAAATTTCTTTAATTAATAATAGATTATGTCAATTAAACACCAGCTTAGAAGTCTCCAAGCACTTCAAGGTTTTGTATATTTCATATTTTGCATACGGCCAAAAATAATCAAAACATGTTTTTGTACCTCCTGTAAAATTTGCTATGTGTGGGTTACGTCATTTTTCCTTTCCACAGTCGATCTATAAAATATGTATTTATGAAAATTTTACATTTTAAAAAAAACCGGGGACTGTTTTACGGGGGACACCATATACGCTATAGGAAACTTCTATATAGGTGGAACGCTTTAGGGGGGTTTACTGTATATGTTTGTAAAAATATCATTGTACATTTGTTCTTATTCATAGATGTCGTTATACTGAAAAAGTGTCAGTGTTGGAAGTCAACAATACAAAATGCAAATTGCGAATTACTTAACATAGATGTTCCTTGTCTCGTGACCACATCACGTTTCAACAAAGGTAAAACGTTTTTGACACAATTCTGATTCAAGTCTACTCATGTTTGTTTAATCAGTTACTCAAACGAGGTATTGTGATCTAAGGGTCTTATGAAGTAAAATATTTCAATACAGTTATGCTACACGATCTTTTGTTTAATCAAAACAAAAGTTGTTAGTTTGCCATAACCAAATTTTGTTATCCCATCAGAACATAAACGACTCGTTTACCATTTCGAAAAAGTAAATATTAAAATATTTCACTGAGAATGTAAAGCACAAATGTAATTTCAATAAATATCCTTTTTTACCTCGTCTACTTCCCAATATGGAGCATATCAACCCCTCATAGAATTAATTAAAGTAGACTTCTTTGTAGTCGAGTGTCAACGTCGTCGGCTCAGAACACGCAGGTCACAGGTAAGAATCCTAGCACGGACAGTATTTATAAATCATTTTTTCAAATTTTCTCTCTGCATCATTCCTCATACATTTTTTTTTATAAAAATCCGTGTTTTTTTAATAAATAATCATAGTTTATGTTGCGTGTAAAAAAGACGTCATCCCAGCACACATATTAAATTGCAACTGATGAATTTATTCCAGCTATCTTACGAACAATCGCTTATCGCGGGCGCTTATTGCGTTATCGCGTATTTTTATAAACTTCAAAAGGTCCAAAAAACTATGATGTAAGAAAACCTTAATTATAAACATTGTATCACCCATATTAAAATAGATATTTAAGAAAATGTGGGTATTGGGGTCGCATTTCTTGAGCTTAGAACCGGAAAAGTTATAGTTGTTTAGCTCTTAATATTGCGCAATTTGACAAAACTTTTACAAAAGACAAGAAATACAATATATGAATTTGAACGAAAACGTTATGAAGACGTTTAAAACTCGGACACGGAATATTAAAAAAAAAGCTTCAAGTAAAAGACCCTTAGAGCTGTGTAGTGAAATAAAAATTCATTTGCCCTCAGAACAACTTCAATAAAGAGAAAAGCTTTTTGAAAACTACCCAATTAGCAATAACCATTCAAAATCCTTGCGGAAAATAGCGTGGAATCATAACGTCATCTTTTCTGAAAGAAGCAGGCAAGTAAAAGTGGATGCATTTTCCAATAACTGCAACATTGTTCTAGTTCAAAGATCTTTACTTTGAAATCTTACACGTGTTAAGGGTGACCATTGCATATATAAACTATTTGTTAACATTTCAAGGGAAAGAAAACACATTTTTATCGGGGATGCTTTTCATGGGGGTTAGTTGATCAAACTATAATGAAAACCGTACTATTTCCAAAATTAGCGATATTGAGATAGGTATGCAGATAGAGTAGTCCAAGCATAAATAATCGACTGGTCCTATTAGTTTTAATATGAAATGTCTAAAACACTATCGTTTTCAAATTGGATATCATATTTTTTGACAAATGTTATTCGTTATAGTATTTGACTCTACTGAAAAGTTAGAGTTTTGGAAATAGTACGTTTTGCATTATACCCCACAGTTGAAAAATTAGTACAATCAAAAGTGTTTGTACAGACATTTTAAAGGTTAATAAAGGCATTGTTTTAATAAAATCTTCCGTGAAATAAAATTTAAATTGGTAACTTGACACGTGTTTCACATATTTCAGAAGTGTCTTCTGACTAACTCAGTCGTACCATTTTTATTTATAAATTGATTTTCAAGAAATAAACCATCTGTATTTTTTTATAAACTTTTCATCCGCAGATAAAGCCAAAGGCGGATTACTCTATAAGCGCACGGGCGGCGCATGGGGTCTCAAAATTAGCTTATTCATTTTAATTTCAAAATTTAGCATCTATTTTTTTATGTTGTAAATTGATTAAAACGCTAATGGCAACAACACCCACACGATTTAAGTCATTGAAAAGTTTTTAACTACTAATTACCAAAAATTGTGGATCATTAGTAATTCATTATTGTTAAATACTCAAGTGTGTTTCATCGTTTTAAATTTAAAACAAAAACACATAGCATTTTAGGGTGTTCAGTGTCAATACTTGGTTGAAAGGCATTAATTAAAATAATAAAAGTATGGTTTCAAATTATATGGTTACTAACAGGGCTGTAGAGTCGTGTAGAAAAAGACGACTCCGACAATGAAGAAATTTTTCAATCAATGGTTTGCCATTTTAATAATTTAAGTCACTTGACCATTATTTACGCCGTAAACAAGATTTTTATTGACCCTCATTTCCTTTCAAGTACACGGTTCAAAATCAGTTCCATGCAGTTCTGCTCGGGCCATGTGAAGGGTAGACTCATTTTTTTCTGTCGATAGCGTTGTGAAAGGCGGCCATAAAACGTTGGCTACATATACAAAACTAGTGGTGGTGGAAAAACCAACTTGATCCTCATCTACACCCTAAAATTTCGTTCAAATGCTATTTTAATTTTAGATAACTTTCAAAATCCAAACATTGGTATTTTCGTATTTTCAAAACTGGTATTTTAGTATTAAGAAATCACTATGAATACAGGGATTACAGCTTCGGTAATTTCTTACTAAATAAGAAGATTCTTTCATTTCAACTAAATATGTATCGTCCCAGTTGCTTAAATTGCTTGGATTTGGTACTATCGACTAAATCCTGCGCAAGGTTTCGCTATAAGGTTCTGTAATAACGGGATGATTCGGTCATTGCCCCCCGCTGTTTTTTATCGTTGCCATTTTGCCATCCCAGAAGCTTTGCGGATGAGGAAATATCTTTTTACTTAAGCCTTTTAAGGGATGGGGTGTATTAAAACCGCTCATAACGGAATACCGCAATAAATAAAGATATTGTTGAAACGCTTTCACGGAAATACGGATGAATATTTTACATTAATCTCATAATTTTATTAGAAATTTGGATTTACCCCAATACGTATAGTAATAAAACTGAAGTATTTACTTTATACGGTACAGTCGTCGGATCCGTGGAGCAATGGTCAATGTCGTTGGCTTATGTGACGGATCTTACGGGATCGATTCCTAGTAAGAACAGTATTACTTCTGTTCTAAGGCATGGACGTTTGCGATGTCTAAAACAACCCTCCCACCATTTCAATCCCAAAATAATGGCGTGTAACAAGAGTAGTTGGATAACCATTAGTCCTGTTCTAGCTTTATCCTTTTATTACGAATGCTCTCCTGCATAAAGAGAGGTTGCATACAAGGAGAATAAAATTACGAGAAGACAAGTTTTCAACTGCCAATTCAGAAAAATTAAAATTTAGGGTTATACCGACTGTGGAAAGAAAAAAAGACGTAGCCCAATTAATCAAATTTGATATATGTTCTATCAAAATGATGCAAGTTGCAAATGCCGAAATAGTATCTAAATTTAGCTTTTAAGTTTGAAAAGATGAATTTATTTAATAAATATTAGATTGTGTCAATTAAACACCAGTTTAGGAGTCTCCGTGAACTTCAAGCTTGTGTATAATCCATAATTTGAATATGGCCCAAAATCATCAAAACTCGTTTTTTGCGCCTCCTATAAAATTTGATATGTGTGGGCTACGTCCTTTTTCCTTTCCACAGTCGAATAATGACCTTGCCAGAGCATGAGCACGAAACCATCCGATCATTCAGGTCAAGATCTTTTTTTTCATAGTAAAACTGACGTCGCTAGATGCCATCCTCACTGATAGCATCGAAAATATTTTTCAGGATTGTCCGCTCAAACACTTGTAATTTCTGAGAGTCTTTAGAGCTATGCGAATAAGTCTCAGACCAAATGTCCCAAATTACGTACATGGGAGGCGCAATAAAATTTGGAGACCCTGTTGTTCAAATAACATAAAATCGTTACAATGTAAAAAAAGAAGAAATATTGAAAACGGATTGGTTAATATATATATATATATATATATTTATCCATGTCCGCTCCCAATGTGAAAAATTTGGCCTCCTAATGGAAGTATCTTAACAGAAGTTTGATCTACGAGAACTGTTTGCTACTCAGTCGCTCAACCTCACTTTTTTTCAAAGTGAGTAGTAGGAAAAGAAGCATAAGGTTTAAACAGGACTAGTGGTTGACTAACCGCTATTGCTACATCCAGTTATTAAAAGGATGGGAGGAGAGGAAAAAACGTGAATTGACATCACAAACACCCAGTCTTTGATCACATCATTGAATTGAATAATTATCAAATTCTTTGTGATCTGATCGAGAATAGAACCCAGACCTGTGTGATCATTAAAGCAAGCTCTAACCAACTGGGCTACAGCAGACGACTATATATATAATATATAAATATAATATGCGTTTTTTGAGGCCCCTCAAATTCATAGGCCCCAAGCACGCGCCTCTTGCGCTTATGTGGTAATCTACCACTGCGCTGACCCATACGCTACGACTGGTCATATGAAGGATTTGTAGAAGCGACCTTTTGTAAAACAAATTACTACACCCCAAATGGTGTCAATTTAATGCACTTGTTTGTCAGATATCAATCAATACACAGAGCTAAAAATTGATCTTCACATTATTTTAAAAATCACTGTCAACTTAACTCTAACATAACCATGATAAGACAAAGGTCCGGAAAAGAAACAATTTGTGTTTCTTACCACACCCAATGCAATGTTAATTTCGCAACAACAACCGAACAAAACATTATTACGTAACTCAAAATCAAAGTGTATGCTATAATCACAATTTGTATAACCTTACACAAAGTTTATAATTACGCAATGAAGCTATTTGATAAATTCTGTTATGCCTCTTTGTGAACATTATCGATCGAGTGGTGGACATATTGCATCTGGTGCTGAGTGAGGAGTAGACAGATTGTTTGCCACTTTCCGGATAAAAATCGACTATATAAGAAAGAAGACCATCTTACGAACTGTGTCTGTTATGATGAACTTATTATTAAATCCACCATAGTGCATAACATTATCATTTATTTATTTTTTTTCTAAGGGGAGTTTTTGTGTTTATTGAATAACAATATAACATCGATATTTATAAAGCTTTAGTTCTTATGTGTCCATCAGAATCGCCTCCGATTAACAATATCATACGTTATTATAAGGCAACAGTAAAACTCTAAGTACTAGAAAATTCATTAATTGATTTGGCATTTACTTGGTAGAACTCCATTATAACAGATTAAAAATATCAAAGTATTTTAGTTCTACAGTTTTTAATAATTTTATGCGTTGATAGCTATTTCGGCTTGCGCCATCGTCAGAAGTATGTTTAAACTTATATTTTGCTCAGCTATATATACTGGCTCTGAAGAGATACACAATGCATCAAGTTATTCACTCAAACATCCCAATTATAATTACAATATTACACTTATCAAATGTGATTCTAGTGTTTCTAAGAACGATTAACAATCTGGGTTTATTTATTAAAACATTAATTAGGATAAAATTAAAAATTTATTAACTATGGCTTTATTGTTTCGAAAAACAATAAGCAATATGGGATTTTTCAAAGTCAATTAGGATTAATTATACTAATATATTAATTAGGGGTTTTCATAAGTGTAATATTGTAATTATAATTAGGATGTTAGAGTGAATAACTTGATGCATTGTGTATCTCTTCAGAGCCAGTATATATAGCTGAGCAAAATATAAGTTTAAACATACTTCTGACGATGGCGCAAGCCGAAATAGCCATCAACGCATAAAATTATTAAAAACTGTAGAACTAAAATATTTTGATACTTTTAATCTGTTACTAGAAAATTCCATATCGAAATGGATTCGGCGGTAACTTTGTGGATGTTTTTATTATAAAATATAAAATAACTTAAATTATTTCACGTATTGTGCTACAAACTGTGACACGTGTTTAGCCTTTTTCAGAGGCATCCTCAGATAATTTTACTTTCTCAAATGCTTGTTTAAGTACGAATAATTTTCATTTTACTATTCTGATATATTATAAAATTAAAAAAGGGAAGTAAGGAGGAGTTAGAAAAACAATAATGATACCACAAATGACATTTACGTTACTAAATGATTAACTAATGATTTGCTTCAGTTAGGAAGGGTTAAGCCACTTAAAATAAATTTAGCAGTGGCGAGCAACCAACCTTATTTGAAATATTATTTAATAATAATTCTTTATTGTTAATAGTTTAATTTATTTCTAAAAATTCTATACAATTCATTTTTAAACCTTTTTATTTAAGAATAACATACGTGGAGTAATCTGAGTAATAAACAGTTCTCGTAGTAATACGTATTAAAACAATATAATACAAGCATATCCTAGATTATGTTGATGCTACAGGATTCCATAAAAGCTATTGTCGTATGTGATGAAAATGACGAATTAAAATTCATAAAGCAATCAGAAATGCAAAGTTTGCAAATATAATTATGTGAAAATGATGTGCAGTACATTTTTTTGCATCCACTGTCAATCAGTGAATTCAAATATACAGTGAATTCATATTTAAAAAATGATTACCGAAAAATAATAATCAACTTGTTATAATAATTTAACCCGTGAGAATTATTTCAGAGACAACATGCAACAAGGATTAAAGTTTACAATATTGTTTGTGAAAACTGTTCCATACGTCATATCTTAGATGCAGCTTTTACTTAGATACTCTGGGATTGTATCCTAGAAAAGCCTCGAGTGTATTAAAGTACGTGTAACAAGCAGTGAATATGAAACGGTTTTGTAAGTAATGTAACATCATATATATATTTATATACATAAATAATTTATGTATATATATATAAATTCAATATTTAATTCATTCCAAAATAACTGATTATATGTTCCTCAATCCATAACTCATCCAATCCATAAAAAAATACAAGCACCCATGCCTTCGATCGGATATAGAAAGATCAATCGAAAAAATGCTGTTCTTACTTGGACTCAAACCCGTGAGATCCAGCACGGAAACCAACAACGAACGCTAAGCGCTGCACAATCGTACCCAACAGACGAATACACAAACATTTGAGCTTTCTGCTTTTAATTATTATTTATAATACAATCGTTTTCAATGTGACTTATCAACAGAATTAGTTTTACAAAAACTAGAAATCACTCGTTAAAGGTTCGGAGAGAAAACGGAAAAATTATGATGAAAAGGTAGTAAGTTATCTACGCCCTCTTTTACCAGAGACGGATAATAAGAAAGTAATGAATTTCCTATAGGTCCATAAATCGTTTGAAAAATAAATTTTCATTCGGAAAATCGAATCATTAATTCTGTACCTGATTAGCTCTAAGATATTCGTTTACCAATAATAAGAAATCAAAGATCCTAGTGTTTTTCCTTTCCATGCATACTTTCATCAGCAAAGATTATATTACTCGGCCATTTTGACATTGGTAATATATACACGTTAATTACGTTATCACTGGAGTGAAAACGTGAATCTAAATGTCGGAAATTGATCTTATGGCTGTGTACTTTTTATACATTACGAGACGTTGACGCATGAGAGGGATAATTTGTGTTGTTATAAAATTGTTGTCGTGGGTTTTATATTCACGTGAAAAATTTACGCATTTTTTCTTAATGGCGATTTATTGCTTTTGCGAATCGTAAACTATCCGCCTACTGGACAGTATTTCGGAAAACCGCAGGAAGTTATAGATATTTCGGTTGTAAATATTTTTTTCTATTTTTATTAATTTGTACATTCCGAGTTTTTTTTACTCTTTGCGCTTATTAACCGGAATTTTTTATACGTCAGTCAGTAATTATTAATTCTGTAGTAGCTTAATATTATTTTGAAGCGGATATTCTTTAAACAAAGTAATAAACAAATAAATCACTCTTTTATACAAATTTCATACATATTTAATATTATCAAGACCAGTTTTGATTATGACGACTATTTTGAGCTGATGAAAATTAATCAGTTACAAATTTTCGTCACGAACAGAAACACTACTAATGAGGGTATTACTTGCAATCCCGGCTCATTCCAAAGTTGTTGAAACATGAATCATGAATGTAATTTAGTAGATAAAAATAAATTTTGAAAGTATTTTTAGAAATCGGTCTCAAACATGGCTTGACAATATCCAAAATATCATTCCAAAGTATTTTAAGACTAAAAATACTTTTTAAATGTACATTGTTTTTCAAAATGAAATTCAAGTTTCCTTTTTTAACCATTTGCAAGTAATACCCTCGCTTGATCATATTGAATATACGTCATATTTATTTTATCCTTATTGTAAACAATAGCTTGTTTAAATTCGGTAGATTAAAGTTTTTTTCCGAATATATTGGGTCTATTTCACATATCTTGCTATTTCACTAGTTAATTGATCGAAAAACTGCTGCTGTTTGGCCCCTTGAGTGTGACTCTTCTACAAAATATCACATATAGTGCGATTAAAACTTCGTGTCCCACTCCTTTTTTTTAGCTCACCGAGGAATTTGAAATCTTCAATTTGCCAATTTCGTGTCAATTTTCGGGATTTGCTCAAAATTACTCAATCCCAAAATCCCGGGATCGCGATCGTGTCAATCCAGGAAATTCGGGATCAGAAAATCGAACGGGATCCCGGGATTGGATGCCCTAGTTAGGTTAGGTTATTTTTTAATTTCAATTAAATCATGACTATTTTATATAAATCCTAACCATAAACTAAATAGTATACCTATTTAGTTTAAATATTCTGCTTTCTGTACAATGACCGATATATTATGACCATTTAATATAAATTCAGATCAATGCGATGAAAATTATCACCGAAACTGTATCAAAATTCAGACCGGTTCAATACGAGCCTAAATATAATACTTTTTCAAGAAGACATTATGTAATGATTATTAATGATCACCTGTCACTAGTAAACAATATTTAATCACAACCAATAAGACAAGAGGTTAGATGCGGGGAAATTTCGAGGGCTGCGCGGACCGATCAAATATTAATAACTGTCTTGCAGTGTGCGCCAACCCGGAATGAGTGCGTAGGGAAGCTTACCAACAACTGCACAGCCGCGCGCGCGCAGCTTAGAGGGAACGTTGATCACAACCCATGAAAATGTAATCACATTTAAATTAAATATAATATTTTGAGATGCTTCATTAGAATCTCAAGTGCTTCGAATTAAGGCGAAAAAGTTAGCCCTGGTAAAATTGCATTTTATATATAATATTTAGATTAAATTTCCAAATAATTACAACCTCATACACCTGAAATATAAAAAAAACCCGTGTATTATATTTTGACTGATGCCATCTTAGATATTTACTGTGTTTATCGACATCATCATATATATTATTATCATCTTTCACGCATAACAACTGAATTAAGTTCACATTCTTTTGTGCCGTTTTTCTTCCGGTCTCACCCACGCGCTTGCTGCTTTGGGTCTCGATTGATATCATGCCCCTTTGGCCATACGCCACAAACACATACCAAGTCCTGTACTCAATATGCAAGATTTGAAACTATCAGTGTTGTATTTTTTACGAAGTCATAGATTAAATTAAAATGAAAAGAAGTAAATTAGAATCGTTCAAAATTTGGCGTTCAAGTGCGCGGATGAACTTGAATTGACGCTCAGTAAATAAATGCATCGTGTTTATATAAGAAATAAATGTATCGCTCAGTTAAAATCCATTGCTGGCGAAATGAATTAACCCATGGGAGTGCCTACAGATTTGAATGGTGAGTAATTTCAAGAATGATATTTATTTTGTTGGCTGGAAAATTTATAATTATGTTCACTTATATATAGGAACGATTCAAATTTAGTATTTAAATTCCACCAAGCGCCTCCAGTCGAAATCTTAAATTATGAAAAGAATTATATAAATTGTTTTTGTTTTCTATCCATGTCTGCTCCCAATGTGGAGGCAATGGACTTTTAATGAAGTCTATTTCAACAGAAGAATTTTTAAAAATAACTGCTTTTTAATCAGTTGCTCAACCCCTCTTTTTTATATAAAGCATGACTAGTGAACATCTAATAGAGGACTAGTGATTAGATAATCGTTCTCGCTAGACTTTTTTTAAGGAAAGAATGGATAGCAGGAGGGATTTCAAAAAATCACAAACATCCATGTTATCGAACAATCTATTAATCCACGGGTTCCCAACCTGGGGGTCGCACACTTTTTTTAGATTTTAACAATATAGCAAATCGAGGATTTCAAATTCCTCGGTGAGCTAAAAAAAAAGAGCTTCGGAGACAATCCGGGCAAAAAGTAAATCGAGGATTTCAAATTCCTGGGGGGGGGTCGCTGTTCACATGGCTTTTATAAAAAGTGGTCGCTACTCGAAAAAGGTTGGGAACCTATGTATTAATCGATTGAACAGTTTCAAAGTAAACCATTTCATGTGTAAAGTAGTTTTTAATTACAAAATTACGTCATACTAAGGAAAAAATCTAATTTTCAATCGATTTATTGATTTGTCATCAAAAGCATCAAAAGCAAAGTATCTTAATTCCTTCCCACACAACTTTGACAGGTACATTGTAAGATCGATTTGCTAACTTCTAGTCTTGTTTTATTCTCATCATGTCCTTACTCTCTCAAAAAAAACAGATATAAGTTGAGCGATTGAATAAACCCAGTGGAACTTTTGTCGAACAACATCTTAAAGAAAAGATTAAAGCTGTCTCGTATTATTCTTCAGTCAATTTTACGACAATTTTATTTAATAATTTAAAGTTATTTCAATAGCTTGTAGCTCCAATCTTCGCTAATTCTGTTTTTTCAGCTCAATATATCACCCGCTGTGATAGAGGGTTGCTTGTATTTTCCATATTCTTCAACTTGTTCAAAAGCTCAGCGTGGATTCATTTCAAACACGTGTACGAAGATTGAGATGACGTAGCTAATAAGCAGAAAATTAAAGCTTAATACACTTTATCAAGGATGTCAAAAGATTACTATAAAGCTTGTATCAATTCCACTCTACTGAAGTCAAAAAAATATTTTACCCATGGCTAAATTGTACCTTTATCAATACAGCGTTGTTTATACAAAATTAAGCAAGATATTTAATAGATTCGGTGGTAACTTTGTGAAAGTTCATTTTTAATATAAAATTAAATAAGATTAATTACAAAGTTTTTTGTCGGGTTCTATGGCGCAGCGATTAGCGTTGTCGGCTTTCGTGCCGGATCTCACAGAGACCCAGTACGAACAGCATTTTTTCGATCGATTTATCGATTTCTGTTGGTGTTTGTGGTGTCTAAAAATTCTCTCACACTCTTTCGGATCATTTAATAACTGGACTAGTCATATCCTAGTCTTATCTTACTTTCCCTACTACTCAGTCACTAAAAAAGAGATTTTGAGTGACTGAGTAGCACACAGTTCTCTTAGGAAAGCTTTTGTTGAGATACCTCCATTAAAAGGTCACATGATGAGTGAACATATATTTTCAAAAAATAGCAACAAATTTTAACAAGCAATTTGTTAAAGAAACATAAAAATAATTTATAAGTAATGATACAGAGTATAAAAAATGTACACCGAATTATATTAAATTGAAATTTTAATGAATTCTTACAAACAAATATTATTAGTTTGAAATAAAAAAAAATCAATTTTAAAAAAGTACATATCGTCTGTGGAAAGGAAAAAGGACGTTACCCTCAATTTTCCAAAACAGCTTTTTTTTCGATAATCACAATGTATACAACTTAACACACATTCTATCAAAAGGATGGAAGCTGAAAGTGCCGAATTAGTATCTAAATTTAGCTTTTAGGTTTGAAAAAGATGACCTTGTAAAAAAATAAAGCCAAGAAAAAACATTGAAATAAAGGTTTTTCCTAGACAATTTCTTTAATTAATATTAGATTATGTTGATTAAACACCAGTTTAGAAGTCTCCGTGCACTTCAAGGTTGTGTATAATTCATAATTTGCATATGTCACAAAATCATCAAAACACGTTTTTAGCGCCTCCTGTAAAATTTGATATGTGTGGGGTACGTCCTTTTTCCTTTCCACAGTTGATATGGTGAGTTTAAAAGTAGTTCTCAAATATTTACGGTCGTAACCTAGCTAAAAAATCAAGCGATCCTTCTAATCACTGCACAAAGCACTTATAGCGCTACAAAGTCCTGTTGTAGAAAATAGCTAACTATAATTGCATCACGGTAAAATGATTTAATATCTGATTTAAAAAAACGTTGAATTAAAATACACGGATATTATTGACTAAATGTTTTATTACAATTTGTTGAAAAAATATAGCAAAGTTTATTGTGGAACGAAATATTTAATAGTGTTTTACGTAAATGCGAGAAATTTGTTTTTTTTATACCTGCGTATTCTTCAATTACTTTGTAGCTTCTACAATCTGATGTTTTAAAAAACATTGTACAGTGTGGCTGTTTTCCTGATCACTACACCAACACGATTTCATCCACCCACGATATTGTTCATCTTCCTTCGGCTAATCAGAACTTATTTTAACTTTTAAAGTGCATATCATAACCTACTTTGCTGGAACATCAACTAGAGAAACTTTTAAACATAATTTAAGCCCACGTTTTTGTAGCTCTTCACAGTGACTTGGCTAACCAGCAAGTGTTGATTGACTTTGAATTTACTTAGTAGAACTCCATTATAATAAGGTGAAAATAGCAACATATTTATCTCTACAGTTTTTATGTATATTTATTATTTGATAGCTTTTTCGTCAGAACTATGATTAAGCTTACATTTTTCTCAGCTGTATATACTGACTCCGAAGAGATACAAAATGCATCATATTATTCACTCTAACTAAGGCATCTAATCCTGGGATCCCGTTCAATTTTCTGATCCCAAAATTCCGGGATTGAGACGGCCGCGATCCCGGGATTTCTGGATTGAGAAATTTTGAGCAAATTCTCGAAATTTACACGAAATTGGCAAATTGAAGATTTCAAATTCCTCGGTGAGCTAAAAAACAAAAAAAAACGAGTTTCTGTGAGATTCTGGGAAAAAGTATACCAAATCGGAGATTTCAAATTCCTCGGTGAGCAAAAAAAAAAAAACGAGTGTCTGTGAGATTCCGGGAAAAAGTATAGCAAATTGAGGATTTCAAATTCCTCGGTGAGAGAATCTCAATCCCGGGATTCAAAATAAATCAATCCCGAAATCCCGGGATTGGAAAAAGGCTTCGGGATTGGATACCCTAACTCTAACATCCAAATTCAAATTAAAAATTACACTTATTGAATATGGCTTAAGTGTTTCCAAGAACAATAAGCAATCTGGAGTTTATAAAGTCATAGTTAACAAATGTCATTTAATAATAATTAATAATAAATATCAGTTTAATTTATCCTGGTTTACGATCACGTTACTTAACATAAAAAACACAACAAACAATAGAATAATGCAAGAAAGTAGTAAAAAAAGGATTATTTTCAAGTTGCATTTACGCCATCCTTGTAAAGCTGAAATCGTGGGTAAACAATCGCATTTCTATATCAACAATTAAATGGGGCTAGCTTTGAGTCCTAGTACGAACAGCATTTTCAATCTCAACAGATTTCTTTTCGAAAGCATGAATGCTTGTGGTGTCTAAATATTCTCTTTTACTCTACAAATTCTAAAATAACTTTCCTGAAATAGGCTAGTTAACTAATAGTTATGTTCACTGTCAATACTTGGTGGAAAGGCATTATGAAATTCTTTGTCAATTGTTTGTTTACACCTTTTATTTAAATTTAATTTTGTAGCACTGCTTATATATTTTTCTTATCAGTTGACAATGCTCGCAATGAGCGAAACCGGTCCTGACCGTTTTGATAAAGTGGAATAAAATACAAAGTAATATTGTGTTTTTATTAAAATAATAGTTGCACTATTATTCTATCCCTTCCAATCTCTTCTAAAAAAAGGAGGTTGAGCAACTGAGTAACAAACAGTTTTCGTGAGAAAAAAAAAACTCTCTTACGATACCTTTATTAAAAAAACTATACACTCCACATTGGGAGCGAACATGAATTTACAAAAAATAAATACTAAATATTGTATTCAAAGGTAAGACAAATTTATAGTTTTCGTTAAATTTTCATCTTTGAATGAAAAAAATTAGGATGTTGAAAGATATTTAATTGATTAAATCTAGCTAGCTATAAAATATAATAATAAAAACACAATATTCTTTTGTACTTCATTCCACTTTATTTAATATTATTCAACTGTCAGTTGACAGTGCTCGCAATGAGCGAAAACGGTCCTGACCTATTAAATAAAGTGGAATGAAGTACAAAGGAATATTGTGTTTTTATTAATATAATGCCTTTCCACCAAGTATTGACAGTGAACACCCTAAAAGTACTAAATATAAAGTGGAAAGAGTGCCAGTTTCTGTTCAAAAAGTTTAAATAATTAATACATTTATCCCCGCTTTTACAAACTGTTAAAAATAAAAATACATTTCACAACAAAAAATAATCTTTTACTTCACCCTTAGTGAAAGACATATTGATAAACTGTGATTTGTTTAATATTTATACATAATAAATCGCCTTACTTGAGCTCAGCCCTTATTTTTGTTTCAAATTGGTCTGTAATTTATTTAAAATCCTTGAACGCTGTTAAGAATCAGGTCAGCAATTGGGTGAGGACAAAATAATAGATACATAATTTTCTTGTTTAATGTTACTTATTATATGGTTCTAATAAAATAATAATGGCAAAACAGTTAAAAAATATGTTTTTAAGAGATTAATTCAAATAGATAGTAATTTCTAAAAATTACTTTCCATGTCTTTTTTTCTTCTTGTTTAGGTATCTGATACCTGATAAAATTGTACTTTAAAACCTTTAAAAATTACACTGTTTTATTTTAGAAACATCGCGTGCGTTGCGATTTTTATGTAAATAAAATAACTGTTACGTGTTCGGTAGATTTATTTAATACAGTAGCGTGACCAGACCAATCACTAAATTAATCAAAAGGGCAACACTCGGTTAACATTTATTTCAGTTACCAACCAATACAAACATGTTATCAATAGCCGAATCCGCATTGTCTTAGGCAATAAAAATCCTTAATTAATTCAATTCTATTTTAGATCCGAGCAATAATAATTAATGCAGCCCTCCGCGAGAATGGAGGTTCTGTTTAAAACGTTTTCCCGCTCACTTTAAAGGCCTTCCACGAAATTATTATGCTAATTAAAAGGCGATAAGTAAGGTCACGTCATGTTTCATTTTCAGGCCGCGAACTAAACACTTCAACCTTCACGAAATACCGCGGGAATACCCTTATTGAGTTTTACCAAGGATGTCGTGTTGTTTCGCTATTATTAGACCGCTTTATACGATAATCATTTCTAGGTAACGTAATCGGGTGTATTCTTGGTAAAAAAAACACGTCCCTTCGCATTGTTTTAACTAGAAAAAAATATAAATGAAATGTGCGTGCAATTGCTACTTTTTAAAATGGCAAAGCTTAAAATTGTTTTCTTATTTTAGAATAAGTGTTATCGGTCGATAACGTGACTGAGTTACGCGTTAGATACACAGCTAAACTTTATACTTTCGATGGATTTGTCGGTAATTTTGTGGAAGTTCATTTTAATATAAAATATATCTTGAATAAAACAGGTTGTTCGCCACTGCAAAATTTATTTTCCAACGGTTTAACCCGTCCTTATTGATGCAACTCATTAATTAATCATTTCTTATTGTAAATTTCATTTGTATTACCATTATTGTTTTTCTATCATCCTCTCCTTGCCTCCCATTCTTATTTTGATAATATATCAGAATAGTAAAATTAAAATCATACCTACTTAAGCAGGCACTTGTGAAAGTAAGTCTGTCTGAGGATGCCTCTGAAAAAGGCGGAACACTTGTCACAGTTTGTAGCACAATACGTGGAATAATCTAAGTTATTTTATACAGCTAAACTTCGCCACTTCATCCTATTAAAATGACAATATAAATTTTAAAAAGACAGTCGATACAAAATTTAAATTGATAATTCTGTTATTCCACAGGTTTTATAACAAATTTTGACACGAGTTTTGCATCTTTAGGTATCAACTTCTCAAATAAGTCAATATTCTGTCACATGTGTAACAAAGCCATTACAAATTAATTACATTAAAAACGACGACATGCAAATTATTTTTCTGATTTTGGAATCTTGATGAGGTTTTACCATTGTTTTGTACTACATGCAATTAGGGCATCCAATCCCGGGATCCCGTTCAATTTTCTGATCCTGAAATCCCGGGATCGACATGGCCGCAATCCCGGGATTTCAGGATTGAGAAATTTTGAGCAAATCCCGAAAATTGACACATTGAAGATATCAATTCCTTGGTGAGCTAAAAAAACGAGTTTCTGAGGCAATCTGGGAAAAAGTATACCAAATTGAGGATTTCAAATTCCCCGGTGAGCTAATCCCAATCCCGGGATTGAAAATTAATCAATACCGAAATTCCAGGATTGGAAAAAGGCTCCGAGATTAGATACCCTACATGCAATCACTGTATAATGTGGATTTACATATTATATAATCAATACAATTGTATGTTTGGGCTTCCATTTTTTGTCAATGTTAAAAATATGCTGAAATATGTGTCAACTTTGTTTTGAAATTAGCATGAAACGTTGCTAATTTGAACTAAAAACAATCAAATATATATGGAAGCATTTTTTTTATTCAAATAAATTTTATCCAAAGTCTGAAACATGAGATAGATCACAAACTTGAATCCTAGTGCCATTTCAATCTAATTTTAACATAATTTAAGAGTTGAGTTCTTTACAAATGATGAATAATAAGAAAAATAAAATTTAGTCAAATTTTATAAATTTCTTGAATGAAATATTTTTTTCATGTAATATGGCCTCCATTTTAAATATCTTACTGAGAATTTCGGCATGCAATAATTTCGAATAAATTAATGCACGTGTTTCCAATTATATATTCTATTTGCGTATTTTCTTTGACTATTCTCGACGTAAAATTACTTATTTTTTGCCGTGACATTTCAATGCCATAAACATATTACACGCAAACAAAATGAGGGGGTGACTCAAGTAACATTTTCAATTTACCAATGCATGAAAGCCTTCCGAGGCTCTTTCTTACGTAAATTGTTCAATCGCTATATTACATATTGAATGAATAACAAAATGGCCGCGGAAAATTGAAAATCACCTATCGTCGTTGGTCGAATTGGCAAAAAAAGATTTAACTCATTTTTTTTGTCGCCATCTCCCCATCTAAAATTCTGGGTGATGATGTGCTGGATACTTGTCGAGAATGTTTGAACGTCTCTGCCATGGATTAATAAGTCCATGTATTTTCTTTTCAAGTCAATTTGTTACTGGACGCTACAGGCAATTTTTAACATTTTTTTTATAGATGTTCGCTTCCAATTTGGAGCATATGGCTTTGTTACTCGGTCGCTTAATCTCTCTTTTTCTCAAAGATAGTAGTAGGTATAGAAGGATAAGGCTAGTACAGGACTAGTTGTTAGCTAGTCGCTCTCACTACGCCCAGTTATTACAGGATCGGAAAGTGTGTGAGGGAATTTTAAGACATCACAAACTCGAATCCGTGAGATACAATACGGAAGCCCACAATGCTAACAACTGCGCCGTATAAAATAAAAAAATCTTTTGTAATTCAAGTATTTTTTTTCTCGCATTTGAAATTCTCACAAACAACAACTGTGATCAGTGTACCGTATGGATTAAAAGTACTAGATCAACCCTGAAAGCTGAGATGAATGAGGTAAATTTACGCGTGTTCTGCATACCACAATTGTGTAAAAATCAATCAAATTTCACAAAGATAAATTATACGTTAAATTATATTATATGTTGTTATCTAGTAACTAGTTGGTTAGATCTTGCTCTACCGACCAGACGGGTCTGGGTTCGATTTCCGGTAAGGTCAATGTCAAAGTGAAATTTAAAAAAAAAAAATTGAGACTTAAGACACGAGTCTTTGTGGAGTAAATTTACCTCGATTTGATCTTGAGTGACATACAATAAAACACGTTTTTCTCGTATGATATTTCAATTTTAAATTATTTGGCGCATTTTCATTATCTGAATGATATATTTAAAAAAAACATAAGAACATTCGTAGGTATCAAATAAAAAGCTATAATGGTGTTTTAATTATTTATTAAACATGTTATAACGATTTGTTTGGTCAGTTTATAACGCTCACTATTTGAACAAAAGTGTTTGTAATGAAAAATATCAATTAAGATTGGTCAATGAAATTTATAAAAAAATATTGCAAAATTATACAGAATTTATAATTATTAACATGAATATTTTTCCCAATTATGTGTATTTGTCATTAATATGAAATCAGTATTTAAATAAATTCAGATCAATTTAATATATTTTCAATTGGTTCGACGGTAATTTTGTAGAAATTTATTTTAAATATAAAATTAAGATAAATGTGTCATTCCACTGGTTGTGTTACTCATTGTGACATGTGTTTCACCTCTTTGAGAAGCATATTCATCCGAACTATATTGTAAGATTTTTATTTATAATTATGCATTACGAGAGAGATAAGATAATCACTTGTCATGTCCTAACCATATTCTTTACATCCTTACTGTCTTAGAAAAAAAATGAGGTGTATCAAATCAATAATGTCAACGTGGTTAGCTCGAATCCCAGTATTAACAGTATTTTTGATTTGATTGATTTTGTTGATGTTTAAAAATTCCTTTTGACCCTCACAATTCTAAAATAACGAAAGAGACCGAGAGCCATTAGCTAAACACTGGTTCTTTCCTGACCCCTATCCTTCTATTCTTACGTTTAAAACGAGAAGTTGAGCTACTGAGTAACAAGCAGCTTTTGAAGACAAGCATTTATTGACATACCTGTATAAGGAGGCCAAATGGGAAACATTGGGAAAGGATATGGATTTAAGAAACAAAAAAAAAAACAAATCATGTACGTATTTTGTTTATCTTAGAAACTGAATGTATTGTTATGTATACACAACATCAACCACTGTGTAATGTTGATTACCCCTGACATAACATGTAACAATAAACCTTTCGACGGACAAAACAAATATTCATTTCTATTCTCTTCAGTTCAAATCAAAACGACAAATAGATCAGTAAAAACTAATCAATACTTTCATTGTGTTCCGATATTTGATAAGATTATGTGATTTATAATAAAGTTGTATAAACCATATGTTATAGAATAAAGTGAAACATCATTAAATAAAATGAAGTTTTTTTTAATTTAATTATTCATTACAGTATTGCGTTATTTTATGATCTTCTGCAGCCCGTTTTTAGAATCAGAAGGGGAAGAGATTATTAAATAAATTCCATTATGGCGAACGTGACTGTTCAGCATATATATAATAAGCATTTACATAAGAAAACAGATCAAATTCTTTTGTCCTCGAGAAGAGCCTTCGAGAGGTGAAAAATTCTTTTCGTGCTTTTTGGCGTCCCTGAATCTTATTTTCCAGAGCCTTTCGTAAATTTGTTTCGATAATAGGGTTAAAGCGACACGCGCCTTGTCTGTTGGCCGTTAGTATATATAATATTTCATAACACTGTTATTGTGTAAATTATTTTATAAATCACGGCCATTCTGTACACTACCTTAATATTTAAAAGGAACTTTTTTATAAATTTTCAGGACACTTCAGTTCATATCGGTTGCTATGGATAACTTACTGCTCCTAAGATATTTCCAACAGTTATTAAAATATATAATATCTCATAAAGGATAACACATATGTATAAAAAGTTTAATAGAATGTTTGGCTTGAATAATTGTAAAGTGTATTTTTTACCATTTATATATGAGTCGCCCATTTCCAAAATTCACACTGTCAAAATATGGTTATTTTTTAAATGAAGAGGGTGTAAGTGATTACAAAATTATGAAAATGGACAAGGTTGATTTTAAAAATTGGCAACTCGTATATATAACAAAACGTCTTGTCTTTTGATATAATCGACTATTTCAAATATGAACTGAAATATAGCGTGTCTATAAGACAAATGAATAAGCAACAATTGACCAAAATGTTAACAAGTCAAAAACGTTTAGTTATTTAATCGTCTTTGGGTAGCTGTAGAAATTATAAATATGTACAGTTAAAAAGTGTTTAGTTATTAAAATGTTTCTGCGTGTAATAGCTGTCAATGAAGTGTGTATTACTTCTTTAAATATAGAAAACAAATGTAATATGAGTGAGATTGTTTTTAAGACGATGGTGTCTTTAAAGCAATCGATTTGCATTCATAACTCAAAACAATCATTTTTTTGGCTTACCGTTTTCTGCCTGTTTACCGACGATTTTATATATCACGACTATTTTTTATCGAACTTTGAAATATCTTTGTAAAGTTTCATCACAATTTAGTGCGTGATCGTCGGTAATTTTCTAAATAATTCCGTATTATTTTATATTATCTAATATATAAAAATAAATGTTTGTTTGTTCGTACTTTATGCGTTGCCACTAGGGCATCCAATCCCGGGATCCCCTTCAATTTTCTGATCCCGAAATCCCGGGATTGAGATGGCCGCGATCCCGGGATTTCGGGATTGAGAAATTTTGAGGAAATCCCGAAAATTTACACGAAATTGGCAAATCGTGAATTTCAGATTCCTCGGTGGGCTAAAAAAAAACGAGGTTTTGTGACAATCTGAGAAAAAGTATACCAAATCGAGGTTTTCAAATTCTTCGGTGAGCTAAAAAAAAAAACGAGGTTTGGAGATAATCCGGGGAAAAAGTATAGCAAATTGAGGATTTCAAATTCTTCGGTGAGCAAATCTCAATTCCGGGATTGGATACCCTAGTTGCCACACCGCTCATCCGATTGCAATAAAACTTTAACAAACTTTTTACTTGCACTTTCGGAAAGGTTATATGCATAGTAAAATTAACTAACAGTAGATCTTATATATAAAAATCAAGTGTTTGTATGTCTACCGTTCATTCAATTCAACTGTCAATCGTCGACTGACGATCTAATTAGCATTCAGACAATACAAATTTGACGTTCGATTGTTTGTATTAAAAATTTAAAAATGGAATATTTCAAATCTGTCAAATCGTGTGCTCTACATTTTGACATTCTGTTCAAATGTGTTAGGTCGTATATATAAAAATCAATGTTTGTATGTCTGCCATACAGTTAATTTTGAAACGTATGCTTGCACTTGCGCGAAATTTATAGTACAATTAACTTACAATAGGTGGCGCGTGTGTCGTGTCATAGACAATCGGCAACAAACGTCGAACAGACGGAAAAATAAAACATGCACTTCAATAAACACAATTAAAACACACTTTTTTTCTTTTAGTGGCATTGCAACGCTTGCTGGGAGTCGGATAGTATATTTATAAATAAATAGTTATTATAATTTATTTAATAACCAAATTCTCAACCAATTTTTGGTGAAACAACAGACAGTCCCAAAAAGACGGATGCGTTGCATTGGTAAACACGTACCATATAACACCTAATTACGTTACGGCATGGCTTTTTGCCAAGTTTATTGGGTCTAAGTCTGTTTTATTGATGCAATAAAGTGGTTAGTGGACACAAAAGTGCGAAGTCCATCAGCGTCACCGCCCTGCGCTGAGGATTGATGCCTCGCGTCGCATAAACTAGGAGACAATCAATGGATTCACACTTTCTGGGTTACCGTGTCACGGTTTTCCCTACGCCAGGTGTTTTCAAGTTAACTAAAACATTAAGTTTTGTTAGAATAATGCAATTTTTACAGCTAATTTAAATGTACCAACATTTTTTATGTTATGAATAAAGTTTATAAGAAATCAAAATGAATTTCATAAAAATCGTCTACCTATACTTGTCGCCTGTGTGGTCGAGTGGTCAACAGTGTTGGCTTTGGCTACAGAGGGCCCGGGTTCAAATCCCGGTACGGACAGTTTTATAAATTTATTTTTCAATCGATTTATGAATTTCTGTTCACAGGCATGGATGTATGTGATGTCTTGAATTCCCCCCTCTCACCTTTCCTATCCTATGAACGGGCCGTATCGACAGCGATTAGCTTACCACTAATCCTGTTCTAGCCCAATCCTTCTATCCCTACTCTCTTTGGAAAAAGAGAGGTTGAGCAATTGAGTAACAAGCAGTTCTCGTAGAAACAATTCTGTTGAGATAAACTCCATTAGGAGTCCATATGCTCCACATTGGGAGCGGACATGGTTTAAAAAAAATAATACTGAAACACATTTTTTTAACCGTGACGGAATATTGAGTCGTAACCAGCTTCTTAACCGGGTAATTTTTGCCAGCTTTTATGCAATGACAATATATCATTTACGAGTATATGTGAGGGTACTGAAAAAAAATGCGGAAGTTTACATATACTTAAAATGTTCGAAATGTTTAGTGCTGTGCCCAAAAGAAGTAACACACTGCCCGAGCATTTTTTCGCGAAATATTTGCGCCACCCGCATCCGTTCAAAAAAATTTGTCCTATTTGAGTAAAATAAAAAGCATTATTTGAATTTTTTAACATTATAAAAATTAAAATAAAATATTATGGATCGGTATCTCAAAGACATTATTTATGTAAGCTAATATTCATATCTTGAATAATGTTATCATAAATCAGTGTAAACCGATAGCAAAATGAGCCATAATGAACGGTTCCGTACGGAACCGTTGGGCATTGAACGACGCAAATCCACGGTCCCGTGCGGGACCATTGGGCGGATAAAGGTTAAAACGTATTGTTTTCTTTTATAGATAGGACGTCTTAAAAAAGTAGTGTTAAATATTCTTATTAATATTTTCTACCTTTTTTAATATAATTTACATTGTTTTGTGAAATCCGTTTAATAATTTCCATGTTTGCTATACAGTGCTATGTGAACCGCCGCTTTTGTTATGAACTAAAAAGTTTACAAGTTATTAAAAAGAAACTAAAATACGCAAAATTACCATCTCTACACGATGCCATAATATCTAACTCGTTTTTGACAAACCATGGAGACTGCCGACTTTGTTTCCAGAGCCCTCATGTATAATATATACGAATTTATTTTATTACAGTATTCTATCTCAATAGTATTAAATAACATATTAAAAAATAAATTTATAAAACTGTCCACAATTCGTACCCATGAATTGTGTAGCCGTAGCCAATCGCGTTGACTACTCAACCACGGAAAAGACTCGCTAGCGTCAGTCCGTCACATTAAGGAGTTGCTATTTTTTGTTACTGCTTAACATATGTTTGGTTTAACTTAAAAAAATTGATGTAATGAATTGTATTGGTTTTTATAGGGTCTTTCAATAGGGACGCTCGAAATTTGTTCGGTTATAGCAGCCATGTTATTAAAGTGACATCTGTCAAATTTGTTGGCAATTGTTTATTAAAGTACGTCAAATCATCATGGAAGGTTATAGCATTGAACAACGTGTGCAAACCATCAGTTTTTTGGCCAAAAATAATCTTTAGCGACGAGGCTCATTTTTGGATGAATAGATATGTTAACAAGCAAAATTGTCTGATTTGGAGCGATACCAATCCATACGAGAGACACCAGCACCAAATGTGTGGTGCTAGTTTTGGTCTGGCGGAATCATCGGTCCGTACTTCTTCCATTGCCATAACCGTCGATGGCGAGCGCTACAGATCGATAAGCAACTTCTTGTGGCCTAAACTGGATGATATGTATACCGATAACATGTGATTCAAACAGGACGGCGCTACGTGCCACACAGCAAATGCAACGATTCATTGAAAGTAGTTTTCACAAATTTCGAGCGTCCCTACTGTAAGACCTTATAAAAATAAATTAAAATGTATTTTTTGTCCATATCTGTAAAAAATATATTATTGAAGTATTTTTCATATTTTACATCATGACGTTCGATATTTCCTGGCCCGTGCTGCAGGATCGAGTTACCGCACCCAGGCTGCCCTCATATCTAGTTATTTTATTAACAAGGTTTTCCCTAGCTCTCCTTACTCAATAATTCACCGAGCAACAGCGAAAGCACTGTGGAAAACGCATTACGGGGGTGAGTTCAGTGAAAAGATATTTGACACTTACCTCGAACTGAAGGAAAGTCATTTACTAAGGGTTGTTTGTTTGCACTTGATTGGTTTTATGGCTGCGTAATAAAATTAATGCTGCATTACGTTTTTAAGGGTTGGGGGCATTGCGTGTTTATTACGTACACAATAGCTGACTAATGGTGGTTTACGTGATAAGTGTGACGAGAATCCAAATTTGCAAATAAAAATCAATGTACGATATAACACAACATCAAGTATGTAATATTATTTTATTCAAGCGCATAACAATCAAGCACAAAAACGTTTTTGAAACGACACCAAATCTAATCCTTATATTATATCCAAATATTATTTATATATTTGTGACACCTGCTGTGGCAGAGTTGGTTAGATCTTTCTCTACCGATCACGCAGGTCTGGGTTCGATTCCCGGTCAGATTACAGTGAATTTGAGATTTATTCAATTCAAAGTTGTGATTGAAGACTGGGTGTTTGTGATGTCAATTCACATCACTTCCTCTCCACATTCGTGCACTTAAAAAAATCTGAAGATGACGAAATGCAAAACCCGGGTCGTTATCGAAAAAACTTACGGAAGAGTACAGAATCAGTAAGAAATTGTAAAACATTTTATCGATTGATATGGTGACATAATGAAGTAAGCAGTAATCTCGGTAATAAAATAAATTTATACATTTTTAAAAAATCTCACAAACTTTAATTAAATAAAGATTAAAAGCTTCATAAATAATGAGTTACTGACGGATTTCATTCGACGATTGCATTTATATCTAGTTTCGTCCGCAAACAAACTTCTCAAATCTTTCCTCGGATAATTTATTTGCATACGATGTCATAATCCAGAATTATTTCTGCTAAATGTGGTCTTTGACTTTGACATTGAAAGCAATGAAGTCATGAAAAGTCAGTTACGAAACGCAAATAAAGATTACGCTTTGATATTATTCCTTCTTGTTTTTTCAGCGATAGAAAAAATGTATTAGCTTAAATAAATATATTTTGTACACGGACTGTATCATTGCAGTTTTATTTATTTAAATGAATTGAGCAGAACAGACCAAATGTTTCCACTAATCAATAATATATCTTTTATGTTTTCTTCTCCCTTTTTTCGGAATATTTTTTATTTTTTCGGGATAAAGTTGTTCACTTTAAGGGTGCCACTGTCAATACTTGGAGGAAAGGCATTATATTAATAAAAACACAATACTCCTTTGTACTTTATTTACATTTATATAAAAGATCAGGAACGTTTTCGCTCATTGCAAGCATTGTCAACTGATAAGAAATATAATTTAACAGTGCTATTTATACAAAAATAAATTGAAATAAAAATGTGTAAGCAACAATTGACATTGAAAATAAATTAGTAATTATAGTATATAAGTGATTCTATAATTACACAAAATTAAAATGTTTAACACCTCGTTGACAATGCTCGCAATGCGCGAAACCAGCCCTGATATTTTGAATAAATTGGAATAAAATACAAAGGAATATTGTGTTTTGATTAATAAAGCTGTTTTTTGATTCGTTAATTTTTTACAACCTCATCTCAACATTTGTCAGTTTTGAGTTGTTTGATGAAATGAACTAAAATTTTCAATACACACATATTCTTTTAACCTTCGGACTTCTTTGAGGTGCATTCGGATGTAAAAATTCTTCTTATATCAACCATTTGCTAAATATCAGTAATATCAAGCTGATATGTATTGTTATCTACAATGATACCTTTCTATCAATGCAATTCAAATATTACGAAAAAATTTCCGGAGTCACTTTGTATCCCATTGCTCTTCGATCTTATTTTTGACTTTTCGGTACTTATTCATATTCCAAAAAAATATATATTTTTCAGGCTTTACTTAATCTAATACAAAAACGATGTGAAAAAAAATATTTTTTTCAAATAATTGCCTATGTTTAGCGTAGAAGAGGCGATTGCATGACATCATTGCTTCCTTCCTTATTAACTTACTAAACTAAAATAATAAAGTGACGTGTCGTAACTAGGGCATCTAATTCCAGAATCCCGATCAATTTTACGATCCCGTAACTTCGGGATTCATTAAAATGTGTACATATGTATTACTTTCACTATTATTAAACAAAATGCATACTCACATCTAAATCGTATGCGATATTTTAAAATTTAACATGTTTCACTCGTAAAATTGATGCCGGTCATAAAATCTAATATATAAAAATAAATGTTTGTTTGTTCATACTTTATGCGTTGCCACACCGCTAATCCGATTGCAATATAACTTTGACAAACTTTTAGCTTGCACTTCCGGGAAGGTTATAGACATAGTAAAATTAACTTACAGTAGATCTTATATAATATATAAAAATTAATGTTTGTAAATCTGCCATACAGTTCATTATGACAACGGATGCTTGCACTTGCGCGAATGTTATAGTACAATTAACTTACAGTAGGTGGCGAGTGTATCGTATCATAACCAATCGGCAGCAAATGTCGAACAGACAGAAAAAGAAAACATGCACTTCAATTAACACAATTAAAACACAAACACTTTCTTTCTTTGAGTGGCATTGCAACGCTTTCCGGGAACCAGCGAATAATATACTTATAATTAATACTTCATGGTTTGTTTTACATATCTCCATTACGAATTGAGGAGAAAAACATGAAAATTATTTAACATTTTCGCTTGTTCATTTTAATATGGCGCCACTGTTTTAACTCAGTTATAAGTTCTGGCTGTTCCCCACCACGTCGTTTTGAAGGTGAATGTAATGGAAATTTCCGTGAAAAATTCAAACCGAAGACTAAGTACATAGTGCGATGTTGCTGAAAGCTGAAATGGGACAGCCGCTGGAGACGTCGATCGCTTTCAAGTTTACAAAACACGTGGAACGTCTCCATTACTCGACTTTTGTATCTGATGGCTTTTTAAAATGCGACGCAGTACTAAATGTGCTTTGAAAATTTTGAAATATTTATTATCTCATCGCCTTTACTGTATATATTATAATATAATATACATTTGAGAAAAAACTTCATCGGATTATTCATCTTTTAATCCATTTTGAAGGTATCTTATCAGAGGTTTTCTTTTAGAACTGTTTGTTACTCAGTAGAAAATCTTATCAATTCAATTGGCCATATACTCTGTGATCATTTTACTGTAAAATATTAACAACATTGGCATTAACTGTAATGCTTAATATGTTTTTTATAAAATAATAAATAGATATTTATATTGAGTATTTCACCATTTTTTCTTTTTATTATTACTTAGTAATTATTTCCTTCTCAAATTTATCAAGTAAATAATTGAATAATTATCTCGCGCAAAGAAAGTTATTTTCATAATATTATTTGAATATTTTCGATAGATTCGGCGGTAATTTTGTGAAAATTCATTTTAATATAAAATAACTTAGATTATTCCATATATTGTGTTACAAACTGTGACACATGTTTCGCCTCTTTCAGAGACATCCTCAGACGGATATACTTTTGCAACTGCGTGTTTAAGTAAGACTGATTTTAATTTTACTATTCTGATATATTATAGTAAAAATCAAATAAAAATGGGAGACAAGGAGCGGATGATAGAAAAACAAACAAACAATAATGGTAATACAAATGAAATTTACATTAATAAATGATAAACTAATGAGTTGCATCAATTAAGACGGGTCAAACTGTTGTAAAATAAATTTAGCAATAGCGAACCACCTGTTTTATTCAAGAAATTATTTAATAATATTTCTAAAAATTCTAAGCTGTTCATTTTTAACCCTTTTTTATTTAATCAATGGAATATTTATACGTTACTATTTTGATTAAAATTATCTGTTCGTTTTTTATTAGATAATTGTTTCTTTTTAGACACCTTATATGTTATTTAATTCTAATATTAAAATTTCTACCTGTCTGCCCTACATAAGAAACTTGACAGTCTCCACAAAAGAGGCGATAGATACCATTCTGTGACAATGATTCTACTCGATCTCTACTATATTTGTTTTGTTTTATTTTTTCAAATAATAATTAAAAATTAATTCAACATTATTTGTAAACAGTTAACTTGAAATATATTCTGCGTATTAAGTTCAAAGCGATACATAATTGTATTTTTTTCCAATTTACCTTTAGCAGAGATTGACAAGTGTTCAAAGGAATGTTTGACATAATACACTGATGTTTTCGTATGAAACGCAATAAAGTCCAACATCACATGTCTCTCCTGAGGGAGCGTTTCAAAGAGTTATAGGAAACCTTCTAAATAGTAAAATCGACCTTCATATTTCAAAAGTTAAGCCCAGTCTTCGCCGCTTCGAATATAATGTAAAAATAAAAAGATTTTTAAATAATAAAAAACCAATGCAGAGCTTAGTACATACTACAAAACGCCGAACAGTAGCGATAAAATGTAGGTCATGAGTGTGCTTATTGTTCGTTCCCATACAAAAAAAAATGTTAACTCAATATTCATCGCATCGAAGGGCAATAATAATTGTGCGAGGTCACGTATGACCGGCTGCGTAGTCGAGTGTCAACGTCGTTGACTTAGAACACGTAGGTCACGGGTTTGAAATCCAGTACAAATTGATGAAGGCATGGATGTATGTGATGTCTTGAATTTCCTCCCAACCATTCTATCATAAAAAAACGAACATATTGAGAGTGATTAGATAACCACTAGTCTTGTCCTAGTTCTATCCTTCTATCCTTACTCTCTTGGAAAAAGAGAGGTTGAACCACTGAGTAACAAACAGTTCTCATAGATTGTTTTAAGATACCTTATTTTTGAGGCCACATGCTATACGTTGGGAGCGGACATGGATTTTAAAAAAGTCACCTTTGTATATGCCTAAAATATAAAACATTATTTTGTGATTATTCTACTTTTGTTGATATGATCGGAACTGGTTTTGTTTTTGATCACCATTACAAACTGATGGAAATCGGTACTGAGCATATAAAATAAAAGTGGACTTAGTATTTTAGAGTGTTTTTTTTTTATTATTATAACGCAACAAATATTTACACTGTGTCATACATAATATTAAATGAAAAACTAACAAATAGCGTAAGTGGTTGGGTGTGTGCTCCTATAGAATCTACCATGGTGGTATAGATAAGTCCATTCTGTGTTGAATCTTTAGAGGTATTCACAATAACCAGCGGCGGGTTGCCAATACGTTAACAAGGAGCTCGCCTAATCTCAAAATAATTCTCGGTGTTCTGAGGAAGAAGTGTTTTTTTTACCACTCTTGTGCAGTTACATGCAATACATGAATAAGCAATCGATTGATACTTAATGCACTTGTAATATGTAACAATATGCAATTTAATGTATACTTATCAATCTGAATGGCTTAAAATGTACTACTGCTTGGGTGGGGAACCTTTTATTCTCTAAAGGCCGCATTCGTTTTTCCGATTCGACATAAGGCCGCAGTAAACATTGACTAGGGAATCTTTGGCCGGAAACAGGACTTTACGGTCAGAATATGTCAGGAATTTACGAATTTACAAACGTTTACAGAATTACAGAATAATTACAGAGAGTAACCAAAAGGCCACAAGTTCCCCACTCCTGTACTAATGTGTATACTGAAGCTGTCGTAGATAATATATAATTCAGAAATCGCAGATATATAATAGTTTAATCTCATTATCTCTAGAATCTGAGCGCTAAACTGCAAATGCCTCGTCATGTAGAAATAAATTCAGTTTTATTTTTTGCAAATTATTATATTATGATGACTTGAAAGCAAACCCTATCATACGTTTAATTATTTTATTCTCACATTACGTATAACTAAGTATTATTATTTATTGTGCAAAACAAAATGTATCAAGCCAGTGATTCGTAACCCTGTATAATAAATATATTTTTCTTCCCTTTAATTTCGGTTTCCGAGCCAAAGTATATTTAAACAATTAATTTGATATCGATCCCAAAGCAAATATTATCATCCTGAAAATACATTCTTTTTAATACGGTAAAAAATATAAAAGTATTTAGTTCTACAAACTTTTAAAAATCAGTTTTTAACTATTTCGGCTTATGCCATCGTCATAACTAGAGCTTACACAAAAACAGACTTTTGAAAAAACCAGTTTTTGAATGTCAATATTGTCAAAAAACCGGTTTTAACCGGTTTTCGAAGTATTACAAAAAATGGATAATTCAATTAAAATAGCGAGATTTATTTATTTATGTTGTTTATTTATATACATAATAATACACAACAAGAAGTCATTTTATTTTGTAAATATTTAAAAAAAATATTCGACATTACAGCTTACGCCAATGCGTCAAATACTTTTAAGTTGAAAGATCATACGAGATATACTCGATGAGAATTTTTTAAAAGTCACATGAGATAAACTCAAGGAAAATTGACTTCACAAACACCCATGTCTTAGATCTCAAATTAAAATTGAAAAAATCCAATTTTGACATTGACCTTACCGGGAATCGAACCTAGACCCACCAAAATTTCCTGATATCGAAAATACCTTTTCGCCGGTTAATGATGTGGGGAATATGGTATTTAAGCTATCAAATAAAAGATCAAAATTTTCTGTCCTTATGTTTATAGACTGGTTTATGGAAAATTCGGCACAACCGGTTACGAAGTTGAAAAACCGGTTTTCTAATGTCACAAATTTAGCAATAAAACCGGTTTTTGAAAACCGACAAGCCCTAGTCATAACTATACTTAAGCTTGCATTTACTCAGCTATATATGCTAGCTTAGAAGAGATACACAATACAATGACAATAAACAACTGACATCAGTTGACATCTTTTTAATTAAAGTGATAATAAAGTACAAAAGAATACTGTGTTTTTATCAATATAATGCCTTTCCAACAAGTATTGACGGTGAACACTCTAAAAGTATAATTTGTTTATAAATTAGTAATGTTAGAGTAAATAAAATATATTTTATGATAATATATATCGACTGTAGAAAAGAAAAAGGACGTAACGCACACATAAAAACCAATACAAGAGGCACAAAAAACGTGTTTTGATGATTTTGGGCCATACTCAAATTATGAAATATACACAAACTTTAAGTGCACGGAGACTTCTAAGCTGGTGTTTAATTGACATAATCTAAAGAAATTATCTAGGAAAACCCTTTTTTTCAATATTTTTTCTTGGTTTAAATTTACACGAGGTCACCTTTTTTCAAACTTAAAAAGTAATTAAGATACTAATTTGGCATTTGCAGCTTACATCCTTTTAATAGAACGTGTATCAATTTTAATACATCGTGATTATCGAAAAAAAACTGTTTTGAAAAAACGTTACGATTACGTCTACAGTCGACATGTGTATATGCTTAATATATTGAGTAAATGATCATTTTTTATATTAATTATTCCTTAAATTTTTGTTTCTTATTATTTAAATAGTAAACTCTCTATGTAAATACATGTTTAATTCTGATTTTCAATCAGCGGAAATAATTTGTACTATCTCTGTTTGTTTCGTTTATTTTTGATACAACATTATTTGTAAGGGGTATTTCATAAAAAATGACATTTAAAAATATAGTATATCGATTCTTAAAGGTTACTCATAACTGTTTAAAGCAATTATCATAGACAACTCACGTTTATGCACTCGTGAATTTACATTACCAATAGGCCAAACACAATACGTTTCCATAGGAACAGTCTCGTAATCTTGTCATTGGTATCGTTCTAGTATACGTCATTGATTAATCAAAACACGTCATATAATTGTATGACTATACAAATTTGTTTTTAATTCTTGCTAAAATATAGAATTACGGTGTAGTCAAGAGAAAGATTATATATTACGTCGAGTTTTCTCAGTGGATTACAATTTATATGCCAGGTCAATTCCCAATCATATTTTGTTTATCTAATAAAGGTTACCGGTTGAGTGTGTTTTCATTACATTTGACCTTTATTCACAGGGACACAGTGATCTAAGGACGGCAAGAATTTAATCAAGGATATGCTTCCATGCATACTATTTACTACCCACAAACCATATTTTTGTATTAACCTGATCTGTGCCGTGCGGTATTAATATGGCCGTGATTTTCTTTCAAAAGATAAAATCTAATAAATATGTATTTTTTGGACATATAATAATAGTACATCACAAACACTTACCATATTAATACACGATGGGTCATATCCGCCATCATTTATCAAAAAACATTTCAAAAACGGAAATTACCACCAAGGAATTATAGCCCTGCTAGCAACAATTTTGAACACAACAAAAAAGCTTTTTTTAAATCGTTGTATTATAGATTAAAAAACAATATCTTTTAAGGTTAAGTATCATGCCGCCTGTGTGGTCGAGTGGTCAACGTTGTTGGCTTCGACATGGTTAAAAAAAATAATCAAACTATGATTCCAAGAGATGTCACTATATTCATGATATTTTAAAATTATTAAATACGTTTATTGTGGCCTTAAAACCGCATCTCAAGTACTGCATGTAAACACGCACATTTTGTATGGCCGGCCTTACGAGCACGAAATTGTATGGCGTGTTAACACGTCGGTGGCAGAGAACCGGTTAAAACTATAAGGGCGGCTTGATCTTTTGAAGTTTTGAACATGTTTAATGGTGAATAATTTTTCGCCTGGTATTTGAATAATACTGGCAATTAAAATCTGGTCCATGGCACAGTGGTCAACGTCGAGTTCTTCCTAAAAGGACCTCACGGGCTCAACCATCCCACCCATCTGATCCTTCAATAACTGGACGTAGCGAGAGCGATGAGTTAACCACTGGTCGCGTCCTAGCCTAATCCTTCTATCCTTACTACTCTCTTTGGAAAAGAGAGGTTGAGCGACTGATTAACAAGCAGTTTTTGTAGAAAACTTCTGTTAAGACACCTCCATTGGGAGGTGGCTTAATTAACTATTAATTAATGGTGGAATTAATTAACTATTTTTTTAATTGTCTTAATTAAAGTTGGACCTTCTGGTTTGTTCAATAGGTAAGTATGCATTTTGATTGTTCGCGCCAGTGAATTTCTGAATTTGGATTATGCAAAATAAGTCCTTCCATTTGGGGTAATGGTCTTACAGATAGTTGTTATAAATGTCGCAAATAACATAATATCATTCTAAGATTGTTAATTTTGTTATTTTTATTAAATTTATAATATGTTCATCGACTCATTTAAAAACAATCATGTCCGCTCCCAATGTGAACCCTATGGCCTCTCTACATCTACGAAAGCTGCTTGTTAGTCAATTGCCTCTTTTTAGGAGAGAAAAGAGATACAATAATAGTGTCACGAAATGACTAGTGATTAAATAATTGATACCGCTACGCTCCGTTATTTTTAAGATTACAAGAGTGGGAACATTCAGACATCACAAACATCAATGCTTTCGTATCACAACTATCTGTTTAAATTATCTCAGTGAAGTTGACTCTTGTTTATTTAACAATACTGATTTTTAGACAATCGTTACTATATTTTTATCTATGTCTCGTAGTAATTCGATTAATCAATGATAGAGGAAAAAATGCAGGACTGAAGAATTGGCGTCAGAATCTTGAAGTCGTGGAGTTTTGGGTGGATTTGAAGTCGCAGTTTTTTTTACGTCTCTAATACCCTGGAAAAATGTTGAAAACTTAAAACATTGACTTTGGAATTTGAATGTATATTATTCGATCGATGCACTGTCTATTATGATAAACACTCAGAAGTCATGTTTCTTTGCTGGAGGACTGGCAGCTTGATGTATTATATTATAAATCAGTTAAATATTCATCATTATTTTTAAATCCGATTTTCAAGCTTTATATTGCCACTCAATTATATTTATTAACGATTAATCGTAAAAACGCGTTTATATCAAAGTTCCATCTGGAGGGCACATGGCATTTCAAGAATACTACATACTTCGCAGTAATAATATGACCCACTAAAAATAAACGAACCTTTTTCATGGTCATGAAGCTCCGATTCAGAATTGTAAATATTTGCATTCGTCTAAAAGAAAACAAATCTTTACATTTTTGCGGCGGATTCTGGCGAACGAAATAATAAGCAATTTTTCAACATATCCTATCAATTTTAATTGTGTTAAATATGGATTTATAACATACTTTTTATTTTTTCACTTATGCAAGTCACTTTATTACTGCATAACAAAATATCGCTGAGATTCATAATACGTTTTCTTGGAATTTAAAACTGTTTTGGCAGTTGAAATATACATAGATCATATTTCTTTCCTTGACAAGTAGTATATTTATGATTGACGTATTGAAATGTGGAACAATTGTTCATATTAAGTTTGAGATATGATCAAAGACGATGACACACGGTCATAATACTGTAAAAATACATGTTCAATGACATGAGTTAGTCATCATTGTTAAAATTATCATGGAAGGTGTTAAATATAAAAACTAATCTATTTTTTTCCATGATTTTTCGAAACTTGACGCCTGCATTTTTCTGGATATGCGTTATATAGATTTCTTACTCCTCAACGGTGTGTTAGAAGACCATGACTTCATTAAACGGATTAACTGTCACAAGATCAAAGAGTCAGCGATAGGTCAGGATAAGTCTGATATGTAGATGAAACTGGTTGATGAGGCGAAGGAACACCTAGAAAGAAGAAGATTTTTTCTTGATCATATAAATATATGTGTTTTTATTATTAATTTGATTTCTTTGGTAAAATTATATAAATTCATAAGTTATTTATTTGAATAGAAAGAACAGCAATGCTCACTCAAGAAAAAGATAAGACATATACCAAAACGAGCTTTAATGTGGAGCTTTTTTTATAGAAGTGTTTAAACAAATTAACAGCTTTTAGAGAACGATAACTTGTGGATTTTTTTTTTCTTCAAAAAATAAACACTGGTGTACTCGAAATATATGTATATATATAATCACGACCAGTTTCGCCTATGCATTGCATTTTAAGCTAATAAAAATATACATTAATACAGTATTATTTATACTGAATTGAATATTATACCTTTACACCAAGTATTGATTGACCAGAGCTGTGGAGTCATTGAGAAATAAGACGACTCATAGCTTAAAACAATATTTCTTTTAAGCTAAGTAACATGCAGTGGCACCATTTTTGACCCTAGCAATTTGAACATATTTGTCGTTTAATGACTCAATGTTTTTCGAGCATGACTTCAATCAAAACAGTTCTACTCACAACGCCGTCTCCGCAGCTTCAGTGTAGACAGTAAATACATTTATAAAATATGAATTATTTAATAATACAATTAAAAACTTTGCTTATACACATAAGTCTGAAAATGATTTTCAAAGAAGCAAAACACGTGATACAAAACTAGCACACACAGTGCAATAAAAAATCTCCAATTAAAACAGTCTGACTCAGGATTTACTCCAAAGCTCTGATATTGACAGTAAATAAATGAAAAGAATATAAATTATTTAAAACATAAAATATAGAAAATACATTTTTACACTAGTAAGTCTAAAGATGATTTTCAAAGAAGCAAAACACGCGACACAAATAGTGCAGTAAAAAAAATATCAACACAGAAATGAATTTAATTAGACTTATTGAATCTTAAGTTAAATATCCATGGTGTTTTTGTATTTCAATCATAAATTTCTCGAAGCACCTGTTTGATAAAAAAGTAAACACAAACAACGTTGTACAAACATTCACATCTGATTCTGTAAGAAAAAGTAAACGCAGTGAAATACCCGAAAGAGCAAAATAAATCGCGTAAATCAATTCCCGAAAACCGCTTTCCATTAATTGCCACTTGCAATGTTATGACAGAATCATGACTCATAAAATAAACCGCCTAATAATGAAAAGTTCGTAAAAGCTCGGCGCAGAAAAATGCACAGATGTCTGCATGGCCGAGATTTTCGTCCCGGCCATAAAGCTCGGCGTCCTCGCTACGTCACCCAAGTCGAATGCGTCTAAAATCAGGGCTGCGAGATATTAAGTATTTATTTTTTTAATCCATGTCCGCTCCCAATGTGGAGCTTTGTACTCCTAATGGAGCTTAACTCAACAGAAGTGTTTCTACGACTGCGTTCTATGCCTACTCTCTTTTTACAAATAGAGTAGGCATAGAAGAATAGGGCTAGGACAGAACTAGTGGTTAGTTAATCGCTCTCGATACGCCCCGTTCATAGATCACATACATCCATGCCTTCGAATAGAAATTCATAAATCGATAGGAAAATCAATTTATAAAACTGTCCGTACTGGGATTCGAACCTTTAACCTACGTAGTCGAAGCCAACGACGTTGACCACTCGACCACACAGGCTTTAAGTATTTGATGTATATTTAATAAGTATTTAATATACAAGAGTGTGTGGGAGTTTTTTAGACATCACAAACACCCATGCTTTCGAACTAAAATTGCTATTCATACTGGGAATCAAACCCGTGACATCTGCCGCGGAAGCCAACAACGCTAACCGCTGCGCCATAGTATCCGACATCATTTTCACTTGAACTACATGCCTGAGCTAGTCACATTTTTTTTTATTTTTTATCAATAACTTTTTCAAGCATAATAGTGCAAGGTTAAAATATGTGTCCCATACACCTTTGTATCGAGCCAAAATAATGAAAAATAAATAAGTGTCTTTTCTTGTGTGTGTTTGCGTAATGGTGGGACAATCAACAACCAAACTGTGTTATATTTGCCATTTATGCGAGAAGTTGACTCTTTTTATATGTCGATAGCGTTGTGAAATGCGGCCATAAAACGTTAGCTGCATATACACAACGAGTGGTGGTGATAAACCAACTTAACCGGTGAAATAACAAAGCATCCATTTAATATATGTTTTATCTATATATATAAAAATGAATGTTTGTTTTTCCAGTATGCGTTCCTATACAGTTCATCCGATTGCGATAAAACTTTGGTGAGTCGTTGTGCGGACGCCCGCAAAGGTTTCTGAATTAGTAAAACCAGTGGTGAGCTGTCAATAAGGCAATTAAAAATTAGGCTCGCTTTGTATCAAAGGAATTTTCTGTGTTCTGGAGAAGCAGTGATTTTCACTCATATGCAACATTATTGTGTATCCAAAGACACTTCAATATACAAATAAAACAAAAACACTTTCTTTTTTTAAGTGGCATTGCAACGCATGCCGGGTATTTGTTAGTTTAAAATAAAATTCATATCTGTTCATTGCGTCAGCATTAATTTGTGATGCCCTAACATTGATAACACAACTCTTGAAACAACGTCGCAAAAGGATTCATTGAAGGCGAATTCTAGTCCACCCGTACTCAGTCTGATCCAGCTGGACAGGTCTAAAAATTTAGGTCAGTAGAACTAGTTTACTGCGCTTCTTTTGTATACGTAAATAAATTCAATATATATTTCAACGTGCACTAACTGAAACCGTCTGCTTTGAGGTGCGCTTAGCCGATTAAGCAGTTACCACAGGGTGGTTCAAAGAAATATTAATTAGTATTTTTTTCATGTGCACTCACAGTGTGGAGCATAGGCAGAATATACCTCGCTTAGGAGGTATGAGTCACCAGTTCCAAGGGCCGTTCGATTAATCAACGCATTGTCTAGAGAAGTGGACATTTTTAGTGATGGTATTTGTGAACTGTTTGATAAATTTTTCTATTGTATTTCTTGATTTTTTATGTTGAATTTGATGTACTGTGTATTTTATTTTATATTTTGTCTTATTATATTTTTCAAGTGCATGGTGAATTGGCGTCAGCTGTTATGTCATATACTGTAATTTTAATTTTTAACAATAAATAAGATAAAATAAAATAAGTAAGACGTTTATAAGTTTGCAACATCGTATGGGTAAAGGAGTATTCCTAATTATTCTTGAGATTCTGGTAGATTCAACTCTACCTCCACGGATTTTCAGTGCACAGGATAATCTTTTTTCTTAAATCCATGTCCGCCTCCAATGGCCTCTTAATGTAGGTATCTCAACATAATGAGAACTGTTTGTTACTCAGTCGCTCAACCTCTCTTTTTTCAAAGAGAGTAGTAAGGAAATAAGGATAGGGCTATGACAGGACTAGTAGTTTATTAATCGCTCTCGCTACGCCCAGTTACTAAAAGACCGAAAGGGTGGGAGATGACGACAGTCTAGACTCTAGAATAGGGGGGCGCTGGATATTTTTACTGTGGTAAAGGGGGGCGATTCTTTCAATATGGTTAAGAAACACTGGTCTAGAGCAAACGTGGGGAACCTGCGGCCTTCTGGCCAATTCTGCAATCCTGTAATTCGTAAATTCGGAAATAGCGAATTGAGGATTTCACCTCCCTCGCTGAGCTAAAAAAAATGAGGTTTGGAAATAATCTGGGGAAAAGGAAGGGTAAGGGATTAAAAATTAATTAATTCCGTCCTAGTCAATGTTTACTGCGGCCTTATGTCGAATCAGAAAAATGAAAGCGGCTTTTAGAGATGAAACGGTTACCTACCTCCGGTCTAGAGTCTAGACGTTACAAACACCCATGCGTTAGAACAGAAGATCGAAAAAATGCTGTTCGTAGACTTGAAGCTATGAGATCCGTCACGGAAGCCAACAACGCTGTGTCATAGTTCACACCCAACAGTTTATTACAATTTAATATGAAGAAAACAAAGTACAAATACATAGATAAATTGCCTATACGTTCAGTTTTTGTACAGTTTCTTGAGATCAAAGACTCGCATGATAAATTAGAAACAAATCAACATTTGATATAAAATGTTCTAGTACTTGCAGTTTCACTGTTACATTATAATAACAAATGATGTTTTTGATCGCAGGCGATTCTGACGGACACATAAGCACTAAAGCTTTATTAATACCGATATAATATTGTTATTCAACAAACACAAAAATTCCCCTTTATAAAAAAATATATAAATGATAATGTTATGCACTATTGTGAATTTATTAATAGGTTCATCATAACAGATACATACAGCTCGTAAGATGGGCTTCTTTCGGAAAGTGGCAAACAATCTGTCTTCCACTCACTCAGCACCAGATGCAACATATCCACGAATAGAAATCGAGAAATCGGTAAATCGCCGTTTTTTCATTATCATCAATTACATAAAAACTTACTACTTTTGCATTTTCACCTAAATGTAAATCTTTGGAAATAAGAATTGTTGCAAGTAAAGATTTACTTTTCAGTAAAACTGCCAAATCTTATAGACAAAATGACAATCACAAGGTACCTGTAAAATTCTCATTTTCTTGACAGTTTCCTTGCTTCTTCACAGGTGATCCAGGTGCCACATGGCTCTTCCAAGTACACTTGATTGATTTTAATCGGTGGCCTTTCACAGTAATCCACAGCATCCGATTGGTAAAAGAGACAAACATTTTACGGAAAGGTGTCCGAAAGGACATTTATTCATCATGGACATCAACGCCTATGGCAGGGATGGGTAACCTACGACACGCATCGCTTACGGACGATCTTCTGCAAAAAAATATTAATATTCCCGACATCCAGATCAAGCCAAGATTTTGCATAATTTTAACACGCCGAGCGAAAATGGTTAACTATTACTGGCTTGTGATCACATCTACTTTTTATTCGGATATCAAATGTATGGAGTTTTAAGTACCAGGGTCAAAGTTCTTTGAGTCTCTTTCATCGTTAATAGTTTCTTGGAAGTTTGCATTCCTTTACCACCGTTGCTGACGGAAGGCTGTGATCGCTACAGACGTGAGAAATCCTCACAGTTAGGCCAGTTCACTGGGACTCCACATGCATTCATTTACAAATCACGTTATATATCTTTCCCCTCATACTATATCCATACATGTATACACACCAGCGCATACATACATATGTATACACATACAATACACATGGAAGTCAACCACAAGAGTAATTTTAATGATGCTAAGTTCGTTCTTAAATAGTTTATTAATTTTAGATGAAACATAAAATCTATTATGTGTCGTCGAACAGAACTGTTCTTGGTCTTAAATGATTTTTAGGTATTGTCTCGTCATAGTTGTGAAGATTAGAGGCCATTGAGTAACGGGTTATGAACGGTAACCAAATAAGACGGACTGAAAAGGGCGTCGCACACAATACAGAAACGGCGATTTAACTGTAAAAATAGTTGCTATACATTATAGTTGTTATATTATTCCTCGCCGTCCTGTAGGCATTAGAAAAAGCATTAGGTAGTGCACAGCTGGTATTTGAAACTGTTGAGTCACACTGTCGGCCGAGCTATGGAAAAATTTCTGACGAAATTTACAACCGACTATCATCATTGTTGATGTTAGGTGATCTTCAAAAAAAAACTGTTTAATTGCCAAGTTTCCACAATACGGCACACGCCTGAATGAAACAAAAACAAACGCCGCTTTTTCTTACCAGTTTCAACACACAATTACGACGAATTTTCTTACTATTTCATTGATGCATTTTAGGAAAATTCACGTTCACTCAAATGAATCATATTTGACATTCGAAATAAATCTATGATTCGCTTTTTGCCAAGATTTACATTTAACTTGGATGCGTAGCGCAGTGGTCAACGTTGATTTCTTCAGTAACGAATGTCACGGGTTCAAGTCCTAGTACAAACAGCATTTTTTCAATCGATTTTTGTTCGAAGCAGTGTTCTCTCTAAGCCATATATGAGCAACCACCGGCCCACCGAGCTATTCTGTCCGGCCCTGATTCATCTCGGCAAAGTATAAGAGAAAGAAATCAATAGTTCCAGAGAGGGATTAAATAATGGAGATGAGACGGACGCTTCCAATAGCTCCACTCTACTAGTTCATGATCACCACCATATAAGAAATAGCAACGTGTTTTATTTAATTTACTATAACTATATTATACAGACAGAGACAGAATGATAATTTGGCCCCAGACCTAGGAAAGGTTGCCCATGCCTGCTCTAAGCTGTGCGCGTGTGCGCGAAGAACACAGCTCACCGAGCGCGTGCACAAACATTACAACAGAGCGCACAAAAGTTACATCAGCTATACCACCACCAGGGTTCCCGGTAAATTGCTCGAATGGAAATTGCTCGAATAACAAGATAACCAATTTCTTTCCGTTTGTTCTGTCCGTTTGCTCTGTCTTAGTCCTAGTCTTCTATGTTTTCTGGAAATATATAGAAACAGTTTGAGTAACTAATTAATAAGCAGTTCTCGTAGAAACACTTCTGTTGAGATAAACTCCATTAAAAGATCATATGTTCCGCATTTGGAGCGAACACGGTTAAAATAAATACTTACGAAAAATATTTTTATATTTCACTCTCTAAACAAGTGTCGCACAAGATAAAAATGAAATTCGTAGAAAAAGTCGTGAAAAATCGTTTAAATAACCAAGCAATTCGAATAATTTGTAATTCGAGCAATTTACCGGCTCCCCACCACCAGAATTAATTAATTGACATTAAATAGTGTTGTTAATTATTGCCATTTTTTTTAAATCAACCTGTTTGTTAATCTTTTTAATTCTTGTCAAAGTTGCACAGCCAATGTATTTTGCACACATAACCTTCCGAAAATTAGAGGGAACATCGGTTCGAAGGCATGGTTGTTTGTAATGTCTAAAAATTCCCTCCAATCATAAAATAACTGAACGTTGCAAGAGCAATTTGCTAACCACTGACCTGTCCTGTCCTAGATTAACTCTTGTATCCCTTTTACCTGTCTAATTTTGTCGCCTGCTGTAGTCCAGTTGGTTAGAGCTCGCTCTACCGATCACGCAGGTTTGGGTTTGATTACTGGTAAGATCACAGTGAATTTGAGAATTATTCAATTGAAAGTTGTGATCGAAGAATGGGTGTTTGTGATGTCAATTCGCGTTATTTCCTCTCCTCCCACTCTTTCGATCCTTTAATAACTGGGTGTAGCAATAGCGATTAGTTAACCACTAGTCCTGTTCTAGACTTATCCTTATTTTCCTACTACTCACTTTGAAAAAAAGTGAGGTTGAGCGATACCTCCATTAGGAGGTCATATGCTCCACCTAGGGAGCGGACATGAACAAAAAAATCCTTTTTAACCTACTCTACCTCTCTCTTTCAATTGATTTTCTCCACCTACAATCTCCGATCTCCAAAAATTTGTAGTGGTTATTCGTAATGGATGCTTAAAACTTATGATTATGGATAATTTTGATAAATTATTTTTTTTTTCTCCATTTTTTAATAATTATTTAATGAATTGTTTGTTATACTTTAGTATAAATTATACTTAACTTTAAATTTAAAAAAAAACCTTGGATCAGTTGGTAATGTTCGTGATGTGCAAAACTGGTCCATTATTAAAAAATGTGAAATTGGCGAAAAGAGGTATTTAATTTTTTAATCTTTAAACCAGAATCAACAATTAAAATAATATTTCATTCAACTTTTTAATGCAGTAATTGCTGACATCGAAAACACATATAATTAATAGGTTTATTTAACATTGAATTTGTCTACTGATTCTAGGCAAAACAAAAGGTGTTATTATATTCAAATATCGACGTCAACATTTTTCAATTGAAGACAAATTTATGAATTTGTGAAGGCAATTTAACTAATTATCGTATGCTATTAATAAAAAGATCGGTACTGTAGATTTGGGATGATATCATATTTTTATTACAGCATCTAAGCTCATTAAAGCTTTCGAAAGCTTAGTATGCTTGTTATTTATAAAAGTTTATTTATAGAAGTATTACACGAGTTTTTCTAGAAATAGATTTAAGCTTTTTTGCTTATTTTCTAATAAACCAACTGATGCTAAATGAAAAACGATTATTATTATCTCCTTGGCGAATTGAAACTCTGTAGACATCCATTGTATGACCAAGGATGAATAAAAGATTCAATCAATGTATTTATCAGTGTTATCGGAAACGACAAATATACCTCGTTATGATATTGAATTATGTAATCTAATATATACAAATGAATGTTTGTTTGTTCGTATTTTATCCGTTGGCACACCGCTCATCCGTTTGCAATAAAACTTTTTGCATGCACTTCCGGGAAGGGTATATGCTTAGTAAAATTAACTTACAGTAGGTCTTATATATAAAAACCATTTTCTGTATGTCTGCCATACAGTTCATTTCGATAACGTATAGTACAATTAACTTACAGTAGGTGGCGCGTATTTTGTACCATAGACGTCAAACAGACAGAAAAAGAAAGCATGCACTTCAATAAACACAATTAAAACGCAAACACTTTCTTTCCTTTAGTGGCATTGCAACGCTTGCCGGGAACCGGATAGTTACTAATAATATGTATTTGATAAGGATCTCAAGGCAACTATTATAATACAATCAGAATCAAGTTTTATCAGATTTGTATTTAAAAAATCACGGAATAAAAAAAAACATTTATACCTTTCTCTGCCCAACAACCAAACCTAACGTTTAAGTACTATTAGGGAGAAATATCAATCAAATAGAATTTAGCAATGATACTATGAAAATAGAATCAATATTTATTTATATGCTAAATATCCGATGGGCGTCTGGGGCCCAAATATTAAGTCACCGTGTAGGCAGCGAATATGTTAAAGTGATTATTTACATTTCAATTTAGGAATAAATTAACATAGCAAAAGTTAACAGTTTAAAGGTTGAGTATTTTCAAGATACAAACGATAGGTCATAACAACCACAAAAATATGGAGATTCATTTTAAAAACTGCGTTAAGTATAATATCGTTTTATCTAGCTCTTAACTCTTACTCTTACTTACTTTTTACTCTTTTCAACTATCTTGAAAAGAATTACTTTTAATGACGTCGATGTCGTTGTCACCGACAATGTGTCAAATTTAATGTGTATTTATTTATTCTATTTTTATAAAGCATAGACAAACTGTGCCATATTTACACCGTTGCACTACAACAGGCATGGCTTAACCCAAGGCCCTATTGAAGACTTTTCGCAGCACTTTCTGCACCTCGAAGATATATTTTTTTTAAAGTAAACTTTCAATACACATTGCAGCACCATTTTACAGTTTTGCAGTTAGGGCATCTCATCGTGGGGTCCGGGATCCCAAAATGTAGGGATCCTATCCTATCTATTCTCGTAATACCAATCCCAGGATTTTTAGATTCACAAAATTTAAGCTCTTCCCGATTTACTGCCATGTATTTTAATACTAAAACTTTTTGTGACAGTGCACCGTGTTTTATTTAAATACATATTTTTTAAATCTATAATGTCTACATAAAAAAAAATTGACCTTAATCTTTCTTAAAAGGCGGAGTTCGACTTATTTCAATTTTATTTTGTAATCTTGGACACGGGTGTTGAATTGACCTCTAGCAATTTTGGTTTATGAAAAAGAAATATGTCGCCTTGAGCATAAGATGTAAGGCCGTGATTAGTGATTAGTGAGTTGAAAAAAATGAAAACATTAAAAAATTATGGTAAGTTATCAGTCCTGGAATCCCGGGATATCAGAGTTAAAAAATTGTGAATCCCAAAATTCTAGGATCACAAAACGGGTTCGGAATTTAATACTCTATTCACAGTACGCTGCTCGATAAAAAAATGACCAATCAACTGCGATGAGCGTCATCGACACGGTTTTCTCTCATCAGTTAAAAATTCTCATGTTGAGCGAAAGCGGGTCTGATTTTAGTAAATGAATGTGGAATTAAAACAAAAGTGTTTTATTTCTTTATTGTCATTAAGATAACATAAAACATGGCCGCCAATAAAGGGTTATTAACATTTCTAGGCATCAATAAACTACACAAAACTGTAATTTTTCAACAATTTTCTAATAGTAAAAATCACCTATTCCGCGAAAAACTTTTGTCATTCAACCACTCAATTTTAAAAGATGGAGTTGGAAACTCCTATTTTAATTATAAAATAATTTGAAAGGGAATTTTTACTTGAGCAATCGAGCATGGAATTAAACCGTTCGGTGATTCAAACGCTGGACACCGCAACCGAATAGGAAGAGCGTTCTCCATTCAGCTATAGGACCGGTGTAAATGTTTAAAAAAACTATAAATTATCAACTCATTATACTAATTAAATTTCTACGTGCTACATTTTAAAATGGAAATAGAAATTGCATTTCAAATGATACGAAAATACCTTGCAATTATCGATCGTATAACAATAGTTGATTGTGTAATGCAGTAACGTTCTTCAAATAAAGTCAGTCAATAAAACCGATAGAAAATTAAATCACCCAGTTATTTTTACATCGTTCTATGAATACATTTTCACCCTATTTTCCATATTTTGTTGCCAAGACGATGCAATTGTGAGGCGTGTGGAAGTGTTAGTGCTCCCATTTTTTTTTCATTTGCATGTAAAATTGAGAAGCTCTCAATACAGAGTGTTGAAAAATATATAATACACATATTTGAATAGTCAAAACTTTTTGCAATTCAATATTTAAACCTTTAAAATATATAATATTAATTTAATATGTCAGATCTGTGAACTACTCAACGCTTCGAGCAAACTATTCCTCCTTGGTTGCAATTACGTATTCTGAAGTCTTGGATTTTTTCATGTTCCGGGGCACGAGATGTACAATTGTCATATCCCGGAAAATTCTCAAAAGCCAATACCGTAGTCGTAGTACTGTAGTAATTTATGAAAAAAAAAACGAATATTTCTATGCATGAACACTGTCGGTAACTCAAAAAACATGCAAGTTTAATTTTAGAGTTACATATTGCAATTATTATAGATATGAATTGCTTTTGATTTTTAAAAATTTGAGAGATTCGTTTGATTTTTTTAGTGAAACCATTTCCTTCAAAAAATAATACATTAGGTCAGTAATTTTATGGCTCAACGCTCAGTAGTCATATTTTACATGATTAAATAAGTGAAAATTTTCAAAAAAATTCGTACTTTTTTTATTGCCTTCCAAAATGTACAAAGATTCTCAAGGTATAAAGATTCTCAAACTATATTTGTCTTAAATGAATGAAAATCAACATTTTTAAATTTTGTTAGAAAAGTTAGTCGCAATTCTTGGGTTGATTACTTAATTTAAATGTCGTGGGAACTGAGACTGTCAAAAAGCGTCGATTTTCCGAGAATTCATTCTCCGGACTTCTTGACACAGAATTCCTAGTAACAATGTTAATTGGTTCAATCCCTAGACAAACATTTATAGTTACGCATATTTCATTGTTTTTTTTTTCTAATCGATCAATAGAATTTATTATTTTCAAATTTCAATAAATGAATTTTTATTTTGTTTTTACATTTTCTGCCACTCATCCGATCCAGGCAAATAATGTAATGTTTACTTATTCGAACCTAAATCCAACCCTTAAATATATTTTTTTATATTCTGTAAAGTATAATATCAAATTTCATGTTGTTAATGTTGTCGTACATTAGAAACCAATACTTGACACTGAAAACAAAAAAAATATATCAACGGGACGCATTTTGTAGTTGTTTAGTTAGTGCATTATATTGTGTAATGTTTGTTTGTCGCGTAAATGTCTGCCATCTAAGATTGTTTGACAATACCTGTCGTTATTAAAAGTAATTCAATATGTATTTTACAGCAATGAATGTGCAAAAAGTTCAGGTAAATAATATTGTGTTTGTCAGGTGAAACTGTATCGATATTAAACTGCATTAAATAACACTGCAGAAATTCAATACCTTTGCGAAATTTTCCTTAAAAGCTTTTGCTGTAATGTTTGCCAAAAAATAGTTTTAATTACATAATACGTGTCAAAATATCCATTTACTTCAACGTTACTTTGCTTTTAAAACTGTCGCCAAAGCTTGCAGACAGTGGTTTGGTTATTTTATTAAACACAATAACTAATACCTGTTCACTTTTAAGGTGTTCACTGTCAATACTTGGTGGAATGGCATTATAATAAAAATAATAAAACATTTTTAGTACTTTTTCCACTCAATTTGGTTGACAGACATTAAGATTTATTTATTATATACACTAATTGTTGGTTTTTACTTTGGTAATGATAATTCATACCTAATTGGTTTTTGTCATAATAGTTTCATTGCTAAGTGGTCTTCAACTTTTTATTTATAGTTTATTTTCCTTGTATTTTACTTCAATTATTTTGCTAGGTTGTAATACCAATTGTTTGTCATACCTTGTTTTTATCACTTAACTTTTGTATAAATATCACTGTTTTATTGTTTTTCTTATCAGTTGACAATGCTCATCATGAGCGAAACCGCTCCTGATCTAATAAATTTTATGTGGAAAAAGTACTAAAAATGTTTTATTATTTTTACTAATACCTGTCGTTAAAAAAAAGATAAACACACCTAAAGCGAAATTATATACTTTACGCTCATCCGAACTTCCCAACTTAAATTTTTCAAAACATTGATTGTGTTAGTAAACAAAAAATCTATAAATAATGTTTAGAATATGCATATAATGAATTTTCTTCGATGTCGCTATATTTGACGAATAATTAAAAGGTCTCCTGAACTGACCTTAACAGCAGAGTATTATTTTCCTAGAAAATTTTATTAACGTGCAGTAGTTTATCAGGTTTAATAAAACAATCATAGAATGATTCATTGCTCAGAGACTGCGTTTTGCTGTTTGCTGTCTCTTTATTTTTATTAGGAAATATAATATAATACGTACACGGTTGGATTTTCTATATTAGAATAAACCAAAATTAGATATCTATTGTATTAATTTCACATTTATTTAATGTGATCAGGATCTTTCTGTCATCACAAACAATAGTCTTCTCACCAAGAGCAGTCAATTAAAATTACTCGAAAACCGGTCTCGACAACATTAAATAACTAAGGAATTATTTCAAATGATTAAAATATATACCTTTTCACCGAGCATTGACAGTGATTCATTTTAAAGTGATATCTGCAACATTTAAATAGAAAGCAATGATATTTAAATATCATTTTTTAAAACTCAAAAACAACTAATCTTGAAACTGTAATTTATCATTTAGATTACCAAAAACAAAGCTCTAAAATATGTCTAATGCAAAAAAATATATATATCAAAATAACCTATTACATACACAAACATAAAAACAGTGACGAAAATATTTATAATTTTTGACAGAAACTTATTCGTACTTCTTTCGGCAAGCGAAATTTTATTGTATGTATATTAAATTCAAATAGGGCTACTTTGTATTTTTAACCATATGTTTAAATTTAATGGCACATCGATAGGTCGATACCAAATGAAAAAATTTACGTACACAAATACAATATAAAGTTTACAGATTGGCAAAGTTAGGTTAAAATACTGCTTATTTTGTCATTTGTTTGAAGATTTATACGGAAAAATATCTGCAAAAAATAGTTATTATGAATATAAAGCTTAGGATATTATCTTACACACACAAAACAAGGATTATTGAAACTGTTATTCAAAACAAATTCAAAATGAAATTTACAAATAAATTAACAGAATTCCTACATTGAAAAATACCGCATTTAAAAAAAAAATCCATATCCGCTCTCATTGTGGAGTATATATATGACTTCCTAATGGAGGTATCTCAACAGAAGTTTTTTCTTCGGAACTGTTTATCACTGTCACTCAACCTCTCTTTTCCGAAAAAAGTAGTATGGATTGAAGAATAAGAATAGGACAGGAATAGTGATTAGTTAATCGCTCTCGCTACGCTCTGTTATTGAAGGAACGGAAAAGTGGAAGGAATTCTTTAGAGTTCACAAATACCCATCCCTTCGAACAAAAATCGATCGAGAAAATGCTGTTAGTACTGGGATTTGAACTCGTGAGAACCGACACGGAGCCCAACATCGCTAACCACTGTGCCATAAGACCGGGTATTGACTTTGGGGTGTTTGATAAGTAATTGTATTTAAAACATGACTGATCTCAATAGAAGTCAACAAATCATCACTTCTTATTTCAATTGCTTGAATAAAATTAAATCACTTAGAAAAGCCGGGTCTTGTAAATACTCCAATATATTATTTAATAGCATACACACTTTGATTTATTCAGTTTTTACCAATTAGGAAGTAAAAAGATGAATCATCGTATTGTCTCATTCGAGATAGATTCCAGAAAGTATTTATTTTTATTATTTTATCAGTCACTCTGTACAATAAAACTTGATAATCAGATGACCTTTGAAATTCTGAAAAATTAGTAATTCATTCAGAACACACAAACACGAACGATAGTTTAAAGGAGACTTTCTTGAGAAAATGTACGAAATGTGTTCTTTGAAGTCATGAATATTTCTGCTATCTATATAGATATATAATATATATAGATATATAGATAGATATTTGTGTTTGTAGAAATGAATAGAAATCTTACTATCAATATTATTTTTGCTGTCGCCTTAGAAATAAAATTACGAATAACGAATAAAACATTCAAACGTCGTTTTTAACGACGAACTAATACTTCTGAAAAAGAATTTTACATACAAGGAAACTCTGTGCATTGATTATACTAAACATGATTGTTCTTTTACCCGGAAAATTCTGAACATTTTCAGGGCACAGAATTTTCTGTACATACTAATGCTAATGTGATTTTGAAACAAACTGAATGAAATAATTAGTTTCTATTTTTTTACATTAACACTTAGGGTAACGAGTTCATTTTTAATTATTTTTTGATTATTTGTTCTATTGCTTCACACAAAAATACAAAATATTTTTTTATATATGAGGATCAATCTGGAAAAAAGCAGTATTTTTAAATCATAAAACGCATCGATAAAAGTGTAAAGTAAACTTATTAATTATTATTTTTAAATAAATTTATAAAAGCTATTATTTCAGATTTGGACCTAGATTATCTGTGTGCATTGACGCTCTACTGACGTAAATTTTAGGAAGAGAATCAACCTGAAATGTATTTTATGGTTCAATATTAAACGACTACCGATGTGTATACAAATATTCATCTTTTTACAAAAAAAAATGTTAATTTGAAACAAATAATAAAAATAGTACGACTCCTAAAAATCACAGTATATGCTTTTTATCCATATGTGAATAAATAATGACAATCCAATAAAAACGACGAGAATGGAAATATTTATTATACAATACAACTTTTGAACGCACATTTGTGGCCATGCTCCTCAAAGGGTTAAAAAATATTTTTTAATACTTTAATTCCAGCAATTCAGACATATATTTTTTTACGAAAATCACATAAATATTATGAAAACAAAACGTACATATCAATCAAATTTTAATATATGTATATTTTGACTCCATTGCGACTGCTAATCAATTTACAAAATCAATAATTTTTAATTAAAAATCAAATAATAATATTGGCTTTGTCAGAGCTTATTCTGGAATGGGTTGCTTACGTGTACTCTAACCGCAAAGCTCGACCAGCAATCTAATAAAAAAATGATTATGATGGCAATTTTATCTCGAATGAGGTAAGGAACAACTTACGAAGAAATTTAATTAAAAGTAATATAAAGGTATCAATTCGTTCCTTATACAACACCTTGAACACGTTCCACAAATCCTAGGAAAAAGTTAATTAGTTGATGAAAAAAATATTTGTTCGAAGCGTTAAGTAATGAAATATTGAGAACAAAAAACTATTTTTACCTGCTAGCAACAACAGTGATTAATGGAAAAATTATTACGAAAATAATGGAAAGAAAAAAAAACATTTATATAACAAAACTTTTTCCTCTCTCAGCGAAATTTTGCAAGTTTTCCGATTTGAAAAACATTTTCACGTAACAGATTTTCAAGATCAATGTTTATGTACGTTAACACCACAAAATGTTTTATGTTTTCGTTTTGTTAAATTTTAACTGTTTTGATTATCGAATGCAATGTTTTTTTCAAGTAGATAGAATAATACTTATAGCAATTTTTCAGTTGGTAGTGCTGTTGGCCGATTCTGAAGACTGTTATTTTCTCGTTACCTACAAAAATAAGTTTTTTTTTTAATATGATCTTAAATAATTAAAAACGTAATGTTTAACATGGTTGGACTCCATGATGAATCTCACGGGTTCGAGTCGCAGAACAAACATCATTTTTTCAGTCTATTTATCGATTTCTGTTCGAAGTCATCAGTATTCGTGATGTCTAAAATTCCATTCCCACCCTTCCAATTATAAAATTAACGGAGCGTAGCGAGAGCGATTAGTTAACCACTAGGCATCTCCTAGCCTTTTTCTTCTATTCTTACTCACGTTGAAAAATAGCGGTTAAACAAGTGATTAATAGGCAGTTTTCATAGAAAAAACTTCTGTATATATGCTTCACAATAGTAGAAATCTATTAATCTTATATATATAAATGAATGTCTGTTTGTTTTTACTTTATGCGTTGCCACACCACTCATCCGATTGCAATAAAGCTTTGACAAACTTTTTGGTTGCACTTCCGGGAAGGTTATATTATAATTAATTTATAGTAGGTAGCGCGTGTGTTGTATCATATACAATCGGCAGCAAACGTCAAACAGACAGAAAAAGAAAAGTTTCATTTAAATACACAATTAAAACACAAATGCTGTCTTTCTTTGATTAGCATTGCAACGCTTGCCGGGAACCGGCTAGTATTTAATAAAAATTGAAGGCAAAATTAAACATTTTTTTAAAACTACAAAGCTCTACAACTGAAAATAAATAATAAAATTTATAAAAATGAGGTTTTTACTTATATCTCAAAAAAATGTCAGGTTGAATAACAAACTCTTATCGTAATAAAATCTTCTATTGAGACTGTACAATCGTAGTTCACGTGCTCTAAAGGGGCAAAGACGTACGTAGTTAACAATATTCAAAAATGACATCTTCTTACCTCTAATAAATTAACTGATTAGGTTATAATATATTTTACGTAACCTTACAAAGTTTATAACAATAACTGTGCATTACGGTACTTCTTACGTCGAATAAAAACACGATTATATAATGAAAGAAAAACATCGATACTTTTGCTTGGTCGCCCTTGACAGAGATTTTACTGTTGTCACGAAAGCTCTATAACCCTGGTTGTTTCCCTTGAATTTTATAACATCTTTATTCAAAAACAAAATAATAATGAGGATTATATTACCATCGTTCAAATTATATTTTTTTTAATCTCTCTGTAAACATTTTTTACAGTATTTTATAATAATAAATAAATCACGTGTAATAAAATGTTAATGTATTGGATGATATGTGGTAAAAATATTTTGTTACTATGGCTGTATATACAAATATTTATTTTATATTTTCATTAATTTTTAGTTATTTACGAGTTGAAAATTTAAACAGTTAACTGATAGAAAAAAGAAAACATGAAATAGTTGAGTGACTAGTGAATACTGTCACTCAAATTCCGAACAAAAGTTTTCCCACCTTGGTCTTGAAAACCAAATTTTACAGGAGACATTTTTTTTTAATTAATTTATAAAAATAAATTACTTCAATGTTGTTAGTAAATAGTAATATATGGCCAATGCTTATCTTGATATTATAATAAAATTGTCTGTTCACGTTCAATTTTCAATAATAATAAAAAACTAGCGTATTAGTTTCCTAACGTTTCAAGGTTGTAAATATATCATCATTTTCCTTCGGCCCAAAATCATCAAAAGACATTTTTTGTGTGTACTATAAAAATTGGTATGTGTGGGTTACGTTCTTTTTTATTATCCACAGTCGATATGGTAAGAATTAGACTAGCGGTAAGATAATTATTATTTCAAAAAAATTAAATTCCTTACAGGAATATTACCCCACCAAATTTCTTTCAAAAATGTTATCATTTCACTCTCTTGAAGCTCGAAGATCGTTTTCAAGTTTAAAGATTTTTTTTCTTTTTCTTCGGGGCCGAGTTAATAATCCTAAAATTCTCATGACTATTAATTTACATGCTCCCAATTTATTCTTACGTGGGCGAATCTATGACCAAAAAATTTTGTTTCTAAAAACTTTTTCCTCGCGTAGGACGTATGAGTCGCCAGTTCCAAGGGCCGTTCGACTGATCAACTAATTGCCTAGAGAAGTGAACATTTTTGGAGACAGTATTTGTGAACTGTTTGTTAAGTTTTACTTTTTTATTTCATGATTTTGTACGATGATTTTGATGCATTATGTAGTGTTTTTTTTGTATTTTCTCATTATGTTTGTCAAGTGCATGGCGAATTGGCGTCAGCTGTTATTTCATGTACTGTACTTTTAATTTTTAAATAATAAATCAATAAATAAATAATCGGCGCGAACATCCATGCCTTCGAACAGAAATCGTGAAAATATATATTTTGATAGTAATTGCTTGTAAATTTCGACATTGAATGTTTGCAGACTTGCATGCATATGTTATGAAACGATACCGGTTCACGAACTATCGGATAGGAAACACAATTCTAGACTTCAAGCAGAATAACTAATGTAGTAAAACATCAAAGTTTAGTTTCTCAGTAACAACCGAATTGTTTTGCATAGTAACCACTTACAGGGCAAGTGATTTGCCTAATGTATGGTAACTTAATTATCGGTACTCGAACTCGCAAAGAGCATGGCAACACTGAATGTGAAACTAATATTAATTATGATTGAATTGTTTGATAGATTTCATGGAATTTTCCACGACGTTGTAGTCTGGCACTCTATGATATGACGGTAAATAAAATCGAACCAAACCAATATTTTAAATAAGAAAATATGTATATCAAAATCAGAATTAATTTATCAATGAAAGTTGTAGTTTTCATTATTAGTTTATCAGATTTTCATTTACGTGATATAATTTGTACACTGCTTATTAAATATTATACTTGAATGAAATTCGTTGTATTTTAATCTATAAATTTACGTTATGGTTAGCGTTGTTGGCTTCCATGCTAGATCTCACGGGCTTGAGTCCCAGTACGAACAGCATTTTTTCAATTGGTTTATCGATTTCAGTTCGAAAGCATGGGTGTTTGTGTTGTCTAAAAATTCCCTCCCACCCTTCCAATCCTTCAAAAACTGGGTGTAGCGAAAGCGATTAGTTAACTACTAGTCATTTCCTAGCCTCATCCTTCTATCCTTACTACTCTCTTTGTTGAGCGACTGAATACCAAACAGTTCTCGTCGAAAAAAGTTATGTTGAGATACCTCTATTAGGAGGCCATAGATTCATTGGGAGCGGATATGGATCAAAAATACAAAGAAAGGTTGTGTTTTTATTAATAGAAAATATTTAGAAAAAAATACTAATGAATTAATTTACGCAGAGCTTAGAAACGGTTTTACTTTGTAATAAAAATCTTTAAACAATCACTAAACTACCTGCAAGTTTCAGAGACAATTGTTTAGGCCGTAGAATTAAGATGGTTTTTTAAAACTATTTTCTTTAATAAATATGCTGTTAACATTGACAGTAACAAAAATAAGGTCCAAAAAATGTATGTAATTTACATAGTCGGTCTAAAAATTTAAACTTACCTATTATAATTATATTGCAAATTGAGTTCGTTGAACTTGAATATTTTTTGCGCAAAATATCGTTTCCATTTTGATATCACTCAAGAATACTGCGGGGCAGTACATTTTCTTGTGTTTTTAGGCTTTTCATTTTTGCGGCCAGGCATCTCTCTTTTACCAAATTTCATTAATCTCGCCCACTTCCGGGATTTCCCTCTTAACAGGCCAGAAAAAGAAAAAGGTGAATAATCGGATACTTCCTGTTCATCGTAAGACCTCACTCTTCATCACGTGTCAGTGACCTGATCGTTTATTCCGTAAAACATTTTTATATTATAATACAAAGAAAAATAGTTTTATTATAAAATATCACCTGCCAGTCTGTGTGTCAGACGAAAGAGTAGCTTATAATTTATTTGATTATAAATAAAAATAAAAAATCTAAAAAAATAAATCTAGTCTAAATATTTAAATATTTAAATTTAACTTCTCATCTCTTTCATATAACTTTTGTAATATTAATCTAATATATAAAAATGAATATTTGTTTGTTCGTATTGAATTGTATGCGTTGCCACACCGCTCATCCGATTGCAATATAACTTTGACAAGCTTATTGCTTGCACTTCTGGAAAGGTTATAGGTATATTGAAATTAGCTTACAGTAGGTCTTATATATAAAAATCAATGTTTGTATGTCTGACATACAGTTCATTTTGACAACGTATGCTTGCAATTACGCGAAGGTTGTAGTACAATAAACTTACACTAGGTAGCGCGTGTGTCGTACCATTGACAATCGGCAGCAAACGCTTAACAGACAGAAAAATAAAACATGCAGTTTCTTTGAGTGGCATTGCAACGCTTCCCGGGAACCGTTTAGTAATAAATAAAAATAAACAATCTAAAAATATAAATTTAATCTAAATATTGAATTCCTCATCTCTATAATAAAATTTTTGTACCATGAATTCAATACAAAATATTTATAAGAAAGATCATCATGGCAATACGGCAAAGCTATCGAACCATATTTTGCAATCACACAGCTCAAATTACTAAATGTAAAGACATTTAATTAATTCATGACGTTTTTAATTCAGCGGTTAGGTCTTGCATTTTTCTTTTCATTATAGCTGATTTGAGCAGTTTTGCACACCAGGTTGTTGAAATTGATAAATCCAAAGTGATTTTACAATTTCCCAGCATCTTTATTAGTTGGAGCATAAACCCATCTGAATACGTAAAAAACTGTATAGTATCAAACTTTCATACAAAGGCAGACATCAAATCGAACCATACCATTTCAAGCAACGTGACCATGCATGGCAAATAGTGTGGAAATCGTACCCAATTAGTCAGATATTTGCAGAATATTGTATCTCATTTAAAGCAAAGTTATTGCGTCCAAATGGAACAAATTAGTATTAACTAACTAGCAATTAACTTATCTATCAGGGCAGCTTATTATTCACGTTATCATTATAGTAATATCACGTGAAGCTAAAATCTATCTGATTATAAACGATATAAAATGTCAATTGAATTGACTCAAGTTGCATGTTATGTCGTGTTTTATATTGTTTAAAACATTATATTGAATACTTTTTCTAAGTTATAGTAAGCTTAATAAAGTAAATACGGATAAATCTCAGTAGGCATTTAGTTATGTCGGGTTCGTAGCGCAGTATTCAACGTCGTTGATTTCCGTGATAGATCTCATGGGTTTAAATCCCAGTACGAACAGCATTTTTCTAATCGATTTACTGATGTCTGTTTAAAAGCATGTTAACATGACTCGGTATTAATTTTTGGGCAAATTTCATTTATGGTGAGAATTTTTTTCACGATGTTATACCCAAAGCATAAATGAGGAGCAAACATTCAAAAAGTGTTTTGTCACACAAATACAAAGCTTGGAAAATGATGATTTAAGTGTTGCAAAAGTGACGGTTTGTATGAATGTGTCAACTTTATGATTTCATTTTAATATGAAAAAAAACCTTTTTGAACACTAATTTTGATTTCCATTCATAGGATTTATTATGGGCTATCAGAATTGATATAAAACGCCATTTTTCAAAATTTGTGACAAAACACTTTTTGACTGTTTGCTCCTCAAATCCCTACTGATGAAAGTCGTTACGACCAACCAACCAAGTAAGAATGATAAGTCGAGGTACAACAAGTAGGAAAGAATAAAAAAAATCATCGCTCAACTGTTACGAAGTATATTTTTTAGGAATTTGCAAACATTTTGTTATAGGAAAAACAGTGTTGCCATTTACGGTCGTAAACAATAAAAACAATTAATATTACTGGTAACATTTTTTTTAACACAATTAATTAAACTAAAACTTTTAAATGTCTGCCAGTTGTCATCACAAAATGGGTAGTGAGAGCTTATGCCTATAAAACTCTTCACATATCAATGATTGTTTGCTATGTCTAAAAACTCTCTTCCACCCTTAAAATCCTAAAATAACCGGGTGTAACGAAACCGACTAGTTAACCTCTATTTATGTTTTAGCCATATCTTTCTATCTCTACTCTGTTCGAAATGAAGTAGTTGAACAGCTAAATAACAAACAGTTTTCGAAAAAAAAAATTGCGATACCTACATAAAAAGGCCATATGCTTCACCTTGGGGTGGAGATAAGGATTAATAATATATATATTTTTAAATAAACTTTTTTTTTGTTTACTTAATTATTATTAAGTTATACCAAAATGAATGCAAATTACAATCAATATATCGGGATTTTCGCTCCCAATGTGGAGCATATGGACTTCTAATGGAGTTTATCTCAACAGAAGTGTTTCTACGAGAACTGCTTGTTACTCAGTTGCTCAACCTCTCTTTTTCCAAAGAGAGTAGGAATAGAAGGAAAGGGCTAGGACAGGACTAGTGGTTAGCTAATCGCTTTCTATACACCCCGTTCATAGAATAGGATGGGTGGAAGGGGGGAATTCAAGACATCACATACATCCATGCCTTTGAACATAAATTCATAAATCGTTTGAAAAATCAATTTATAAAATTGCCCGTACTGGGACTCGAACCCGCGACCTCCGTAGCGGTAGCCAACGACGTTGACCACTCGACCACACAGGCGCCATTGATATACAGATGTATTATTTGAAATCAGTTTATCTTAATAAACTAATTATTTAGTGTTTATTGCATTAAATAAATCCTTTTATGAAAAATTTATGATAGTTCTTTCTTTACAGCTCAGTTATGCTTGAGCTTTCAAAAACCGCAGCTTTTATAAAGCTTTTTTTCTAGCGCGCAGTAAATACTTCTGCTAATGACAAGCCGTCTTGTCGTTCCCTGCACACCGTTATTCAATTGGATGTGGTAAGTTCGCTTCGATTGGTCACGTGAATTTGACAGAAAATCTATAAGTCCCGACAACAATTATTATTTGCGATAATTCAATAAATGTTACGGAGACAATACTTCGCAAATATTTTATATAACTACGTCAAGGGTGGAAATCATGTATACAATATATTTATTACGTAATTTTTGTTTATAAATAAATCTGTCATAGATAAGCAGTCAGTCAATTTATTTGGAAATCGGATACGTCGTAATAATTCATCATAATATATATTTCATCATTATATATATAATATTGCAATATAATCCTAACTATTATATTTATAAATAAATAAACAAACCAGTTACAGTTAGGGCATCCAATCCCGTTCAATTTTCTGATCCAGAAATTCAAAGAAAAACGTTTTGTGACAATCGGGAAAAAGGTATACCAAATCGAGGATTTCAATTTCCTCGGTGAGCTAAAAAAACGAGGTTTGGAGATAATCCGGGGAAAAAGTATAGCGAATTGAGGATTTCAGATTCCTCGGTGAGAAAGTCTCAATTCCGGGATTGAAAATTAATGAATCCCGAAATCCCGGGATTGGATACCTTAGTAAACAAGTCACTGCTTATTCGATTTGAATTTCTCCTTAACTCGTTTAGCACTTATTTAACTTCTAGTAACTTGCGGAACTCACCACGTATATGAACAGACTTTAATATGAATTATTAAATGAGATCGTAAATTGTGATTCAAGAGTCTCGATTTTTCTCGTACGGAAATCGGGACAAAAATAAATAATATCTAAAGATACAATTAACAATATTGAAAATTATGAAGACGTGGAAAATTGCAACATAAAGTTGGCTTACATCGTCGTTCATTGCATCATTGACCTCATACTAGATTTTCGCTCGTTTCGGTTAAGTTGATAAATGCATGACTTTACTGAAAAGATAGGTCGGAGGTCAAATGTTGGCAAGGATAATGTATTTTTTATCAATCTTTATTTTAGATCTAAAACATGAGCGTTTTTTATGTCAATTATTCTCGAATTGCGATATGGACTTACAAAATATCTCATCTAGTTTATCTCGTATATTTGGCACATTGGCATTAACTATGGTGCCAAATTGTTTTTTTATATATGTAAAAAAGTTAATTATATGCTTCTGATTTGCTTTAAATATCTTAAAGTAATCCATCCAAAGAGGGTATATTTAATTTGTATTTGAAGCGACTCTTCTTATATTAAAATTATTCAATTATATGTTATAATACATCATAAAAAAATACAACTTTCTATTAGTCGACTATGCAAAATTGGTAACAGATCCAAATTTTCTAAATAAATACGGAATAGATTTTATCTAATATATAAAAATTAATGTTTTTTCGCTCGCACGTGCTGCCACACCGTTTATCCGATTGCAATGAAACATTTACAAACTTTTTGCTTGCACTTTCGGGAAGGTTATAGGCATAGTAAAATTAGCTTACTAGGTCTTATATACAAAAATCAATGTTTGTATGTCTGCCATACAGTTCATTTTGACAACGTATGCTTGCACTTACGCGAATGTTATAGTACAATTAACTTACAGTAAGTGGCGCGTGTGTCGCACTATAAGCAATCGGTAGCAAACGTCAAACGTCAAATTGGCAGAAAAAGAAAACATACACTTCAATAAACACAATTAAAACACAAACATTTTCTATCTTTGAGTGACATTGCAACGCTTGTATGTTAAATTCATCAAAAGAAAATACTCATAATCCTAAGTGTTCATAATTTTCATATACGTTTTTTTCATTTCATGGCCTTTTGACATTTTCTTCGGTATTTCCTTGGACCATATCTATATATATATAAAGAAATGATTATCATAATGACAATTCGAAACGATTTTGAATAACTGGTACTCACCAGGAAGCCTACACGTGATTGTAAACAGACGCCAGTCCCCGAGATCTCGTGCAGAGAGTTTCGCGTTGCGTAAATATTAACCCATCGTCAGGCTCAGGCTTCTTCAGATAACTTGATATCAACCGCTTACACGCCCTCTCATTCCGCATTTCGTTTGACAATTAGATTGATTCAAGTAAACTTATTCTCCTAATGCACTATTACTCGTAAAAACATAATATATGTATATTTCAATAGAATCTTATTCAAGTTTTAAAATTATTTTTGTATAATGTTCGTTGATTTAATTTCAGCAAATTTTAGATTACATTGTTAAACTTAATGTATGTTTGGAATATTATATATTCCTTTATTATCTTTTCCTTTCGCCTGGCGAGTTTCTTCTTTGAGAGTTTTTTCTTGGCTGGTTTATTATCCATAGCGGCTGTAGCTACGACCTCCGCAGGGTGGACTGGAGGAGGGCTCAGAGGGGCTCGCGCGAGCCACATGTTAGATTTAACCACGGCCGACGAGCCTCTTGTTAATTTAGGAGAAAACCATATTTTCAGATCAAGTTAGAACATAACTGCAATTTATTAGTTATATATTATCTACGACAGCTTCCAGTATACACAGTAGTACATTTTTAGACATTTACATTGATTAGTTTATGATTAAATGCATATTCTTGCATATTATAAGTGTATTAAGTAACAATCGTGTTCTTATTTAAGTATTTTATATAATTGCATAGGAGTAATAAATCGCTTTGAGATTAAGCGAGCCATTTGTTAACGTATTGACACCCCACCGCTGGACCTCCTCCTTTTCAGACAGACACTTCGATGTGAAAGGGAGAAGACATGTACGGATTGATACGACTGTAAGCACGATACGTTATTCTGCACGAGCATGGAGCACAGTTTACCTGAATATGATCAATAACGAGCCGGTCGACATCTAAACCTTTGTAATCAGCATTATATTCGACATTTCTCAAGAGCTGGAGAAGAAATTCTGCAGATTTTTAGGCCATCTGTCTTGTGTGGTTCCGAACTGCTTAGCCTAGACGCAGCGATTGCCTCCGCTTTTAAACTTTTTGAAAGGAATGCATTCTTTCTTGTCAATAATGTTCTTCAGGTATTTGAGGGCACGCCTGAGCGGTATCCGTTTGATGGCCGTAGAGGTCTTATGAGTGTTCTTGAAATGAACTCTCAGTTTCGATACCCGCCCCGCGCCTTGCAAGACTTGTCTGGTTCACGGGAATAACGACCCATTGTATCCGCTTGAAATGGGTTTCAACCGGAAAATACCGAAAGAGGGTTAGCTAGTAATCATATTTATATAGGGTCTTTCAATAGGGACGCTCGAAATTTGTTAAAACTACTTTCAATAAATCGTGATATGTGCTGTATGGCACGTAGCGCCGTCTTGTTGGAACCACATCATATCATCCAGTTTAGGCTACAAGAAGTTGCTGATCATCGATCTATAGCGCTCGCCGTTGACGGTTATGGCAATGGAAGAAGTATGGACATATGATTCCGTCAGACAAAAATCCGGAGCAAACAATTACTTTCTCGACTCTCTCTTTGGTGCTAGTGTATCTCGTATGGATTGGTATCGCCCCAAATCCGACAATTTTGCTTGTTCACATATCCATTCATCCAAAAATGGGCTTCGTCACTGAAGATGATTTGATTGGCTAATCGACATAATGAGACATTTCAAAGACGAAAATAAATCTCTCAAATGACACAAGCTGAGTCTACCTATATATTCTCGCAATACATGTTGATGAAATAGAATAATATAGCAGTTCGTCTACATCTGCGCGCGCATCGCCTGATCCGTATGCGCTCGCTCCCTGACCGTGAACATGGGAACCTATCTCGGGTCACGTAAAATGTTTCACAATATGACATGAATCATTGGCAGGCTCGATGGGAGAATTCTTTTAAGGGGAGGCAAACTTTTAAATTCTTTCCAAATGTTAACCCTTCCCTTACTATGCAAAAAAGCACAAGCTTCTGAGCTGTGTATCTGCTACACATCAGGCAAACGGGAGTGAATCATGACAATTATATGTAGTACTGCTGTAGTAGTGTTATATAATTGTCATGATTCACTTCCGTTTGCCTAATGTGTAGCAGATACACAGCTCAGGAGCTTTTGCTTTTTTGCATAGTAAGGGAAGGGTTAAATGGCGAATGGAGATAACCAAAGTCCTGACTCCTAATTTTCTGGACTAGCCAATTCATAACTAGCCATGGTTACTTCGCTGCCAATCTCTTCAAACTTGGCTAAGTAAATAGTCCTAAAAGTAAATGCGAATATATGATTCAGGATGCTGATCACATCATCTGGGAATGTCCAGACTTAAATAACGAACGGTAAAAATTAAAAAGATGTTTCACAATATGAAGTGAACAAGTAATTTTTGTGTTCCAGGACATGTTCTGAAACAATTAATTTCCTAGTTAATGGCGTCTGTTAAAGACAATTGCTTAAGCTCCCTTCTTAGAGAAGACATGTTGAGGAAAAGTTTTTATTTAATAGTTTTTTGTCTGCAGATACCGAAATGACAAAACACGGTTCGAGTGAAAATACTGTAAGAATGTATAAAAAAATCAATTGAATTGAAATTCATTTTGAATGTCATTAAGCGACGTCACTCAATATAATTTTGAGAAATATTTTTATTTAAGATTTACAATTATATTCTGTTAAAAAAACTTCATTGAATCGAAATATTTCTCTTCCAGTGAGGTTGAACAGAGTAAACGATCAAAAAAGGCGAACTCTTACATTAGACACTCATTTTCATCTCCGCAGGACAGTATTGACGTTAATATAATAAAACATCTCTCGGCACGTGTCCATTATACTTTGGAAGCTCAGCAAATACGTCAACTCTTTTTTTTCAATGATTTCAAAAATAGAAATCAGTCAATGATTTTTTTTTATTATAGTTTCAAAATCGAAATCGTATTCATTAAATAATTAACTCAGTCGCTAGGCTAGAGATAGAGTTTCTAAACCCAACTCGACCAGAATTTTAAGATTTCCGAACTCCGGTACCTAGAATTCCAAGTTGATTGTATAACAGTTAGGAAAATAAAATAATAAATGTATTAAAAATTTCAAATTCGAATGTTTTCAACGGATTGAATTTTGGACTCAAACCCGAGTTTCCGAAATACCGGACCCGGTAGTAAATACTTAATATATATATATATATACCAATAATAATTTCCGGTGTTCCTTTTAAGAATCAACTTGAATTTTTTACCACTAGACCACATAAACTAACCCTTAACTGGATTCAAATCCTAATCGAAACACTGACTTATCAAATTATATTTATCTTTGTAAACCAAGCTAAAATTTAAAAGTGCCTAAATATAAGTTTTGATAATTCATCCAACAATATTTCTCCAAATCGTTTTTTTAAGCTGACAATATTCTTAACGTAACAATGATTCTCTTCATAAATATTACCGACTGAAATTTCTTATTTTTCTATTCCGTTTAATTTATACATAATTTTGAACGTCTTTATGTTTTTCACTAAGCAGTTTTCCCGATTTTTCAGCACGCGTAGCAATAAAAGAAAATTACGTAGGTATATTGGAGTTTTCTTTCGTGTCCTTACAACAAAAACTGTTGCCATCCAACGATAAATGCTAGGGAAATTCTCACATCAAGATAAGAGTTTTGCGGAAAATTCCAAACAATCTGTTAAGTTTAAATTATTGTTCATTTTCTTTTCATTTTAAATTAATATATCGAATCATTTGAAAGAATATTTGAGTCTCTTTGTAATTTTTAGCTTTAAACTTCGGCTGGTGATTGTATAAATATATATTAGACTGTTTCGATTTATTGTTGTTTTCTTACCAGCGTTAGTTTTATCTAGAACAGGGGTGGGGAAACTTTTCATTTTTCAAAGGCCACATTTATGAATCTGATTCAGCATAAGGCAGGAGTGAAGATAACGTTGATACTCCCTACCCTTTTTTTTAGAATGTCGAACATATAATTAGTTGATAACGCTCTTTTTCCAAGCGTTTACGTATAATTTTTTGATCAAAGTGAATATTTTGATCAAGTCAAAAGGCCGCATCAGATTAGCCAAGAAGTTGCAAGTTCCCCTCTCATTTATCTAGAAGGACAGTGTTCTGCCTAAGGGTTGCAGTATAGGATAACACCGGTGCTGTAAAAAAGCTTAAGAAGAGCAAAAAATACAACCGATTGGAATATCGATACCGGGTGATCGGGTCCTAATTATTTCCGGCCGCATCGGTTAGCGTTGTGGGCTTCCGTGCTGGATTTTGCGGGCTCGAGTCCCAATACGAACAGCATTTTATTTCGATCGGCTTTTCAATTTCTGTTTCAAGGCTTTGTTTGTGATTTCTGAAAATTCCCTTGCACTCTTTTCGATCCTTTAATAACCGAGAGCAAATAGTTAACCTCTTTTCCTGCCCTAGCCTCATCCTCATAAACCTTCTACTCTCTTTGAAGAACAGAAGATGAGCGACTGAGTAACAAGAGGTTCTAGTAAAAAAACTTCTGTTGAGATACTTCCATTAGAAGGCCATGTGCTTCACATTGGGAACGGACATGGAAACAAAATAAAGATCATAAACGTAAACGGGTGTTTTTTTTATTAATTAACTTACGATGTCTTAAAATACAAATACATCATTGAAAGACTCATCAACATTAAGACAACTCTTTAGTTTGGTTTATTGTTAGACAAAGCAAACCATTTGAAAACCCAACTGTGTTTCGCACGCTTTATGTTTCTTTGGTCTTAAGTACGCTTGAATATGGATACATTATTTTGAGCCCATATGAAAGTTCATACAAGCTGCAATTGGAGAGAGTACATAAGAAATTTCGAGGATATTATTACTTCAAAAAATTTTAATTCTTCTCCTTTGATAATTCTTTAAAGGAATACTACCCCACCAAATTTCTTTTCAACGCATTGCCTAGAGAAGTGGACATTTTTAGTGATAGTATTTGTGAACTGTTAAATTTTACTATTTTATTTCTTGATTTCTTATGTTGATTTTGATGTATTTTCTTCTTCTTCTTTGGCCATGTTCGCTCCCTATGTGGAGCATATGGCCGCCACGCGGCACCTCCATGTTTCCCTGTCTCCCGCCAATAGCTTTGCTTCCTCCCATGACATGCCAGCATCCCTCAGTTCCGCCGAGTACATCCTATGGATAGTACCCGACGGACGTCCAGGACGCCGGAATCCCACCGGTCGAAAGAAGAGGCAGGCAGGATTGAGGCTTTCCGGAGGCATCCGCAGCACGTGACCCAGCCAGTTCCAACGTCTCTCCATAACCACTGACGTGACGGGACGCTGTCTTGTACGCTCCCTTATCTCTGAATTCCTCACAAAATCAAACCACCTCACCCCCATTATCCGACGCAAGCATCTGTTCTCGAAGCTCAGTATACGGTTTTTCTGAGTCTTCGTCAGGTGCCATGATTCGCAACCGTAAAGCATTACCGGCAGAATGCAAGCGTTGAACAAGTGGCATTTGGTTTTAATCGAGTACAGCTGTGTGTCCCAGACAGTCCGCATTGAGTTGAATGTGGCTCCAGCCATTCCTAAACGAATGGCGAGCTCGTTTTTTGTACTACCGTCTTCGGGGATATGTACGCCGAGGTATCTGAAGCTGTCAACCCTCTCGATGATCTGTCCCGCGCTGGTAAGGGTCCTATCAGAGTCATGACAGGTTTGGTTACACATCACATTGGTCTTACTAGTATTAATTTTTAGACCAATGCGACCTGAGTTAGTTCCTAACCCATCAATAGTCTCCTGGATGCCCTCAATGGATTTATCGAATATTACAGCATCATCGGCATATTCAAGGTCACACAGCTTCAGACCGGGACCAACAGCTACACCTCGATCAGGCGGAATTGACCTGCGAAGTATGAAGTCAAGGATAATAATAAACAGGAATGGTGCAAGAACGCACCCCTGTCTCACTCCGGTAGTGACCCCGAACCATTCGGTATTTGAGTCACCGATTCTCACACAACATGCACTATTCTCATGTAAGGATTTGATAATGGCCACAATCTTTGGCGGAATCCCGTAGGCATCCAGTATCCTCCACAAAGAGGGTCTGTGCGGACTATCAAATGCCTTCTCATAGTCGACGAAACAACAAGCAAGAGCACTGTTAAATTCATTGCTCTGCTGGAGGAGACATCGAAGATTGTGTATTTGGTCCGCACACGACCTTCCAGGGAGGAAGCCCGCTTGATTTTTCCTAAGTATTTTCATAATGGGACCTCTTATTCTCGCCAAGAGAATGTGTGCCATTACCTTCCCAGGAATACTGAGAAGAGTTATGCCTCGGTAATTGTTACAGCTGAGGGGATCACCTTTTTTGTGGAGTGCTAACACCTCACCGTCCACCCAGTCCCTAGGACAACGCTCACCGTCCCACACCCTGGCCATCAGGTGATAGAGAGGATGTAGGACGGCGTTAAGACCACATTTCAGAAATTCCGAATGTATTCCGTCTCCACCCGGTGCTTTGCCGTTTTTAAGCCTCTTCACTGCCAAGATGATTTCGGCATGTGTGGGCGTACGGTCTGAAATACCGGACACTCGGGGGAGGTCCATAGATGTAGCCTCTTCGGTTACGTCAAAAGGGTCCTGGGGGGGCGGTCGGTTCAGCACCTCGCAGAAATGATCCTTCCAAATCTTTTTAACGCTTTCTGCGTTTGACTCTATTGCTCCATCAGGGCCCCGAATTGGCCCGGGAGTCGGTGGTCGCTTTCCGCAGACCTCGCGCGTGATTTTAAATAACTTCTTGGTATCATTTCTGCGGGCCGCCACCTCAGCTGTCTCAATTTGCCGATCCAAGAATCGGCGCTTGTCAAGTCGCGCAGACTTCTTGACAACTTTGTCCTGATTACGATAATCAGCGCGACGTTCTTCAAATTTTTTTCAGGGTCAGCTTCACTTTAGCTTTTCAGGCTAAAAGCACTGAAGGACAGTGAAGCTGACCCCTTTGATGTATTATGTAGTTTTATTATATATTTTGTTTTAGTATATTTTTCAAGTACATGGCGAATTGGCGTCAGCTGTTATGTCATGTACTGTAATTTTAATTTTTAACAATAAATAAATGAACTCTTAGCAGATTAAAAATCTTTTAATAAACAACGAACTATTTTATGAAAACATTTGTCGGTGTATATACATTTAAAAGGGAACAAATGTCACTGCTTTAATCAATTTTTGGCTAGAATAAAATATGAACAGTCAGAATAAAAATATTATACGCTCAGATTTTTATAACCATTTTGGTTATGTTAGGTTAGATTTTTTTAGAATTTAGTTTAAATTCTGACCATAAATCATTTATTCTGCCCTCTGTACACTGACCGATATATTATAACCATTTAATATAAATTCAGACCAATGTGGTAAAAACTATGACCGTAATAAAATTCAGACCGGTTAAATACGAGCCCATTTAAAAATCGATTTAAGTAATTTATTTTCAATACCAAAATGCCGATATTTTTTCATTTTAAAAAATTGTATTCGTGTATCCCGGTTCCCAACAATTCCGATGTTGATGTCGCTAGTTCTGCTTCATTGAATTCTCGTCGTATTTTTGTATTATGTATTAAAGTATTATTGTTCTAGCCATGATTTGTTTTCTTAAAAATAAACAGAAATCTGATATTTCTTTGTAATTATTATAAATTATAGGCTTATCATTATAGGCTCCAAAAAAATGACAATAGAGCTCACGTAAACTACAGTAGCGAAATTGCAATTGCATCGTACTTTGAAACTCAATCCTGACTAGTACAGATTATAGTTTTCGTGGAAATATTACCTCAATACGTTACGTGAAGTTTGTGGTGGGATTCGATTCGTTGAATTGGTAGCCTTAGGGATTCGGGTAACGATGTGGAAACTCGGATCGACAAGAGTATTTACCTTATTCCATAACCGCAGGCAAGGTATGACAAGGTTTTTGGCCAAGGCATATTTCGGTTTGGATATTGCACGTGCTTATATCAGAGATAAAGGGTCGGGTGACCTTTTGATACGTCAATACTTTTCCTTCGGACATTTAGTGTTTAATTTGTAAAAATGAAAGGCTCGTATTTAACCGGTCAGAATTTTAATACATTGGTCAGAATTCATATTAAATGATCTTATTATATCGGTCAGAATTACAGAGGGCAGAATACATAATTACGGTCAGAATTTATATAAAATAGTTATAATTGAAATGAAATTGAAAAAAAAAAAAAAAAAAAAACCTAGCCTAACCCAACCTTGCCAAAATGAATATAAAATATTCTTACCGTTCGTTTCATTATTCTGACCAAAAATTGAATTTTATTCAGACCAAAAGTTTATTTGAATTCTGACCAAAAATTGATTCAAACTCTGACCATTTATTGTGTACCCAAATAAAACACATTTTGTGTACTAACTACCATACTGATCAGTATATATATTCCTTTGTACTTATTTCCACTTTTATTTACCAAGATCAGGACCAGTTTCGCTAATGCGAGCATTATCACATGATAATTAATAGAATTTAACAGTTATCAATTGAAACAAAACAACTTTTTATTTCAATTAATTTTAATTTGTTTTGTTTTGCTTAAATTTTATTAAATTATATTCCTCATCAGTTGATAATGCTCGCCATGAGCGAAACCGGAACTGATTTTGGTAAATAAAAGTGGAAGTAAGTACAAAGGAATATTGTGTTTTTTTTTAATATAATGCCCTTCCACCAAGTATTGTCAGTGATGGGCGTAACGAGAGCGATTAGTTAACCACGAGTCCTGTGCACACATTACAAATTTGACAAGAGACATAAAAAATGTTTCTTTATGATTCTGGGCCAAATGAAAATTATGAATTATTCACAATCTTGACGTGCACAGAGACTGGTAAATTGGTTTATAATTGATTTTATGTAATATTAATTTTATATTTTTCCCCAAAGAACCTTTTATTAGTCTTTTTTCATGATCGCAATTTTCGCAGGCCCATAGTTTTTCAAAAATAAAAGCTAAATTATGATACTCAGTCGGCATTTTCAGCTTACATCCTTTTGATAGAACGTGTGTTAATTTAATTACATTGAGATTATTGAAAAAAAGATGATTTGAAGAAACTGTGGGTGACGTCCTTTTTCCTCTCCAAAGTCAATATTCTTAATATTTTAGAATTAATAAGCTAAATAAACAATAAAGTCTGTTACACTAGCCTCCTCTTTCCTCCACCGTTTGGCCTTTATTAAATTTTCGGATAATGCCAATATCTTTTGAAAGATTCCCCCATCTATACGTCATAGAAATCGACAATGAATTATTATGGTAAAATATGGTAAACCAAATTCGAATAACATTTGATTCGACGACTCTAGTAAAATCAAAACACTGACGTCATATATTAAAACAACATATCGACCCATCGTATTCCGTTTATTAATAAGAGGTAATATTCAATAAATTTGAATATTCGTGTGTTTTTATGGTAATTTAAATCCTTTGAAATATTCTGTGACGTTTACAATGAAAATATTTCCTTTGAAGTAACATCCACTCTATGGCTTTAAATGGATTTGAAAAACAGTTTTTCGTTTCATTTGCGACTTTCAAAAGCGTTTTTTTCAATTTGTTAACCCGGTTCCAAATATAAAATTTTCAAATTAAAAGTTTTAATTTCAGTCGTTATAAAATCCATTTTCTCTGTATTAGAACTAAAATATTGTATCTAAATAAATTATAATATTGAAAAAACTGAATTTGAAAGAATCTAATTCCGACTATTGTAAGTTATGATTTTAGGGTTTCAGCAATTTTAGGGACGACACCTCCCCCCTACTGTCTTGATATTTTTTGTCATTTTATATGTGGGAGTTCACAACATTTTATGATTCGACACACCTACTGTCTATTCTGTATAGTTTATGTTACATTCGTGACGTAGTTTCTCAACATTTCGGGACTCGACACCCATGCTGTCTCTACGGTATATTGTCACATTATTGATGCATGGCTCACTGTTTTGTTTATTTTATTATTTAATTAAAAAACTTACTTGAAACTGGCAAAGTGAAAAAATAAAATAAGTAGTTTTAAAGAGGCTATAAATCAATGAATGCGTTGAAAACATTTATTTTTTTTGTTAAATGGGTTGTGTTTTTTGAAACTATACTGTCTGAGGAAAAATAGCGATTAAAATTGTATTATTGATATATTTTTTTCAACAGTGCTTAGATATACCAAATAAACTATGTTTAAAAAAACTTTAAACGCTTTTTCACTATTTTATTTGTTTTTTTTTTAAAACATGAAATATTTCCTCTCTGTTAAGTGTTAGCATCTTATAGCCTCAGGATCAGATCGTTTTGTGCTCAAATAGTTACAAACATTTTTTTAAATTCAACATTTTAGATCTTATGCATGGGTGTTCGTAATTTCTCTTCTACTCGAGTTGATATCTGTTGAGAATATTTTCGTAAATACATATTCGATGGCTTAGTTCCATAGTATTACAACTAGAAATTGGTCGTTTTGATATATGGCCGACCAAAGTTTTGACGCATCTAAATGTAAAATGTGATAATAATTATTTTGCTCTTCTTTTTAGTGAATCATACAGCCATTTTTTTCAATTCAATTATTTACAGTTAATCTCCGATTCTACGTTTTTCAAGGGACCGTAATAAGGAAAGCTTTAAATAATACCAAAATATTTGTTTCATTCGTAAGCAACTTATTTATTCACTTATTTAGTCTTTTTATTAAAGAATAAATATATTTTTTTAAATTACGTAATACATACTAAGTTGCTCAGTTGCAGTTTGGCACCTACATTTTGACAGAGACTTTAACTGCATACGTTTGTAAACTAACTCGTTTTGCTATGTCAACACGTATTTTTCCTGGTTTTTATTAAGGTCTTGATTTCTTTCAGTTTCTTAGCTAGATTTCTAGTATAATTCATTTAGGCATTTTAGTTTTGAGTTAGAAAAAAATGGCGAAACGAGATGTGAAGTAAGACTATTTATGAGTGAAATTAGAAATATTCAACAAAAACGGTAAAATTTTGGACGGGACTGGGGTATCTAGAGCCTTTTTGTGATCCGGGGATTTCGGGATTGATTAATTTTCACTCAGCGGGCACTCGACGTGAAATCGTGTATAATTTGAGAAAGGTTTTGGTGAGTCGTTTTTTTTTTAGTCCACCGAGGAATTTGAAATTCTCAAATCGCTATACTTTTTCACCAGAATATCTCCGTAATTTTTAAGCTCACCGAGGAATTTGAAAATCTCAAATCCCTATACTTTTTCCACTAAATATTTACTTGGCTCGTTTTTTTTTAGCTCTTTCAAAGCCAGAATACTATAAATTTTTGGTATTTGCTAAAAATTTTCCAATTCCGAAATCCCGGGATCGCAACCATACCAATCCCGGGATTTTGGGATCGCAAAATTGAACGGGATCCCGGGATTGGAGACCCTAGACGAGACCATAATATTTAGACGATAAATCGGGGAACAATTAACGCGGAATTATTTAATATTGTTCATATAAGTGCTTTTTCGGAACTATGAAAAATAAAAGATCGACGCCGGAAAACGAATAATGCAAGAACGGTATATAAGGTTTTCACTGTTGTATTAATTTTGCAATAATGGAAAAAATTATAAATAACATTCAGAAATCGCCGAACTAATTATAAATTCAATATTGTAGCTATAATATAAATGTAATTCTGGAAATAAAACACTACACGATGTTAATTAACTTAAGTGCAACGTTGCTTCTCCGTAAAATATTTGTGGCCGGAAAATTTATCTGCATTGTTCATTTACAAGGGAGAATGCCGCTAAGTTTTCTGCGAATGCGTGGGTTTTTCTGGTATGTTGTTAAACTTCATTGCGCCATAGCGTAGAGCCTTAATCGACGAGACGGCTGCCATTGAGCTTTCTTCTTATCGGCAAGTAAAAGAAAATAAAAACTCAAGTATATGATTCACATTTAGTTCTGGGAAAATTTATATTATTGTGAGCCGATCGAGAGATGTTACAATGGACATTTTTTTTTATAATAAACACAAAAACGCTAAAAAATTAACACAAAAAAAAATATATAAAAATGTGTAACTTTAACTTTAACAGTATTTAAGGTTAAGGATTTCGTTTTTAAGTGCTTGGTGGAATTTTTTTTTTTTTTTTTTTAAACCATGTCCGCTCCCAATGTGGAGCATATGGACTCCTAATGGAGTTTATCTCAACAGAAGTGTTTCTACGAGAACTGCTTGTTAGTCAGTTGCTCAACCTCTCTTTTTCCAAAGAGAGTAGGGATAGAAGGATAGGGCTAAGACAGGATTAGTAGTAAGCTAATCGCTCTCGATACGCCCTGTTCATTCATCGATTGAAAAATCAATTTATAAAACTGCCCGTACCGGGACTTGAACCCGGGCCCTTCATAGCCGAAGCTAACACCGTTGACCACTCGACCACACAGGCGGAATTTCAAAACGTAATTTGAATCGTTCGAATTGTGTATACTCTCACGATTTCACTCACGACACAGTTGTCTGCTTTTCGACATCTTTATGCGTTATGGATTATCTTTAACACGTAATAAAACATGTGGAAAAATACACAATTCGAACAATTCAAATCCAGCAATTAATCTATTTCACATTATTGGACTTTCATTCATGAGGTTACGGGCTCAAATCTCGGAATGGAATCTATTCTATATAAAATGTTAGTTTAATAAATGTAAAGCTTGGACATCTATGATACATATTATATATCCATACCTCATCGTCCACCTCATTCCGATTCATTAAACCACCCATCATGTTTTAGACTTGGATCTATCATTTTTCAGATATTGGCTGTATAATATTGTGTAATATTAATTATATGAATTATTAATCATTTAAAAAGGACAATTCATATACATTTAATATTAAAATTTAATGTGCATACGTACAATTCAACAGACAGGTTATTTATTAAAAGCTGTGTCATGCGGATTTCCGCAACAAACGAAACTTCACAAATACGGAAATTTAATTTGTACTAAGCACTTGGTAAATAAGTACTAGAGCTTTCAATTCCGGGATCACGGATGTAGATCATTTTTTCACGATCTCATAATCCCGTGATGGTCTTAATACCAATCCCAGGATTTTTACGTTCATTTTAACATATTGTAAAAAAAATCTAATTGAAAATCTAAATGCTTTTACTGATTTTACTGATTTCCATTAATAAAATTATTAATAAATTAACTCCTGACGGTAGACTAAAGTTTGTTTATTTGTTTTTATATACGTGTCTACTCCTAATGTGGAGCATATGGTCTCCTAATAGAGGTTTCTCAACAAAGTTTTTCTACGAGAAATTGTTACTAAATTGCTCAACCTATCATTTTCAAAGATAGTAGTAGGGATAGAAAGATAAGGCTGGGATAGGGCTAGTGGTTAACTAATCGCTCTCTTTGCGCCCAGTTATTTAAGAGCCGGAAGAGGTGGGAAGGAATTTTGAACATCACAAAACACCCATGCCTTCGAACAGAAATCGATTGAGAAAATGCTGTCCGTACTAGAACTAAAAACCGTGAGATCCGGCACGGAAGCCAGCAACGCTTACCGCTGTACCATAGCACCCAATGGAATATGCTTATTATACCTACATAATAAATAAATGAATTGTGGTCTTATTCCTTCTCATATTTTGTAACAGTTTTTTTCTATAATTTTATACAAAACACAGTTGCGATCAAATATTTTTTAGGGCAGGATCAATGGCACCCTGCCATTGAAGCCTCTGATGATGAAGATTTATTTATTGTTAAATAATTACAACTTTTAGGGTGTTCACTGTCAATACTTGGTGGAGAGGCATTATATTAATAAAAACACAATAATCCTGTGTACTTCATTCCACTTTATTTAATATGTCAGGACCGGTTTCGCTCATTGCGAGCATTGTCAACTGATTGTCACGATTGATGAACATTGTCAGTTGACAATGCTCGCAATGAGCGAAAACGGTCCTGACATATTAAATAAAGTAGAATGAAGTACAAAGGATTATTGTGTTTTTATTAATTACAACTTTCGTTAAAAAAAGCTTCCATATATAAAATAAGCTCAACTGAATCTCATAAGTACATATAGTTTTGTTTTTTCTCTCTTTTCTCTTCTTTTGTAAATGGTTGCTTGATAAAAAAAAAAGCCAATAATGATCACAGATAATTAAGACATAGGTGATTGTAATATGTATTCTCCTGAAATCGACCTCAAGCAACTGTTGTTTATAAATAAAAGAAAAACTGTCACAATGACCATTACCTGTAACGAAAAATATGAAACTATGGTAAATTGAAAAAATTGTCAATCCTGAAATCCCGGAATCACAAAATGGGTCCGTGATTGGATGCCCTTACAAGTATCAACAAAACTATTGACAGCTCCTCAACTATGTTACCAATTGTAACTATCGTCACAGACAATTAATTTGTGTCACTCTGCTATTCCATTACAATTCCTTTTCGAATTACTGAACAGAAACTTTCAATAGTTTTCAAACAGAAATTTGCATATTTTGGTTTAAAAGTAGATTTTATATTAAGATCTATAAATGTCTGCAATATTTTAAGACCTTCTTACCAACCATGTTGACCTCGATGTTAAACATATGGACAAGTAATATAGTTTATTTTTACAGAAGTGTTTCTACGAGAACGGCTTGTTAATCAGTAGGCCAACCTCTATTTTTTACGAGAGTATAGTAAAAATACAAGGATAGGGCTAGGAAAGAACTAGTGGTTTTTTAACCACTCCCGCTACACACCATTTTAAGGATAGTATGGGTGAGAAGGGGGAATTAAAAAATGCTGTCCGTACTAGGATTCGAGCTTGTGAGTTCCGGCATGGAAGACAATTACATAGAAAATTTTGGCATGGATCCGACAATGGGATTATTACTTCAGCTACAATATCACCATATACGAACGGTAGAAAGTAATTACTTGATGGCGAGAATAGAAGGTAGATCTAGGGCAGGACTAGTGGTTATCTCATCGCTCTCGCTAAGCCCCGGTTTTAGGATAAGATGAGTGAGAGGGAGGGGAGAATTTCAAGGCATCAAATACATGCATGCCTACGAACATAAATTCATAAATCATTTTTACTCAGTTTTTAAACCTCTATTTGTTTCCCAAATAGAAAAGGGATAGAAGGATACAGCTAGGATAAGATTAGTGGTGAGCTTATCGCTCTTACTACGTTCCATTTTCAGGATAGGATAAGTGACAGGGGGGAATTCATGACATTACAAAAATCTATACCATCAAACAGAAGATCACAAATCAATCGAAAAATCAATTTACAAAACTGTCAGTACTGAGATTCAAGCCCGTGACGTCCGTAACCAAAACCAACGTCGTTGACCATCCTTAACAGGTGGCATAAAATCGTATATGTAAGTATAATAAAAACTGTTGCATCATTTGTGTTTTAAAAATACAGTTATTTTATATTCACCATGTCGATAAATCAAAAAAATAATTAGTTATATTATACATCTCGCGCATCTTTATTCAATCTTTCAACTCTTTATGTTAAAAATTCGGCGTAATTTTCTGGAAGCATAAACAATAAGCATAACAAATGAATGGACTCAGCATTTTTCATAATAATGCCCGTGCCCCAGGAGCCAGCCATACGAGCGCTTCTGGTGAACATCTAATATATTATTCCGTTTGATCCGGCTGGAATCCCAAGAAGCGGACAAATGAGCGTCGCGGCGTCGGTCGGCGTCGCTTCTGATTTCGACAAACGGCGTCGGCACTTTACACGAGTCGCGACGAATTAATACAGTCATAGCGTGTCATAAATGGGAATACAGTACACAGATGGAGCCAGGCGACGTGTCGCTTAATATGAATCTTTTGCATTATGAATTTGCTGCAGGCTTAGAAAGCTAACAATATTATACAATTCGAGCGATGGCTTAGTGCTTAGATATTCTATCACCATAAATCACAAAATAGAGAAAACCAAATTTGAAAGTTTTCAAATGAATGTTTTGTTTTATATCGACTGTGGATAGAAAAAAGTATGTAACCCACATATAACAAATTTTACGTGAAGCATAAAAAACGTTTTTAGATGATTTTGTACGACACGCAAATTATTGTTTATTGTTTAAAAAATCAAAATTACAGTACATGACATTACATCTGACGCCAAATCGTCATGTGCTTGACAGAATGTTAATGAGAAAAAACAAATATAATAAGACAAAAAATAAAGCTACATAATACAACAAAATCAATAAATAAAAAAGAAAAACTGTTTACGAACACTATCACCAAAAATTTCCAGTTCTCTAGGCAATGGGTTGATCAGTCGAACGGCCCTTGGAACTGGCGACTCATACTTCCTAAGCGAGGAACAAATTTTTTGAAATAAAAGCCGTTGGTCATAGTTTTGCCCACGTAAGAATAAATTGGGAGCATGTAAATTAATAGTCATGAGAATTTCAGGATTATTAACTCGGCCCCGAAGAAGAGAAAAATGCTTTAAGCTTGAAAAAGATCTTCGAGCTTCAAGAGAGTGAAACGATAACATTCCTTAAATAAATTTGGTGGGATAGTATTCCTTTAAGGAATTATCAAAGGGGAAGAATTTAAATTTTTTGAAATAATAATATCCTGGAAATTTATTTATGGGCTTTCTCTAATTGCAGCTTGCATGAACTTTCATATGGGCTCTTTATTATTTAATATACACATCAAATTAATAAAAACAAAATATTTCTTTGTACTTTATTCCATTTTATTTAATAGGTCAGGACCGGTTTCGCTCATTGCGAGCATTTTGAACTGATAAGAAATATAATCCAACAATTAAATTTGAATCGTTCAAACTATGTACATTCTCACAAATTTTGTCACTAACGACCCGGGTTTCGCCTTTCGGCATCTTCGGGCATTCAAGTGCACGGATGAACTTGAACTGACGCTTAGCAAATAAAAGTTTCGTGCTTATATAAGATACAAATGCATCACTGAGTCCAAAGCCATTGCTGGCGAAAAGGATGAGCTCATGGGAATGCCAACAGATTTGTGTAGTTAGCAGTTTCAAGAATTATATAATCTGTTTGTCGGCAAAGGTTTTATGATTATATGATTTTATGGTTATATAGGGTATAGAAGAGGAGATGTGGGAAAATTTGTTATTTCGTTTAAAATCGGAAGACTTTGCAACTGTGCTTTATTGATTTCTAAAATTTCTTGGAAAAAGAGCTTATGACTGTCCGTATTTGGGTGTAACATTTTTATCCCTTGTTCCTGATTGAACACGTGTCCTTCCGACATAGTTTGAACGATTCAAATTTAATATTGAAATTCCACCAAGCACCTTCAGTCGAAATCTTAAATTATAATCCAACAATGCTGTTTATACAAAAATAAATTTAAATGAAAAGATGTAAACAAGAATTGGCATTGAAAAGAAGTTACCAATTGCATTATAAGTGATTCTAAAATAACACAAAATTAAAATGTTTAACACATCTAACATATAATTCAAAAGTCATCCAAGATTAATAAATTTCAAGTGGACTTTTTTGTATAATTTTTGAACACATGAATGTGAACACAAGCAAAAAGGTTCTGGTATTCGATGCCCTGTACTCGCAATGCATCAATAAGCTGGAGAGCATTTTCAACTGGCGTATCAAATGACCATCACGGAGAAAAAGTTTTCTTTGTGTCAAAATAAAATCTATTATCATATTGCTATTTTTTAATCACTATGATGACACATTGTTTCTCACTTATGTATTCTCTCTCTGCAAAAGGACTATAGTGACTTCAAAGGCCAATATTGCTATCAATAACATGTAACATATTCCGTAAATATATGGGACACAGTGTTAATACGTCTTGGTAGCCATTTTCTCTGTTTTTAGTGTTATCCACTTGACGTTTATACCAACTCTTATAGTTAAGTATCACATAACTTTATCTCAGTGTGCTAGCACTAAATAATACAATTTTCTTTCATAATTTCTGTATTGACATTCGCATTAAGAAAATAAACAAAATAAACAGAAAATACTTTTTGTTATGGTAACATTAGTATTTGTTTACTAATTTGAGACCATTCAGTTCTGACGTCTTTGTCAGCATTCAGGATTTGTCGAGCCACTCACTAGTAAGCAGGATTAAGCGATGCTTTCCATCAGAACCAACTAATGCTTCAGAATGCATCTCCAGCACGATTTTTACTGTCCCATTTTATAATGTTGTTTTTATATCATTAATTGTCTACGCACTAACGATGAATGCAACTTATTTACTTTACTACAATGGCTTCATTCTGCATCACCCATTGACGCTATTAAATCTAAGTACAGCGTCTGTAAACGCATATGTTAATCCAAGGCTTTAAGCAATCAAAACGTTTACGTGCAGAAATTTTGTTCTGAAAAAATACAGTGCTTAGAATTGTTGATAGTTTTGACAGCGTTATAAGCTTAATCTTTTTACTCAATCTTTCTTATCTCATTATTTGATTAAACTTTGGAGAAAATAGGGTAACTCAAAGATTTTTGTCCAATATCAAGATTTTAAAATAAATATTCTTTCGTTTGCATTTCGTAATGCTCTTCTATAATTTTAATTTTATTCTGATTCACAAGAATATAATAAAAAATAATATTTTCAAATATTAAACATATATACAACAAATCGATGATCAATCCATCACCGTTGTTAAAACCCCTAATGTATAAATGTGTGTAATAAATATCACTTTAATTTATCTTTATTTACCTTGAAAAATCTCTATTGCCTATTGTTTTTCGAAACACTAAAGTCATAGTTAATAAGTGTAATACAATAATTGTAATTTGAATTAGGACGTTAGAGTGAATAACATAATGCATTGTGTATCTTTCGAAGCCAGTATATATAGCTGAGAAAATGTAAGTTTAATCATAGTTCTGACGATGGCAAAAGACGAAATAGCTATCAACTAATAAATATAAAAAAACTGTAAAACTAAATACGCTGCTATTTTTTTTTTCATATTATAAATTTAATAATTTAGTTTAACCCGACTTTTTGAAAAACTTCTGTTAAGACACCTCCATCAGGAGACCATATGCTCTTTATAGGAAGAGGATATAGATTTTAAAAAGGAGTAGCTTAAGGTTTGGTGTCGGTATCTTTTGATCAATCAAAAAATCTACATTGAATAACTTAGATATTAATGTTTAAAACAAATTGATACTATGATTGTGCTATATGCGTGCTATATGTGTGATATATGCGCCCATTGACTAGTAGAACCGACGAAAATATATAGGCCCATCCTTGCTTCCATATTCGGCTTAAATTTCCAGTTTAACATTTGCATAATAAAGTATCATGGTTGGTTTTGATAACTATGTTTTTAACGTTCAAAACCAGAGGTTTGAATCCTTGATGAAAATTTTTAAAAAAAGTGTCAAATAATCTATGGTATCCATGGGCATATGTAATTATTTAACGAAATTCTTATATATATATATCTGATCCTGAAAACAAAGTCTGTAGATTACAAGTTAAGAAGGAATCCTTGAAACATATCCTTCAATCATTCTTCTTCTTCTCTTCTTTGGCCATGTTCGCTCGCTATGTAGAGCATATGGCCGCCACGCATCACCTCCATGGTTTCCTGTCTCCCGCCAATAGCTTTGCTTCCTCCCATGACATGCCAGCATCCCTCAGTTTCGCCGAGTATATTCATTGATGACTCAGTTATTCTATAAGTTGTGTGAAAAATTGTGATAGTGTTTTTCCTCGTTGAGAATTTAAAATTTAAAATTCAAAATAAACTTCCAAGACGTTATCGCCGAATTTATCTAAAATATAACAAGGTGTGCATTTCAAAATAATGTTAGTTTATTTTGTATACATACCGTTTTATTTAATTGCTGGTTTCGATGAATTCTTCTTTTTTCCATCTCGTAAAAACCAATCATTAATAGATTATTTTAAAATATTTATTGATGCAGTCCAAATATCAATTCCCATCAGCTCTTCCATATTTCTAAATTGCATACGTTGCCTATTCAGCAAATTCTTTGCATTTATATGTTTCTTAATTGGTTCATCACGGTAAAGCAAATACAGTCCTTCATTGTATCGCGACCTCTAAATACCATTTCTTTTGAGGAATAGAAAAAATCTTCCTAGAATTTTCCACTCAAATATGTTCGCCTTTCCTCTATCGTGTGTCACTGCAAAAAAACAATTTGTCAATTTTACATGAAAGCTTATTTTACTATAGATTTATACATAATTTTAATTTCGCAATTCAATATATTATAGTTAAAAATACAGACATGCTCTATGGAACTACGAAATCAAAATTTACTCATTCGAATATTTTACACTTTCATAAGATTTGTCACTAGCGACTCGGGTTTTGGAGAGACTGAAGGTGCCGAAAGGTAAAGCCTGGTTTCGGTTCCATTTCGTAGTGTTCATTTGTGTATTCATCTTTAAGCATTTTTTCACATTTATTTTTTTACAACGTAAGTAATGTATACTCAGAGCACAATGAACTGAAATATTATTTCAAACGTTGTTTTTTAAAACGATTTGGTTACATTAAAAACAAAACACGTTTTTAACTAATTTCAGTTTATTAATGACAGATCAGGACTGGTTATGCTTTTTTTTAATGTAGTTCCTTTTCAACAAGAATTCATAGTAAACCTTTGAACTGTGTAACTTTTCTGCCAAAAGTAAATATCAAAAACTTATTGGAAAGAGTAAAAACTTGGTGATTAATAAACATTAACAATTGGCTTACTCTTTTTCTAGATTTTTTTAAGGATAATATAAATGGAAAGCGATTGAATAATTTATGGCATTTACGTCTTTTGGTACAAATTCATTATTCCATTAAAATTCAAAGTACTACAGTACCATACTTCCACGGCATTGCCAATAAGGTATTATTTATTTTTTCACTAGCAATAATTTATAAAAGAATCATTTTCACAACACTCAATTCATCTGATTTCTTTTAACGTTCTATCATAATTTTTACTAACTGTTTTTATATAATTGTAAGATTTTTGAAAATATAATTAATCCATGTCCGCTAGGTAAATCAACAGAAGTTATTTCTTCGAAAACATTACGTGACTCAGTGTTTTTTAGATTCTCAATATTTCTCAATGTTGTACCCACCACCATCCACTTACAGGGATACGCCCTAGTGTCAAATTTTTGACAGAGATATCACAAGAAGAAATTATTCAATAAAAAAGACTTGGCTTCGTGCACTACAGCGTACAGAATAAAGTTAAAAAATAAAAAGCTTTTGTGTCACATTCTCTTTCCATTACGGTACATTACTCAGTTACACAAACATTCTTTTTTAAATAAAATAAATATAGTAGGATAGAACTAGGACAAGACTAGTTGTCAACCAATCGCTCGCGCTATGCCTCGTTATTTTCTTATTAGATGGGTAACAAGAGAATTTTTGGACATAACAAATTCCCATGTTTCTAACTAAAATCGATTGTAAAAATGTTGTTCGTGCTGGGACTCAAACCCGCGAGATCCGTCAAAGAAACCAACGACATTGACCTCTGCTCTACAGTCCTGGACAAACTTTATTAGTAACTCATATCAAATTTTTGATATGAGTTGTAGTTATAATATGGTCTTACCCGTTACTGATTATATTCATAACTATATAAATTGAAATAAATATGTTGCTGAGAAAGAAAATAATCATATAACTATCGCATAAGCAATGGCAAAGCATCGAACCATTTTCGCTGAGCTTTTCAAAAGCTTCCTTTCTCAGTGCAGTGAGCTTAGTTAGCCCCACGTCGCGACGCCGAAAGCGCGCAGGCGTCGTTACCAAGACGACCGCCCATCTTTATAAATACGACTGGAGCCAGGAGAGTCTGTTCAGTGCAGTCACCACCGCGGAGCCACCACCCCGTCGAGTGTTTTTCAATTTGACAAGCTAATCGTCTGCATTTATAATTCAATAAACAGTGTACCAAGAACATTCGAATATTTATCTGTTTCATTCAGCAGTTGTATATGAAGAGTGTATTGTTTTTTTTTATACTGTGAAGTGATGCAAAACATTTGAAGTTCTCACAGATATCCTTTATAATAAATGAACATTTGACAACGTGTAAAAAGACATCTCAGTGAATATTTTGGACATTTAATAGTTTACTCAAATGATACACGTTATTATTTATAATTCTTATATTTCTTGAAATCAACAAGGCTTGGTAAGTTACAATTTATTTTATTATAATACAAACCTTTCATCAATTGTTTCATATTCATTTTAGATAAACATAATCGATAATTTTGGCCATAAATTCACTAATCGAAATTCAAAATCAATCATTACTATTGCATATAAAAGAAAACTCGTGAATTTCCTTTGTTGGTAACAACAACAGTGACATTTTTAAAACAACAGAAATTACAGTTCATTTTGTTGTAAATGTGTTTATACTTATAAATATCAATCAAATAAATTGTGTGTTTCTTTTCATTGAAATCAAATCATTGTTATACCACCTCTCGTATAGTTTTAGCAAACTAAGATCAAAATACTTGATGTTATCATGTCTGAGATAAAAAAAATCGTTGTTCCCTCACAGGCCATCAATCGGGATTAATTTAATTGAGTGATTTTGGCGTAGCTTCAGCGTTTCGTAATTACATAAATTTATCGAAACAGCTTTCGACTGAGAGCTTTTATTATAGAGCACCTCAGATCAGTTTATTAAAAGTGTTAAATTCAATCCTTCTACGCATGTCTTAGAATCAGCTGATCTGCACCGATTTTACAATTCGCACGTCCTATTCGTAGGCATTATATTAAAATCTTTCATTTTCCATTCTAAATAATATTTATAACAATTTTAAAATAATACACTTCCCTACAATCAGTTTTCTTTTAGATGTAAGTTGGTTTCACATTTCGTCTTAAAGCTCAGCATCTCTTGTCCCTTATTTTACGTCAGTACTAACAAATACCTTACCCTGTATATTATTGGACTTTCCCATTTTCATTAATTCCACACTATAATATTGACGTTTAGAATTTCAAATTCACATTGATTTTATTACATAACTATTGTTTTGTTTTAAAATTGTAATAATTTAAAAATACTAACGCTAACCGTGAATTTTTTCTAGTGATGCTTTTTTTAAACGTCTTTTAAGACATCATGTTCTTAGATTTGACTTTATTCTAACATCTATCGTTGTTCCACTAGCTGTCAAGAAATGTTACACATCACGTTTTTATTGTGTTTTAAATCAGTCACAGAATGTTGAAACAAACATAAGTCGTTTAATCGATAGACAAATTTTCACATAAAACGAAATTTAAATAAACGTTAAATACTTATATTCTTTACATAAGACGTAAAAATATATTAAAATTGTATTTTTTGAAAACTATGAACTATAACTGATATTAAATTAGAAAAAACACTTGCTTAATTGAGAATATTTCTCATATAATATGTTTAAAGATTAAAAAAATGTTTGTTTACAATATTCATAGTTACTTTATTGATAATATAATATTTAATTTGATATTTTTTCTACCGATTGTGTTATAAATCGCGACACGTGTTTCGCTTCTTTGAGAATCATTTTCAGACCAATTATCGAAATTTAATTATTAAATTACAAGCTATGATTTAGTATCAACGATTACTCACCTTTGACTTGCTTGGAGCTATTATATATTTATTACTATCAGGGCAGGTTTCGCTCATCGCGAATTTTTTTAAATGAAAGTTGAATCAGTTGAAATTGCTTATCTATATGTCTTATTATTAATTAATTTAATGTTAACTATTAAAGAAAAGTTGTGATATGTTTGTTAATTAAATTCACTGTATTCCCAGCAATAATTAACGGTTTACTATATTAAATTTCGTAATAAGTTATTAAACTCAAAACTGACATTAATATTCTTATGATTTTTGCTCGATTTCTTTGCCAAATCGCAGCATAAGTAATATTACTAATAAATCTATTGTCAGCCAAATAATCACTATTTACAACTGTTTAATAGTAGAATAGCTGTATCCAATAATATGTATTTGATTATTAAATTCTTCCCGGCAAGTGATGCAGAATTGAATGTAAATATAATTCGTCATGCCGCCGGTATTCTATGAAGAATGCAAGCAGCGTCCTTGGGTGAATATCTCCGAATATAACTCTGCTTATTTCGTTTTTTAAAAATCCCTCAATGTTTGATCGGATTGTGTTGTATACAGACGTATGTCATATTTGTATCTTTGATACACAAGGTCGAAATATGTGATAATTTTCATCGTAAAATTTACATTTAAATAGTAACATTCGAGTTGTTTATGAATGTAAACTGTACCATTATACATTCTAGTCTTGTTTCCAATATTATCGATCTACTACTCGCATAATAAGATACTGTAATATTTTATCGGATTGCCGTTAATTTCATTGAGAAGATTCACATTGTTCTAATATTTATTTATATGGTGAAAATACAGATGTAATTATTTTTTTAAGAATTATTTTACATGTGTTAAGTCTATTTTTTACGTAACGGTAAAAACTGTATATCTTCCGTAATTTTCAACAGCCTCATATCTCAAAATGTACAATTTTTAAGGACACACATATGTACATTTACTTTATTCTACGTCTATCGCTATTGTTTTCTATTGCTATAAAATATCACTGGAATGTTTTTGTCCTCAATATGTATGAAGTTACTACGTAAAGAATCGCAAACTTTTCCATCTATGCCGCCCTTTTCTTATTTTTATTAAAGTTTTTGTATTGGGTTAAATAAAGCAAGAAATAAAAAAATATATACGAGTCAAAGGAACATAAATGTGCATTTAAATTGTGAATTCATTACATCAAAAAATTCAAAACTCACAAAAGTTCAGATACGTGTTTGTGGAATATTAACGATGTTATAACGAGATAGTTGTATACTTTACAGTTCTATTTTTTAAATAGCAATCTAATGGTCAAATCACTATTATCATTATTAAAAAAATATATTACCTAATTTATAATATGAATTCTTGGCAGTCCCAAAAAATGTCCCAAGACGTGGCAAAAAAAATCAATGACAGTTTGTTTTGTAATCATACATATTTTTTTCTAGAAATAAGAAATCAACGCAGAAATTTATCGACCATTTTCTTTATGTATTATCATGATTAGTCAGTTATTTGACTGTTTTTCATGTTGAAATCAGTTTCTAAACCTTTGGTGCAAAAGTTGTGAAAAGATTAAAGCTTTGCAAAACTGTTGTCACAGCAATATTATGGCCAACCAATATTACATTACAGATGATTCAATACATATATATTGTATTTTAGATAGTGCGATGTTTAAAACAAAAATAATTCATGCAAAATCATGAATACTAGTAAATTCATCGCAGGAGTTAACTCTGATGTAAATTTATTCGATGCTTCTATAGCGTAACAGTATCGAGTTTATGTTTCAATTCGCATCAAAACGAACAAATTTAACCCTGATCTACTTTTCACTGTCTCAGATCAATACACTATAATTATTTCATACACTACGACCGTAATCTAGTATACGACAATAATTAATCTTGAAAGCTCGTCTCCACAACTTATATTTTATCAAGGTAGTTATCGGACTTATTAGATACAAAAACATCGTATTAATTTAACAATTCTCACTAACTAATTAAATTACCTTGAAATAAATTTATTACGTGCTTCGCATCAGTCTTTTAGTCTTACTTTGTATGGATAGTCAAGAATTTAAGGATGGTTTAAGGCCAATTTAAATTAAGACCCAATATCTCTAATATTTGACTGTCTATCGTAGTGTTCTTACTATTTCAAAGAGGCTGTGAAATGTTTAAACTTCGGATCATAAAACAAAAGCTTTAAGCACCGCACTAGCGTTATCATTGTAAGTTACAAAAAATATACACTATAAGACGTGTGACATTCAAAAGTTTGCTTTTTATTATCTTTATATCGAAAGCTTTATGCAAAGTATAAAGCTCTTGTCATTGACCGATTTCTTCCTCGTAAGTTATATTCGCTTAAACTTTCAAATAATAATAACGCTGTCTGGAAATAATAATTAGATAACATAACGAGTGTACGTATATTTAAACCGTGGTCGACTCGGCGAAAACCGGATATATGTATATCATCGGGTGACACACTTTTCGCGAAAACAACTTACTCTGACGCAAATTTGTCACTTTTCATCGCAAACAATACATTATAATATACATCTTGTTAACGTCATGATACTACAGTGTATAAAACTCAAGTTTACAACACAATAAAACGTTTCCTTATAAACACATGGATAATTTCCTTTCTGTAATTCTGTTGTATTTGTTTTTTGGCTTAAACAAGGAAATGTCTGTATTATTTTGTATAAAATTTTTATTCAAGAAAGAACTAGAGCCTGGACATTCTGTCAACAGATGAGTCAGCAACTACGTATAAAAGTATTATTAATCTTATCACAAAATGTCAAATATATAATAATACATATTATAATATAATTTACGATTTCTAAGAAAAACATTTTCTCAGCGTCTTTTGATAGAGTAAAAAAGGTTTATATGAGACTACATGTTAGAAAACCATTACACTTAGACTCCGCCTAGTGTCTATAGAAGCAAAAATTAGACATCAATATCTCTTAGACAAAATTGATTGAATATTTTCATTAATTAATTCGAAAGTATGATCGTTAAACGGAAAACAATGGCAATTTTAGAGCGTAATCACCTAACCAAGATAAACCGTATTTTTTAATATATTGAATATTTCCATAATGATGAGGTAAGATATCATTTGCCTAAAACTAACACGACCTTCTTTATCATTTCTGTTTATTGGCTATTAAATGCAAGGTCAGATGTTGACGCCGATTTCTTATAAACAAAACATTGCCTATAAACTGTTTAGAATTTCATAACACGATAAAATTAAATTTTAAATGCATTGATCAGAAATCAAATACCCATTGCGTGATGTCGTTCTGCCAATTCATCATGTGGTACTCGGAAAAAGTAGATTCGAAACAGTTCACAGGATGTTTATATCTGGAGTAACAGGCCACTGTTTGTTCTGCTCGTGCAAAACAATATGATCGATTTCAAAATTGTGAGTGCATGCATTCCCGAGCAATGTATTTAAGTATACAAATTTTCAATCAAAGTTATTTTACTTGTTTGACTTACATTTTAGCATGAGAGCTTTCGCGTGGAAGCTTTTGTAATATCTGTTAAGTGATATCGAAAATAAGCTGCGCCAAATCTTATAGACGAAGCAGTATGCAATACAATACTGATAAACAAAAAAATACAATTATATAATAACTCAAGCCTCCATCTTACTGGTTAATACTATAATTTATAATTTCAATACATTTTCTGATGATTAAACTTAGTACTTATAAATTACTCAGAATAACAAATTTAACATTATTATTTTTTTCCTAGAACGCTACCTTACTTTTTAAAACAATATTTTCATTATATCAATAATAATGTTTAAGTTTTCTTTATACAATACCATTCTAAATTTAATTCGTTTACATTATTTATTACACAAGTTTTGTCACATACGAAACGGGTTTCGCTTTTCGGCATCTTCAGGCGTATAAGTGCACGGGTAAACTTAAGCTGACGTTTAGTAAATAAACGTATTGTGTTATATAAGAAATAAATGTATCACTAAGTTAAAATCTATTGATGGCAAAATGGATTAACTTTACTAATGACTTGATTGTATTGTCGTTCAGTTAGCTTGGGAAAATATTTACTTAACAAATAGCCTTTTTAGGTTTTTGAAATTAATTTGACTATTTTTAATACGTACATATTTAAATAATTGTTAATTTCGTGACACAGCTTGTGTGAATGTACATAATTGAACTATTTAAATTTTATATTGAAATTCCACCAAGCACCTTCAGCCGAAATCTTAAATTATATCAATATTATTCTGCCAATAATTTACGATTTACAACACACACTACTTATTCAAAGTATTGTAAATAGTTCAGAAAGCATTTTAATAAAGGAATAAAAAATACACTTCAATTTATAATGAACAAGTTAGTAGTAATAAAATTTGACATCTAACAACAACAACAAAAAAAGCATATCTTGTCTCACATTTACATATATTCGTGTAAAGTCAAAGCCGTTCTGCTTTAGAAATAAATGTTCAGGCAATAAAGTGAATTGTGCAGTTATGGGTATTAAAAACACATTAAAGATGGCAGTGCATCCGAGTCGACAAAAATTTATAGGCCACACTTAATTCGCACCAGGGTCGCCGATAATAAACAAGAGCCTTTGACTCCATTTCTACGCAACCACGCGGAACAAATTCGATTAAATCGTTTAATATTTCAGGTTGAAAATAATTCACAAATAATACTTCAATACGGTTAACATAAAATTTTTTATTTAAACGACTTACATTAAAAACTCTTTTTTTAGATAATATGGTAATTATTTATCTTGCATTCATTCACATATTGTTTGTGGGAAAGATATCAAAAACAATTTTTCTTGATTACAAATCGATTAATCAACGATTGTAATATTTACAGTTGGAATTATAGAACGAAACGACATATAAAAACTCACCAAGTTCAGGTAAACAGTCAACTTAACAATTTAAATATGGTTAATGGAATTTTAAATGGGAACAAATTAAATGGTCAGAATTTAAATCAATTTTTGGTTAGAATAAAAATACTATACTGTCAGAATATTAACAATTTTGGTTAGGCAAGGTGAGGTTAGGTTTTTTTCAATTTCATTAAAATTATGACTATTTATTCTGACCGATATATTATGACCATTTAATATTAATTCTGACCGGAAAAATACGAGCCATTTTGAATGTATGTTATTTTCGTATTAGTGTATCTCAAATGATTTTAAATTCAAACATTTTGTTTTTTAATATCAAAGAAATCTTCATAAGATATTTCAAATCATTTATGTTTCCATTTAAACTCAAAAATGATTTATTCTGTTATTTCTTTATACATATTTTGTTTTCGAATAACTTCGAGTGATTGTTTTTCTTCTTGTCGTTCAGATTTGAACTTTATTAAAAAAAAATACTTTGACTTAAAACGTATGGCGGATTAAACATATGACTGCAATTTGAATGACACGATTCCTTTGTAAATTATCCACAATGTAATCTTAAGCACACCGCAGTGACAAAGTGCCCCCATAATGGTACACGCGTAAATGAGATACCCAACACATGCTCCGACGACAAAGTTTAAAATAATCGCCGCGACGCTGGCTTTCCGCACCGAAATAAAGCTCTGCAGCGCGTCCCGACGCCGGCGTCCAAGAGACGGCGCTCCCATGATATGTGGGCATAACTCAATTCATCTTTTTTTTTCGTCGTGCGACACTTCTGATCAAAAAATATCATTTTATTATATTGCGCGGGGGAATCGAGCGATCTATCATTTTATTGGTTTTGTTGGAATTCACACAATTCTGCGGCAATTCATTTATCAAAAATTTCCTCCAACATATAATACCGATACGCAAAGGTACAGAAAGTATATTTATAAATTTATCGTTTTTTACATATATCAAATACATAATGACAAATTAAAGTAAATTTATAGCTCAACTTTTTTGCCATCCGGTATTACAATTTAATTTTAAAAATGTTAAATATTGACATTCACTTTTTATAACGATCTTATGCACATACATGGTATTTTTCTTTTTGATTCATGTTACGTGACAGTTCTGTTCACAGTTTTATAACTTCTAACTAAAAAATAGCAATAACTCCTAAAACATAAACGTGTTTAGTTATAGATTGTTCTATCATCGCCTTCTTAGATACAAAGATAAAAAATATTACATTAAAAGCTCATATGCTTTTTATCCATATTCGCTTTTTAGTCGGAGAATATGGCCACCACATGATTCCTCCAAGATTCTTCGTCCCCCGCCAGTCTTCTTGCTTCCTCTTATGTCATTACAGCATCACGTAGCTCCGCCGAGTACATCCTATAGATGGTCATCAGTAGCTTTTCACGACGGCGGAATCCATCCGGTTGGTAGAAGAGACAAACAAAATTCAGGCTTTTTTGACACAGGTCTATCGTCGCTTTTTCATGTGTTTTTTAGTTGACAAAAAACATTTTACGTTGAAATGAAACTTTTAAACTGAATCAAAATGTGTAGGTAATAAAATGTGATGATTTTTAAAACATTTGACTACAAATCATCACAACTAGCTTTCGTTATCAAGTGGCCTTGCGTAAATCAATAAAAGATGAGTCGTATTATGAGAACTGTTAAATAATACAAAATGACAGTAAGGCTGATCTAAAATAGTTATAGGTATATTTCGTCAAACCTTGGTTAGTAAATCTAGTTTTTCTTTATTTTTATAGCCAAAACTCAGGGCTCTTTTTGACAAAGACTTCATATTTTTAATATCAAAGTCGCTAGCAATTTTATAACTTACCTTGTTCTTGTTATGGCATCGCCGATTGAGCTGTCCGGCATTCATTCGTTTGCGCCAAGTCTTGTTTTCGATTTTATTAAAAAACTGAAAGTGAATTAATGAATCTGCTAACAGAATTGAGTGGCGTTATTCAAAAACAATGACTGCAATTGATTTATATCTCGGCTGGCGTTTTTTTTTATTAAAATTATTTTGCAAACCAGTGGCCGAGACATTGAAATGCTAATATGTTAAATAATACTATTTATTCTGTGGCGCATTTTATAACTAGTTCTGCTTCATCGAACTTTTTTCTAACCGAGTATATTTATATACATATGTTAAACAAATAATAATAAAGAAACTTGTGTATTTAATTATCGACAAAACATTCAAAAACTATCTTTATTTTACACATATTTAAATAGAAAAAAAAACGATTGACAATTTTCTTAAAAAAATGCTAATGTTTTATTTAAATATTCACAAAACAATTGATTCGTTTATTGAACAAACAATAATTTAATTTCGTTTAATGAATTCAAATATTATTTAAATTAATCAACATTTATTTCGATCAAAAAACATATGTAATATTTTCATGTTCGTAATAATAATATTGGAAAGAAGAAGAGTAGTGCTTAAATGTATTCATTCTCAATCCATATTTTTTTTTCAATTAATTGGTTAACATTCTGCATCATATAATCATTATTATTCTACTTAATTGTGTCCATAACGAATAAATGGTTGTTAACTTTTATTTCGTATTTATGATGAATATATTGAGATAAATATTATCAAACCATTATTTCTTGTTAATCATGTAATTACACATTTTTATTCGTTTTCTGATGATTTAAAAACCCCTATTAAAGGTAAATTGCTTCTTATTGCTGGAATATCTAAATTTGCTACGTTATATTTATAACAAAAAAAGCAAAAATTATTCTACTTACCTCACAATTTTATTAAATTATATTGACTAACACACATTCTAAACATATAGCAATACAATTTCCGAAAAACATCTGCAATAGTTTTGGTTTCTAATATTTTACAACATTAATATTAATACCGAAAAAAACATTTATTTCCGTCGATTACTTACAAATACTTACACCGATTTAAAATGAAGATGTTCATTTACGAACACGTCAAGTTCCAGCATGTGAGACGCATCACGTGAGCCAAATATACATTCAATAGAGTAATAATAAACTAATGATGAATTTTTATGGACCACCATTTATACAACTTATATTTTTAGACCACTTCTGTCAGAGCTGGCTATTAAAAGTTTTACTGTGAAAGTAAGTGACAATACTGCCCACTCGCAAAATTATAAAATAATACGTTGCAATGCTACTTGAGTATGTATATAGAAATAAATCTTGTCGTAAACAACACCACAATATTGAACCATATTTTGAAAAGGCTTACAATCGTTCAAACATGTTTGTACATATTATTTTATATCATAAATTTGAGTGGGTATTTTTTTTATCTGCCACATAAACAATTCAAATATTTTTTAGCGAAGAAGTAAATATATTATTATTTGTAATGAATTATATTAAATACTCACTTAATCATTGTCATTCGATCGATTACTGTCATTTAATCTATAAAGTTAAATTTGATACAGACTATCGCAACTTTTGCGAATAAATCTGATGATCTGATTTCAAAATGGCGAAACACATCTCGCAAGTTGTAGCATCAAATTTAATTTTATATTAAAAATTAACTTCTACAAAGTTACTGCTGGATCTATCAAAGTCATTAAATGTTTTGAAGCACTAATTATTTGTCAGAATTCAATATATTAAACTTTTTCATTTGATTTGAATAAGCTGCCTTTCAGCTGATAAATATAATATAAATATAATGTGTCATTTTTGAATAACGTTGTCTTGTAAAATCAAAAAGCCATAAAGGATTATTTCATAAGTTTATGACATAACCAAAGAGCCTTCAAATATTTAGAAAGAAACGACAATGATTCGCTAGACGTCCTTCAATTCATTGAAGAAAATTTTCACTTCACCATAACAAACTTCATTTTGAATTTACAAATTACACAACCAAGGTTGTGTTTCTGGGATAGTCAAGTTACCATGCGACAGGGTATCCTTTATCACTGAAAAGATACCGTTGCTAATTTGCTTACATAATACAACGCCCACAATTTAGTAACGCCTACACAATAATAATATTGTTAAGCAAAGTATTTCACATTATAACGTGATCCCAACTTGAATCTCTGTTAAACTTTTGTAATTCATAGGTACTGAAAACAGGAGTGAAAAATACAGACAATATACAAACATGCCATTATTTAAGCTACCTTGAGTAGTGACATTATACACCTACATACTAGCTTTTAATTAATTTATTTTCTGTGAACTTTTATTATGTATTGCGGCATTTTGTTTTTGCAAACTTATAACAGATTATCGTAATGTTGATTTTATGAATTTATATTTTGGTATAGTCGTTAAATTGTGTCGGTATTTATACTACGCTCAAATTAAATATCTTTCGATACGTAATATGTTTCAAATATTTACTTTACGAATGGTGAATTTGAATTACATAAGCAAATGTTTCAATGTACATATTTAATTACTAACTTTGACTTTGAAATGAACACCCAAACGTAATAATCGATATTTTATTTTTATACATATAAACCTTTCTTACATTGCAATTATTTTGCAAAAAAAAAGTATGAAAAACAAGTATTCTTTCAGTCACTTAACGAGGCGTAACGATAACGATTAGCCAACCACTAGTCCTGTCCTAAGTCTTACCCTTCTTTTTCTACTGCTTTGAAAAAGAGAGGTTGACCAACTGAGTGTCAAACAGTACCCGTAGAAAAAGTTTAGTTAAAATACGTCAATTAAGCTTCAAATGAGAGTGGATATGGATTTAAAAAAAAACACATGTTTATATAACTTTTATAACTTGGTGAAGAGGCATTAATGATGTTAAGAAAAACACAAAATTCCTTTGTATTTATTTCCATTTTTATTTACCAAGATCAGGACTAATTTCACTCATAGCGAGCATTATCAACTAATATCTTTTTCTTATCAGTTGAAACATTGGTAAATAAAAGTCGAAATAAGTACAAAGGAATATTTTGTTTTCTTAATATTCTTTCAATGTTGATAAAGAAAGCTGCTCGCTTTTTTCAATGACATCTGAACTAATGATATATAAAATAAAAGAATCCAAATTGTTAAAATTTATAACATATACTTATTAATGTTTGTCTGTTTATATTAGCATTTTCATTAGTCTCTAAAACGAGCGTATAATAATAATAAATACACCTACAAATGAGCCATCTCTCTCAGTCGGCCATGTTTCATTGTTAACGATCATCATACGTAATTCCCTTGTTCAATAAAGCTACGAACGCAATAATTCTCGTCTCGTATTTGTTAAATTTCATATTAAATTTGACAAGATGTGACGGTGGTGTGTATTTTTACCCAGGAAGAAGTGCATCCACTGTTTACGGAGACAGATGAAATATGTAGACACTAACTTGGATCATGTCAAACGTCGTTATTGTTGATATAACGGTAAATTCGGAGGGGTTCCAGGCAGCCGTTTTCCTGTGACTAAACAGCCATTAAGAGCTGATGTTTTTCATGGTGTCAACGACAACTCAACCGCTATCGTCACCGAGCTTAAATACGTCAGATTGATCCTTGGATGCATATATGTAAGTCTCAGAAAAATAATCGCTCTCAATAAAACATAATATAAACAAGTCTGGAAGCAATGAGCAAAAATTCAGTTCCGGGATTATATGAACCGATTTTTTTATGATTCACAGCTTATTTTGAAATTTTACAGCTTTGATAAAATCTACTTAAATTTAATTAAAAAAAACATTATTTAAAAAAATCTTCGTTTAGCCATTTATTTACTACCTATATCTTTTGTCCAATATGCTTGGTCAAGTTATCAACGTCGTTGATTAAGAACGCAAAAGTCATGAGTTGGAATTCCGGTATGGACAATTTTTATTGATTGTTTTTTCAATCGATTTATGATTTTTTTTTTTTAAAATCATTCATGTTTGTGATCGATGTCTTAAATTTTCTCTTTTCACCCATCATATCTTAAAAAAAACAGGGCGTAGCGAGAACGATGGTTGACATATCCATTTGTTAACAACAACAAATTATCAACTTGTTAACAAATGTTAAGTTAACCACTTATCTTGTCGTATTTATATCCTTCAATCCTTACTGCATTTTAAAAAGTAGAGAGCTTAAACAACTGAATAACAAAAATTTCTTGTAGAAACCTTTATATTTAGATAAACTCCATTAGGAGTTCATACGCTCTACATTACGAGCCGAAATGGTTAGTAAAAAAGAAATCCGATATTTGAGTTAATTGATTTTTTGACAACATACAATTACGATGATCAAATTATTTTATTGAAAGTTTTATAAATCAGTCAAATAAAAAAAAAACAAATGAACATTAGTTACGTGATTCAAATAATCTTATTCGATAGACAGCTGATTAGTTTGCATTTTTATTTTATTTAATCATATTTTTAATATATTTTTAGTTTTTATAGATATCGTGTTATACACAGATAGTTGAAATCAAGGTTTTCCGATGTTTAAAAATCAATGAAGGTTATTTAAAAAAATGTCAAGGGATAAAAAAAACAGACGAATATCACCATGCCTTTGTCCAGAAATAATAATTTTAAAAACACATATCGTTCGGCGGCCTTCAGCTGGCTATATCCCCACATTTTTTTTTTTTTTTTTTATTAACATCATAGTAAGAGATTTCACGCATCAAAGATAAAACATTGATCGATCTTATATCAGTATAAACATAACAAACCGAAAATATACTTGTGTATACAGAACCTTGCAATTTTAAAGTTTACATAATAATTTAGATTAACTTGCTTAAATTATGTCTGTGACTCATCCGAGTTTGTTGTGGTATTTTGCTAAATGTTCGTGTTTTTCGTGAAAATACTTGAGTAACGGGTAGCAATTATTCAAAGATAAACATATTCACACTGTCCTTATTAAAGTTTTTATTGCACTTCAAAGTAAGTTATTATGTATTTTTCTGGGTTTGTTTTGACACTATAATAAGTGTAACTCTTCAACATTATTATGGCAATGAATATATCAGATGATATCAGTGCCGTGCGTACAAACGCCACAATTTTTTTTTAATAAAAAACGACATAACAGAAAAGTTTCTAAGCTGTAAAATATTTTGTAATTTTATCAAACCACATGAGATCCAGTTTGGTTAATAAAATCATCACTGAAATATTAGATTGAAAAATCTAAATTTAATAATTACAATCTTTAAGTCTATCCGATCGCTAGAGTGCAGTTTTTTAAACTAGACCATAACAAATGACATGAAATCAAATGCAGGAATGTTTACTTTTAAAAACTTTTAAGCTTACGACAGTGTGTCAAAGATAAACAAATAAAATAAAAAAGCTCGTCTATCTGTAGATACATTGTATTGACGGCTATTATTTCCACTGACGCCTAATAGAATAAAAAAAAATAATGATAAAGCATTACAAATCAAAAGTTCTTTTTATTTGCAACGTTAACTCTTACGGCTCGGAGACTAGAAAAATACTTGTCAGCCGATGGGGGTCTTCTTTGACCCCAGTGGTTTTCTCAGTATTGGCCTTATTCTTATGAATTTCAAAAAAAAAAATAGTCCAAGGGCTTAAAAATATCTCTTTGCATCATTCCTCATACATTTTTTTATAAAAATCTGTGGTTTTTTAATAAATAATCATATTTTAAGTTGCGCGTAAAAAAGACGTCATGTCAGCACACATATGAATTGACTACTGAAGAGTGTTCCAGCGTTCCAAATTATCATACGAACAATCGTTATCGCGGGCGCTAATCAGCTGATAAGCGTTATCGCGTATTTATATAAACTACAAAAGGTCCAAAAAACTATGATGTAAGAATACCTTAATTATAAACATCGTATCACCCATATTAAAATAGATATTTACGAAAATGTTGGTATTGGGGTCGCATTTCTTGAGCTTAGAAACGGAAAAGTTAAGTGTTGTATTAAGGACTTGAATTGATGGTTTTCGTTGAGTATTGTGATAACACGACAGTAACTTATTTAATTTTTAAATTATATAAGAGGACTTATTTTATTTGATGTATCTAATTAAAAGCAGGGGTAAGTCACTGCTTATGAGTGTGCGAATTCCTTGGTCGGAGTATGCAGACGTTTGCCTGCAGTCGTCCGCGTCCAGGAATGGAATGTAATAAATTATTAAAAGCTCTTATCCTTCTCGCACTCCTGATATTGCCAGTTTTCGCTGAAACATTAAAGAATTTTGACATTACCAGGCCTCTTTGGATAGAGTCTGAGGGAAAAGACTCCCTTCAACCCGATCTTCCAGATTTGTATAACCTGATAGTGCTGGGAACAAAGTTTATAAATAGGTAGCAATTCAAACAAATAAAACACCTCGATCACGGTCATGAAAGTAATTCGTGCCTTTTGGGCACAGCCTTACACATGAGTTTATTTAGGAGACAGGTTACATAGTCAATTTAGAAAACATTGGTTGGCTAGCTCGCAAAGGCAAATGAGTCATATGGACATAATTTAAATAGTGACAAAACATAATATTACTAGTTATTTCAATCAGTATACAAAGGTCTAGGTTTCAGGGGGGGGGGCGGTGAGTTCCATCTCTGGGTGAACATTATGCCAAAATTACCTACGTACTCTTAAATCTATTTTTATACTAAGATTCTTATTTACAGAATTATTTATACTTAGCAGACCAATGGACGAATAGGGCGGGGCGTCTGACCTGACCCTTAAGTGTGCGCCCTCCCTAAATTTACAATGGTTAGAAGTAAAATTACTTCCTCGGAAGGCGATAGGATGAATAGTCCGACCGCCGGTGCTCACCTTCCCAGGAGTTCTTCTATATAGTGGTGATGCCTAAGGGCATGCCTGCAAGGATTACATAAACAAGAAAAATAGAAGACACATAACTTCCCAGACTTCGAAGCGAGAGACTGCCGGCGATCGGCTTTACACAAGTTACAACATGTTTCACAGATCACGTTGCTTGTCCTATCCCTATGGTCCTTAGTTCTATATTTACTCAATTACTACGGTTGACCGGCACTTATGGTGGGGGTCGGCGCTCTCCGGGATCCTCGACTAGGAGACGGTGATGGAACTCCTATCACCGGAGATCCATTGGAATCCTCTTACTTCTCCAGTCGTCCAGCGGCGTCCAGCCACCGGAACACCTCCAGCGGTGAGGACTCACGCAATCGTTTACGTTAATAATTTTCCTCATTAAACGTTCCCCCTCCGCGGACCCGTCTCATAGTGCAGATCCTAAGCCTATCCTATACCTAAGCGCGTTTATATTGTTATCTGGACGGAGGCGCAGCCCAATGAGGAGCTGATGACGTGTGCCTTACGTCATCGACTCGCCCTAATGCTCATGCCCTTTCAACGACACCGCTAGCAAGCGCGAGTCACGTCATGGCCAGACGTTTGGTTATCAACATGCGTCCGTTTTCTCCGCCGAACGGGAGAAACGGTAGGGAGGGCTGAGTGCAGAACCTCGCACACTCAGCCGACTTTATCTTTCAAAAGCCCGTGGGCCTCACAGACAACAAGAGGGCGTATCGACCGAGCTTCCAGTAACTCGCGTCGATGTTGCTACGCCTTCGTCCTTGATAACTAAACAACCCTCCTATTACTGCCTATGCTAACTTATTCTAGTACAAAGATATCAGCCACCTCCTACCCTCGCGACTAAGGGTATATCGACCGCTGCCTGGCCCCGAGGCCTCTGACTGTAATATCCTCGTAGCCCGGCCTACAACGTGACGGAGCGACAGCTCCCTAGCTTCTACTAGAATCGGGCACCTGGACTCCACCAGTGCCGAGACTACCTTCCAAGGTAGCCTCCCTTTTCCTGCGGACTCAGCCCACTACTTGGGCCCCGCCTTGTGCCAACAGATCGACCATCGTTTGGCATTCTATGCTACCGTCCGTTGCAGCCGCTATTCTCGATCACTACTTGGTCGAGACTCTTATAAACATTTACTTACATACTGGGTTGTACCTGCCAATGACCAGTACTCGCGTAGTGTTGTCGCACCTCAAATAATTCTTGCTATGCTATAAGGTGGACGCGAGGCGTCCGTCTGTCATTTACACTTGGCTTCAGTTACGGTCGATCGAGTTATTTTGCTATCACCTACTGCTGAGAGCCGCGACTAATCCCCATTGGATAAAACCAAAAAAAAAAATATTCGGAATCGCATAATTATTCATTAAGTGACGCGCTACTTGAAAATCAACATTAATTCGTAGTCCATTTATTACTGAGAATGTAAAAGATTGAAAATAATTAATGGCGTAATGATTAATCCAGTGCCTCGTTATCCGTAAGATGAATATTAACTCGCATCCAGATAATTAGAGAGAACATCCGATAATAAACTTTCGACTTGTGCCAATACTGAGTTGTATTATTTATAATCCATAGTTACTGTTAAAAAAAAAACATGACGTGTTATTACGTCCGCAAGTAATTTGGAATTAAATTTTTATTAATTAAGTGAAAGGCGGTGTATAGATGAACATTAATTCGTAGGCCGTTCATTATTGAGAATGTGAAAGATTGAAAATAATTAACGGCGTAATTATTAATCCAGTGACGCGTTCTCCGTAAGATGAATATTAACTCGCATTCAGATAATTAGAGAGAACATCCGATAATAAACTTTCGACTTGTGCCAATACTGAGTTGTATTATTTATAATCCATAGTTACTGTTAAAAAAAAGAAAAAAAAAACATGACGTGTTATTACGTTCGCAAGTAATTTGGAATAATTTTTTTTATCAATTAAGTGAAGTTCGGTGTGTAGATGAACATTAATTCGTAGTCCGTTTATTATCGAGAATGTGAAAGATTGAAAATAACTAATGGCATAATTATTAATCCAGTGACGCGTTATAATTAGAGAGAACTTCCGACAATAAATTCCTAACTTGTGCCAATACCGAGTTGTATTATTGAACGAAATTTTGAATTCATAGTTAGGCTGTTTAAGAAAACATAACGAGTTTAATACGTTCAAAAGTAATTTCGGAATTACATAACTATTAATTAGGTGACGCTGCTTGAAGATTCTTTTGTTCGATACGTCGAAATATCTTTGTAATTGTTTAGACTTTATTTGTGTTACCCGTTGGTTGTGACGTAATAGTTTATTCCGTTTCCTACCTGTTATTTTCATACGAATTTCTTATGTTTGATACATCGCTAGTTAGTTTTTAATTTGAATATTTTTTTTCCTTTGTTACGCACCTTTCGTAACGCAAACATTCAATTTCAGGCAGGTGCTTATAGCCAACATACCACAATAATTGTTTATTTATTTATTTATTTTAGGATTTATATGTAACGTCGCTACGGGAAAGGAATTTAATTATAAATCAGATCGCTTAAGAAATGTAATGAGCTATTTTGATTATTACGTGACTTGGTTATCTCGGTAACGCATTACTCGTTACTTATAGTTTTATCTGATGTCTAATCTTTTGTTATTAATTTCTTAATAGAAAGAAATTACTGTTAATGCATTACTTTTATGAATTGATCGACCCGTATGTGGAATTATAAATCGTCACCTTCGAGCATCTCGTTTCCGGTGGTCGCGAAACACGATTTTTAATCTACTGAGTTGAATGTCTTATACTGTCTTCATACGACAGGGTGGAAAGTGTAATTTAAGTTAACACGGAATATTCTCGAATCGACCGTAACACAGATTTTACAACATTGGGTCATCTAGAGAGACTCCTCTAGGTACAATGACCGACATAAAAAAAAATTGTTACCCTCAATACCTCAATTAATACGCTAAACAAAATAAGAGAAAAAAATTACAGATAAACCAGTGGGTGAGGACGCTTCCTTCGGATTCTCTCCGTCGACTCGCCTACCAATACGCTTGCTTTGATGATTTTACTACAGGACTCGAACTTGATTCTCAGATGGAGAATTTACACAGGATTTGAAGCCGGGGCTGAGTGTCGAAATACTCAGTTCGGCGCAAGGATTTGAAAACGCGTGAATTTAAATACGCGAGAATCTAACTGTGGGTTTTTAAATTGCCCATGCATGAAGTTACGTTAAGACTTCATCCGATCCCGTCATAAAGCACTGGGCTTGAAGACGTTCGTAATGAGTCATGTGTTTATGCAAAATAACGAATTATGTATTCAAACCTTTAAGACGAATGCTGCTTCCGGGAATTACTGGTGAGCTGATAATTGCGATCAGCTTTGTGACTTCGTCTAGTGGCTTATTAATTTCTTCCGGAACCAAGCTGGTAGTAAATTAGTTTCTCCAATGTCGGGAACAGCTACCGAAATACGACCAGTGAAATAATTTGCGAGTGCAACGGAGAATTATCGATAGAAAGCGTCCCCCCCAGATTACGTATTGACTAGATGGCTAAGAAAAATGAAGTGACATGATTCCCGAATTGTCTCGTCTGATATATCTTTCTTGCACTGTTCATTCAAACGTCCCTGATTGGTTGTCGCGAAAATTATTGTTTGAATTTCATTTGAAAACAGTAAAGGATGGGGCTGTGCGAGTAAGTGAGTGCGATATGATGCAGTCATTGACCTCAGTTGTTTTCGTTAATTTAAGTTTTAAACATCGGTTGAAAGAAGTGCGGCCCTACTAATTGTTTTCTTGCAGGTACTTTAAAAACGTCTCTGATTGGTTCCCGTGCACGAAGTGCCGCTGCAGTCACTGGCCTTATGTACTGCTACTAGAAAAAAAAATTGCAACCCACTGGTGGCGAAATCTGTCTACGAAATGCGCGCTAGTGATATTTGAATGGTAATTATCAGGAAAACGGAAGCGATATTAAACGGGCAAATGTCAAATCCCCCCACTTTAGAAGTTCAGGCTTTCCCCAAAAATTACCAATCACTAGCGTGCTAAAAAAAAAATTTTTGGGTTCTCCCCTAGTTAAACAAACTAACGAGAGCAAGAGAGAGCATCCGACGGTTGCTAGATCCAGCCAAACTCCGCCTTTCCTCATACTTACATCGCGAATTTTTCCCTGGCGCAAGTTGGCACCGAGTGCACACGACCTGGAATTTAAACGACCGACAAGACGGCAGTACATTATGAAAGAAATTCACATAAAGTAAAAAATAATTGTTTTACTATCTTAGCTTCTGTGTACTGGCTGGCGAAATACTTAAACTAAACCTTAGGAGTTACAACTTATTTTAGTTATTATAATTATGATGTAGATAGTAAGGAAATTTTTTTTTTTACTAATTGGATGTTACTGATTCTAGGTGCCCCCCCGGCACAAAAATTAACAGCCAATGGCATTTACAATGGTTAATAGTTTTAGTTACACGCCCTTCTACTGAAGGTAGACATGAAGAGCGACCTGGAAGAGGTGTTGCTATAAAAAGGCGTGGTTACTATCTTCTTTAACTGTAAGTTCTTTCGGCACGTGGGGGGGGGGAGGTCTTCTCCTACGGCTGGTGGGCTGACTTCGGAACTGGGGATGACTTCCGCTGCGTCCTCCTCTGGCAGCGTCGTGTGGTTATTGAGCAGCCTTCGGGTGGTCCGCTCGAGGAGTGGGGACTTCCATAAATGGTAGCAGCACTGGCTGTAGTCTGTTAGTGGATCCACTTCACCTATTGACCAAATAACTTTTAGGGCCAATGCGAGTTCATTATCTGACATTAATACTTGACTGTGTGTTAGACCTGTCACTGCGTTTTGGTGGCAGCGTAAGGTGAACAAAAAAAAAATGCATGGGATCGTCGCTTCCCATCGGTTGTGTTCTCCAGGCTTGAGCTTAATACTGAGAGCCTTTCTTGATTCAGTTTCTCTGACGTCGATAGTTCGAATAGCAAATCTGTAGTGGTGATGAACAATCATTCAAAGTCTTTCATCTTAACTTCTATCGCTCTCCTGGCATTTTCGGAAACTCTTTCCGTCAGTCCCGATTCATCAGTGATAACAGCTGATATTTATTAAGAACGGGTTTTTTTTTTTTAAGGGATAACGGTTCCCACAATTATTATTAAAAAATCAATAATCAAAACCGTTTGCATGGGACAATGGCTCCCATAATTATTATTATCAAAGTCAATAATCACAACGGTTTTCATGGGCCAATAGCTCCCATAATTATTATTATCAAATTCTATTTAATCACAACAGTTTTCATGGGCGTAATGCTCCCATAATTATTATTAATCAAAATTAATGAAAATCTTTTTACGGGTAACGGTAATCATGTGTATTATTAAAAATAATAGTATTTACCCACTTTGTCCACGTATTTAACACTCCAGTTATTATTCAGAAATTATTTACGTTTGTTTATTCAAAAGTTCCACGTCCCGAGACTTCTCGATTGTTACCGGTATTTTTCCGGGAATATCCGTACGTGAGGATATTTTTGGAGACTAGGCGAAAGGAAGGTGGTGGGAAATTGTGAAAGTAATATGGAAAGTAAGCGCTGGGGTATGTCCCTGCGCCTTGGATGCGTCCGCATCCCAAGATGGCATCAGTTTCCACTGACGTGGCGCCCTCTTCCTTTCCGTACTGGGAAGTGTCCAAACTTATTTCTTCACCGCTTGACTGGAAACTCCAGATTTTGTCACCCTTCTTCCCACAGCTCCTTCAAAGTGCTCCATTGGACGGTTTTTCTCATTTTGCCCAGACATCCTTCCGACTTGTCAGCATAAATTCTTGATACTTCATGGCTCAAATTATTGGGACTCTCCAGAAACATAAGAACATACAAATATCCAAACATAAGAAAATGCAAATATACTAATATACCAAAATACAGATCTACATACAAAACCTATTGCGTATTCTTACAAACTACCTTAAAGTACAATTTACCTTCTTCCCTGAAACTTTCTAGTTACTGAGTCGGGGCGCCACTGACCGTTACGTCGGTCAGAACGTACCGCGATCGAGTACTCACCGATATATTGCTCTAAAAGCAGTGCAATATTAGTAGTATTAGCAGAGGCGGAGAGCATATGACTTTTCCTCTCAGGGGTGGGTACCAACACTTTTCATTCCTGCTATCCGCATACTATCCCCTACTGAGTTTACCGGCATGATTCTTAATCGACTATTATCCAATCGGTTCTGTTTGGTTTACTGGTGATCAGTCAGTCATACCTTGCAGAGCACAATTGAAATTTCAAACGGACAGCGTTTGGTCGATGGAATTTTTTTTTTTTTTACTCTCCAGTAAGCTAGTGTTAGCTAACTCGCTGGTTTGTGTGACGTGTGATTGTACAGAATTTACATTTACATTTAATTTTTACGATTACGTTAATCGACCCACGTCTTGGTCGTTGCGGAAAACAAGAATTTAGTGGCCGTTTACGTTCGGGCGCCATTGTGGAACGCCTGATTTACACAATGGACGACATTCGTCGGGCCTCCCACACTGGAGACCATTCGACAGGCCTCGCACGTTAGGCGATATTTTGACAAGCCTCGCACGTTTAGTCGGCGTTTTGATAGGCCTCACACGTTGGGCGACATTTGACATTACCAGGCCTCTTTGGATAGAGTCTGAGGGAAAAGACTCCCTTCAACCCGATCTTCCAGATTTGTATAACCTGATAGTGCTGGGAACAAAGTTTATAAATAGGTAGCAATTCAAACAAATAAAACACCTCGATCACGGTCATGAAAGTAATTCGTGCCTTTTGGGCACAGCCTTACACATGAGTTTATTTAGGAGACAGGTTACATAGTCAATTTAGAAAACATTGGTTGGCTAGCTCGCAAAGGCAAATGAGTCATATGGACATAATTTAAATAGTGACAAAACATAATATTACTAGTTATTTCAATCAGTATACAAAGGTCTAGGTTTCAGGGGGGGGGGCGGTGAGTTCCATCTCTGGGTGAACATTATGCCAAAATTACCTACGTACTCTTAAATCTATTTTTATACTAAGATTCTTATTTACAGAATTATTTATACTTAGCAGACCAATGGACGAATAGGGCGGGGCGTCTGACCTGACCCTTAAGTGTGCGCCCTCCCTAAATTTACAATGGTTAGAAGTAAAATTACTTCCTCGGAAGGCGATAGGATGAATAGTCCGACCGCCGGTGCTCACCTTCCCAGGAGTTCTTCTATATAGTGGTGATGCCTAAGGGCATGCCTGCAAGGATTACATAAACAAGAAAAATAGAAGACACATAACTTCCCAGACTTCGAAGCGAGAGACTGCCGGCGATCGGCTTTACACAAGTTACAACATGTTTCACAGATCACGTTGCTTGTCCTATCCCTATGGTCCTTAGTTCTATATTTACTCAATTACTACGGTTGACCGGCACTTATGGTGGGGGTCGGCGCTCTCCGGGATCCTCGACTAGGAGACGGTGATGGAACTCCTATCACCGGAGATCCATTGGAATCCTCTTACTTCTCCAGTCGTCCAGCGGCGTCCAGCCACCGGAACACCTCCAGCGGTGAGGACTCACGCAATCGTTTACGTTAATAATTTTCCTCATTAAACGTTCCCCCTCCGCGGACCCGTCTCATAGTGCAGATCCTAAGCCTATCCTATACCTAAGCGCGTTTATATTGTTATCTGGACGGAGGCGCAGCCCAATGAGGAGCTGATGACGTGTGCCTTACGTCATCGACTCGCCCTAATGCTCATGCCCTTTCAACGACACCGCTAGCAAGCGCGAGTCACGTCATGGCCAGACGTTTGGTTATCAACATGCGTCCGTTTTCTCCGCCGAACGGGAGAAACGGTAGGGAGGGCTGAGTGCAGAACCTCGCACACTCAGCCGACTTTATCTTTCAAAAGCCCGTGGGCCTCACAGACAACAAGAGGGCGTATCGACCGAGCTTCCAGTAACTCGCGTCGATGTTGCTACGCCTTCGTCCTTGATAACTAAACAACCCTCCTATTACTGCCTATGCTAACTTATTCTAGTACAAAGATATCAGCCACCTCCTACCCTCGCGACTAAGGGTATATCGACCGCTGCCTGGCCCCGAGGCCTCTGACTGTAATATCCTCGTAGCCCGGCCTACAACGTGACGGAGCGACAGCTCCCTAGCTTCTACTAGAATCGGGCACCTGGACTCCACCAGTGCCGAGACTACCTTCCAAGGTAGCCTCCCTTTTCCTGCGGACTCAGCCCACTACTTGGGCCCCGCCTTGTGCCAACAGATCGACCATCGTTTGGCATTCTATGCTACCGTCCGTTGCAGCCGCTATTCTCGATCACTACTTGGTCGAGACTCTTATAAACATTTACTTACATACTGGGTTGTACCTGCCAATGACCAGTACTCGCGTAGTGTTGTCGCACCTCAAATAATTCTTGCTATGCTATAAGGTGGACGCGAGGCGTCCGTCTGTCATTTACACTTGGCTTCAGTTACGGTCGATCGAGTTATTTTGCTATCACCTACTGCTGAGAGCCGCGACTAATCCCCATTGGATAAAACCAAAAAAAAAAATATTCGGAATCGCATAATTATTCATTAAGTGACGCGCTACTTGAAAATCAACATTAATTCGTAGTCCATTTATTACTGAGAATGTAAAAGATTGAAAATAATTAATGGCGTAATGATTAATCCAGTGCCTCGTTATCCGTAAGATGAATATTAACTCGCATCCAGATAATTAGAGAGAACATCCGATAATAAACTTTCGACTTGTGCCAATACTGAGTTGTATTATTTATAATCCATAGTTACTGTTAAAAAAAAAACATGACGTGTTATTACGTCCGCAAGTAATTTGGAATTAAATTTTTATTAATTAAGTGAAAGGCGGTGTATAGATGAACATTAATTCGTAGGCCGTTCATTATTGAGAATGTGAAAGATTGAAAATAATTAACGGCGTAATTATTAATCCAGTGACGCGTTCTCCGTAAGATGAATATTAACTCGCATTCAGATAATTAGAGAGAACATCCGATAATAAACTTTCGACTTGTGCCAATACTGAGTTGTATTATTTATAATCCATAGTTACTGTTAAAAAAAAGAAAAAAAAAACATGACGTGTTATTACGTTCGCAAGTAATTTGGAATAATTTTTTTTATCAATTAAGTGAAGTTCGGTGTGTAGATGAACATTAATTCGTAGTCCGTTTATTATCGAGAATGTGAAAGATTGAAAATAACTAATGGCATAATTATTAATCCAGTGACGCGTTATAATTAGAGAGAACTTCCGACAATAAATTCCTAACTTGTGCCAATACCGAGTTGTATTATTGAACGAAATTTTGAATTCATAGTTAGGCTGTTTAAGAAAACATAACGAGTTTAATACGTTCAAAAGTAATTTCGGAATTACATAACTATTAATTAGGTGACGCTGCTTGAAGATTCTTTTGTTCGATACGTCGAAATATCTTTGTAATTGTTTAGACTTTATTTGTGTTACCCGTTGGTTGTGACGTAATAGTTTATTCCGTTTCCTACCTGTTATTTTCATACGAATTTCTTATGTTTGATACATCGCTAGTTAGTTTTTAATTTGAATATTTTTTTTCCTTTGTTACGCACCTTTCGTAACGCAAACATTCAATTTCAGGCAGGTGCTTATAGCCAACATACCACAATAATTGTTTATTTATTTATTTATTTTAGGATTTATATGTAACGTCGCTACGGGAAAGGAATTTAATTATAAATCAGATCGCTTAAGAAATGTAATGAGCTATTTTGATTATTACGTGACTTGGTTATCTCGGTAACGCATTACTCGTTACTTATAGTTTTATCTGATGTCTAATCTTTTGTTATTAATTTCTTAATAGAAAGAAATTACTGTTAATGCATTACTTTTATGAATTGATCGACCCGTATGTGGAATTATAAATCGTCACCTTCGAGCATCTCGTTTCCGGTGGTCGCGAAACACGATTTTTAATCTACTGAGTTGAATGTCTTATACTGTCTTCATACGACAGGGTGGAAAGTGTAATTTAAGTTAACACGGAATATTCTCGAATCGACCGTAACACAGATTTTACAACATTGGGTCATCTAGAGAGACTCCTCTAGGTACAATGACCGACATAAAAAAAAATTGTTACCCTCAATACCTCAATTAATACGCTAAACAAAATAAGAGAAAAAAATTACAGATAAACCAGTGGGTGAGGACGCTTCCTTCGGATTCTCTCCGTCGACTCGCCTACCAATACGCTTGCTTTGATGATTTTACTACAGGACTCGAACTTGATTCTCAGATGGAGAATTTACACAGGATTTGAAGCCGGGGCTGAGTGTCGAAATACTCAGTTCGGCGCAAGGATTTGAAAACGCGTGAATTTAAATACGCGAGAATCTAACTGTGGGTTTTTAAATTGCCCATGCATGAAGTTACGTTAAGACTTCATCCGATCCCGTCATAAAGCACTGGGCTTGAAGACGTTCGTAATGAGTCATGTGTTTATGCAAAATAACGAATTATGTATTCAAACCTTTAAGACGAATGCTGCTTCCGGGAATTACTGGTGAGCTGATAATTGCGATCAGCTTTGTGACTTCGTCTAGTGGCTTATTAATTTCTTCCGGAACCAAGCTGGTAGTAAATTAGTTTCTCCAATGTCGGGAACAGCTACCGAAATACGACCAGTGAAATAATTTGCGAGTGCAACGGAGAATTATCGATAGAAAGCGTCCCCCCCAGATTACGTATTGACTAGATGGCTAAGAAAAATGAAGTGACATGATTCCCGAATTGTCTCGTCTGATATATCTTTCTTGCACTGTTCATTCAAACGTCCCTGATTGGTTGTCGCGAAAATTATTGTTTGAATTTCATTTGAAAACAGTAAAGGATGGGGCTGTGCGAGTAAGTGAGTGCGATATGATGCAGTCATTGACCTCAGTTGTTTTCGTTAATTTAAGTTTTAAACATCGGTTGAAAGAAGTGCGGCCCTACTAATTGTTTTCTTGCAGGTACTTTAAAAACGTCTCTGATTGGTTCCCGTGCACGAAGTGCCGCTGCAGTCACTGGCCTTATGTACTGCTACTAGAAAAAAAAATTGCAACCCACTGGTGGCGAAATCTGTCTACGAAATGCGCGCTAGTGATATTTGAATGGTAATTATCAGGAAAACGGAAGCGATATTAAACGGGCAAATGTCAATTTCTTAATATATTAGGTCATTTGTCAGCAAATTTATCTGCATTCCTAGGTGGCAATTGCCGCTGGACGTAACTTTACAGCGATCGTATAGTTATATCCAAAAATACTGAGGTATAAATGTACTTCATTAATGTAGTAAACATCTTAACATTTCGTACTTACTTCTAAATAATATATAACTTGCATTACTCATCAAATTGTGCGAAGTTTTCATTCATAATACATACACAAAATACAACTAATCTATTATAATCATCTCATAATTTTGAGGTTATAATGCAAAACGAACTATTTCCAAAATGAGCGATATTGAGTTAGGTATGCAGATAGGGTAATTCAAGCCTAAGGAATCGACTGGTCCTATAGGATTTAATATATAATGTCTAAAAGACTGTCGTTTTCGAATCGGAAATCATATTTGTATGCAAATGTTATCTTGTTTGTGTTATTCGTTATAGTATTTCACTCTACTGAATCTTTGAGTTTTGGAAAAAGTACGTTCTGCATTATAACCCCACAATTTGTAATAGATAGTTTGATAAAAGTCTTGCGACACTTATATTTAAAATTAACTCTACAATAACCTCGTTAATTTGTTTTTGAAAGAAAGTCCTAATGTATTTGTACTTTGAGAACAAAATACCAACCCGTTTGCAAGAAAGTATCAGGCGAGCAGATGATAAAGATGGGTGGCACGTTTGGCTATACTGGCATTGAAACTTTTATGAATGTGTTAACTGCATTTACAAAGATGCGACGACCGACCTTCAACTGAATACGATCGCAAAATAAATGTGAATAATTTAAATAGCTTTTTGAGCAATAAGCCGATTTACATCAAACCATATAATGGCGCTAGTTATAATAATTGGTTTTGCTATTTTCAATTAAAACCAATTTAATAATCAATATAAAACCCTCAAGCCATCGAAAAAGCACTACATGAATACACCAACAAAAATTAAAAACATAATTTTATATATGAACACTTTTATGTCACAATTGTAACTCCAGGTACATGGGTCAAACAGTGATTGTATTGAATTTAAAGTAAATGAATACATAAATTAGCGTTAATCACAATTAGCCACCGTTTTATATATAAGCAGAAAAACTTTTTGTGTCATTATCATTTATTCCACTAATTGGATAAAACCAGTGCTTTTTTGTAAAAAAAAGATGTCAGAACTCAATTCTTGTCAAACTTTTTTTTCTTATTTATGTCCGTTCTCAATGTGGAGTACATTCTATTGGAGGTATTTCAAAAAAAAATATTTTACGAGAGCTGATTGTTAGTCAGTTTCTCAACCTACCATTTTTAAAGATTATAAATAAAAAAGATAAGGCTGGTAAACTAGTGGTTAACTGATCGATTTCATTTTGCTCTGTTAATTTTAGCACTTGAAGATAAGGATAGATATCACAAATACCAACGCCTTAACAACTTAAAATTTTACGAATATTGGCTTAAAACATTAAAAATGTCGAGAAAAAATGTGGCGGAACGCCGTTCCACCAAGTTACATAGGGAATCAAACTATTATGAAATATACTTGTATGTAAAAATTCCGATGAACAGCTAATATTCGTAGAGTTCAACGATTTCAGGAAACCAAAAAAAACTTTAACAAAAGGCTGATACTGGGGCGAGATATTTCATGTAGGAGACGTGTGTGAACTTGAATACCATTTTTATAAATAATACGCAATAATGTTTACATTATCGCTGCGATCGAAAACAGGAAGTAACTTACAATGAAATTTTAAATTCAGGGTGTAAACAACAAAAATACAATAAGTATGTGAAGTTTACGGTTCATAATGCGCCAATAAAGTGCTGGAAATATCGTAAAAAAAATGTTTTTTAAGACAGATTTCTGCTCACTAATGTTCATTGTGTTTTCTTGTAAACATTCGATCGCGGAGAATGTTTCATATAGAATTGTGTTTATCGCCTTGGTTTTAATAACGAAAAGCTTTGTGATTTTTAGAAAATATTTACTTTTCAGTGAAGCGAATCTGCCAACTTGACAATGAACGCTTTTGTTGTGTTCGGTAAATGTGTAAATTTTTCATCTTTAAGCAAATAAATATTAAATTTCACATAATAAAAAACAGCCTTATTATTAAGTTCCCATGACGAGAACTGATTGACCTATTTACCAGAAGTTCAAAGGCAGTAATATCTACGGTTATCTGACGGAGTATACTTAAAAGTTTCCACATTGAAAACATTTGATCATTCTTCATCAACGTTTATGTTTCAATAATTTTAGAATGAGCCGGGCTTAAAAATAATATCCTTAAATATGCAATATATTTAAAATAAAAAACAAGTAGTAATGTACATTTGGTATTACTGACGTAGATTTTTCAGCTACTGATATTTATTAAATCACTATGTATTGCGTATTGTTACATTATATAAGTTTATATAGTGTAACATTCGATAGATTTGATTATTATTGCCTATAATTGCATGTGCGTGATAAAAAATTCACACCTTCCCCAGAACATCACAAATAACTTTAACATTAAGCGAGCCTATTTTTACCGTATTGGAAGCCCAAGACTACAAATTTACACAGTTCTTAACTTCTAACATAATTTTTAAGTTATTCATAACATCGAAAGAAATCTTTTACTGTAATTAAGTGTGGTAACTTTATGTGCATTTTTCTTTTTTATATTAGTATAGAATAAAATGCAATCAGTGTATTACGTGTTTATAAAGAACTTCTATTTCTTATTTTAAAATCGTTTGATTTTTCTTTTGCGCAGAATTCAATCGTTTATATAAAACGAAGCTATTATTTCGCCTTGACATTGGAATGTTTCAAGAATTTCATAACAGTACAACTATTCATAAATGTTTTAATATATCTTATTAATGCATAAGTACGAAACTAAAAGTGAGATATTTGTTGAGACGCGTGTTCATAAAAGAATTCTAAATATGTCTATCGCACACATGACACGATATGAAAAAACTCAATTGAATTTAAATGTATTACTATCGCCCATGATTATGCGTGGATGTTGGGTGGAGTAGATTCCAATAATTTTCGAAGCAGTGATATTCATTGGCCGCTTGCCACACTTATTTTCATATCCTTAAGACCGCACTGTCGAGGCAGTGTATTTGAGAATATTAAAAAAAAACGAAAACAAAATGCGAAATCAAGTACAAGGGCTTTCCTTTGCTGATTTCTGAATCAGCGAACATGGTTGGTAGTTGCGTATAGTAGTTAAAATGTGTACCACAATTTATAATTGATATTATTAGTATATACATCAAATGTATCAAAACTGACTTATTTGCTCCGAAAAACGAAATTTTAATTACCGTGTAGTAACAAAATGTCTTCCTTATATATGTGTTAAAATAAAAATCTAACATTTTTTACTATTATCTTTTGTAAAATTACAAACGTATAATGCCTTTTACAATATACTCGAACAGAATTTTCATATCTTTGAAATTACTAAGTATGGATTTTGTATCTTATTATTTATATGATTAAAAGCTTCAGGACAGATGTGTTGAGCAAACTTTTTCTCTTTCTTTGCCTCACTTGAAAATGATCAACGAAACCGGTCTGATACTACATTATTTTATTTAGTTAAATTTTGAAAACTTTACACTGTTTTTTATTGAAATAAACATTTAGTTTTAATCAATATTTGAACAAACTCCATATTTGTTTGTATGATCGGTGCTGATTTCGCTTATGATGAGAAACCGGCCCTGATCATGAAAATAAATATGTAATTAGTACAAAAAGGTGTTTTATTTTAATAATATAATGCTTTTCTACCAAGTATTGACAGTGAACAAATTAAAAGTGTTTAATTAAGATACGTGTTTAAAAGTATAGTATATAAATAACGGATGATTTGTAAATTAGATTAAACAAATAAAAATCAACTAAAATAAAAATAAATTCAACGTTTTCATGACGCTCGTTAGCAACCATATTAATGAATAATCTTCGAGTTAATAAAAGCCGCTAATACGGATCCTCGAAGGCAACTGTAATGAAAATGGAGCACGCCCTCGCGCTGACACGTGCTCTGTCCAGGCGACAGGCAGGCACACCACACCACTCGCAGCCGATCTTGAAACGTGTCACTTTTGGGCAAGTGTCTTCCCGATATCACAAAACGTGATCGTTACGTAGGCCCATAGTAACGCACCTGATTGACAGCCGCTGTCCCTCGGGCGACGACGCACGCATTTCATTAATAGGGTTGAATTTATGTGGCTGAAAAGGGGTAGTCTGCGTAGCGACCGGACGCCAGATTGTGGTTGTAAATCTAGCCAGATTATTACAATATCAAATGTCAATCGATATAAACCTAAACGAAAATTAGTAACAACCTTTGAAGCGTAGTTATATTGAATTTAAATAACACTACCAATATGCTTAGTTCTACAATATTTGCTAAATATTGAGAAAGCTGCCATCATAGAATGTATTAGAAGAAACAAACAATTCAAATGTAAATAGTTTTGGTATTTATTTTACACTTTATCTGGCCATTAGTGAAGTCGGTTTAATTGCTCATTTATTGACACGAAATATACATTTATTTTTATCCAGTAGTGACTGGTGCTTTTGATGTCATGTTCTAGCTTCTCATGAAGGTTTTGTGTGGCAATAAAATTCTCTTCTCTCATTTACTTCTTTAGGAGTAAATGTTACGTTTGATTTAAGATTCATCTATATAAAACATATATTTTAAGTGCATCTGCTACGCTTAAAGCAAAAAATAAACAATTAGAAAATTACTGAAGAGACGAAAAAAAAATTCAATCGATCCGAATTGAAAAAAGAAAATTTTAAGCCCCGCCTTTTGCCAGGAAGACTCCATCGTTGTATTTATTTAATTGTTCTTTTAAAACTGTTTATTTTTACCAATATGTAATTTAAACTTAACTGTATTCGATCTTTGTTTTATTCACATTGTTTATTTTATTGCTTACAATGCAAACATTTTGTTTTGTGTAGGAGTACCTTAAAGTTCACACGTGACTGAAGCTGTGAGCCCACGCGTAAAAAATACTTACCATTTGAAAGCTCTGCTATGTCTTTTGTTAAAGAGAGTATCTTAAGCTTTATTACATTGAAAAATACCTTTGAATTAGAAAGCTTTCGCTGGCATCTCAGTTTACTTCGACTTTATAACACTTGATAGAAAAGGATTATTCGTATAAAAACAAAACATGATCTTTGGTTTGGATGAAATTTAAAAATTACGAAACAATTCACTCATATTGTTTCAAGGTTACGTAACTCTTCATTTAATATCGCTTCTGAACATAATATATCATAAAATATGCACAGGTGGTTACGAGATAAATAATAATATGTTTTTTTTTCAGAATATGAAGACTGAAGAGAAGAATGCTAATATACCTCGTGTTAGGATAGCTGTTTTAGGGAACATCAACGTTGGAAAATCAGGTAATTTTTATATTCTACTTCTTCACTCATTTTAATGTGATCTAATCCAATATTTAAGCAACCTATATTAATAATTCTCGTGCTTTCGATCAGTTTTCATAAAAACAATCTGTTTGTATGTTATCGAATCGATACGTTATATTGTTTTTTAGGTTTATTCAAAAAAAGACCCATTTTTACTAAATATAAAGCTGTATTATGTTAGATTTTTTTTAGTTCCAAAACTTACGAACCAATTTAAGCTTTAAATATTCCATAATTGATTAATTGTCATATTTGACATTAAAATTAATATCAAAACTTTGTAATTTGGGGAAAATGCGTGGGCAGTTTTACATTTCCCTAATCTATCAATTATACCCCACAAAAAATGACACCTAGAGAATAACGCTTCCATTTTACCAAGCACAACGCCTACTGAATACAAACAATTGCCAATTCAGCAACACTGCAAGCATGTTGCTTTTTAACTGATCTGCGAGTAAAAGTGAAAAATTCAATTATTGACAGTTACATGGCGGGAAACTTTGCGTGGGGTCGCCATGTTTTACAGTCCATAGACACAAGACCTTTCGACGACTTCCACAGAAAATTTTACCTTTTATATTTTTTACTTTATTTTTCTTCGTAAAATAAACCCAGCGCACCAATTTTATGTAAAAATAATATCGCTCATATCATGTTGTACTTGTTTGTATATATACTCATAAAAATGAAATTTATTTCATCGCATTTTATGACTCTTAAAATAGTTAACGGTGAAATTTAAGATTGAAGGAGAATGGTCAACGCTCTTGGTCTATTATTCGAGGGATCAAATATGATTTATAGAAAAAACAAACTTGTATACATTCGATCTTCTTTTTATGCAGTATATGCATTCGTCAAGATATCACATTAAAAAGACTTGTACAAATAAACAAATTCTTATGTTAGTAATACCCGGCTCGGTCTTCTTTCTGCAATGCCCAAAAAGCATAAAACTTCTCAGTCGTTAATTTGCATGCTATTTCCACTGCTAGTCATAAACTCGGGCGTTAAAAATATGCTTTAAGTCCTAAATTTTGCACTTTTGACGCAAAAGCTTCGCTTTTATTACGGCATGCAAATTAAATGATTTAATTGCTCTTGTCACATACACTTCCTTCATTATTTTTTTTGCGATTGTAAAATTAAGGACGGTGTCATAAATAATAGTGTAGTTTATCTTATACAGAGAATTAAATATATTTTTAACGATGGACATACAGTGAAATCTCCATATTACGTTTTTGAATGAACTGAGGACAGAAATTCAAATATATCTGTACAAAATTTTCTTATCTAAGATTTGAACTGTCACAAAAGTATTTGTATACACAAAATAATTAAGTTCGCTCAACCAGTAAGAATTTTCGATTGATTCAACTGTCTGTTTGTGTATATGTTTAACGTAGTACATCATAAGTAATGTATAGTATTTCAATCAAGAATTGACAAAAAATATACATTATATTTAATAAGGCAAGATAAACTGTTTTTTTTTTGCCTTAAAACAAATGAATCTAAAGTAGAGACAGTTGCAATGTACTGAAAGGCTGAAAAGAAACATCAAATAATGCTGCATTAAATGTCAAATATCTGACAGAATAACGGTCTCACGAAAATGTCTTGTCGCTCACAACAGAAAATATCCATCGTTTAATCTTGCATCAAGCTTTTGGTGCAACAATTTCTCATGGTGAGTTTGACCGCGTAAGTGGGTTTATCGCTTTTTTAAGCATATATGATAATTGAAGTGCTCCAGTTGAGAAACGTGCCAGGAGTAAATCTTGCGTTTTACGCACACACTAAAAATGCATGATGGAACACTCTTATAATGACGACGAGTTGTAATTTTCTACAAAAAGCGGTGTGTTCGAAAATGTTATGAAAATGCGTGACGTATATATTTTATTAGTTGCAATTTATCTCATATGATACAATACTTGTCATTTTATGACTGGTGTTATTTTGTATTCTAACTCTTTACCAAAACTTACGACGTTTTTGACGTTTACTGTTTTTGTATTAAGCAAAGTGTCACTTGTTTCGAATTTCGAACGAAGATTGTTTATTAATTAAACCGGTCAAAATGTAAATTAAGCGAAGTATCACAATGGTAAAAGTCCTATTGGATTTTTAAGTACGAACAATCGCCTTTTTCATATATATTTTTTGGATTGCATATTTTTATTTTATGAATAAAACTATTGCAGTGCTAATTATCTAAACTCACTTCACTTTTTCAATACTTTAAGTCATGTAGAGTATTATAACGCTTCAAACTGTTCTTTTCTTCCTAAAATACCACTCGCTCACTTCACGTCTCTTCGAATAACATGAGTAAAATGTATGCAAGAATACTAATTATTATTTCAATGATATATTAAAGTATGTATTTATTATAGTTTGTATTGAATAAAATAATAAACCTCATGTTTTTTCAGCGTTGACAGTTCGATATCTGACAAGAAGATTCATAGGAGAATACAGATCAAATACTGGTGAGTCACACAACTTTTTTTCAATAACATAAATGTAACCTTTTCTTTTTAAAATTGTATTGCGTCAGTTTCAACGTGCAATAAAGTTTTATTTGTAAACCGAAAGGTCTTCCTATTTCAGGAAACCCTTAACCTTTCGGTTACTTATAATGTAATTCATCTGTATATTATCTGTATGTTTATTTATCAAGAATAGCGGGAAACAAAAAATAAACTCTCATTCAGTTTGACCAACACGACAGTTTCAAAAGTTGTAAAAGGTTTTCACTTTTCCATGAGACCTTTTCATTATTCATGAGTTAAAACTTATTGTATAGTCCATAATGTAGTTTGAATATTTATTTGCTGATCTATAAATATATTTCGTTCAACACAAGTATCATTCTTAAATTCTAACGTTATAGATAAGATAGTTCATTTAATAAGTAAATATTTGACCAAAATCACACGAAATCTGTATTATTTTCTCATTTCGTATTTTTTTGTTCACCATGTTCACTCCTAATGTCGATCATATGGACTTCTTATGCAGTTTATTTCAACAAAAGTGTTTCTACGATAACTGCTTGTTACTCAGTTTCTCGGCCTGTATTTGTTTCCAAAGAGAGTAGGAATAGAAGGATAGGGCTAGAAAAGGACTAATAGTTAGCATATAGCCCTAACTAAGATCCATTTTTAAAATATAATGAGTAGCAGGAAGTAATTCGTGACATCACAAAAATCTATGCCTTCGAAAAAAAAATCACAAATCGATTGAAAAATCTATTTATAAAACTGTCCGTGCTGGGATTCAAACTCGTGAACTCCGTGAAGTGTTAATATATTATAGTCAAATTCGCACATAATGATTTATGTCTCTAATAATGAAATAAATTTATTTATAAAATTTTCATATAAATTAATCGATTGAATTGGCTTTTACTTATTTGAACTCCGTTATAATAAGATAAAGATATCAAAAGTATTGAGTTGTGTGAAAGTTATGTCGGCTTCACACATTCAACATCTATCTATCAAATTATTACAATAAAAAAAAAACCAGTATTTCATATTTGATTACGGTTGTTTTTGGTTAAACAATCCTGAAAATTTCTTCTTTATGGTTGGGCAATTTCAAATAATTGACAATTACAAACACGTGTTCGAAAACGTTTGCCAATTGCCAACATCCATAAATCAAACGTTCAAATATACTTTGTGATTCTAATCGATGACAATATTACAGGCAACACTTGATATTTCAAATTACGAACATTATTATTGTTTGATTTGTTTCATGAATGAATAAACGTCACGCAAGCAGGTAGCGCTCGATTTCTGAGAAGCATAAATAGATGTAGGAAATGCTCCATCGTAGTTTGTGGGCCATATTATTTTAATTTACAAATATTGCATGCCGATATAACTTACCATATATATATATATATATTATATTTATGGTGTTTACTTTAACAACGGTGGTTTTGAATGCTTTTCTATAAAAAATTCGTAAATACGCCATTTCACAAATAGCACTCTTTTAATATTATTTATATATAGCTCATACGTAGAACGTGAGTTTATTCCGATACCTAAAATTGTATATTTACTACCGTATGTTTTGATGTTTTATCAACAAAATGGTTCGAAGAAGATTTTATGATGTACACACATATTTTTATACAAAACTATATTTAGAAAAAAATATTTTTTTCTACACAAAATATATATATCGACTCTGGAAAGGAAAAAGGACGTAACCCTCAATTTTCCAAAACAGTTTTTTTTCGATATGTATCACAATGAATACAATTTGACACACATTCTATCAAAAGGATGGAAGCTGAAAATGCCGAATAAGTTTCTAAATTTAGCTTTTAAGTTTGAAAAAGATGACCTTGTAAAAAATTAAAACCAAGAAAAAACACTGAAATAAAGGTTTTTCCGAGACAATTTCTTTAATTGATATTAGGTTATGTCAATTAAACACCAGTTTAGAAGTATCCGTGCACTTCAAGGTTGTGTATAATTCACAATATGCATATGTCACAAAATCATCAAAACACGTTTTTAGCGCCTCCTGTAAAATTTGATATGTGTGGGTTACGTCCTTTTTCATTTCCACATACGATATATATGTATAGCTTTTACGTCGATTTTCAAAGATAAGCAAAATTGCAAACCATTTTATGATCATTTAGCTAAAAAATAGCACACTATTTAAACATTTTTATAATATTAAGAAACTAGATCTACTTTTTCTTAAACAGAAAATGGCACACTTTTCTTATAAAAACTTAGACAATTTTGATTGTAATGTCATATTTTGATCCTTGATTGCATGGAAACTGTTAGGTTTTTTGACTATGTTAAAAATTAAATTCCGTTCTTTTGAATCAATACATATTTTAGCGATATCTTATTTTTTTCTAAAAACTATATTTGGGCGTGTTTGATCCCAAGCTACTCGTAGAGTCGAGGCCTATTTCGCCATAATGCCAATTTCAGGACCGTGATGTTGTAATAAAACTCCACCAAGAACAACAAAATTCAATAAACTATTAATTTTAACTCCCAATAATAGTGAAAATATTTGAAAGTTCTTTGTCTGGATTTGATTTTGTTTTGGGCATGATTTATTATTTGAAATTACTATTTTCACTGTAGAATATACACGAAATCATCAAAAAATAATTGTTTTGCGTTGTTATTATTGTACAAATAGTATTAGATACATTTTTAACTACAAAATACTGTTATAATCACATGACCGAAACAAAAATGTATAATAAAATCCTATTTATCAGTATAAAATGTTCTGTTTTTCACCAACAATGTTCTGCATTAAAATACCGCCGAAAATAATGTTGCCAGTACCAAGAATTTACATGACTAACCTGAATAAGATCTAGTATGATAAACCAGATTTATATTTCTCTTTCGAATATTTTTAATGACTGTCCTAGAAAATTTACATTTCACTACATTACAACATGCGCCAGGAAACAGATCAGCTGTAAAACCAGGAATGCTTTTTTCTTAGTTATTCATCCACGATTCGGCGAAACTAAAATCAACATCATTGTGTTTACAGCACTCATGCCTTTAGAATGCTTTCTACGGACAAAGAAATGGCTTCATGGCAACACTGAAACATCTCAATAGGCCGGCTCAGTGCGAGCCAGAATTTTGTGTGATTTTTGGCACTTAACAATCTTTGCGAGATACGTTCGTTGTAATTTTGTATTTGCCGGCATCCGGTCAGCAAAATCATAACTGGGCTATAGGAATGTTTGCCTCTTGGCAATGAGAATAAATTACTTAAATCTTTCACCGGTTAGATTAAATAAATAATTATCTTAATGATATTACTTTTTTCCGTAAACTGAAATGATTTTCCGATCCAGCTATCGGTAGTATTCAATTATTTTTGTGAATTACATTCGTTTTTAAATTTGCGGGAACGCGCCGCGATCATTTTGCGAGAATTCTTCATAACTTCGTGACTAACAGTTTGTGATTGTAAAACATTTTCATTCGATTATTATTTAGCTAGACTTGACCTTTGAATAAAATAAGTCAACGGATGCATTTTCACGCAACGGCGCCAAAATGAAATTAAACGCTAATTGATTTCACTTCTAGGAAATTTCCGAACAGTTAAAATACAGATAATATAACCGCGCATGAACTTGTCTATCAATTAAATTTAATACACAGAGTTCATGTGAATCCTTGCAATTTCATCAGGAACTTTCTGAGAGCTATTGCATAATTCATACCGTATTCTTCAATGCAATTGGCAATACATACGTCTCCAGCTTTTAATTAGTCGCCATATTGTTTTTCAGTCGTGTGCTGTCAAAAAACAACGCTTTTCTTATCGTTGAAATGCTACAGTATTGTTTATAGTTCGTATCATAGATTCAAAGATGGAACTATTTTTTTATATTGTCGCGTATAGTTGATGTTCTGCGTGGCTTCTTTATATGTTTTATTATCTATCAAGCAACATATTATGTTGATTTTTAGCAATAACACATCGCCAATACGTTCAATTAAAACGCTAATGTGTTCACCAATAAATACGTTGATAGATCGTTTAAATTTATACTTATGATTGAATTAAATGACTATCACAATAGTTGGTGATTGGTCAAATTTAAATATGAATTAAATTACAAAATCGTGTTATTGATATAGTTCACTTGGCCACGACGTGTGTCATAATCTCGGAAATGGAATGTAAAAATCATAATAAAACAGAAAATTGTTATTTTGATATCAAGCGTTGGTGCTTCGTAAAAAAAACATTGGGAGAGGTTATTCATACGCATGAAAAATAATGACGCCAGTAATCAAAAACGTCATGTGTTTATTATCTCAACGCGAACATACATAGGTGTGATATATTAAATGATCAAGATGTGCTGTTAGCATTTTCATGCAATTACTTTAATAATTAAATAGTTATAACACTGATTCTTAAAGATTTTTTGCATAAGAAATACATTTTTTTCTTGTTGTATCCGTATATATTTGGATTCTATATATTCATTTCCATTTTCAAAAAATCAGAAAACTTTCACAATAATTGCACTCGATCTGACATCTATTATATTTCTCGATTCTTCGGTTAATATTTTGATTTAAAAGGGGGCAACAAATTAAATGGTCAGAATTTAAATAAATTTTTGGTCAGAATAAAAATATTATACGGTCAGAATATTCCATAACAATTTTGGTTAGGTTATGTTAAGTTTTTTTTAAATTTCATTTCAATTATAACTTTTTATTCTGCCCGATATATTATGACTATTTAATATAAATTCTGACTAGTGTGATATAAATTCTGACCGGAAAAATACGAACCTTATAGCAGTAGTTACCTATAGGCGCAGCACGTGACTTTCAATTTAACAATTTCTATAATTAAATGTGCAAATACATAAATTAAACATTATTTAATAACTGTGGTGAAAAATGCAATTTTGTGTCGGGTGACAAGATTTTTATGCTTACTATCAATTATTCCTAATGATTACACATAACATTTATAAAAATAAAGCATATTTTACAACTGGTTTAACTCGTAGATACAGCAAGCTGAAAAAAATAACATTTTACAAGTCCTGCAATTCACAGTTCAGGAAATAGTCGATAACAAGATAAATGCGAACTAAAAACAACGTTGGGTTTATTATTGCGCCTATGCCGTTAAAACCAATTTTTATTTTTTCTTATTCCGTATGGTTATCAAAAGAGACCATCTGACGTTTAAAAATAATAATACTATTTACCTAATTACTTTCAGAATATTCGCAGTCATTAGTGGCCGATTACCTAAACTTTCATTCATACTAGTTTGTTATTCTCTTGACGTCATATTTCCACAAAGTGTGTCCAGAGAGTTTATTTCTTTTTATTTTTCTCAAATTCATTTGTTATTTTGGTACGGAAGACTCGTTCACACTCTTGTATGTTTTGTTGAGAGCAGGGGAGCGTGTAATTTCTAGTGCAGTCCTTCTCATTTAATATATTATTTTATTGCCTACTTGACACGTTTTGTTTTGGTTATTTTCTCTTTGGTTTTTTTAGCCTTAATCTTTTTGCACAATAAAATAAATTGTCGACATACATGGTTTCAGTGTAAATAAAAATCCACATGACAAAGAATATTTTTTTTTTCAACATCGTAGAATAAATGCGAACAGCTCATTGTATTCAATGTACAAGGCCGCAGTCAAGAAACTTTAATTAGGTATACCTAATAAATTATTACGACTATTTTTAATATCGATGAAAATAATGTAAAAAAACAATGAATTCAATCAAAACGTTTTTGAGAATAAGTCCGCTGGTTTTTTATTTCTATTGTAGAAATCCAGGTTCAAAATTGAACTTGTATTTAATGCACTTTACATACATCTTATTCAACTGTTTTTATCCGAAAGCTTTTTTTTATATTCTGAGTATATTATTAAAACAGCTTCCATTGACATAAGTCACCATTTTCAAATAGGAAAATATAAGATACATAAATATAGATACGGCTTAAATATGATACTTCCAGCAATTAACCGTTTGAGTACCGCAAGCTTAGTGAATAAGATTGTCTATACTCCGTACAAAATGGCTGCCCTAGCGAGATTCCTCTTCCTACGCGGTAATGAAAATAAACGGGATCTCGAACGCTTTCCAACTTTTTTTCATGAATAGAATAAATTCCGCGCTATTTCGCACAATAACTCTCTGAATACTTCATACACATGCATGAATCCGAGTCCTCAAAACTTTTCAAATGAATCACAACACGTAAAAATTGTCGCCTTCGCCCTAAATGGAAACGCTTCGTAACTTCTAAATAAACCGTGATGAATTAAATTGTATACACGACTTTATTTCAATCATGCCTAATCATTTGTTTTCAAAACATTTTATTTTATTTATAAAAATGCACCTACTGCAGGCAAAATAGTCGATTAAATGCTGTATAAATAATTGTCAACATTAAACGTGTTTATGATCACTTCATTTCCATGTAACGTTTAATAACGCGATTCTTATGTATTTTCAATTTTAGATCTGTGTTTTCAATTGTTTTATACCTTGATAAAATTTATAATATTGTAGATATACCTCCAATTTTTTGATAAAATCTCATTGAGTTGTTGCGTTATAGTGGCTATATGGAGTATCAGTTGTTTATTTTTATCTTTGTACAGTATATTTTATGCCTGTTTATATATGCTTCAGAACAATAGAAAATATCCGTCGTAATTAATAATTAAAGAAATGTAATTAGTTTGAGAAACTGAGTAGAGACAAGTTACCATGATAATTATTATATATATATTAGCGCAGCTTAAATATATAAAAAAATTTAACTCAAAATAGTTATGTACTAAGCTGCATATTTAAAAATAAAATTCTTCGATTGTTTATTGAAATATTTACATGAAACACATATTTATTTTGTAAAAAATATTTACATTTAAAAAAAACCCTCTACAATATAACAACAAAGAAACAGCAGTCATTCTTACATTTGCACGTATTCTGTTGAGAATTATTCGTGTTTATTAAATTGGCTGCGCAAAAAAAACATTTAGATTGTGTATAAAGATATAAAAGTGAGCAAACACTCGAGCAGAATTGTGTTATAAATATGTTTTGGCGGTTTTAAAAACGTTACTCTTTAGTGCTGAAAGTCCAAATTACAACAAACGATGCGGCTATTGCTTGTTGAACATGTTTTTATTTTTATTTTTATTTGGTACCTCATTATACATTATTGAATAACCATACATTGTTACTCTCGTAATAATCTGTCAAAAGTGTTGGGAATGTTTTCAAAATGGCGTAGTAGGCATCATGGCTGTCTTTAATATTAAAATTCTAATTTTAAATTATTAATGTTTTGCTACACCAACGTCTCGGTATTTTTTAGCTCCGCTGACACCTGATTATCTTCGTATTAACCATAAATGTTTTCCTGGTAAACGTTGATAAACCTTCAATATAGCCCGCTGTAATAATGATTTTCCAAAACTGAAACGTTTTGTCTTGAATGATCCACTCAAATAGATATGATTCATCCAAACTCACATGCTTCAAACTGAATTCAAGGAAAGTTTTACTTTTAACTTAAACACAAAACAAAAAAAAGATACTTATAAAACATTGTTGGTAATATATATTTTGTTTATACGTTTATACCAGTAAATTAATTGGATGTAATATTTTTGTCTTAATCTCTAAATTCATAGGCAGAACCTATTAATATGAAAAATGCATGCGTTCAAAAAATATGCAAGATTTCTCGTGTTTAAAATTATTTTTATAATATTGCATATATCAATTTTGAATTCACATTTTTAACAAATTAGATAAAATTTATTTGACGCGAGTTTCAGATATTTTCACCTTGACCGGAAGTAGGTCACGTAGCGTTTTTCTATATACAAATATCATATCATTAATTAGGATTATTTTCCATTTAGTGTGAAGAAAAACACCTCAAAAATACCCTCTCAATTCATTAAATGTTATGAATTAGACAATAATAGTATACCATTAAAAAAATATATATTATATCGTTTAATAAAATCACACAACACGCTAAAACAATATAGAAAAAGAAGATTGAAATCATTTTCTTTTCCTGAGCTATCTTCTTCTTCTTTTGACATTTCCTTTATTGTTAAATCGAAAATGTTTCATTCTCAATACCATAATCAAAACTTTTTATGACTAGTAAGATAATTTGAGATACGTTTGACCCTTATAAAACATTAACAATAACTTAAGACATAAACAAAGGAAATATCAGTTTTATTTTTAAAGGAAATCATTAACATGAAACAAAATCAAACTTATGTATATTTCGTTCCGAGCTAAAACAATTATCTCAAAAACTGTCAGAGACAACACTTGGCGCCTTTATTTAAAAATAGAATCATTACTGTCGGTAGTTTGGTCAAAGTTGTCTTTCTAATATTGTGAATAGGAAAAAGAATACAAGATTTAAAAATATATATAATGATTTGAGTATCTAGTATAAGTTAACACAGACTTTGGCATTTTTTGAAGTGGCCTCTTGTCTTCAATTTTAATTTTACTTTTGATGCCAAAGAAGCCAAATTCATTAAACATAGCAAAAAAGTTACGCCGCAGTATGAAAAATCTCCCGCAAAATGTATTGCTTTAAATATAGTCCTTTGTTTATTTTTACATAAATAGAAGCATTTTTTGTCGGTAATTAATTTTCTATTTATAGTATTTATTTAGAGGATAGGAGGCCATTTAAATTCAATCGAATACAGAACCAGTGTGTTGGTATTTTTACAGTGGAAATTTATTCTTTGACTTTTAATTTTTCTGTTAAGTACCCATTTTTAGATTTGTTTGTTATTTTGGTAATTTCAAATATAGGCAAGTTACTATTTTTTATAAATCATATATTTAAGATAAAAAAATAACACTTCGTTTTTTTTGATTTTTTTCAATATGATGATAATTTTTCTTAAAGGATGCTGCAATAATATTATTATATTATCTATGGTAAAATACAAAATGAGTATGTAAAAATTTCTTTGCAATATCAAACCATATTTTTTAATTGACCGACTGTTTTTCAGGTTCAATATTTTTATGTTTACAAATTAATTATATTCAAGCGGATTTTATATTATTTAAATAATGAATATAAAATCTTTTAATTATCGAATTCATATTCAAAAATGTATAAATTGAATATACAATAAAATTTTCTTTCACGGCTACATATTAAATCCATGAGGCGTATTTTCAAATCACTCTTTTCGATTTTGATCACGTTTTCCTGTAAAATATTCAGGATACAAACTCATTAAGGAAATATTCAATAGCCATAAACATCTATATTGGATTTTGAAACTGCAGGTCGTTGAACTCTACCTACATACCCTGCCTATCGTAAAATTCACAAATGATTGTAAATTCGATATTCGAATGTGAGTCACGTATCTGATCTTATGAACCACCAAAAGTGGACGACAAGTTTGGCGTCGGTTAAATGAATATACCAATATTTAATCAATGCAAGATATGGGTTCCTGAGCATTGTGTAATTTAATATATTAACATATTTATAAAGGACCAAATGTTACAAACAGTTTTATAAAATTTACGGATTATATTTTGGGTATATGTAGTTATATTTTCAATCGTTGACAAATAAGGACATTCTCTAAAAAATATAATAGAAAGTCATACTCCTGCATTATTTAATTTATGATTAATTTCACTTTTACAATATGCTGACATTGAAATTTTTGCCGATGTTAATATTTTTCATGTTTATTATTAATGGGTGCAATTAACTTTTACCTTCAAGAATTAAATCGATACGAACATTTCACGATAAATCCTTGGCACGGAAATAAATGAACGAAGTATGACAGCTGATGCACAAACGATATAATAAATGAACGTAATATATTATATTTTACAATCTCTCATATACGTACCAATGACATTGATTAGTATATTAAAATAATTGAAATTGTCATAAATAAACCATTTTATTAATCAGTATTTTAGGAACAGACAATGGAATTCAATAAATTACAAAACATGCAAACAAAAATATACTTATATTTTAATTGTCTTTGCAATGTGGTATTCAGTTTTATCAATCTTCTAGTTTTTTAAAAGAAGTGGTCCATTCAACACTTCTCTTAGTTAAATTTATGTCTCGTTAAGTATTATTTAAAATATTAATATATTGATTATGTCAAACATTATGACATAAAACAATTAAATTGTTCGAAATACAAATGTTTATCCGAACAAGGCATAGATTTTAATTTCTTCTTTTTTGTCTACCATAAACATAATTCTTTAACTTGGTGGGTTTTTTTTTCACATATTATTATTTTGAAGCCATAGACATTTTCTTGACCTTTTATGGAATAAAGTGAATCCGTAGCGTCGCCAACATCTCTTCATCACATATGGCAAAACAATTTATTTAATTACTCGATTATTATTATCGAAGAAGTTGTCGTTGGGGGAATAACTGAATCAATAAAACTACTTTCTTGGAAATCCTCGTTAATCAACTTAGTCTCGATATTATATTTTCTGCATTAGATACAAAACAATCTTGTTGAGGGTATAATGTTTCTGTCTTACGTTATATTTTTTATGAACTGTTGCGATTCTGTAGTATTTCAGAAATAGAAATTCATTATTATAACGATTACTCAAATCATGATTAATTGGTGCTTAAAATCTTTATGATAATTTCAACGATAACATGTAATACAGTTTTAAAATATTTATTTAGATTTATTATATACAGTACAAAAGTTGAAATTGTTTGTAAAACGAGTGTTTTCAAAATCTTTTTTCTTATTTTTTTTACTAAGTTGATAAACACTTATTATTTTTTTAATTTTCGTTGTAAACAAATTAACCGAAATTAAAACATATTCTTTAAAAAATTTCATTATTAGGAGCTTGAAATTTTTTATTTAAATCAACGTTAATTGCCAAGCATCATTTCCGAATCTAATTTTTTGTCCTAATATTTTTTCATTACACTTGAAAGATTTTATTTTTATTGCAGCAAGTAATGCAGCAATAAAGATTGACAAGTCTAAGCGTGCTTCTGAATTCAAAATCCAAAAAGAGCGCGTTGTCTATGATTTAGATCATTGCCGAGAAAATTCCTATCGGCTTTTTAAATTTTCCCACCCAGCTCGCGTCATATTTTTGTGACTCGGTCGCTGAGATTTCCTCTGGTTATTTGTGCGGTTAGATTATTTATTTACTTTAGAGGCGACCGACTCGGCAAAACACACAATGGTGTGCCAATTAAAACGGTAGCTATTTCAATCAGTGGTGTGCCGAAGAACTGGATTATCGGAAACAAAAACAAACAAAACATTCCGACATAGTATTAGCGTCCATTCACGGCGTTTTTTTTAACGATATCTGCATGCAGGAAAATATGATTATTTTAATATAACTGGTTGTTAGTCAATTGTATAATCTTGTTTTCATAAAATAAAACTACACAAAATTGTAAAAATTATAAATTAACTGGTTCATATACTTAATATATTCAATTCAAAAGAGGTATGCGATTATACTCTATTCAGGAATATGTTCATAATAATGCAAAACAATATATTTGATAGATTCAGCTCACATATAATATTATACATATTAGATGGACTTCAAATTTACTTCGTTATATTTAGGGCTGTGGTGTCGGAGTCGGAAAATTCTGAAAAAAATAATTTAAAAATATTGAAAAATTATCATTCTTTTCATCAATTGATTAGTGAAATTTACTTACATGTATTCTAGTGATCTGTTATGTTAGTTATACGGAAATATTTGAAAAATCAGCTCGGAGTCGGAGTCGTTTTTTCATTTAAAGTCGGAGTCGTCTTTTATTCAGCCCTGGTTATATTCTTATTTTTCTTTTTTTTATTCTCAACCATTGAACTAATATGTTTATATCCCCGCTATTTCATTGTCACTGAATTATCCCACACATTTATATAATTTTCAAAAATAAGCAAAGAATTTCGGTCGGTTTTCGACGCCAATGGTTGACGTTTTGGTTTGCGCTATTCGACTCCAACCATAGCAATTTATAATACGTACTTTGAGCCAGAGAGTCCAGACTGGGATAGACTCGTCTACAAAACCCATTTGACCAGTCACAATACAAATAAGCGGTGTCACTTTATATTGGCGAACTTCGTGTAGAGATGTCAGTGAAATGGTCACGAGGTAACGATAATTAGTTAGTTCTGCGTTATTGTTATTGAGAAACGTATGAGTGGTAACGCAAAAAATTACACGACTGGAATTTTGAAATTGGAAAATGGAACGATGTTTCGACAGCGGTGAAATATTTTAAAATAAGTTGCCATAAAACAATACACACTTTCCCACATTTTCGAATTGTATTTGTTAATTTAATATTTAAATGTGACTTATCTTTTAATTTTCATTTTTTTTAAATACATTTTTCATTTCAATATTTTAGTAACACAAACATAAACTATATTTTCAATAAACAGAGTAGTGAACTTTATTTTATTTTATATGTTCACTTCAATCTTTATAATGTATCTACAGAATAACAAAATATTTTATGAGTCAGATCAGGGGTGGGGAACCTTTCCTTCTCTAAAGGTCACATTTATTTTTTCTGATTCAACATAAGGCCGCAGTAAACATTGAAAACAATTTCATTCAAATTTATAAAGCCCAGAAATTTTTGGATTTCCCATAATAACCAGTTTCCTCACGACTGGAACAAACACACACAATTTAAATTCTAATTCAGATATCACTCTAATGTAAGTTAGCGGAAACTGTACAACATTTTGGATGCTTTCTTATTTAATTGCAAACTAAATTAAATATTCCCATATCAATTTATTTGTTGTCAAATTAATTGTGAAACAAAGTTATAATTAGCGTGTTAATTGTGACAATATAAAGCAAGTTCACCCTTAGGGCCAGCCAAACAAGAGCTACGCGAATCTGGGATGGCATGTCGGCGCCAGACTCAATTTGATTACTTGCTCGCTTGTGCATAATGACAATAAAGTTTGCACCGCTGAAACTGTTGCACGTAACACGAATGTTTTTAGGTCGGCGAACACTACGGTCACTACTAAATTTATAACTAGGTACTTGTGGAATGGATAGTAAACAAAACGGCCACGGTAATTAGTCGAATTCACCACAAAGCTCTGTGTATATTAGTGAAATTATTGATATAAATGTAAAACTAACTACATTCTATCATTACATTTCTTTTAGTAATTCAAATAGTTGTGAATCAAAACAAATACATTACTAGTATAAAAAAAAAACAATCAAATACAGGTAAAACTGTACGTATATGATATTCCTAAAATTGATATGAAAAACAATGGCAACAGAGTTTCATTATTGTTTTACCATAAATAAAATTTTATTTCTAAGCATATCGATTGAATGTTGTAGAGAAAACGATTGCTTCAAATAAAAATTAACCCTGTCAAAAAAGCATTTAAAAGGTCTTAAGTAAATAATGTGAAAGAGTTTCACAATTTTAACTATCAACACATAATTCATCTTATTAATGATATTTTAAAAGAAATGCATTTTGGGCGAGCCGAGCGCATCAACTGATATTTCCGCATTTTTCTACATCTACTGAAAAGAAAGTTTACGATGTCAAATAAAATCTATCATGGCGCCTTCCTGGCTTCATCTAGTTGACAAAATCATCTAACTAATCAAGATGTGTAAATGTTAAAAATAAACGAACGATTTCGCCGACTTTGAACATGATAGTATTTAAAATTCCTTGCCACATTTAATAGGAAACGTTTTTTTTCTGTTGAAATATTATATTTTAACTGTCAAAATCTTGTCATACCAATATTTGTGTCATAATAAAAACACGAGAAAGAATGTGTTTATCTTGTAATACTCAACGTTTTGACATTTGATTTTATCACTTTGAACAATTGATTAATACATTTTTACAATCAATGTTATATTTAAAAGTGAATCATAAAATTATTCAATAGTTTTGACATTTCGATTCATATTCTACAAAAAAATTGTCGATAAAGAAGATTACTACTGTGCGAACGAGTGAAAGAACTCTATATTGCATTTTGAGGTTAAATGCGCAGTTTAAATTTAATAATCCACATCGTTCATGTTTTTATTCGTTATAAACTTGTCAAAAAAATCATAATAATGCAATATGTTTCGAAAGAAAACATTCAAAAGAGGCGAGTGTCATGACATTGGCTTCAAAATGGTTCTCAGAATCTCATGGGGACTACCAACAGGGCTGTGGCTAAAGTGCTTAGTCACCATTCGACGATTTTCATTTAATAATAATACAGTTATATAAATACACAATCATAATATATTATTAAAACTTAACTAGCATAACTTTATAATCGAATCATAGTCTTATAAATTTTAGTACTCTTAAAATAAAGCAATTAATTCATTAATTATTAGCAACAGAAAAAAACGCCAGATATATTAATTTACAGCAAGTAAAAATTAATTTAGTTGGAAAAAAAACAAAGTTCAAAAGTTTTAACTTATACCATCAGTTAAAACTCCTCAGTCTCTCATAAAAATCGGGTCAGATTTTTTTGAAAAATATGGACTTTTTCCCAAAATAACACAGTAATACATTCCGGGTTTTTTTTCAATAAAAACAATGCTTAAATCTCTTCAAGTTACATATTTTTAGCTGTATGCAACTTTTAACTGTATAATTTTCCTCAGCTTATTTTTAACATTTTTTTTTAAATTTTCAAATGAAAGATTATTTACAAGATTTATAAATTATACAAAGTATTCAACAACCAAAGGGTTTTAGAATTGAATTGAATTCAATATTAATTATTTATATAAATCTTCATAACAAGATTATAATTTTCTTAATTTTCCAATGAGACGCATCCCTACTGACCATAGAGGAATGCATTTTGCAGACGGTATTTCGCTTTGCAAGTTTCGTAATAGATCGTGTGCTTTCGTAAATATAAATAGAGACAGCCGCCGGGTCAAATACATCTGTCCCTGTCATACTAACGCATCGTCCGCGTGTCTCTTTCTTGGGCTATCCCATCTTGAGAGGCGGGAAGACATCTGGGATGACACATCCAATTTGAATTTGGAATCTAGATGAATGACTCTGATATGTCAAAATGTTGAGACATCTATGAACTAGTAATACAGAGGAAACGTTTAGTAAGTTTAGTTCCGAAATCGTCCACATTCGAAGACTATAATCAGAGAATCTTTATTAATCTGTACATTTCAACAATACAAGCATTGAAAAAAGCGTGGCAGTAAACAGAATATATTCGCAGTAATAATAAATCAACATAATATAAGCTTAAGAATATTTTTCAGCTTTAAAAAAATATATTTTATACCAAGCGGGGACGTTGCTCGAGAATAGCATTAGTGCGTACTTTTTGAATTCGATCATTGGCTTTTCGATCTGCTCGAACCCGATAAATTATATTAGTTTCGGCTTCAAATATGCATGCTTAGCTAGTTAAAGCTGCAAAATATAAAAACACAAATAAGACAAAGGTTTTCATCAAAATTGGATATTGTGTATTATAATGTTGAATCTACAAATAAACGTTAGTATTATTTAAAAATATACCATAGACATTTTTCAATTAACTTCTCTCATACTATACACCAATTACACGCATATTTAGTTCTAAAAAATGTTGAGTGTCTACCGGCGCTCAATCAAATTTTAATTCTAAAAAGACAATGGACACTCTCGGCGATTAATTGAACCGTGATGTATTCAATTACTTATTCAATTTTCGAGAATATAATACCATTTAAAATAGGTGCACCGCGAAATATGGAAAAGTAATTAACGCTCTCTCTCATCTAATATATTCTTCGTACTTAATTTGAGAATAAGTGCATACCTATCAGAAAGGCAAACCGTGAAGATGATGTTTTATTATTTTAAAATCTAAAGATGGCGGTCGTTGACATCATATGTGTACGAGAATATTCAAATAAGAATAAATAACAACATAACGTACATAACTTTCTTTGATTGTTAACAAGCTTTAATTTTAATATTACGCAGATATAAGTGAATATTTATTTCGTGTATGGTAAATTTTTTTTGAAATACAATTATTCGAATGGAAAATTTTGCAAGTTTAAATCGTTCATTTGTTTTGTTGTGATGTTCGACTACTTTTACCAACTATACCCAATCTTGAGCGTAGCTGGGAATTTTTGATCCTTTAAAAAAACACTTTTGGCGTTTTAAAAATGGATTTAATTAAAGAATTCCGAGCGGGTTTTATATTGTATATACAATACATTATATATTTTACCATTTGGAAATATCTTCAAAAACAAATAAATTTAGTAAGATAAATATAATACATACAAATAACAAAATCAATTTCATTTCCTATTTACAACATGCTCACTTATAATCATAATTTCAATAAGGAAATGCATAATTTGACAGATAGATTTATCTTTTAGGTTAATTAAATATATGTAAATATCTCTTAAAATATTCAAATCTTTTCAGAAAACCTTTCATGTTAAATATAATAATTTTCCATGGGTATAATATGTTGTTAATTAATTAAACGGTTCTATGCAATTGCATTCAGAGTTTCTCGTGTAAGCGCCAAGTGTTGGCACCTGCTTTAACTCTGTGAAACATTTTTTAAAAATTACAAGCGCAATTAGAACGATGTCAATGAAAGGTCAGACTGCAGTAGAAGCACAAGCTGGGCTGGGTTCAGTGTATGCAATTTCAAATTATTCTCGTCATTTTTTTATATTACGGCACTTTCTTAAAAAAATATGTAAAATTTAACTACATACATTTGAACCGTTCAAATTATGTACATTCACACAGATTTTGTCACTAACGACCCGGGATTCGCCTTTCGGCATCTTCAGCCGTTCAAGTGCACGGATGAACTTTAACTGACACTGACGTTAGTGACAAAATCTGTGTGAATGTACATAATTTGAACGATTCAAATTTAATATTGAAATTCCACCAAGCACCTTCAGTCGAAATCTTAAATTAACTAGATGACTTTGTGGAAATTCATTTTTATAATAATTGTTTACCATTGTCAAATTTATTACCTTTCTTATAAAAGTAATTATTTTTTTAATTAGTACTGTAAGTGCTTAACTCCCACCCTACGTTTAGTAGAAAGGAATACATTTAAACTTTATTTTATAGTTCATAAGTTAAGAATTAAAAAATAATGTTGAGTATATTTGTGAATAACTTTGCAATTCTTCCCAAAGACACAAAACATGTGTTAGAATTTTTATAATAATAAGACTTCTTATAAATGTAATCGTCTATTCTGCAGAATGTAAATAAATAAGTATCGATAAATCTGTCAAAACCGTTTAACTATTAAAATATAAAATTTATATGCACGATCATTTATTGGTTGAGCGTTTTATCAGACAGCAAAACAGGCTTCATATTCGCATATCGATTTTAGTTATTCATCACATTTACTGTCATACAATATGTACGTAGATAACGTAAAAAGAAAATGCTCAGGAGCATCGCTCGCTGAAATAATAATATAATATAACCGATACTCGACGAGACGTGAACGACCTGATTTGCCCGGCACGGGTTCGGTCGTTCTCTTTGTAGTAAGAAAAACTTACTAGTTTGTATGCCGCAAATACTTTACTTTGTGCCCATGGTAGGATTTATATTTTTCAGATCTCTTTATGTAAACTTATTCTGCGTTTTTTATCGAAATATTATCAGTCAATTGCAATTTAAGCGAGACAGGTTTTATTAAGTCTCACGCGAGCAATGTTAATCCATATTTATTTTTTTGAATGGCAACACTTATTTGAAAATTTTTCGTTCTTATTTCGAAGAATTATTTAAAATGATAATCGTAGAACGTTTTTAAATAAGATGGACATAATCGGATCGTTGCGTTTCATAACATATATTTAACAGACCACTACACTTAACGTTTGTATTTTAAAATCAAATAGAATCTAGACGCATATAGAAGTTCTTCGTATTCAAATAAAATACTTGTAGAGTTTGGTATCAACCCTAAATTTTAAAATCTTTTTTAGTAATGGGTGCACGAATAATTACGTTTTATTAATCAATCATACGTATCACCTGAAGAGAGATTAGTTAATGCACATCCTAGAAGACAAAGCTGTATTTTCCGGGACAGTGAAAAAGGCAAGCCTTGGGAAAATTAGACTCGCGGTTAATTCGAGTCAGCTGTTCCGACAATATCTTGGCACATCTACAAAATTGTAATACGCATTAAAATTTTGGATATTATAAAAATATTTTTTCTTCAATACGTATAAATATGTAATTTATATAATATTGCGTAAAATGTGCCGATTATATTACCCATAGTGAAGAAGAGTTAAGGATAACAAACCATAACTTGATCTTATGTTTTGTCAAGTTAAAAATATATAAGTCGTTATCGATGCACGTTTAAATTAACATTTTTTTTCTAAATCAAATAAAGCTGTTGATAATTATTAATGTTTTGTATTTACTTGTCACTAACACAAAATCATAATATCTAGACTAACTTTATTGAAACTATGTTAATTTTTTTTACATGGTGGACTCCTAATGAAATTTATCTCAACATAATAGTTTATACAAGAACTGCTTGTTACTCAATTGCTCACCCTTTTTTAGAGAGTAGAGTTAGAAGTATGTATAAGAATATAACAGAATCAGTGGTAAGTTGATTTCTTAATATTGAATAATAAATACTTAAAGGGGGGATAAAATAAATAACACCAAATATTTTTTTGCTTAAAATTTATAAATGAGTTGACAGTTGCAAGGGTTAATATATTGTATATTCAACAACAAAGTTTGTGCTTTTTTTCGTTTACTTACTATCAATAGCGAGTTGGTGTCAACTATTAAATGCCACGAAATGTCTTTTTTGTTTTAAAATAAACATTAATTTGTTAATAGGTTTGTTTTTATCTCAAACATGATTTTTATGATACACTATGTCAAGTTCTAACGGTAACGTTGCTATACACCATTATTGAATTAAAATAAGTACGTGACTAATAATTAACACTCTTTTACAACTAGATATGTACAAAATAATATTTTATTTTGAATGGTTGTCTATGCGTTGAATTACGTTGAAAGTGATTCCAATTTTACTGTTTCAACCCATTACTCTATGATCTCAATTCAACTTCAAAGGATGTAAAATATTCATTAGTTTTTTTTTGTGACACATTCGTTCTTTTACCATTAATCATTGTCTATGTTAAATAAATGGAACGTATGTGTTTCGTTACACAATAATTTTCCTTTTGAATTCCGAATTTGTCTCGTTAGTTTTTTTCCATCCCGTCGGCCGTGCAATATTATTTTGTCTTATATTGTTATTGTCTCTGGTCTCCCGCATTTTAAACGCAATATTTTTTTAGTACGCTTTCGAGAGCCGCGTGGCTTATGGAAAATGTGTTTTATACATTGTTTATTACCTTGTTTTCTTTTTGCTCGAGAGGCATTCCGATACGTTGATCTACGCAATATAAAACTTTTTGAGCTCATATTGAGAAAGTTTCTGCGTATGATATAAAGTTCCATTATTGCCTTTTCTACTTTGCGTGTAGAAGTTCTTTCAAATTGTCCTTTAATATCGACAAAGTTACATGAATATACGATATTAGTGAGTTAATTGAGGCTCAAAATTAATACAAATAATTTAACATATATATTCAATCAACATTTCGTGCACTGCTAATTGGCACTGTCAGCAACAATCATATTAATATAATAATATTTACTGCAGCTATTTGTCCATAAAACAAATAATCAATCGCAGTTGAACGCCTGAAGATGCCTAAAGGCGAAACCCGGGTCGTTACTGACAAAACTTGTGTGAATGTACACAGTGGCGGATTAAGCACACGAGAGGCCACAGGGGCAATACAATTCCCCACGAGGTGGGAATGACGAGGGCGAGAAGAGACAAGGAGGCCCCATTTTTCGGATTACATAAGAACGTCAAAATGGGTTATTTAATAAAAACCATTTTCGAGGCCCCTAAGATTCAGAGGCCTCATGCGCTCATAAGATAATCCGCCACTGAATGTACATAATTTTAATGATTCAAATTTAAATAATCAATCATTTAATGATTGCTCTACCGTTTGGAACCAAAAGCTTTTTTCTGCGACTATTATCGCGCGAACATATTTCCACGAATCAATGTTTGAACTGGGTACCATAGATAAGTACGTGGCTTCTTCTTGCTGATCATAAAAAGAAAGCCAAATGTGTTTATTAATATTAAACTGTCTTGTGAGCAAGCAACAATCTGCCAGACTGAAACATTACCTTTCATGCAAGGCTTCCATTATATTTGTTCCTGAAACCGATCTCGGCAACCTCACAATTACCGAGGTCAACTTCTTGAATAAAACAACCGCGGAATGAGGTCAGGCTGACCTGTGAATCACACTAAATTTTGCGGGAGCGATTTCGCGATCTCTGTTTTCTATTTATTGCAACACCGACAGGTAACCAACCGATAAATTTAAGACGCTGATATAAAAAAAACTGGGTCTCCAAAAAAGCTACATGTTTTGTGATTTACTGCCACAATTAATCAGAGCATCTCCGAGTCGTGATAAAAACATTAAATTTGTCGTACAAGCTATTCTATTCACATCGTTCTACTTAAAATGATCACTCAGTAATCGTGAATGTTTCACTACCTGGATGATTAAAATAAAGGACTGTGATGAAATGTGTTTTATTTTAAATTATCTTTCCGTGGGTTTTATGGTAGGTAATAAATTATTTTTATTTAAGGTATGATCATTGAAGAAATTTTCCAAGCTGTAGCTATTTTAAGCAGTTGCTATTAATAATATTCAATAGTATAAAAATATATCTTAAATTAAACATTGAAAAAAACACAGTTTCAATTATTTATTTTTCGTATAAAGTTTAGTCAGGTACCCGTCAGATGCCTTACATGAAAAATAAATGAATTATCTGTTTTTTCAATATTTCATATCTATGGAATCAACAATTTAAAAAAAAACATGCTCAAATTTTTTTTGTAATCAATTTATATTGTTTATAACCAAACCACGACTTGGAAACCCGACGTACCTGGCTGACTTTTTTGACAATTTATAAATAGTGAAGTTGTTTTTGTGGCTTTCATCAAATAGTTTTGGATATATGTTTTAATGCGTTTAAAAAATTATGCTTTCGATTAATATTATACTAAATCATTTATGTTTATTGTTAAAACTGGTATCGATAGAACCTTAATAGTTTGACATATAATTTTATTGAAAAGAAAAAAAAACGTTTCAATTTTAAATTATATAATTTTGCATTCAGTTACATTTTATAAGGAAAGTTTAAAATATTTTATCCATACCTTTTATTTACCTAAAATGTGAATAGTAACAAGCACGACATTAAAACATATGTTTTACACTAATAAGTATTACAAGTTATAAGTAATTGAATTATATAATATGTAAAATAATACTCAGTATACAAATATGACCTGTTATATAAATAAAATGCATGTGAAAAACTTCCATCGTCGGCATCCATACTGCATTAAACTTTTTCTTTCTGACGAAATTCTTTCTGTCGCTTTCATAATAAGTTTTACAGATTACTAACCATTACGCATCACATGTGTCAACAGAAAGCTATCACTATTCACGGAGTTTGTTATTATTCCTGCGTTTAAACAAACACCAACTCGCGAGCTGTCATCCATATGAAGTTTTTCAATTCAACCAGAGTGTAATAAACCCTTAAAATTTGTCTGCAGTATTACAGAAAGGAATGCACATGGCGAAAATAAACCATAAACAACTTAACGTGCTAAATCCACATGAAACAAACGCTTTTATGTGTATGCTACATCATTATTTATCTCGGTTCCATGAAATGATTCTTTCAAACATAAAATTTTAATCATAATGTACTGATAGTGTTATTGTTTATTTATTTAATAATCAGTCATTTCATTAAATTTATTTTATTAATCGATAAACGTCTTGTTGTCAAATCGTTAAGTTGGCTTAAAGTGTTGAAAATAGTCGATTAAAATTAAAATAAAATGTCATAAGCTACAATGTTTTCACATATACTTTTAAATATTTAATCCTTTCAAACATTCCAAACTCAGACTATTTTAAAAAAGCATTCTTCATAATGTCTCTTTTCGTTTACTTTCTCATTCCTTCCGCTAAGCGAAGCGGCGGGAAATCCTACCGACATGTTTGCCTAACCGCCCGCCATTCTTTTATCGCCGCCAAGTTTACAGCACTGTACGTAGCCAAGCACGGTTGCCACTCGCCATTATAACGTGCCTCAATTGTGATTTTTTCCCTTGGCGCCCTAAACGAAGACTTTCCCCGTCTACAGCAATAACGGTTTCCCATTTTATATCTTTTCAAAATCCCACAGTCTACATTTTCCTCTGTTTCTCTCTCGCTCCACTCTCACTTACGCTTCGCTGGGAAAACTTGCCATTATGTAAAATAAAAACAGCCCAGTGGCACATTACGTAGATTCAGTACAAGGATTAAATACAGATAAAACCTTACTTGCTTAAAAATGGTTTGCTATAGTTTTCATATACTTTAATGTTTGATACTTGATAATGGGTTAAACTTTTTTGGATAACTATTATAAAGATTATTATATCAACCACTTAGATATTAATTCATTTATTTTTTAACTTTTTCATCAATTGAAAGGACTATAAATTATGTAATGGCTTATATGAATGAAACATAAAGCTCTAATTCAAAATTTCTTTCATCATAGAAGATGTTTTTATGTAAAAGAATGAAATCGGTACATTTGGTTAGTTGCAGAAGAACTTTAAAATATTTAAAAATTTGCAATTTTGAAGGTTCTAGTATGTCCTTGTTAATCGCTACCCTGTGGTACAAACCGTGTGTGAGGAATGAATATTTACGAGAGTCGCTGCGTGGCAACACTGAATCTGTATTTTTTATCTGATATCCTTACTGTTTTTTTTTTGTTCTCCGATACTTTTTACATTATGACAATAACGCCAAATTTCTGTGCAAATATTTTATTTGAAAAGAACATCGATAAATATGAAAGTGTTTGTTGAATAGCAAATGTTTTCAGTGCTTTTATTATTGTTGGTTGCGACTGGCTTTTAAATAAGAATAAGTATTTTTATAGGAAAAACAATATTGTGAGCAGGTTGGCAACATATTTTTACTTTGAATTCTTGAAAAATGTAATGTTTACAAATAAATCATTGATATTTAATAGATTTAAGATAACACCGTCCAGAAAATAAAATGTTATTTACAAGTATATAATATAAAAACATAACTATTTGCGTTCTTATTTGCAAAAAATTGTTTCCATATCGACTGTGAAAAGGAAAAAGGACGAAACCCACAGTTTTTTCAGAACAGGTTTTTTTTTTATAATCACAATGTATCAAACTTGATACACGTTCTATCAAAAGGATGCAAGCTGCAAATACCGAATTAGTATCTAAATTTAGCTTTTAAGTTTGAAAAAGATGAATTTGTAAAAAATTGAAACCAAGAAAAAAGACTGATATAATGGTTTTTCCTAGACAATTTCTTTAATTAATATTATAATTTGTCAATTAAACATCAGTTTAGAAGTCCCCGTGCACTTCAAGGTTGTGTTTATTTCATAATTTGCATATGGCCGAAAATCATCAAAACACGTTTTTTGCTCCTCCTGTAAAATTTGATATGTGTGGGTTACGTCCTTTTTCCTTTCCACAGTCGATATAATAATTAACGATTCATTATTGCTTGCCAAATTGTGAGTGCACGTGATGAAAATAAAATAACAAAATTGAAAATCTATATTTGAAAGCTTTAAATTAAGCACACAATTTTTGTTTTCACGTGTTTATATTTCAAAAAAAGATTTAGTTTGAATTATAATAAACAATGAATTGTTTCAAATTTTAATCGTTCAAATTATTACATTCACACAAGCTTTGTCACTAACTAGAATTGTTTCTGTGAATTGCTAGGCCTTAAATGAAGCTAGTTTATACAGATTACAGAGTGATAGTAAAGAGTAAATAATGAATGGATGAAATAAAATAACGGATGACATAAATCTGAGGAGACTGTCCTGTTACATATTTTATCAAATTATAGGGCCGCATACAGGATGTGGAAAATAAGAAAAACGACACCGACGACGTCTCGGCCGTGATTTAAGGATGAGAAATCTTGCGCGGGATATTTTGGCGTCTCCGGGCGCCGAAGGATTGACGTGACGCTAGGCAAGGGTTGCTAGGCATCCCGGTATTCCAGAATCGTCCCGGCTTCAGGCATCTTGTCCTGGCGTTTCAATAGATATTTCAATGTGCCTATTTCATGCATTTATTTTTTTTTTCATTAAGCAAATTATCAAATATATTCAATTCAATAACTTAGGTTGGTATAATTTAAATTGTAGTTACCTGATTTGGATGTCAATACATCAGGCAACCCTACGCTAGTCTAATTAATTGATATCTAAATTAAATTATTGATACACCGCTTTATTTATTTTTTATTCACGATATCAGGTTTTGAAATGTCACTCATTTTTCATATTTCAATATCTGTGTTTTTTAATAATGGTAGTTGTTTCTTTTATCGTAAATAGTTTCTTTTGAAGTTAGCCCATTCATATTTAAATTTCAAGTTCATTTTACTATGAAGAATTAAATTACATATACAATAATGTGTATTTGTATACCACATTAGTCAAACATATAATTTTAAAATTAACAATATTTTTATTGACGCGTACAATATTCAACGATGTTTACTCATTTATTGAAATAAAAAAGACAGAATATATGTTAGTACATTGCATTACATTTACCACCCTTAAATAAATACTTAGCTTATTATAGGTTTAAAATATGTGTTATTTTTTGACAAATTCATTAAAAGTTTTATTGTAAAGATGCAATCCACACAATATTGATTTATTTGCATTATATTTTATGATGAAAATGAAAACAGAGTTATTTATTAGCACAATATTTTTGAAGGCAAATGATATAATCTCGGTCACAAAACATTTCTACTGCAACAGGGCTCCATGTTGTTCGTTATTTTATGAAAATCGTTTATCTTACATTAATTAATTTAATCACATAAACGCTGTTTCTAAGCCGGCGCCATAATCTCGGGGAAATTTATCAGGGCATGTATAATATAATATAAGGAAAGAGCAAAATGATAAATCACGTATTTCGAAAGCGTTGACCAAAGATTTCAACGGGACTAACATATTACATTTTTATTTATTTGCCAGTTTCCATGAAAGAAAATACATTGCTGTTTTCAACACAGGTACATTTTTGTAGTAGCACTGATAATTTCTAGTTTGCGGTAGAATATGACACCTGTCTAGTTTTTTTTTTAAAGATAAGTTTAGTAGCCCAAGGTTACTTAATAATACACTGGAAATTATGTACTAAGTGTGTGACTTTTTAACATAACACATTTGTTTTTTATTTCTCAATGAAATTGCTCGTTTTTTTTATCTTAATTGCATTATTTATATGTTTGTCAAACACTGGGTTTTCGACGTTATTTAATTCGATTACAATAAGTTTTAAAAAATATATTGTTTATTGTACGATAGCGGCTACTACGATCTTGCGATATGTCATCTTGGTATATGGAAAATATTTCATATAAAAAAAACAGAACAACTTTCTGATAGTTAATCTACCGTCGTTTTGACTAAAACATCATTCAAATAATTAAAGTAAATATTTTTTCCATCATTTTGTACCTTGCCATTATATAGATTGTACAATTTTTATATTATTTTATCGTGTAATCTTTTTAATCGAGCTAAATAGATTTCTTACGATTTTTTTGAATAAATTGTTTTTTTTTCAGTTTTGATATTTGCAATGCACAATGAATAAGTTCTAAAATATAAATAAAGATTTTCTCGTTGTTTTGTTATTGACTGCACTTTTAAAACTGGTTATAAAATACTAATAATTGAAGTTTGGCTTAATACAATTAAAGTCTTCTTTTATAATTCAGTTACGACCGTCCAACTAATGCATCACGTTTTAATCTCGCGGTTCAATTCTCTATTATGGTATCAACAATGGAGATCAATCTACTTAACCAAATTAATTAACGCAGTGTTCCTTCATAAGAGCTTTAGACTGTCATGCGGTGTTAATGAGCTTTGTGAAGTGTAGAACTCTATCACATGTGAAATGAAGGGGAACGCTCTGGGCGTCGCGGTGCGAGCTTTTCCCTTGAAAAACTCGCAAGTTCAGCGACGCCTATAAGCTCTGCAAGATCTCGCACATGCCTGTCACTTGACACTTTCATTATAAAGCTTGATAAGCCTTGGACATATCAATGGCATACAGAGATAGACCCACAGAGTATTGACCTCGAAAATATATTTCGAAGCCTTTTTATCGAGCCAACTAATATTTTCATTGTCTATTCAAAGCATAGTAGTTACCGATCTTTCGTTGTATCTTTTTTTTATTGTTAACATTTTAGATATGTTGCTAATTTTGTTATTAATCATAACTCGGTAAGTTTTCATAGAAATAATTATATATTTACAATAAAACTTTATATTTTTCAATAAGTAAGCAATAAACTTAACTTAAAAAATATATATTTTTTTAAAAAAAATTAAGTAACTCTATTAACCATTACTATTAAAGTTTATATAATCTTTAAAATACACAAATCTATACAATTGAAAGAATCTTGCATAAACTATCGATTGGCTTAAATAATTCTACTTAGTTGAATAAATTCGTTAATATGATTAAACGAAGATGCATTAAAATATCATGAAAGTATTCTTAACAGTTATTTTAATATAAATAAAGTTGAATTTTATTGTAAGTAATGTTTCTTTTCGTTACATTAGCGAAATAAAGCGACAATTTCGGACAGGTAGCGTGTGACATCCAATAGCGTGTTCATAAAGATTTTATTTACATTGTATATAAATAATCCAGCACCAATATAGAGTGGCGACAGTCTTTTAAAGAGTTATTCCGCCGAAAGATTAACACGATCCCAGGCGCCATCATCCATCCGCACAGACAAGACAACGCGTCTAAAATTTCGGCGACATTATCGTCCAGAAACATGGCCGTGTCGTCCCACAACTTTCGTATTATAAAACTATTAAATGTGACAAATTTGAGCTCTTTACACGGACATATTCACAGTCTGTCATATTAAGTGTTCGGCGGACGTGACGTATTTTTATCGGCGACCAATTTGTTTCGGGAAATTAACTTAAAGTAGCAATTCGCGACGCGAGTGTTTTGCCAATTTCAATTTGATGTTTCTTTTTTCTTACGTGTTGGTAAACACATTTTTCCACTTTCCGACACTTCATTTAATTTATATGTGATGGAAATAAGTTTAAAAAAAGTTTCCGAGAAAATAAACGACACTAAAATTAATACAAAACTTATAATAAGTTTTTAATACGAAATTTCTTATATTTAACGTTTGATTTTTAATAAACCAAGAAGATCAAATAATATATGTTCTCTTAAAACTGATTCACCGATACTTTCGATGAAATTCTCCTGATTATGTGGTCATATCTTTTGTGGTCACTCATTTTCGTGAATTATAAATAAATTGAGATATTTTCTCACGCGCTGATTGCAAATATTTACACACCAACCACCTGTGATTGAATTGATTTTTTCATAGTAATCTAGCAGAAGAAAAAAATGTTTTATTTTCGAGACACTTCACTCAGTTTCAATATAAAGGTAATCGATTATCAACGACCAGTTTGCGGCCATTGCTCTTATCGGTGTTTTCATTGTTTAATTGCCTTGGCGTGTTGACCAAACATTAATTTTCTTTTATTAAATTGCCTCTAAGCTATGAATAGCAAACATATTTAAGTTGTTTTTCGATGTTTAAAATAATTTAAATATTTTTTTTGGTGAACCCATAGACAATTATAATTAAGTTCAAAGATCTTTTTTATCGACTATTCCAAATATTATTTTGTAAAACAAACATCTTCTTAATATAAAATAACTTAGATTATTCCACGTATTGTGATACAAACTGTGACACATGTTTCGCCTCTTTCAGAGGCATCCTCAGACAATCTTCCATTCACAAATGCTTCTTTCTTTTTGTACGAATGATTCTAATTTTACTATTCTGATATATTATAAAAATAAAATAAAAACGGGAGGCAAGGAGGGGATGAATAAAAATAGACAATAATGGTAATACAAATGACATTTACGTTAAGAAATGATTAACTAATGAGTTGCTTCAATTAGGAAGGGTTAAGCCGTTGGAAAATAAATTTAGCAGTGGCAAACAACCTATCTTATTTAAGATATTATTTAATAAAACTTCTTTATTGTTAATACTTGTATTTATTTCTAAAAATCATTTTCTTGTTTGCATTGAAATAAGTGAAATCATTGTTATATATTTTGAAAATATATCAATTGAAACTAAGCCTTTTTACCTAATATATGATTGTTCATTATGTAACGATACTTTTACATTTTATTTTGTTATGTAAGTAACATTAAGTTGAGGTTTTTATTGACTTCATAAATAATTGATAAAGTGATAAGAGAACAATATTAATAAAACGTGTTATTTGACCTCATAAAACATTTGTAAATGATCCGTTCAAGTGCATTCTGATAACGATTTATTGATTTTTCGGTTATTGTAAACAATTCTGTGAGAACCGTAGAAGTTTAACATACTCTAGGATTGCTACGAATACATCTACGAGATCAAAATACTAGAAACGTTATAAGTGGTTTTACGAAATTAAATCAAAAATACAATTGACATAAATAACCTTTGTCGATTGTGTCGATTATAAAGGTAGGAATTAATTGTAAACTCATAACAAAGTGTCAGTAAACTTTAACATAATTCATCCATTAGTTTCTTACTCAATATTTCATTTTACTCAAAATTAAATAAAACTAAGGATATAGTTAATTAAGAGAATTTTTTTGTTCGTCAATTAAAAGCGTAATTACTTGTCAAACGAATGGATAACGTTATCTTGTTACTTCCCCGCAAATAGTTGCCAAAATAGTTATTATATAATTGTCATAACGTCATATTTTATCGAGGCCATATTTAACAATTTCCTGTGAATAACACAACCGTCTCAGGTGTGTTTAAAGTTTATTATCCTAATAGAGGTTAATTGTACAGGGATACTAGGAATTTAGCGATATATGTCCATTGTGACAAGCCGAAACTCGTCGTAAATTAATGCTTCAAATTACATAAATAATAGACACGCAAACAGAAATTTACTCGTTACAAATAAACCCGGAATATTTTTTTAATGAAAGTTTGAAAGACTTTCTGCGTAAAAAGCTTTAATTAATAATAATTACCATGTACGACGACAGTATAAATCAGCGAGATTTTTAATGAAAACATTTTTTTTAATACATAGTCGTTTATTAAGTATTTAATTCTCAGAAATTTTAATCAACTGTGATTATTTTACCTCGAGAAAACATAGACATTGTTTTAGTAATTGGATTTTAATTTAGTTCAATTTAAAAAGCATCAAATTTTTTCATGTATTAATTATAACTTATCATTAATGTCGTTGCTTATTTATTGTAGATACATTATATTTTTAAAAATCTCGATTAAAACTACTGACTTAGAAAAAAGTCCTATCATTCAGTGTTGTCATTAATATTATATTTATTCGGATAAAATAAACACAGAAGAGTCGTTTTGAATTAAATATTCCTAGCTCAAATATCAATTTTTTGACAGAACTTTAAGTTATGCATTACTTTCATTAGATACACTTTACAAGGAAACAAAAAATAGTACACTATTACTGAGGAATATAACGAAATACTTGTTTGAACATGACATACAACTTTCAACACGTATGTTCATTAATTGGGAAATCACACAATAGAATGAAAAATGATACCAAACTTTGCCATTTTCTATCAATGGCATGGGAGATGAAAAGAAAGTCAATGAACTCTACGAAAAGCGACCTCCATAGAATACTTTTTTTCATTTCGATACAGGACCTTTGAAAAGGGACGTGGGTAAATTCCTTCACAACACCTCACTCACAATTTGACGGATAGATTGAGGTGTGAAAATGTACCATGAAGGAGGTAACAAATTATCTCAGAATCCGGAAATCAAATTTTATTTTTGTAAGCGATTCAAATATTATACCTGTCAATGCTTAAATTTTTAATATGATGCGGTTTTATGTATATGTTTTGACTATTTTAAGAATATAAGATACAATTTATGATTAATTTATAAGTTGACAGACAGTTGGTCTCAATATGTCATATTACTAAATTAATGTATCAGTCACAAACTTCGTATTTTGACGAAACATCTGTGTTTAACGTCAGCCTATTGAAATTATTGAAATAATTGGATACATTTGTATTAATACTCTTTCATCATTTTTGAGCTTCAACAAAGCTATGCTGACATTTCACAATAAAGTTAAATATTTTGAAATTATTTGGTTTTCAAGCATCGGTTATATTCTCAACTGAAAATAAATGTATTTATAATTATCTACACATTTATAAATCAAACAAGCTTAAATTTAGTCCGTAATTATAAGATAAAAATATACTACGGAAGAATAGCATTCCAGTAAAACAGAATGAGAAAAAATAATAATACTCAATAAAAACGAGCGAAAATAAATTTTATCTGCTATCAAAACCAAATTACCGGGTAATCCCTCGCAGTTTATCGGCTGCTCGGGCATTTTCTCGCCCATTCGAAGTGCTTCCGGGAAATGAAACGTAATGAAATGATCGGTGGATGCTCCTCTTCTGGTCGGCGAGTGTCATAATAAACGCCATCCCCGAGGATGTTGGAAGTTCAGCGCGAGCATTGGCACACATTCGAAGTAGGCGGAAGTCCCATACTCGGAATCGTTAATCGGGCAATGTGAAAGGACGGCTCGCACACATAAAAAAAATCAGATAAGCTTTCGTAGAAAATAAACCATTCAAATCCATTCTTAATACTTACGCATTCTCATTCAAACAGTATTCTAAGCACAACAAAAAAAACTAAAATGATAACATTTTTCTTAATATAATTTTACTATATTAAGAAAATCATACATCATACATCTTTTTATATATAATATTATGAATTTTCTATTTCCAGTTACATTTTAAAATGGCGGCTATTAACTATAGAAAACGGTTTCGTCCTATTTTGCTTATTTATAATTTGTATGTCAAATACAATAATTAAAATTCTATATTTAAAAAAAAAACAAATCACTCATATGTATGTTAAATTTTAAAAAATCCTTAGTAATAATAAATGACAGTTATTACTATGCTTTTAAAATATCATTTACTTGAAAGAATTTACTAAATCATTGCTTTGTTTGACGATTATAATGGAATTTCAGCGAATTCACAGAATTTCATTCCATAAGCTTTTTTCTTAGGCTATGGTTAAATACGTACAAATAATTTCACATACTTGGTTATTTATCTTTAAGCTACGATAATTAATTGTAAATAAATTAACATTCAATATAACCGTGTGAAACCCCCTGACAAATGTAAAGAATGGCTAATATGAGACAAGTTGCTGTTAAAGTTTATAAACTGGTATTATTTATGGGACTGTTTTTCCGTCATCTCTTTTCTCTCTCTCTAAACGTCCACAATAATTGTCTCCGGTGCGAAAAATTCCGAGAACTTCCTTATTTTCACTGTCAAGCTATGTTTGTGCAATTACGTCGATTATTGCTAGTTGTTTAAGTGGTTAAGTTTGATAATAAGCTTTTTTCTTTTCGTACAAAATAATCTATCTTTCAATATTTCCAAATATAACTTTGATGTGATTGCTCGGCTACTCAATGCAACAAATAACTGTTAAAATAATTATTCCATGGTGAGATTTTTATCTGATATTTTTTTACCTTTATTGTCGTACTGTAGAAAAAATATTCTTAGTGTTATTAAACAAAACTTTAATTATCCTTTCAATTCTACCTTTTAAAATTAAACAATTTACTAGAATTAATGCGAAAATATAAATGTATAGTTTGCAAAGATCTTTTGAATAAATCACATAATATATACAAACATTATTGATAATATAAAAAGATGCATGAAGAAAAATCCATAGACAATAAAATTTTATTACACTATCATAATTTATATCTCTAAATCAATATCTTGTATGTCACATTGTTTTCTTCAAGATCAACATTTTTCAAATTTCACAAGTCACTATGTGTTGATAAAATGTCAGTTCTTTTCGTTACGAAACAGTGTATTAATAAAAGCGGTTTTTTCAAACACGGAAGACATTTTCCGGCGCCTTTTGTGCGATATCACCATCCGGCCAGTGTCTTGATACGTTGAAATATTATTCCAGAAACCGGATGGCAACACATAACATAGACACAAAAGCAATAGTCAGACTCTTTTGTGTTGCGTGGCCTTCAACCATTTCATTCCAGATTTTTTCGAATCACATTTTCAAAAAAAGAAACGTTTTACTCTACGTTATTAGACTTTCTGAAATAAAAATATGATGAATCATTTTACATAGGAATATATAACAAATCGTTTATATTATATTGTACATTTTGTCAAATAAATGGTAAATTTACAATGGAATTTACATGTATGATGTGATTATTTCATAAACAAGTGAACTGTTCGAATAAATCTTTTTTTTTAAGTATTGATTTTATTTATTAACAATTTTTCATTAAACTTTCAATTGATCTAAAAATTATATATTCATAATTAATTGTTTTCGTGACTAGATATTTTTTTTTATTATTATTATGTTTTAAATATATGTATATTTATTTTTAACGGGATACGAAACAGAGTATGAGAATAAGCTACATGCTAGTTGTCTATTAATTCTATTTTTGAATTATTGAAAAACTTATTACTCATTGCACCTTTGATACCTTTAAATACCCTTGACAGCTGTTCAAATATATACTTTTATTTTGCATAAATATAATGAAAAGTGTTTAGCTCTTTCGAAAATATGTTTATACTGTTTATGCCTGCTAATAAGAATAAGATATTTCAAAAATATCTCAAGCACCTTTGGTACTGTTTGGCACTGCTATTTTCAGTTCAACGCAAGAATTTCTTGTAGGTATTTCAAACAGATAAGTGAAAAGGAAAAAGTTGAAACGTCGTTTAAAAATAGCCCACTCACGTAGCATCCAATCGTCCAGTTTTGAGTGCCACTCCTGGAGAAAGCAAGTGTTCATTTTGATGCTCAATAGCCACGAAGTTAAATAGAATTAGCAATATGAAGAGCAAGCTTAAAAAGGTAGAATCAATAATCTAAAAAGAACGATAAACCTGTCACAATATTATAATCTTTTGATCACTTAGTTATTGAGGTATATTTTATTCCTAATTCTTATTCAAAATTGTCAATTTATAAAAATGAAGTTTCTTATTATCAAATTAATTTATTGTTAATTCTGGTATTTTTTTAAAAAATGACAACATAAAAACTTTGTAGTTTATAGACTATAATAACTTAATTATAACATTATTCTTTTAAACATCAATATGACGTATAAGTTTTATAATATTCCATATAATAATGTTTTGTTCTTTTCCCCATTGTTTCAGACCTTCTGTACAGACAAACCATTACCATAAACAACAACCCCCTAGAAGTGGAAATCATAGATGTTTCCGGAGAAGGAGAAGACGGTTTTCCAATCGAGCAGGTAAAAACACGCGCCATAGACAAATTATAATTTATTAGCTCTTAGCTACAATATCAACACATTAAATAAAGCAGAGCTCAATGAACTTTGTAAACAAAGCTGTGAAAATAATGAACTATTTATCCGTTCATCACAATAACGGACTGTCATAAATCACTAAATGGTAATCTTTTAATTCTCTGGTAGCTTATTTACACAAAAAATACAATTTTAGATTAAGTTTACTTTTTACAAAAAATATTGATTTTATTTATTAACGATATTTCATTAATACTTTTATGGATCTAAAAATTATGTAATCAATTTTACTTTTTTTTGTTAAACATTTTCATTCATAATAATTAATTGTATTCTCTTATATTTTACAATGACATATCACTCTGGCTTAAAGATCCCCAATTTATAATGTATTAACATTCATCTTTTATCTTTATTTATGTTTTATAAGTGTGTTTTCTTTGATTTATCAGGTGCAGTGGGCTGACGCTTGTTTGGTAGTTTACGCCATCACAGACCGTAGAAGTTTCCAGCACGCATCAGATACTCTTGCAGCCCTCCACAAAGTTCGACAGGGAACTGGACCTCTAGCACTCTTAGCCAACAAAGCTGATCTCGAACACCTCAGAGAGGTAAAGACCATTTTATATAACTTTTGCCTATTTACAAAATATACGTTGGCACTAAATTGAAGTGTTGATACATACATATATTGCAGATTCGATTTTTGAATAACCAAAAACAATAAAACAGTATTTTATGACGTGACCATAAAGAAAGTAATCAAATGATTTTTCATGAAAGAGACACACCGCGATGAGTAATTTACGTGATATTTACCGTAAATATTATAATAACAAAAAATATTAAGATAATAATATTTTTACTTCAATGTCTAAATATATTTAAAAGTGATTTTTAAACATTTGCTTTTTTGTGTTGTTTGTTAGGTGTTTCATTATAAACAATATTATTTTACCAAAGGTTAATCCAAAACTAAAAGCCTTAGATTATTTGCGGGTTATATTATTTTACGCACATAAATAATATAACCTAAAAAAATATTCGCCTTCGCAGAAATTATATCGGTAATAGGTTATAAAAGCTTAGAAGAACTATTTTTAAGTACGGTGTCCGTACTTAATGGTTATATTATTAATTTTATAGAATAATTGTTCAATATTTATTATATAACCAATGAAATAAACAGGTAATTAGATAAATTTATTGTTTTCCCTTAGTTTTCTGTTGCGTAAACTTATAGCTGGCAGTGCTGACATATGCCATATTTCCAATGACGAATTTTATTAAGAGGGTGGAAAGAAAGCACACGATGTTTGTTGAGAATTTTCCATTTCAAATAGTTCTATAAGCTTGCGTGGGTTGGGGCATTTTCTTTTAGAATTTTTCCCAAGACCTTCAATAGCATTACAATGCATAATAATTATTATTTAATATTTTATTCCAATACGACAGCTTTGAAAGGTTAGATAGTAAAATTATAAAAACTGACATTAACGAATTATTTATTCTCTCAGCTGTGAACCTGCAATAATTAATTTTATATTTTAATTATAACACTACTTTTCGACATAAAGCCTTTTCTATAATGTGCGTGGGTTATTTGATAATCACAATTTCTTTTTCTACTTTTATATTATAAATTGGAAGTTTCAATTATAATAGGATGTTGTGAATCGATAAAATAAAATCAATTTATTGTAGATATTTGTGAAAAAAATAACTGAATTGATTGAGAACTTTATAATTCAACACCGTAAAATGGTCATGTATTTTAATAGCATTAAAATTTTTCTTTATTTAAAAAAATGTATTCAGACAAATTCAATATAAAAAAAGTTCCGAGAAACGAAAAGTACTATAGGTAATATGGTAATGATGCTAGTTTTTCTGTGAAAACTTCGACGCTTTCATCAAATATAATATTAACTGTAACACGCGATCTTTTGTAAGGTGTCTAAAAAATAAGCGAACCGCAAAAAAATACTTGGAAAACGTTACGCCAACTGGCTGAATAATGATATGTGTGAATGGCATAAAATACATACATCGTTCATCGGAAATTCTTTAGTTCCACGAACAGCCGCTGGGGAAGCGGGAAAACTTTTTAATACCTTTTTTATACAACGATGAAAACAATATCTCGCACGGCATAGTAACAGCTGAGACTGTCATTCTTTATTCATCTCTAACTATATTATACTATTTTACCGATTGTGTCTATAATTTAAAATTTTACATATACAATAAACTAGTAAAAAATATTCAAAATACAGTTTATTGAAACTGCTACGATAATTTAAATTTGAAATACTCGGTAATTAAAAATTTTGTTTCACGAAATATATTAACTGTCAGTTATGCCGTGATGGCAACTTTTTTAATAAACCTATTAGTGATAAACATTATGTTATAATACTTTTAATATAAAAACTATTTTTTTAGTGTGAAATTTAATCTTCAATATGTTAAAATTGACATGATTCTAATGACGTAATTATGTTGAATTATAAAGATTTTATAAACGAAAAATATCCGAGCGTTATACATCAAAACGAATGCTTGCGTACAAAGAGACCCCTCATTACTTTTTGATTACACAAGAAATTTTAAGTAAACTTCCTAACATAATTTCACAAGCCATTTCTAACGGGAAAAATATTTATTTTTCGCCACTTTTTCTAACAAATCATTTATTTGAACGGCGCTCTTGTTGCTATGCCGTTTTATTTGAGACTTTCTTGGGGCTATTTTTTAATTTTTCAAGCATACATTGAAATATTGTTTGATATATTTCTTTATTTTAATTTAAATGAAATGAAATTTTTAACAACACTATTTAATTAATTTGAATCTTGAACAATGAAGTTTATCATATTATATTACATATTTTTTTTCATTTTCAATTCAATACGTTTTTAGTGTGGAATAAAAATACGTAGGCATGTGCATTAAAGCATATTTTATACTCTTTAATATTTTTTAATTGATCATAAAAGCATAACAAATCATTGCTAAATATATAGTGTAAAAATGATAAAAATTTCTTGCGTTGCAAGTGGTATCGTTTTTAGATGTATTTATCATTTATCATTCATCTCTGATAAATGATTTAACATTCAGTTAGTCATAGATTAATTCACTAATCATAAAGAATATTTGTTTACTACATTTTAACGACGATAAATGTAGAACAAAATTTGACTGATCATTATTTGTGTAGAAGCCATACAAATTTATAATAAATGAGATATTTTTTCATATAAGTTAATCAAAAATATATCCTTATAATGTTCTCAATTTGATAGGTATGTACATAATAATAATAACAGCATTTTATTCGCCAGGAGAGTTCAATGACTTTTCATATTTATTGAGTTTTATATTTAATGATCAGGTAAAAAATTAATGTCGGTTTAATATTTTGAAGTGGGAGAATTTATATGATGTTTGAAAATGTGCGTGTAAAAGGAAAAGAAAACGCTAGCTTAAATATTTAAACGTCAGTTATTTTTACAAGCCCGCCATCAATCTTAAAATTTTCCAACAAAGAAGTTTGGCGTATTTTAAGTCTTTGATATATTTCGTAATACGAAAAAAATACTTTAATGCGTAAAATGCGGATTAATAATTTTGTATCTACGACGCCTACTTTATAATTGAATTGTTCTTAAATTTATTAAATAGGTACCTAGTTTTAGGTATTTATATTTAAAATACAAATAAAGCCAACCGAAATACGAATCGTAACGAACATTCGACATTATTTGCTTAAAAGTATAATATTGCCTCATTATTTTAAGGCAAGGCAAAATAAATAAATTCTTGCCAAAATTTAATGGCATACAATTATTTTGACTCTACAAACACTTGGCGATACCACCGTTTTAGGTTATGTTTTAGGATAAGTGTTAATTCGAAAAAATGCTGGTTTTATTAAAAAAAAACAAATGGCGTCCAGATATGCTTGACGTCGTTTACATCCAATATGGTTAAATCAGAAGACGAAAGTTACTAATGTATACAATGTTAACTACGTCAGTATTGAATGAAACAATATTGCAAATTCATATTACTAATTACTCTTCTTCTCTCATTGTTACAGGTCGAGGAAATCGAGGGTCGCACAACAGCGGTCCAAAACGGCTGCCCGTTCTACGAAGTCAGCGTAGCGGAAAACAGTTCCGACCTTTATCAAGCATTTGAATTTCTCGTCACCGAATGCAGAGCGCTACAGTCATCGACAAAATCTAGAAAATTCTCAGTCTCGAAGATGATCGGCACCCTCATCGGCGGAGGTAACTCTACCGGAGGGAAAAATGCCAATAATCAACAACAAGGTGGTACCGTCGTCGTGTGTCACAAATCCGACTTGCACCGATCGCGCGTTCTGAAGCGGCGGCAAAATTTCACCGCCACAGCGTCTCTGTGACTGCCGGCGGGGGGGCACGCTGACCACTGCGCCACACCGGTGCCGTGAATTGCTACAACACACCTTATTTCGAGCGAAAAGATATTTTGGCGGCGATAACAGCCCAAATCAGGACGCGTGAATATACCCTTCAAGGCGGGAACTTTGTATCGAATAACAAACAACATTTGAAAAAAGAATAAAATGTGTCGCCCTTCATAAGTATCTTTTTCAAGTATACCTCTGAAAGTGACAGATTTGTTTTCAAATCACGCCACACTTTTGTTAAATATATTAATTTATGACCCGATAATTAAATATTTAGTAGTTATGCAAGCTGACGCCATTTATTAAATTTTTCTTCGTTGATTGATTTTCAAATGAGTTTTATAGCGCAAAAGTATAAGATTACTAAAAATACTTGATTGAGTCATAGTTTTAATTTTTGGCATATTTCGATGAATAAGTTTAACGCATTTGTCTCTTATGAAAATTATTGCTGAATTTTTGCAGCAATTAACAAGACGATACCGCATTAAGACAAGGGTAAAGGAATAAGTTTTTTTATTGATCCATTGGAAGACCAGCAACGTAATATGGATATAGTCAATAAGTGTACAGATATAGCATCGCTTCGTTTTATCATGGCCCCCTGCTCGGATGATATTTAAAACGAAGCGATTGCTTTTATATATTAAACGTTACAATTAATATAAAAAAATTCTAGCACTCAATAGTGAATCTTAAGATTTTATACGAATTAAATTATTAGGTTATAATTTTAGACCAATTAGATGTGTTAAATATTGAATAATTAAATTGACGAGAAACGATAGCCAATGGTAAGATGTTATTTCTTGTGACATATCGCTGATGTGTGAAAGAATTGTGGAGTAAAGAAATTATAGTTTATAACTGAATTGAAATGTCAAGTACTTTTATAAACCTGAAGGAACGTATATTATAACAAAGTAATGCATTGATAAGAGACAATTTTATTCAGTATTTGTGTAAATTTGGTAGCCATTTACCAGTATAAAATAAATTATAAATTGTTTTTAATCTCCTACTTTCTATACAGCAATTTTATATGCAACTAAAAATGTTGTTTCGATATTTTTATTGCATTTTTGCAACTGATAAATAAGCACAAGTTCTAAATTTGAAAGAATAACCATAAACAAAATGTAATTAGTATTAAATAGGTTCCATCATTTTAAATTTAATAGGTTTTTAGTGTGGAATATTTGTCTATATTTAATCATGTTTGATGGGCATGTGCACTTAAGCATATTTTATATGTTTTAAATTTTGTAATTGATCATTGTTGCATAAAAAATCATTGCTAAATGTGTACGTGTAAAAATGACAACAATTTCTTGCTTAGGAAATCTCAAATTTTTTAACAATCCTTTGGCAGCGAATTTACAAAACGTGCTCCAGAATCTTAAAAATAAAATTTACAAATCACCTTTGTAATAAATCACGTCAGACTAATCTTGACACATGACGATTTCAATTTAAATTAATATTCCACCCACAATGAGATTATTCAATTTCATAATATTGTGAAGTCATGAATTATTAAAAGAAAATTTTTGTTTGAATTATTACAATTTTATCTGCTCTAAATATTTTTGAATGCTTCAAATACATTACAAAGTTGTACCAAAGAGGCACATGGTTAAATATCTAAAATTATAAAAATGTGCTATTTAATTTTTTTATTTGAACATATTTAATATCTATATCAACTGCGGAAAGGAAAAGGGACGTAACCCACACATATCAAATATTACAGGAGGCGCAAAATACGTATTTTGATGATTTTGGGCCATATGCAAATTATGAATTATACACAACATTGAAGTGCACGGAGACTTCTAAGCTGGTGTATAATTGACATAATCTAATATTAATTAAAGAAATTGTCTCGGAAAATCCTTAATTTCAGTCTTTTTTCTTGGTTTTAATTTTTTACAATGTCATCTTTTTCAAACTAAAAGGTTAAATTTAGATACTACTTTGGCATTTGCAGCATGCATCTTTTTGATAGAACGTGTATCAAGTTTGATACATTGTGATTATCAAAAAAAACCTGTTTTGAAAAAAGAGTGGGTTACGTCCTTTTTCCTTTCCACAGTCGATATCTATACAATTATGCTGAGAAACAAAGGAATTAAAAAAATAGCAATAAAATTTGAAATACTGTTTAATAAAAAGGTTTTTCAAAAAATCAATATAATCTTCTTGTACAATTATTAACATCAACAGGCATCATACGTCAATTAGGCATTTATGTTTTCATTTTTAAATATGATTTTTATAATCCATGCTCTATACAGGCTTAGAGAATTATTTCACCTCAATTTTTAACGAACTTTTAAGATTCTGGAAAACATGACGACACCATCTTGAAAGTAGTAGATTTTTTATCATTCTAAAATGTAACTTAAAAATGACGTTTTTATTGATCAATTCTCATGTTTTTTATGTGTAAATATACAATTCAAATACCTGAAAAAAAGCTTTTTTCAACCATAGAGTACTTATAAATAAACAAAATGTGTTAAAACCATTGAGCTACTATTTGATATGAGATACCACTAGTATTGTTTAAAATTATGAACTTAATTATTTGACAGCTAAGTAGTAAGTGAGCTATATGAAAAATGGCGGCAATCGGGAAATCTGAGATTTGCCTGCAACAATTCGAACTTTATTTTGTACCTACTTCATAACAAACCTTGCAGCTTGCTTCTACAACTGGAAACGAAAAAGCTATATCCTTACTAGTGGCTCAATGATTAATACCTGAATATAATAGAATGAATATTAAAACTGATGTTGCAGTTATTAGACTTGGAAATTCATGGTATTTGAAAAATGATCTAGTATTTATATTATATGTCAGTTAATGATCCAGGAGTTTTAAAGCTTATTCTTCGAAATGAGGAATAAGATTTTTACATAAAAAAGGCAACTTGGATCAGCCGAATAAAGACAATAGAATAGTGAAACACATTCGTTTTAATATAAATGTAATATGTACATAATTTTCAATGGTGTTTTCAATATGAAAATAAGTAATAAATGAATGGCCTAAAGTTGTACTCTATGATTGCAACTGAAGATATTTGTGAATGATTTAAACAACTGAATAGATTAAGGAATGTAGGAAATAGTTTAAGAATTTTTCAGTAACATATTGTGTATGTAAATAAATTTTTTAATGAAAAATAATTACTGATACTGTTACGAAGAAACGTATTTGGAGAACTTGTTATTTAGTAGAATAAAAACGAAACAGTGATTTTTATAATATGAATCTGAATGTACGCACATGCAATGTTTTTCTAATATATTTATCAAAAGAGACATATTTATACCGTCACTGTTCTAACTAAACGCCATTGCTTTTTTGCATGACTTATTTAAGCCATGACAAAGAAACTAAATACTTTTATAAACTTCAAAACCAGTTATTTGAGCCTCCCACCAAAAATTTATTTTCAATGAATTTCAGTAGTCAGGACATTGAAATTGTAGTATTATGCTGATTGAAAGTCTTCAAATTCGCCACCCTAAAACAGTTGAATAAACTATTGACCGTTTTTTAAAATCTGTTTTTTTTTTATATTCTACTTTATAAGAAGTTGGTTTTGTATATATTTATAAGGGCTGTGAAATTATTTATAAAATCCATGTAAAGAGATACTAATAACATACAACCAGAATAAGTATAATTAATTTAATTTAAGTATTATAAATTGTCATAAATTTTTGTACCGTCGCTAGTAATATGGAACCTTGATGAATTTGAATGCATAAAAAGCGTTGGAAAATTCTAGAAATGTGGAGAAAACAAAAGTTTAAAACTGTATCAAAGAGATTTGCATTTCATTATGAACTGCAATCAAAATTGATTGTAAGCCGTCACATGTGGTTGAATTTTCCGATCGTTTAATAAGCATACTCATTTAATCTTACCTGGAATAAAATATCGGCACTAAGATTTTACAAAAATACAAATTATCAATAAAATGAATATTTGTAAAGAGAAATCTAGTCAATATTATTAGTATCATGAATGTTCACCAATTTTTTTTTTTTAATATTATATTTACAGTTTAAAATGACCATAATGTTATGATACAAATATAAACAGTGTGAGAAATAAAATACCATATATTCAAAATAAGTTTTTTTTTATTTTACAAAACATAAACAATCCATTATTGTATTTTGAAGAATATAGTGTATTCTACAAATCTGGGAGCACAAGGATGATCTCCATAGGCAAGTAGTAAACTATAAGCTGAAACATTTTTGTGGTTTTATTATCCATATTATAAAGAAATAAAATAAATAAATAATTATATTTTAATTGAATTACATCGAGAATTTTACTATTACTATTTGTGATTTATATGAAAAATTATAAACGGGGTAATTTTATTATAACCTGAAATAAATTGTCACCTCATTTTTTATACCACGTAAAAGTTTAATAGGTACCGAATGATTAAAAAGGAATTTTCAATAAAAATTTCACATTAACAGCTTAACGACCGTACGTTTTTTTTATAAAATTTCACCTGCCGAAATAAAATTTTGCGATAAATTCGCAAAAATTATAATTTTACTAAATTCACTATAATTTTTACAAATGAGATATCTTTACAAAATTAAATTTTCTTAGCTTCCAGATACTTCACCTATACGCATATATGTGTCCGCCGGCCAGCAACCTTTGTTTTTCAAAGACTCAAATACGCGTCCACGGTCGTCAAGCTGTTAAGAAATATTTCATTACTTAAGAAATATAAAATTACACGAGTCTTCGGAAGTGATGAAGACTGTAAAACATCGAAATACCGTAATTTCTTTCAATTAAAAAAAAAATGTTGCCCTCATGAAAACATCTTTTAACTATTTAAATAAATAAATACAATTTTAATCATGTAAAAAAGTGGGATAGAAAAATCAAAAAAATAAACTCCAGATGATTTAAAAAATATATTTTTAAAACATAGATTAAAAAGTATTATTCATTGTCACTCACTAGGAAATATTAGCACAGTTTCTGTCCTATTTTCTTTTTTCTTATTAGCTGAATGTTACCACTACAGCTTTCAATGTCATATACGGACTACATGAGCAATTATTGATGAATGTCAATCAGTAACATCGAGCATTTCTTTATTTTGTACCAGCATGGTCGCAATAAACACGGGGATGTCTTCAAAGCATTTCGCTATCGAGGAATTCAACCAAGAAGACACTTCAATACCGGCAGCCACATCTGACGGCACATGTATGTATGTCCACGGTGCGAATGAAATATGGTGTCCGATATCCAAAAGATTGTCGGCGTCGCTTATAATGTTGTTGATATGCTCGAGAGCGCTGCTCGGTAAGCAACTCAGTAGGTTGCCCTGTGTCCTTCCCTTGACGAGAACACCGAACCAGAGCGCATTCATGTAGTCAACGCTGTAAGTGAGAGTCAATGTAATCTGCAGCTTTATGGTATCTTTACCGTGAGTCGCCTTTATCTTTTCGTATATCAATCGGTATCTGAAAAATGGAGAAAAGAATCATTGTACTACTTAGTGTACACTGCTTGTAATCACATAGTCTACTTAACCCTTTTATGTCCAAGCAGCGCAATCACGTTGCGAAAACCATGTTCCACTCTTGTGTCCCTCAAGTTGTTTTATTAAACTTTTACCCTAATAATCTTCTACCAAAGAAGTTGGACTAGTGGTAATTAGTTGCGGCATTTTATTTCACGCCGACAAACAAACCTGTGATATTATGTGTCACGCAAGAAACCGACGGTAGAAAACGGTAGTGACAGTTGTTTTTTAGTTTAGTTGATTTCAAAAATACATATCAAATATTAAAACTTTTTAGTGTTTATACTGATAAGACAATAGTTTGAAGATATATTCTGCAATAAATATATGTGAAATAACTTACATTACAATAACTTTTTTTATCTCAATTTTTTTTTTTCAAATTTTTGTTAATTTCATGTTTGTGTATTTTTTAGGTTATTCCAGTAAATTAAATTATTTTTTATTGAGATTGTATTATCTAAAGTATTATAAAACAAATATAAAATTAAAAACACAGGAATAAAACTTTAAAAACTAGAAAGTTATGACAATTTTGGTAGAACACCCAAAAAACCTCAAAAATGGCTTAGTAGTTTTAGCAAGTCCTCCAAAAAAAGCGGGATGTAAAAGGGCTAAAGGCTATTTTACAAGGTTCTTAATTTCAAATACATTATAGATACTAGACATATTAATCAGAAATAATTGACATACTAACTATGAAAAAATATTTTCGAATTTAGGAAAATATTTGGAAAATCCTGTAACGAAATATGATATGATTGAAAATATATAGAAATGTATTCCTATATGACTATCTTTTTCAACTCAATATCTGCACGCTAACAGATGAACTCGATAAACATGGCAAATATAAATAAAAAACTTTCTATATCTTTGATAATAATTGAGAAAGATGTCTTCTATGTAATATATATAAAAAAAATTATTACACAATACGTAAAATAATAAGTATTTTTAATCGATCACGAAAATATTTTATTATGCGGATTGAAGAAATTCATCCACAGTTTAAACAGTACCTTAGGATGAGTGCCAACATTCTGTTGATTGAGAATCCATTTAGAGAGTTCAGGATATTATAAGTGAGACACTTAGGAGCAACAGTCCAAAGCGGGAGAGGAGATTTCTCTTCCATTTCTGCAATCTCAATGTATGTGTCCAAAAAAGCGTGTTGCAACATAGAATTGTCTGTGAATAATAGAAGATAAAAATCATTAAAAAATTAATAATATATATTATAAAAAAATATCATGAAAAACAGGGCATACGGAAATTGCAGTTGACACCTATGTATTACAAAGAGTATGTGCATCAGTTGAGATTGACCAACTGTTGTATAATTCTTTCATGAAAATATCGATAATGATTATGTATACTTCATTGTAAGAAAGAAAGAAAATCAATCCATGTCCGCTCCCAATGTGGAGCATTTGGCCTAATGAAGTTATCTCAACAAAAGTTTTTCTTTCTACATGAACTGTTTGTTACTCAGTTGGCCAACCTCTCATTCTCTCGAAGAGAGTGATGGATAGAAAGAATAGGAGTAGGACAGGACTAATGGTTGGCTCATCACTTTCGCTACACCGCATTGTTTTAGGATTGGAATGTTGGGAAGGAGTTTTTGACATCATAAACATCCATCCATGCATTTAAACAAAGATTGGTAAATAAATTTAAAAAATGCTGTTCATAATGTGATTTGAGCCCGTGAGGTCCGGCGTAAAATACTAATTACTACGACCCGAAAAAAGTAAAAAATTAGTAAACTAATTTTTAATATATTTTTTCTTAAATTATCTTCTTCTCATTCGTGTATTTTAAGCCAAAAGGTACATGCTGAGTTCACAACATGCAATTTTATCATCCTAAATGAAAATATTTTCAAAAATCAAATGCAATGGCTGCATGCAAAAGGCGAAATCTTTTGAAACAGTATGAAAATTGTATAATACCGTATCTTTCCGATTACATGATGCATGATTTACACATTTTACATTATTAGAATTAGGAGTAAGTCTTATAATCGACGAAGTCTTACAACAGCTGTTAAAAATGAAAAATAATATATCTTCTGGGAAGACTGGGAAAATAATGATTCAGAAATATCAGGCAATAGAGAGATATAAACCCAGAGCACAAACAGCACGCATGAGAATTTCCAATGCTATTCAAGCAAAGGAATACAGAGATGATTCAAATTTATAAAATGCAACATTTTTTAACCTGGCAAACTGATGATTGATTTCTCACAGATTTCGTCGATAAAATTTGATATTTTGGTCAATGCATCCATGAAATTAATATTATCGTCTCTGCTAAGAAACAGTTGCTTTCTGCCAGAAGTCGCCGTGTGGTGCTGTAAAAATAATCACTTTTTTTACTGACAGTAAAATTCCGATTCACATTTTGATATAAATTTTACATTGAATTTCATCTACGGTTCATTTGTGGAAACCATTTGAAATACTAGCGTTTCAGTGACCCGTTGTATCGGTGCAAGAAGTATTGTATAAGATAAAGTTAAATTACTCGTCACATCAGAAGCAAGGAGTGAACCAAATAATTAATTAAAATAACTTCTTCTTTCATTGATTAAAACATAACGACATAATATTAATATTATTTAGCGACCAGATGAATCTGGTGAATTTAAGTGAATGGAGGTGAATGATGAATTGAAATTGATTGAAACATCAATTTTTTTTCATGCAAAGATGTAAAATAAATGAACTTACAATATTTATGTACATTCTCTTGACCATGTCCAGCAACACGCACCGATACGAGGCATCGTTAGTCATAAACAGCGATTCTATCAATTCCAAAATATAGTCATAGAGCTTATCCCCTGACTCGAAGGTAATCCATTCTAATAATGACAGGATCTGAAAGAAAAATTAGAAAAGTTTTAAATCTATGGCATGAAACCGCTGCGTCTGATATTCAAAAAAGAACATTCAGCTAAAGCTCTTTCTGTGACTGATCTAAAGAATTTTCTCGATTATTATGCAATAATAAAAACAGAATTATAACCAACCAAGTCATACAATAAAAGCAAAAAGCACTCAATGTAGATATAATGTGTATGCAATATATTGCATAATATCATCATCTTAATCTTCTTAGGATTCAGTTAATAATGAGAGGGGTTAGACCAAGAAAATTGGATGGGAAAAAACTCCTGAAAAGAGAAGTGGTTCTTAACCTGGGGTGCGAGAAAGCATTTCCGGGGTGCGGGAGAAGTTTCTATTTTGACATATATATAAAAAATGTATATTAAATGTATTACAAATACGTAAATAAATTTTAAAGGGGGTGCGAGAACATATTTTCAGATTCAATGGGGTGCGGGTCACTATAAAGGTTAAGATCCACTGTATTAGAGACTCTGAGTATTCCGCTATTTTTTACAGAATTTTCATTCTTTCTCTTCCTTATTTTACAGTGATAGTAAAACACCATTCATTATTAAGGGCACCCAAATTCAGAGTACCAAAAGGAGATAAATAAAGAAATTGATAATTAGCAACAATCTTAAAAAAAGGACTGTCCGTCGGAACAGAATCATTGAATCTCACCTCATCAAAGAAATCTAGACCATTCCATGCAAAAATGTACAGCCCCAAAAACTTTGAAACCACCGGAATACCTTGAAGAAGCCGATTTTGGAATAGTGACACACGTTGCAAAAAATACTTCTTTTCATTATATGACATATTACTTTTGTTGCGTAGAAAATCTGTAAACAAGCAAACACAAATATTGAATATAAGATTTATATTTATTAGCATTTTCTATGCTGATCAAAACTAAATATGTATATACACAGTAAACCCTCCTATAGTGATCCCCCTTATAGAGAAGTTTCCTACAATGTATGTGGTAGTTCCCCGTATAGCGCATCCCCTATAGCGTAGTTTTTTACGAAACGTTAAATTTTCAAGGCGCAATTAGATTTTTCATAAATATATTATATTATGAATACATATTTTACATACATGCATTGAAAAAATATGTGTTAGACCCTTGACATCGCTAGCCATATTCTGCGATTTTAATTTTTGTCAATTTAGTGTCACTTATTCATATTTTGTACCTTTATTGAAAATTCTTTTCAATACCATTATTGATTATTACAGCATATTATATTTATTTTATTTTGTATAAATAACACTGTAACATTATATTCTCATATCAGTTGATAATGCTCGTCATGAGCAAAAATCGGTCCTGATCATATTAAATAAAAGTTGAATTAGTACAAATGAGTATTTTTTAATATAATACCTTTCCACCAAGTATTGACAGTGAACATAATATTATATCTCACATAAAGGTCGATCCATTAAAACAACAAGTAAATGAATGATTACATTTTAAGTTCTACATTTTTTGATAAATATGGCAAAAAAATATAAAATAGGTTACACTTACTATTGTACAACATTTGATACAATGTGTAGGAGAATCTCGATTGGACTTCAGGACTAGAAAATAGAATTATGTGCGAGCCGGCATCGTTGACTAGCAACGACAATATATTTGCAGGTATATCAATATTCCGGCTGAGATGGTGGACCATTATCTCATGAGTACTGAAAGAAACATACAGTAACAATTGGTAAAAATATTTAAATACAATGTCTGCAGGTACTTAAAAACACCTGGCTGTAAGATAATCAAAAGCTCTTTTCAAAGTGGATAAGAAGTCTGAAGTTAGCAGAAAATTGGTCTTCAAATAATCCCTGTTTTTCTTTTTATTTTCCAATACACTCAAATCTTTTTTTAAACAATTTTAAAATAGCTCGGTCCACTAAAAACAACGAATACTATAGTTTTACACGAATTATTTGTTCTACCACGATTCCCAGAAACAAAAGGTAAACACAGAAGCGGATAACTGATTTTCTAATAACAATAAAATCAACAACACAACACAGTTATAACAAACGTCTTCATTCGATCCGAACACTAAGTGTTCTAACAAATACAGCCTGATGCAGTATTTACTTTGGGTAACAAACACTCTGTTTAACAATTGAAAAATATTCATTTCACTAGCTCAAGAATCTGAGAATCAAGTATTATTTGAGGCGTGTACTCACGATAAGAAGTCAAGGCAGGTCTTGTTTTCAGAGTGTTTCGAATATATAGCAGACCCCAGTTGGATATATTCCAAATCGGGTAAAATTTGTTTTTCCTTCTGCTTTACTTGAGAAAGCTAAAAAAATACATCAAACCGTTATTATCCACAAGTTTAAAAATAATTTTGAATAATTTCATTAGAATGAACTTCTACTTACTTTTGTGAAATGTCCCGTCCACCAATTCAACCTGGCCTGAGGGGACAAATCAATCTGCGTGTTACACCTAGCCTGTAAAGGAAGCACTTTATTGAATTATCATAGAAGAAAAAAAAAATCAGACGTTAAACACGAATATTTATTAAGTCTTGTCGACAACTTGTTAATGCTCTTGGGCATTGTCTGCTCACTTTCACGAGTCACGGATCCAAAATCTGAATAATCCAGTTTTAATATCCATGGCGTTATTTTATCACTTTTCACCGCCAAAGATTGGTGGAAAGGCATTACATTCAAAAAATTAAGCACTCTTCTGTATTAATTCCACTTTTTTTTTTAAATACGATCAGGGCCGGTGTCGTAACTTCTGTAAAATTGTCCCATTAATAGAACATACACCCAGTGACGGATTAAGCAATAACAAGGCCCTAGGCAAAATCAACCCTGGAAGCCCTGTTTTTCAAAGGCCCTAAATGTGCGCCTTATTATGTGGTAATCCCGGCCACTGCATATACCCCATACTGAGAAAAGATATGGCGGGGGAAAAAATGCATCAAAAAGAAAACATCGTTCTTTATAAAACTTAATACTTACATTAGCTTGTGAAAATCCTTCAGTGAATGATTTATTTATCTTGGGAAAAGCGATATTGATTGAAACAGAGGAAATATTTTCTGGAACACATTCCGGCCTATGCGATTTGAAGAGTCCCAGCAATGCTACCAAGTGCAAGGCATCCTAAAATAAGTAAACAAATTTTAGTTCAATTTTTTTTATGCATGACGGCTCTCAATGTGGAACATGTGGCCTCTTAATGGAGATATCTCAAAAGATTATTTTTTTCTACGAGAACTGTTTGTAACTCAGTTGCTTAACCTCTCAGTGAGTAGGGATAGGATAGGACTAGAACAGAACTAGTGGCTAGCTAATGGCTCTCGCTACGCCAGTTTTAGGGTAGGATAATTAAGAGGGAAATCAAGACATCACATACATCCATGCCTTCGGACAGAAATCCATAAATCAATCTATAAAAACTGTCTGTACTGAGATTCGAACCAGTGACCTCTATGTTCTAAGTCAACGACGTTGAAACTCTAACTAAGCAGATGGATAGTTTACTAAATACCCAAAACTTAAGATGCCAGGCACAGATGCATGCACAGCAAAAAAATCAATTTCATTTTCTTTTCCGCACGTCCATAAGACTTGTATTTTTTCCTGTGCAAATATATTTTTGTCGTTAGTTTAAAATGATATTACCGTTAATGTTTGATAATACATTGAATTTCTGTAAATCAAAAAATATGGTTTTGATCAGTATAGGACAGAACTATTTTCAAGATGTATTTCGATCAGTAAAAATAAAATCAATAATATAAAACAGCTGCACTGCTTATGCTGTTAATCTTTCAAATATACAATCTGATTTTGTTTGTTACGAAAAAATGACTTTGCCATGATAAGGATACGCAGTTTGCTATAAAAATAATTACCTTAGGCTGCCTACATGTCTTGGTCAATTCCAAAATAGAGCACGCTCTCGCTCGTGAAATGTCTTGCGCCTTTGTAAAATTGTAAACAAATTTACTCGCCATAGGACCCTAAAAAAAAATCACAATTATACAGTGTGAAGGATCCAAACCATGCTATACAAAATCGAGTTGTAGTTATCAGCAAATTGAATCAAGAAATATAGTCTAACTATTTATATAAATTCGGGGGATTAGGGTCACAGGGGACAGTTTTGTCTAAGTAATTTTATATTTAAGACATATTGTATTTTAACAGCAAAACAATACAGTTGAAAATCCAAAGGTTTCCTTGATAATAACGTTGTTTTGATAATACACAATACTGAATAAAATAAATGGTAAACAATAAATAAATATGTTTTGATAGTTTCGCCCTTGTGTCCCCAAGCCCCCGAATTATGATGTGTAGTGTAGGTATACTTACAAGAGTATTCGAAAATAGCATTGAAAAGAAGAAATCGTAATAAATATCCAACACGGCAGAATTCAACAAATTGAAATCCATTAACCCTGAAATAAAAAATATACATTATGAAACAATATTTATTAAATATGCGATATATTGTTATTGGTTGATCTGCGAAGAAACTAAGTGTTTAAATTAACACAAGTTATTCCACCGGTTGTGTTATTAGTTCCGACACATGTTACACTCCTTTTGGGAAGCATCTTACGACAGGCTCTATCGTAAATAGGGCATCCAATTAACCAAAAAAATCAACTAACCTTTTTTTTTTCGATTAACCTGTTAGTCGGATTTTTTCACAAAATACCAATATTCCACAACATGAAAGAAAATATATAAATATCAATTAATTAACAGGCGCATTTTTTTCAAACATGACCACTTTGCAATGTGGTAGATTGGAACCGGGAGTTGTCGAGTCAAGGGTTTTGTCCGAAGTCAGAGTCGAAAAAGTCTAACAACTCGGACCCATTATCAAAAAAAAAATGTGTGTATTCAAACCTCAAGAGTTCGTAGTGTTGTCACTAGGTCGCTGAGTAAAGATGATAAAGATAGAGAAGTTAAAATGAAATGATTGAAAAATTTCTTTGCAGTCAGTCGTCTTTTTTTTACCCGACTCCACGCCCTGCCGCTTTGTCTAAGCAAAGTTTTTTCTATGAAAACTGTTTGTTACTCAGTTGCTCAATGTATTTCTTTCAAGAAGAGTAGAGATAGAAAGATAGGTCTAAGACAGGACGGGTGGTTAACCAACGTTACGCCCCGTTATATTGAACGGGTAGGATAGATTTTTAGACATCACATGCCTTTGAATTAAAAAACCATGCTGTGATAATACAGTTTACTACTTATATAATAAATATTTAGAAAAAACCTTCTTACCTGATAACCAACTCAAAGCGATCACAACTTTTGGACTGTTGTCTTTTGATTTATTATTACGAAGTATCCAATGAAATACTTGAAGCACGATATCATCACTGACTCTTTTATTTGGTATAAGGTAATATCCTATTGATGACCATTTGGCTAAGGCTAGAAAAAAGTACAATTATTGTTTATTTCGTATTATAATCGTTTGTGTACAACATTGTGAACAATGGTAGGTCGAAAACAGTTGATATTGAGAATCAATTACTTGGTGGTCTAATGAGAGGTTTGGTGAACTAGTTGATATCAAATAACTCTATACATACTTCAATCTCAAGAAGTGTATACAAAATGAACGGGTGTAAGCAACACTGCCACCCATACTCCTGAACATTAATACTAATAAGCTGGTGTACTAATAATTGTTTACAAAAACCTTTGCACAAGTGTTTTTTCCTAGTCGCAATTTTCACAGACCCCTCGTTTTTCAAATTCAAGAGTTAAATTAAAATAATTATTTGGTATTTGCAGTCTACATCCTTTTGATAGGACATGTATACAGTGGCGGATTAAGCACATGAGAGGCCCTAGGCGCAATAAAATTTGGATGCCCTGTTTTTCGGATAACATAATAACATCAAAAAATTGAATGTAAAATAAATTAAAATCTTAATCAAAAGTATATGGGTTATAAATAATATAAGCTATTTTTGAGGCCTCTATTATTTTGAGGCCCCAAGCGCGCGCCTCATTTGCTCATAGGGTAATCCGCCAGTGCGTATAGTTTTATATATTGTGATAATCAAAAAAAACTAGTTTGAAAAAACTTTCGGTAAAGTAATTTTGCCATTTTACAGTTAATTTATGTTTCTAGCCTACTGGGTCTCGAAACCTATTGCACAACAAAGAGAAAAAATAAATTATCGCAGTAAAATACTAAAAAATCCAAAAACATCTTTCACAATTAACTAATATTAATTCTTCCCGCCCATTATTTATCATGCGACTTATTTTTGAATGTTTTCTATACACTTGTAATTTTGGGGGTTACGAATAAGTGTTGCGTACATTTGCGTACATTTTAAAATAGAACGCTCACGAATGTTCCAGCCTACTCCATTTATATTCAATAAACAACACTCCAACCTTTGAAATACGTCAAAAAGTAAGTTAATACTTTATCAGTTAGTACGCCCGAGAAGCACTCACGTATACTTAATTTCAGCCATGATTTCACCATATCATTGAGAAGCTCTTCTGAAAATCCTTTCCGCTTAGAATAAGACTGTATTATTTTCAAATTGTCTTCGAATTTCAAACGATTAAACTTTACTCCTCGGTTCAAGTCATTGAGGTATTCAATAGCATTATCAATATTTGCCATCTTAAAATAGATAACAGCAAAACTTCATCAATCTAAAACTCAGAAATGTTCCATCATACAAGTTCAATTTAGATTTTAAAAGTTTATTATAAACAATAACATTGCAATGACATAAGAAAGTCTCGTCGTATTTTTCCGTTGCTTATCGTATTTCAAATAAATTGTCTATAGATATTATCGCTTCAAATTTCAAAAATACTAGGCATAAGCAATAATATTTATACTTTTTATGATAATAAATAGCTAATAAATATAATAAAAATAAAGATTCAGAATTTTATGGTACATAAGTGATATCAGTTTTTAAATCAGTTAAATTATTGAAACTGCCGTTAATATGACAAGCTATATTCAGTTTGATGGTAAAATAAATATTCTTAAGCAAAAGCACTTGTTGTGTCACATTTAATTAGTATTTTAACTTGTAGTAACAATAAAAGTTTAAAAGGAAATTTGAAGAACATTTGTTGCCTTAGAAACGAAGTTTTGTTGTAATTGAACTCAGAATCAAAGGCGGTCGATTCATGTATGCTGTAGATGCCGTGCATCTTATATAATTTTAGAAATAAATCGTATTTTCATACTGTGTCAAATTTGTATTTCGTATAGTTTCTTATTGTTTCGATTTTCTATTGTGACGTAATAATCATAATAAATCGATATTTTGAACACTTTTTTTAAAAAATCCCCTTCAACCACCGAGCTGCAACAACTGAATATAATTGATAATAAAACTGTTAACACAAATTCAATTTAAAATCTAGCTTCGTTTGAGCATGTTCTTTTAGAGCAGTCATATAAGCTTTCATTTTGTTTTTTATTTAAATGCAGTCATAGTAGTTGACAAAATCTTAACTTCCTTTGAAAATGCTGTCTTAGCATTTGCTTCTATATGAACAAGTAGCTTGGAAGTAGCTTTGGTTAAATTAATTTATTGATAGGAAAAGCAAAACGCTGCATTTTTTGAGGATGGAAAAATTACATGTAAAATTCAGTTTTATGAAATTGTAGGAACTAGAAAAATACAACTTATTGATTTTGAGATACTGATCTTAATCTTTGTAGCAAATATGTAATATGTAAAGAATTTTTCACGTTTTCTATTTAAATCAACTTTCTACTGGAACATAATTTGATTTTATTAGATTAAAAAGACTTTCGTTTCCAATTTATGAATTTCATAAACGAAGAAATAAATTTTAAAAGATGATTTGAAATATGTTTTGGTAGAATTGTTGTAGTTCAATTAATTTATAATTGAATAATTCACCAGAAGTAGCAAATTAAATAAATATTGTCCACTCTCGTTTTAATATCAATTGATAAATAAATAACGATATATCGTATGTTAAATGTATATGATGCGCTTAACGATGAATTTTCTGCAAACAAACGAGGAATAAAAAATCGAATTTCAAGAAATGAATCAGACGTTTTTTAAAAGCATCCCGGTTGAAAAGTCACCGACCGCCACTGCTAAGATTTTTTTTTTACAAATAACCGCCAAGTGCATTCAAAATTATATACGTATTAAGCAAAAGTTTTAATGACTAAAAAAAAGTATGTTTTTTCGAAGATTTTAAAAAATACAAATTTGATTTTTTTATTAAAGTTTTTTAAATATTTTAATTGTGTTTTGTATTCTGAAAATTTTGTGTTTTTTTTTGTTATCAGATTCATTGTCTAACTGGGCATGATTGTGTAAATTAAACTATTAATTTTGGTGTATATAGATTTTTTCTAAATTTTAATTTTGTATTAGTTATTTACCTTACCTTTTAATAATTTTACCTTACCTACCTAAACAAGTTAGGACAAAAGTTAATATTAATTATTTTTTTAATTACAAACGATTGCTTTACTCAATTTTTAAAATATGAAATGTAAGGATGAAAATATTTTAATGCCAAAAATCATCAGAAAAGTTAATAAACAGCTAAATATTTCAATATATTTCTTGTATCACTGGCCTCGTGTGAATAACGCTTGATATGAACGCATCCCGTTATTATTCCGCATCCAAAGCCGAAGTGTCAAAGATGAACGGATTGGCGTTTGAAGTAAACAGTATGGAGGTTTGCCAATTGTTTCTCTTCTAAAATAAACCCAATTCTTTTTAATGGAATTTGTGAGAAACCGAAGGGATTTAGCAAATTTGTTATAATGTGGCCCATACTGCATGACATGACGCGAGATGACTGCAGACGGGCGCTTCGAAGACTCGGTAATATATTGCTTTTTGCACAAATGATATTTCATTTTTCCCTCCTTTACTAAATGAAACACGAATACTTTATTTATGTCTAAAAATTGCTATAATATGAAACTGTGATGCATTGAATGATATTTACATGTCCTTTTACCTGTATTCATGTAGAATTGGAGGCATATACGAGTATGATTAGCGTATTTAGAGCTCAAGGAGCCTTAGCAGATGACAGAAAAAAGTTACTAGAGGAAATTCGCTCTGCCTTGAGTATTAGCAATGACCGCCATTCGGCGGAGGCTCGTCGAGTTTCAAACGATGAATTACTCGGAACAATCGCTCAACAGTAAGTATTTTTTTTTCCAATATTATTGTGTACATGGTATCAATATATTTAATGAGTGAAAATATTTTTTTGCATGGCACCTACTTTTGATGTCCGTTATTAACGTATTGTTGCGAGTATTTGATAGATATTAATAATATTTTTTTATTTCATTTTGATAATTGAATTAAAAGTCAATTAGGTTACTGAAGATTGTTTGATTGATTTGATTTTTTAGATTGTCAGGGCCAAATACAGATATGGGCTGGTTTACTGAAGGGAGACGCGAAATACCAATATTGCCTCGAGGAATACCGCAAACAATGTACACAGCAATAGCCGATGAAGCAATAAAAGAAGTAGTTGTAGAAAATGAAAAGTGTTCACTGAAAGCAGCAGAGCAACGTAAAGCTGCCCCGGTTTCCCCTAAAAGTCCCGTTGAATCCACAGCTGAGGATATGGAACTTGATGAAACTTCCGCAGCGACTGCGGAGAGCGGGAAAAGTCCAAATGTGTACACACTTAAGGGAAAGAATAATTCCGAAGGAAATTACCCACCTGTTGTTATGTGGGATCAATGGCTCAAGGTGATTATTCTGATATTCACATAAACTAAAATTAATTGGAAATATATAAATTTTCGTCAGTTTTGTTGCTTATTAACAATTTTGTTGCTTTTACACAATAATACATGAACTGCTTATTACTCAACTTTTCTTATTTTCGAAATGAGTAGGGATAGACTAAGACTAGTGGGTAGCTTATCACTCTCGCTATGCGCTGCTATTTTTAAATTGGAGGGTTGGCGGGGAATTGTAAACACCCACGCCTTTGAACAGAAATTGATTAAAAACTTGAATCCGTGAGATCCATAACGAAAGCTACTGCACTATGGGCATACATTCCTATGATGTTTGTATACCTTTCTTATAGTCTTAAAAAGACTAGCATAATAAATAACACTTGTGCTGCTAAGGATTAATCTAAAAAAAAAGAAAGGAAACAGAATTATGTATCACTCGTTCAAATAATGTATGTATTGAAAAACAGTATGTAAATGCAAATTGCTCAACTAGATCACAAACCCAGCGCCACAAATATCTATATGAAAACAGTAGAAGCCGTCATTAACAGTTAACAAATTAATGAATGTAATTAATAATAAATGATAAATTAATTGGTTTAAAAAACACGTTTTTGTTTTTCAAATTCATAATTATTACTATGTCATTGAAAATAAAAAGCATGTATTTTTGTCTATAAACAAAACGTGTATCGTTAATCGTGGTATAAACAGAACACTGTTTTGTCCCTTTAAAAACTAATTGTGTTCTGTGCGCTAGAAAATTTCTAAATACAATAACTGCATACCTTGATTTACGAATTGAACTATTTCTGAATCGGAAAGAAAAAATTCCAATATAAAATTACGGAAATGCATTAGAGTTGTCAAATGTCACACAAATAAGCTTTGGCTTTCATAATTATTTATGTCTTATATCATAATTTGACAACCCTGATGTTATCTTCATGATTTTCGTTAAATTTTTCTAATGATAACTGTCAAAGCTTAAAAAACTTCTTATTGATATTTTGATCCCTCAATTGATGTCGGATCTAATTAGAATTATGAAAAGTGAAAATTTATATTTCTTCTGAAAACAATGTCGCCCACCAGTATTTTTTGCTAAAATTATGTTTTCTTTAATGATTTCGATTTAGATTATAAATGCGCCTAAAGAAAAAAATGATTTTAATATTTAACAAACTTTAATTTTGTTCTTTAACCCTTTGCCCGTGCCAATAATCATAAAGTAAAACACCTAATTTTTAAAGGATTTGTTGCTACCATATGAAAATTGGAATATTTCAACTAACCGAAAAGTCAGTTGGCACCATTTATAAATAAAAAATTCTGCAGCTTTAACCCTTTGAGGAGTGCGGCCGCATACGAGTGGCAGAATGTTCTGTTGCTTAATATTTATAGCCATTTTCATGCTTATAATTGAATTGTCATTATTTCTTCACATATGGATAAAAATATATGCTTTGTATTTTTTTTTGTAATATGAAAAAAATTCATTTATATAATAAGGCAAGGATGCCCAACCCGTGGATCGCGGTCGATCCAAAGCAAAATTTGGTTGATCCTGAAAGCTTCCGTGAATTTCAAAAAAAAAATATAATTTAAATTTAAAATATACAAAAATACTAAAATTGAACTATTTTGTAACACGTGTGTATTTTCGCATTTAAATAAACATTTCTATGTTTGAAGAAGGGAAAAAACCGTAAATAAAATTTCTTATAAGAGTCATGATAGAAGTCCATCGCGAGAAAACTTAAGATTGCAAAATCGACCCCAGGGCAAAAAAGGTTGGGCACCTTTGTAATAAGGGAAAAAAATAAATGGTCTGTTTATATAAATTTTTGTTCAGAATAAAAATATTTTACGATGAGATTTTATATCCATTTTGGTTTGGTTTTTTTTTAAATATCATTTAAATTATGACTATTTTATATAAGTTCAGACCAATGTGATAAAAATTATGACCGAAACAGTATTAAAATTCAGGCCGGTTAAATACGAGCCATATAATACATACATGCAATAAATGTGAAACAAAGAAAACAAAGTAACAAATAATTCAAAAACAATAATTGTAAAACTTAAAATATTTTTTTTTTTTTTACATAAAAACAGTGTATGGACTGCAGCTCATTAAAACATTGGTGGCAGTAAACCAGTTAAGAGTTTATTGAAGAACCCTGTATTATGGTCGTATAATAAATATTGTAAATTGATGCGCCTATGAAATAAGCATAGTATTACATATTCCTGGCAGTTTTTATTGACCTTAAGGTCTTTTGTGGAAATTACCATTTTTCTTCGATACTATCAATTCACTGTCAACTGTCAATTATTAATACCTTTTATATAATATTGACTATTATTTATATTGGAAAAGTAAAGTAGTTCAAAATATTGCCAGGTGAAAGTTTTATATTTATATTATTATTTTTTGATATTATTATTATTGAAATCAAATGTATATTCATTTTCGTAATAAAAAATCGTATTTAAGTTAGTAAGGAAGATTAATATTGATAGTAATATGATATATTACTTTTAGGATGTTCGCTGTCAATACTTGGTGGAAATGCATTATATTAATAAAAACACAATATTTCTTTGTACTTTATTCCACTTTATTAAAAAGGTCAGGACCGGTTTCGCTCATTGCGAGCATTTTCAACTGATATGAAAAATATATAAACAGTGCTATTTATACAAAATTAAATTGAAACAAAACGGTGTAAACAACAATTGATATTGAAAAGAATTTACAAATTACAGTATAAGTGACTCTATAATTACACAAAATTAAAATGTTTAACACCTACAACATATAATTAAAAAGTCATCAAAGATTTATAAATCATACAGTCACTTATACTTGTAAATTCTTTTCTTTGTCAATTGTTTGTTTACACCTTTTATTTCAATTTAATTTTGTATAAATAGCACTGTTTATATATTTTTCTTATCAGTTGAAAATGCACGCATTGAGCGAAACCCGTCCTGACCTTTTTAATAATGTGGAATAAAGTACAAAGGAATATCAGCATATATATTATAGCATTGTAGTTATGTATGGGAAATTTTCTTCATTGCCGTTTGTCTTTCTGCATAAAAGGTATCAAATGACGACGGCCCTCCACGTAAAAGAAGTCGAGCCGATAGCTCAACACAACACCATCGTCCAACCCAACAGAGATACCTCAACATATCACAAGTTTATTCAAATTATTCAAAAACGCCTACAGGTATTTTACAACTTTATTTTCTTAAATTCTATTGTACTCGCCATGCAACTATTTAGGATTTTTCGAAATAGATACGTCTAAACTACTGTGATGAATGGTTTTTTTAAAGTTATATTTGTTTTCTGTTTATAGCGAAATCAGCTAATCAATATGGAAAAAATTCTTATGGACAAACAGGAAAAATATCAGGGAAATCAAATCATGCTTCTAAATCGAGTATTTCCAAACAAAGATCATTACAAGCGAAACATAATAAACATTCGGGACAAGTCGCTATCCCTCATCATCAAGTCCGAAGCGGAATCAAATCACCGAACGATCATCACATGGCTGGATCCCAAGCTCTAAATATTCAAAATATACTAGATACAAATACTATGAAAACGCAGACGTCTGATTTTCAGGCCAATTTCATACAATCATTGGGGAAGAATATCAACCTCGAAGATCAGAACGAAGCTAAACAGTGTCATGTTACTGCAAATATGTTAGAATCTCCCACCATGCAGCTACTCACCCAGCCTCCCCCTGCTCTGCGTGAAACCGCATCCTCCCCTTCACCGTCCCATGATGAAATGCAGCACGTCCCGGTGAGCGGACAAGGGACGGTCCTAACTACACACATCTCATCCGCTTCTCCGACTATCACAAAAGTACAACAGAGTGTTTCCGGAAAACCTTGCCACTTAATAATTAAAAAGAAAGGAGACGCCCAAGGGGATAGTTCATCACATAAAATTCAAGTGAGCAGCATGCAGGTCATATCGAAACCTACAGAATTAGGAGGTATCAAAGTGTTACAGAACCGTCAAGTGGTAGTAGCGCCGCCTCAAAATGTCTCTCAGAAGCTATTCAATTCTAGTGGAAAACTTATAACGACCAAAATAGTTCAACAGATTCCGCAGAAAGCGCAAACTCCAACTCCTGTTTCAAAATCTCTCTCCACCAACACTATGATGGAAAAGATAATGATAGTTTCTAAAAGCCACACGCCTTCGCCGGTTCAACCTGGCATTCTGCAAAGGAGTCTCAGTAACGCATCGACGAAAAACATTATCATCTCTGGCCAAAATACTTTTAATACAGTTAGTAAAGATGTTGATTTAGGTAACCAAATAAGTAAAAACGTTGATTCGGATGGGATGATGGCAAAAGGAGTTTCGATAAATAATTCTGAAATGAAGTTATCAACGAAAACTTTCCTCCTCAATCCTAAGAGTGGTCAAAAAATGGTTGTCGTTCCGGCGAAAGCCCGCGGAAAAGGTTCACTGATGGGTCAAACGATGCCTCTGTTGCAAGTGAAAGGTATCCACGGCAGACCTACCATGAAACTAGTTCCTGTCAGCGGTCAGTCGGTGAGCACTCCGCCGAAATCTAGCAACGTCACCGTGGTATCCAGCGCTGCCAGTTCGAATATTCTGACAAAAATTATTTCCAAAGAATCATTAATGCATATCAAGTCGAACATTATGAGCGGCGAAAGCCCCATCAATAAGCTGTCTTCTAATATACAAATGTCAACAAAGTCACCGGGTCAGGCGATAATCCGCCCCGCCGGCTCAAAAGGGAATCTTATTCTGGTTCAAAAGGGTAACTCGCTCGGCAAGGGTCCTATCACGTTGACAAAAAATGGAAAAGATCTCTCTAAAATAGTTATGTCAAGTAAACGGGTCAACCCTCCCGTTTCGCAGCCGACACCCGCCGTCTCCAATAGAGATCTACAAGAGGCTTCTACCGTGGACAGCTCTGTTAGTAAAAATCCCGGTAATGTTATAGTATTAGAATTGAGAAATGATCAGTTGGAACACGGCTGCGGTGGGCAAGAATATCTCGAAGGAGATGAGGGCACCGCCGCTTTAACCCCGAATGATCATTTAGACTTAAAAGCGAAGCACACAATTATAACGGAGGATACGCCAGTATTATTTCATAATCAATTATCTGATGACGTTTGCAATGCGGACTCCATGGAGTCGACCGCTGACAGTTTTATAGGGTCCGTTCACATAAGAGACGCCCTCAAATCTAACGATCTGTTCTCCGAAGAGCAGGAATTGCAAAAGATTACTAGCAGAATTAAACCGTCCGAAGATCAGACGGTGTCTTCGGCCATTACTGATTGGGATATGGAATTAGACAATGCCTCTGACAAATCTAAAATCAATAAAATTGATGATGCCAATATGGAGTTAGAAGAATCTAGTGGCAGTGACACGGATGAATATATGGTCACCGCCCAAGATAATGAAAAGAAAATAATTCAGCACACAACCGGTGATGACTCGCTCATCAGGGATGCGGTAAACACAGGTGTGAATAAAACAAGATTATAACTATTCAGAAACATTAAATATACCGTAGAACAAAAGTTATCGCACTGCTTCTCAGTCAAATTTTAATATCTATTGTGTTTTATATGAAAATGAAGTTCGATGATATGATGTGGCTAAAATTATCAATTCGTTGAACGATAAATTCTTAAATATATATTTATAATGCGTTATTTAAATCATTAATGAATAAATTCATTTGTTTATGTCTTGGACAAAGAATTTGAATTACATTTCAACATTAAATTATTTCGTTTTAATACATGTACATATTTACAATTTTATTCAAACTGTCTTATTTCAATTTTGTCTTTAGTTATATTTTAATACTTTACTTACATTTGAAATGTACCGATTTGTTATCAGCTTAAATTAACATTTCGTTGTGGTTCATTTCTTTAGGAATATATTTTTTTATTCTCGTTTATTGCAGCAAATCTTTTTTTTTTAGATGCTAATGAGTTGTATACTCCGCATACCTCAATTAGCCAAGCCAGTAGAACATTGCTTAGCCAACTTCAGGATGAGGGATCATCTAGTAATGATTCACCGTTTGTATTATCTAAAGATTTAGGTAAAACACCTAGCCGACTTTTAAGCAAATTTAAAGTACAAACCGATCACAATGCGCAGTCGTTAAGTAAAGCTTCCATTAAGAATAAAAGCGCACAAGGATCGAAAGACGAAGACAGTCCGGCGACGGAGTCGGAGAGCGCACAACCGTTGGGAGGCACCGGGCAGAGCTGTTCGGTGAAGAGCATGAGTAGACCTGGCCGAATGGACATCTTTCACACTGCGTTAGTCTCCGCAGAAATTAATCTAGAATCTTATGAATATTTGGAAGACGGCATGATGTCGACGGAAGAAATATTTCCCTTGAAAGGTCCCGAATCTATTCCTGACAAGGATAAAATTCACCAGTCTTTGGAACAACAACTTAGCCAGTTACTAAATGAAGACATTGGTAATTACAATTTCTCTTGTTTTTTATCTGATCAAAAATCCAAATGATATTGTTAAAATTACAGCCGTAACATAAAACTATTTATAATAATATTAGTAAAATAAATATATATATTTGAAAAAAAATGTTCAATCCACAACACAATCAAAATTGATAATATCCGCTAAAATTAAAAATGAATTGTGTATTTGACTGCTGTATTGTACCAAAGATTGTTCCTCCTCAAAATTGCTGTGGTGCTGCTCTCTCACAGTTCAAAGTGAACATTATCAGCCTCTGTGCTCAAGTGGTAGGAGCTCTTCCTGAGTGAATCAGATGAGTCAATATTTAATCTTGCCCATGGATCAGTGGCGGCTGGTGACAAGAATATTAGGGAGTGCAAAAATGTCTCATTTATGAAAGAAATCCATTTTTTATTTCTTGAATTTCGAAAACACGTCAAAGTTTGATATTGACGATACTAACTGCTTCTCTACACTCACCATCGCAAGAGCATTGAGTTGATCTTGAGTCATGGTATTTCTCAAAAATTACTTACTTAGAGATTTACTTTCATCACTTTACTGTAAACCGTACACTTCTGAAATAGATTCAAGCTTGGCAAAAAAAATCCTGCTCTAATGTCAAAACTTCTCGAAAACTATCTGATTTTATTTAATATTTGAAACTGAATATGCCGCATACATTTAACAATGTAAATATTAGAGGTAGGTAATTATTAGACGATATAATTCAATTTTTCAGATCCCAGATATGTACTAATCTAAACATAAATATATGTCAGGCTTTTTCTAGATATCAATGCTCAGAAATTACCGTCATAACGCTGTGTGGGGTCTAAGGGTCTAGCTAGGATCATTGCTCCTCGACATCTTAAAATTTGACTTCCAAATTGTACTGTGTCACATGGTTTATAATAGTGTAATGTCGTACAAATCTAAAAAAGCCGCAGTAGCCTTGTGTCGTGTTAGTAGCGCAGAAAGCAAAATGCACACTGCACAAAAATGCAACTGGCATTCAAACATATTATCATTTGTTGGTGCGGGATCGTTTGCTAAACATGTTTGCGTATCTCGCTTCCTACAATATTTTGTATTGTAAATATGCGGGTAATTTAAAATGAGAACGAGAATTGTTTGAAAATTCGCTTAGTATTTGATTTATTATACACAGGAGTTCAGTGCTCTTTTGCTCTTTTCCGTGAGCCACCACTGGCATGGATGTTTGTGATATTTTTTTATTCTCGAGTTGATCTCAATAAATTTTAAAATAACGTGCTAGCTATATTGCTAGCTGTATTTTACTTTTATTATTTTATGAAATTTATTCCTCATGACCTCTTCTGCAAATCTTTTTTTTAAACACAGTCATATTAAACACTAGTGTTAAATGAGAGCACCTTCCAACATGAAAAGGTTCCCCCATCCTGGTCTCAACTCTTCATACTTACAATACATCAATTCATGGATGTCCAACGGGTAGATTGCGATCGACCGGTCGATCCCAAAGCAATATTTGGTCGATCCCGAAAGCTTCCGTGAATTTCGAAAAAATATACAGTCTGTGCAAGAATGTTTCACGTACCTTACGCTAAAATGTCGCTTAAGAGTACAGATGAATTATATCTTTATATATATCATTACAAATTTGTCTAAGCAGTGTACCCACATCTTAAATATAACTGTTTTTAACATTTGAAACAGCTAATAATGAGTGTCTAAATATTTTTTAATTTAAATAGTCGATTATTTTTTTATCAATTGTTAATTATTGATAATTTTAAGCACCCAGGGACTCTTAAAATGCATTGAAAAAAAATCCATGTTTTTTTAAAGATTTTTATCCTATTATAAATATACAAAAATACTAAAATTGAATTATTTTGTAAGCACATACCTATCTAATGATATGTATTTCACATTTAAAATAAATATTTGAAGAAGGGAAAAAACCCTAAATATAATTTCTTATAAGAATCATGTTAGAAGTCGATCGCGAGAAGACTTAACCCTTTGACCGCGGATGACTGCTATAGCAGCCCAATCTGAACCGATTTGGATCCAAGCCGCGGTCAAAAGGTTAAGATTGAAAAGTCGATCCCAGGGCAAAAGAGGTTAGACACCCCTGCATCAATTCATCATAGCTCTGTTCTTCTGCGTAATTCTGACGGTTTGCAAACTATTTTCGAATTAGAATCTAAAAGCTTTCAATTCAATTCTAATTCGAAAACAGTTTGCAAACTGTCAGAAGTACGCAGAAGAACAGAGCTCATGTCTAATTGACGAAAATCTTTTAATTTATTATGCCTTTATTATTCAAAGTGCGTATTATACTACCTCTATCTTCCATTACGGCAGTACAAGCTTTATTTCAAGAAATTTTCTGAAGACATAATTATGAGATTTTCATGGCAAACAAAAATCTTTTCCTAAAAAATACAAAACATGCGTTTTATAATCGGCGGCGTTATCATTAATTCTACCGACAATTGTTGTTTCCCAGTCTCCTTATCATATTAGTGTACTTACTTCAATGTTTCACCTAATCACTAAACCCTCATTATCTTAGAAAATTGTTTATGTGAACTTTTTGCCAATGCTAAATGCCATCTAATTTATTCATGTTGCATAAAAACCAAACACTATCGGGTAAAACATACTTTTACGGGTAAACAAATTTTCTATTAAACCATACTTTGTTTGAAAAAGAATAATTATTTCAATGCTTAAATTTTCATTATTTAAACCAGCGGTTTCCAAACTATGGCCTTCTAAATATTTTCATGCAGCCTCCTATATTTTTATAGATGTATACGAAGTTTTAATTTTATAAAAATTCTAATTGGATTCCGTCTGGAATATTTTTCATCCGGTCACCCAATGTTTTTAAAAATTTCATCTGGCTTCTCTTTAAAAGTTTAGTGACTCTTGATGTACACAAATTTTTAAAAATATTTTTTTCTCATACGATACTATTGGAACTTTTTAGTGTTGTCATATAGCTTGACATCCACTGGTGTCAAAATTATTAGCCCGAAATTGCACCTGAAATGTTTTTTAAAATGAAACACATTTAATTTAATTTCTTCATGTGCGGCTCATTCTACTATTCATTGGATTCAAAATCTATTTCAGATATACTTTTGTACCTGAAAGGACTATTATTTTTATATAATATTTCAGAGTTATGTTATACGTATAATGTAAACCAAAATGTTTTATCTGTTTTTTTTAATTGGGTAAAAATCATGTAAATAAACCAATGAATCAGTTGTATTATATTTATTACATCAAAATATGTTTTCAAAAACAAAAAATGGATAACAATAGTCTTTTAATTAATAATGGTGGTAGTACGAATTTTTATCAATAGAAAAATTAATATAATGTAATCGAATTAATAGCATTATTTATATTACTATTACTTTTTCTTGGAAATTTTAAGGCCTCCTGAGAAAATAAATGTCAATTTCTGGTTTGGACATTTTACCCTCACCAACAATAAAGATTTTTTTACTCATAAATAATATCAAACAATAGGTCTACTACTTCACCGTGTCTGAACAAGAACTGCACTCGAATGGCACGTCATAAAATGGGTGATTTCTCTCTGGTCCCACTAATAGAAAGAAAGATTTAAAATAATTAAAAAAGAAACAGAATATCACCATTAAAAAAAATCGAAAAAACTGGGTATCTATCCAAAGTTATCTAGTTTTAGGTTCTTTTTAAAACAACCGGTTTCTACTTGCTTGTAAACTCCACCTGTGGAGGGAGAGTAGGACTTGGGACCTCAAAATTATCAAATTCGTTTGGATTTTTCAAGTAGAATAAATGTAATAACTTCAGGGCTCACTGTTAGAATTTTTTTGTGCGAAAAATAGATACGAATATTTTCTATTGTATTGTTAACAGCTTAACGACCGCACATTTTTTTAAAAAATTTCACCTGGCGAAATAAAATTTTGCGATAAATTCGCAAAAATTATAATTTTACTAAACTCACTATAATTTGTAAGCAAATTGAGATATCTTTACAAAGTTTAATTTTCTTAGCTTCCAGATACTTCACCTATACGCATATATGTGTCCTCCGGCTAGCAACCTTTGTTTTTCAAAGACTCAAATACGCGTCCACGGTCGTTAAGCTGTTAAGATACTCGCAGTAATCCTAGCTCAGTGTTGATAAATTAACTGTGTACCCCTCAAACCAAGAAAAGAAAATTGCGATTTACTCAGCAGTCCGAGTTTGATTCAACTCATTGCGTAGATAGTTTCCATACCATAATACCGTTGAGTAGACATGTGTGAGAAATATAAAAAATAATATTTTAGAGCATTTATTGATATCAACTATGGCAGCATCAAATCAAAATATTAACGTTTCTAATATTAAAAACCTGCTTTCAAATATTGCAATATCAAGCCCTAATGTGGAGCCATATTCCCTTTGCACATTCACCATGGGAAATATAGATATTTTTTTTTGGTAAATAGCACCTTTTTACTCGATGGTATTAAATTTTTAATTCATTCCATTTGTTTTCTTTTACTTTTCAGATTCTACAAGACTGGAGGTGTTAGAATCCCCCCAAATAGGTAGCGGTGCCATTGAGTAATAATACTCACAATCAGATATTTTTGTATATAATAGAGAGTAACACTGTTATTTGGAATAAGTCACTTTTGAACATTTTTTAAGTAGACAAATCAATTTTTTATGTGTTATGCGAATCCATTTTTAGCAATAGGTATCGAGTGTCATGTATATATTATTATTTAAACTTTATTTTGGTGTTATCAAAAAATATAAATACATGCATTGACATATTATACTAGTTTTAATTAAAATTATTTAAACGGATGATTTAGCATGAGTTCACTTGTTAAAAATGATATCATTTCACTTATATGTACATAAAGACTTCTCTTCACCATTTCTTATTTAACTAACATTAACCGTGTATTTTTACATCAATTTGTTTTACTACTTATTTTACCAATAAAACATTTTTTTATAAAAAGTTTTATTTTTATTTGCACGGATAAATTCAGGATACTTGATATTGCTTTCTGGCAATACTAGTTTTTAGGGTAAAGGTACCTACCCTTTTTGGGGTTTGGAACCACTCATAATTTAAATGTTTCATGGCAATCGATTTCTAAGAAGAATCCCTATAAGAATTTTTATTGCACTTTTTCTAAGTTCTTGAAATTTAAAAATATTCATTTTAAAATGCCAAATACCGTTAAATATCAACAAAATAATATAAATCTTTTCTTATTTTTTTACACACATTGGAAGCAAGGAAGAATAAAAAAATCTTCATCCAGTTTTCATCAATTCAAACGATCTAAACTCTGGGCTTCAGAACCCTGATCTATTGGTGCATACTCTGGTGTATCATAGAAAAGGCAATTACAAAGGAATCATTGTGATATAAAAAAGTGCTGCTAGAATAACAAATTGTCAATAAAATAAACCCATTTGCTAAACATTTTTTTTCTTATATTCATGTTTTTTTTATATTTTGAGTCTTGTACGTTTTGTTGTTGTGTATATTGCTCTGACGATTATTATCCGTCGGTGTGATTTTTGATGTCTTACAGCCGACCATTGATACTAATAAACAAATATTTTGACACATGGGATGAATGTGTGTAGGTAGGTACCCTATTTTGGTGATTGCATTCAAGGCAAGTTGTTGATGGTGACGAATACAAAAATGACAATTCGGTATACTTGACATAATTATATTATATCGATCTTTCACAAAACTGTAAAAAAATGGCATTCCTTGTTGAGAAAATAAAAGTATACGCACAATTTATTTCAATACCCATTGAATAAGTTTAAAGGATTGTAAAACAAATAAATGTTAAGTCAGTCGTCTGCCATTAGCTCTGTTCTTCTGCGTACTTCTGACGGTTTGCTGACGGTTTGCAAACCGTTTTCGAATTAGAATCTAAAAGCATCGAACTAGATTATAATTCGAAAACAGTTTGCAAACCGTCAGCAAACCATCAGAAGTACGCAGAAGAACAGAGCTATTATTACGAGCATTCCGAAGGTCATTTGGTTTGTTGCAACCCTTGTTGCTAATGGCTTTATGTAATTTGACTGTGTACAAATTTTAAAATGTGCTTTGAATGCAGTACATTTAAAAAAAATACAAGTACTTCATTTGAAGCTAAAGATTATTTCTTTTGTCGACAGATAAATAGTTCATTATTTATGGATTTATTCTGTTTCAGTTTCGTTTCAACTTCCTTTGCGTGCGGTAAAACAGATATATAAAATTATAGACTGGAAAACAGAAGTGCTGCATAATCTCGAAAACCGAAAATATAAAATATTTTGCACAATCTGCAGAAGGTCTAAGAAGGGATAACCTGGTCTGTTTTTTTTTGAATATATATTTTTATTTATAAATGAAAAATGATATTTGTTTTGGTTTCTGATAAGAATATCATGCAGGCAGATGCATATTGACCTTCAACATACCTGGTGTAAACATTGAGCATGCAGTTTGGTTTTATAATTCACTTCATGTTTTTTTTGGTTAACTTTTTTTGCAACATTTTTTTTTATGTAGGACAGGCATGGGCAACGTTTCCTAGGTCTGGGGCCAAATTATTATTCAGACTCGAGTCAAGTGCCGGACCAAATTACTAAACATAATAAAGTAATATTAAATTAATTAAAAAACATTGTTACTTGTTATATATTGTTTTATTTATATAATGAACATCTCCATTATTTAATCCCTCCCTGGAACTAGTAATTTCTTTCTCTATTACTTCGCCGAGATGAATCAGGACCGGACAAAATAGCTCGGCGGGCCGGTGGTTGCCCATATACGATGTAGCACAAGAAAATAAATTATTGCTTATTTTTTTTAATGTACTCTTATATATAATAATAATGATAGTTAGTACCTTTTGTATTTTTTGTTTTTGGGAAATTATTGATGATAATTTGAACCAAAATATGTGTTAATTTTTTAAGAAAATAGCTGAGCTTTTTCGCTTATACCACTGAAAATGGCTGAGGCTAAAAGGGTTAATAGGGCTTTTCCAAATTTTGCTTTGCGATTGACCGGTTGGGAACTCTTGGTTTAGGGGCACAGTAAAACGCCATTAGAATCTTGGTAAAAGATATTATGATCAGTACATTACATATCAGCTGTAGATAATTTCAAATTATTTACAGTTGTTTGAAAACAATATTTAAAAATTTCCAACTAAGAAACAAATGAAAATTAGAATGATTGAAGAAATTATAAGTTGTGTTTTGACAAGAAATAAATGATAAAAATATGCCGGAGAACACATCATAACGGCAGTCCAGCTATGGTAACTATAAACCATAGGAAGAACAATGAAGATTAATAAAAATGTCAAGTGTAAATTTTATTACCTTTATACCTAACATTACACATCCATTACTTCATACTTCAATATAATCATTTTTCACAACAAGACAAGACTGTTCGGCCATCTTGGAAAGAACTCTCATAGCCAAACTATTTCAAACGTTTCTTTTTCATGAAATATAACCAATATTTCTTGACTAAAGTAAATTTATATCATAGTTTCTTCGATATACTATCCCATTTAACTTTTTCAAAGATTTGTGTTGAATATAAAATCCAAACGTCTTTTGTTAACTGCTTGCATTCTACCAGAGGTGATTTATAGTAGCAAATCATGACACCTGACCAAAGGCTCGGAGAAACCACACGCTTCGAGAATGGATGCTTGCATTGGTGGTGAGATGTTTAGATTATGTGAAGATTGGGGAATCTAAAAAAGAGCGCCATATTATGTCAGTGATCACGGTGGGATGTTGGAACTGATTAAGTCACGTCTTGCGGATGTCTCCGGAGAGCTTTAACCAATACTTGCATTTTCTTCCTTCCGACCAGTGGGATTACAGGGTCATGGATGACCGTCGAGTACTATCCATAGGATGTACTCGGTGGAACTAAGGGATGCTGGTGTGTTATGGAAAACATAAGTGGGTGACAGGGAATCATGAAGATGCCGTATGGTGGCCATATGATCCAAATAGAAAGTGAATATGGTCAATGAAGAAGAGTATAAATTTTATCATGTAACTTAGGTTGCTCTTAATAAGTTTTGTTTTTATTCTCATTTTGAACAGATTACATACTGTTTTCGTATATTTACAATACTTACTTTGTCTTGGATCAGTTTGATTGCTCTGGAGTGGAACAGCCTTTAGATTCAGGTTAGTTTTCAATCGGTGACAAATGATAGAAGAAATATCTTACTGTTTTATGTACAAATCATTCATCTACAGTGAATCCTTGATTCAACAAAACCGGAATTCACATGTTCTTTCCGGTAAGTGCAATTTCTGAAGCCTGTTTCATTTAACCCTCCAAGGAAGAGCGTGACCATTTGGTCACAGTAAACACCGTTGTCTATTGCCACTATTCATCCTTTTTCTACCTGAATATCGTTGCTTTCACTCATATTTGGTTAAGAAGGGTACAGACTTCAGTTAGTCATCAACCCCGGGAACAGAAATGGCCACCAAAAACACGTGATTTTTTGAATTTCCGTTTTTTTAATGGACTTTTTGAGACTGTTAGTTATTTTTTTATCAAAACATCAAATTATTTTGCTAATATATTTCTATTGAAATTATGTTGAGGTCAAATTGTAAATATTTTAAAAAAGTTCACGTTTAACTATATTTCAACCCCGAATGTTTGTGTGACCATACGGTCTGGCTCGCCCTTACTACTGTCCGTACACAATATTACACGGTAATAAAAGGATGACCATGACCATATAGTCATGCGGGGTTTCTATACAACGGCTTTGCGTTTTTTTTTTAAATTTTTGTTAGGAATAAAAGTTATCCGTGACTTCAATATGGCTTACCAATTAAAAAATTTGGTGCTGCCAGCAAGAAAAAACATATTTATTTATATTTTTTCTCGAACAATATGGGAAAGACAGAAAATATTGAACTGTAAACATGTGAAACCTGAATTGTGTATAATTTTATTTGGAATATTTGTAGGGCAGTAGTTTTAAAAAGAATTATTTGGATATTAGGAAGAAGAAGGATTAACAAATAATAATAAAATTACCACACATTGGGGGAATAAATGGTTTTATTCAAAAATATTTAATTCATCTGGCAGGTAGGCAAAATAGATATATAGAAAAATATGAAAAAAAAAGTTTCTCAAAAATAATGCACTGTTTGAAATATGTAAAAAAATATAATAAATGCTTTTTGTGAAATGCTGAAGTAAACAAAATAATATAAAATATATTTTAAGTATTTTTTTTGTGCATTTTAAATGCTAAGTAATATATGTTAATATCTGTTTGATTATACTAGAAGTATTAGTTACCAAAAAAACATAATAATAAGACATAATAATTTTTTTCAATGATTATAGCACAGTATAATAATTAAATTATTTTTTGACGAAGAAACTGTTACAATATGTGACAGTTGTTGAATTATTTGTAGAGTATTTCTTTACGTTTCATAAACTAAATATTTTGTGGAAAAAATCCATCCACATAATTGAAACTTTAACCCTGTGAAGCATTAATCTCGTCACGTAGTTACGTTGGTGTTATATCAGTCATCGAAAGAAGTAATGGAGGTTCTGGCGTGGAATTACTTAGTCACTTCATAAATGGCATGGGCCAAGTATTCAACGTTCTTGCTGGTGACTCCGGCAACTGAAATGCGGCCATCTTTGGTCAAATAAATGCTGAATTCCTTTGTGATTCTCGCGACCTAGAAGATAATTACACATTAGCTTCGTACAACGCAAGAATATATTGTTGTCTAACATGCAATGTCTGATTATATTCACATACATATCTAGAAGCTTTTGCTTCCAAATTCATGTCTAGATCTGTATTGAGTTCATCTGTGTGCATTACTATTGATTTAGATTGTAGGAGAAGAATCAAATATACTTGGTTTTTTTAGATCAATACATGGGTGGAAGCATTGTTGCCAAATATAAGTCTTTTTCAGAAAATTTTACATATTTTGTTTATAATATTGCGACTGTGAAAAATTATTGATACCTGATGTAGTCATGAATAATGAAATATCAATAAATGTTCCGAAAATGGCAAGAGAAATCGGTAAATTGGTCAACAGAACTGTGCAGCGATATCGCTCAAAGGGCTAATGTTGAGACAGACTATATAAAGCAATCAAATGGCAAGTCCAGCCATATGATCTTCAAAGACTAAAATACAATATTAACACTTCTTAGTCGGGCGCTTCAAAAAATAGACTCAAGCCTGTAGCGGGCGTTTTTTAGTGATTAGCGCACAAATATATTACATTCTTAAAATCAACACAACTTCTAAACCAAACGATATTTTCTATTGAAATTTAAAAACAAATCATACGTGACATCTAATCATCAAAAATAAAATTAGAACATTTCGATATCATCATAATTTAACTATGTTTCAAAGCTGAATATAAAACCTGTTATCAATTTAGTAGATAACACTCCGCATGTTATAAATATTAAATATTCAAAACATTCTATATAACAAAATAGCATATTTATCAATAATTTATAATTATATAAATAATTATAATATATAATCGCCATTCCTACAACTTTACTACCACTGGAAGTGTAAAATCTAATGACGTAAAAATTACAGCGTAAATATTCGAGACACATGTGTCACCCTCTTTGTAAATAATAAATACGAACATTCAATGCATAATAACTTATTAGTTTTATTGCTTCTTGTCAAAAAAGGGTCACTTGCGGTTGCCGCAGTTATTTTGAAGAATTAAACTTATGAACCAATCTACGCAACATGTGTATTGGTTGATAATCATATACTAATGTGCATGTATCATTTATATTTATCATGGTGTATGCTTTTATATAAATACAATAACAATTGCGTAAACAAACTATAAAAACAATAAAAATACGTCTAAAAAGCAGTGTTTAACTCGTTAAACGACTCGATCTAAACTAGCGATGGAGATCGCAAAATAAATCTATAACACAGTTGATTTTTTGTTTCTTAGCTCAAACTTCCACCCTTATAATCTAGCAAAGAATTAGGACTAATGTTAATTAGTTGCGGCATTTTATTTAACACCGACAAACAAACCCGTGATATTATGTGTCCCGCAAACAAGCGACGATATAAAAAAAACATATTATGCCGTGATCCGCATTCTACCGACAATACGCTAAAAACGACTTTTGTCGTGAGCCGCGTTCTACCGACAATACGCTAAAAACGACTTTGGTCGTGGCCCGCCTAAGAAGTGTTAATAATTGGTCACGAATGTGAAATCAATTTAGTCTCAACTTGCCTGGTCTTTGTTGAGACCGGTGAAGCAGAACATTCCGATTTGGTCTGTGATGTGAGACCAATCCCTTTGGCTGCCTTCTTTCTTCAGGTTGTCCTTAAGCGATTGACGCATTGAAATAATTCTATCGGCCATCAATTTCACGTCAGACAACCTTAAAAATAAATGAATCGTTATGCAGTTGCCAAGATACATATTTAGAAAAGAATAATTTCCACACAAAAAATGTTTATATTTAAAAGTATGGGAAAGATGATTCACCATTGTTTCTTGAGGTCAGCATTGCCCAAAATTTCACTGACGAGACGGGCTCCGTGGATGGGTGGGTTGGAATACATGGGACGAATCAAAATCTTGATTTGAGAGAGGGTCCTCTTGGCTTCCTCTGGGGATGCGGTTACCAAACTGAATGCTCCAGCTCTCTCACCGTACAGTCCTTAAATTTGAATATTCAGAATTATCTTTAAAGTATGAAATTTTTCAATGATAAAATTTAAAAAAAAATTCAACTTATGATTTAATGTAATATTTGGCATAAATCAATAGAAATATTGTACTTTTTTAATTTTACAGTAAATATGGTCAATAATGTAAGGTCTGAGAGATTTTTCCATTCAACAGAAATATTTATTAGTCACTTAATAAAAGTATCGCAATTTGATGAATATCTAGGAAACAAATTTATTCATCAACCAATCAATTCAATCATCAATTTTATGACGGCTTATTATCAATAAAAAATCACAATACATTAATAATTCTTGATCAGGTTGACCATTTTGACCTTGTTCTCTGAGATCAAATGAATTGTTGACAAATATCTTGAGTTAATACCATAACTTCTGATAAAATATTCAGCAAAGTATTGTTTGCGCAAACAAGCCGCTTTATACACATAACAAAGCTGAACAAATATTATTAATTATTCACGTGAGAAAAAAAATTGTATTCTGCATCGAAAACTGATCCAAATTCAGCCAGTTTTGTTAAGCTCAAAATAGATCATAAGATAACGGAGATCTACAAACCTACATATTTAAGCTGGAGGGATATTTATAAATTTGGCAAATTTCCAAAAAAAGTTATTTCCTACAACATATTTCTCAGACAAATTTACTCGATAGGAAAATATTCATAAGGCACGTTAAAAAATTACCCATATTTTTGGCAAAGCTTTGAGCCAAGGCGATGTCGTGTCCGTCCTTAAGGAACATCCTCACTGCCTGAGCATCCTTGGCGACATCTCCGCTAGCGAATCCTTGGTAAGCCATATCGAAGAATGGGAAGATTCTACGCTTCTTGATAATCTGTTTATAACATAGCGATGTTTATAATAAATGACCACAGTGAATTCATAATGCAAGATTAATAGGATGTTTATATTATATATACGTACTTGAGAGAGTTCAGCCCATTGCTCAGGGGTGGGATCAACGCCGGTAGGATTATGTGCGCAGGCATGAAGAAGAATGATGGATCCAGTGGGCATTTGCTGCAATTTTAAAATTAATTTAACAGTCAAAAAACCGTACTAATATTATAAACAAAATACTCATCACTTTTAAGGTGTTCACTGTCAATACTTGGTGGAATGGCATTATAATAAAAATAATAAAACATTTTTAGTACTTTTTCCACATAAAATTTATTATTATATTTATTGATAAAATTGTTTGATAAATTAAAATTTATTAATATATTTATATTTATTGTTTTTTCTTATCAGTTGACAATGCTCATCATGAGCGAAACCGGTCCTGATCTAATAAATTTTATGTGGAAAAAGTACTAAAAATGTTTTATTATTTTTATTAAAATACTCATCATTATGTATATAGTATCTACCAAATATTGTCATCGTTTACTATGATATATGTACCAAGAAACTGTGGTAACGGTACAGTCAGTCTTTTCTTTCAATTATATGATTCTTATTCGAATACTGTTACTAGAAAAAAAATAAAGTTGTGCGGATAATTAAATTTAAAATGACAGCAAGATTTATTCCTAGGAATGAAAGATTCCAATTTTAGTAGATTTATTTGTCAACAAAACAAAATTGAAAACATTGATTATCAATATTATTATTATGAATCGAAGAAGTTAATAAAATATGTCAAAATAAAATTATATTGATATTAAATTTTATGTTTCACTGCTGTTGGTGCTTTGTATGTCTTTTACCGGCAGCTCTCTTCAGATCTTCAGAGTAATTGAAACAGCACTATAGAAGTAATATTGAGTAAACGTCAATTTTTTTATTAAAATTTTCAAAATTCCATAAAAGTAAAATAAGTTATCACATGTCAATTACTGAAGAACAGTTTTCGTAGTTGTTTCAGTTTTGTTATCATTCAAAATGTTACTGTAATATTTAATGCAAAAAAAAACATTGATAACGTCGGAAAGTTGTTGATTGAACAAAACAATTTGACGTTCAAGTATACTGTGATAAGAAAATTTTATCTCATCACATATGTTATATTATTTGTTATTGTAGATAAATGCAGATTTTTTACATACGTTGATATCTTCCATTGCTCCTTTGAAATCGAAGCCACAGGTCTTTGAGTCGTAATATCTGTATGCCTTGGGAACCAAGCCTGAATGTTTGATGATCGGAGTATGGTTTCCCCATGACGGTGTCGGTAAATATACTCCACGGTCAACGGTGTGGAAAGCTGACAGGAATTCGCATCCCACTCGGAGGGCTCCAGTTCCAGAAATAGCCTAAAATGGTAATAAATTGGAAATTAGAAAATAAATAACTGGGTTGCTTTTCAAAAAGCGACAATGTTCTACTATAAAACTTACTTGGACAGTTGACGTAACACCAGCGGCAATCTGTGGACAATCGTCTCCGAGAGCCAAAGCGATGCTTTGTTTGCAGAAATCTGCTGATCCAGATATCGGTGCATATTCGTGATCGAGTGACTTTGATAGAATGTTTTGTTCGGCCTAAAAAAAATTCCAACAGTGATGAAACAATAATTATTATCTGAAACTGTATACTATAATAGTTTTAATCAACAATAACAAATGATGGTTTGTCTTCCTCCTTAAAATAATTGAATGCTGTAATGAATTGCTCCTTATTCTGTTTATCACAAATTATCCCACGAAAATAGACTTCTTCTATAAGTTATGGTGTGACATATTATATAAAAAGTGTTCCAATCGGTCGATCGTGAAGCTAAATTTGGTTGAACTGTGATTGTGAATTTTTAAGATTATAGATTTCCATATTTTAAATTTACAACCATGAAAAAAATATTGTTTGTTATTCTTCCTAGTATTTTTAACTTTGAAGCACTAAAAAAAAGCATCAATACAAATTCTTATAAGTTTCTTGTTAGGAATTGATCACCATGAAACATTTAGATTTAAAGTAACTCCCAATCTCCAAAAGGTTGGGTACTCTTGTTATACATATGGATGGTCTCTTAATTAACACATAATAATTTAATGTATTAAATCATGTATGTTGGATAAAACTGTGAAATGTGACAAATTTTCATTGAAAAGATAAAACCTTTATAGAGCTGGCATAAAAGGTATTTTATTAAAACTAATGGTGTTTTATCTATGAAGCTGAGTGCAAATATTAATCAATAAATGTGAAGTGAGTTTTCATATATAATCATAGTTTATTTTGTTTTACTAACTTTACTGACAGATTTTATTTTGCTATTTAATTTAACAGCTTAACGACCGTGGACGCGTATTTGAGTCTTTGAAAAACAAAGGTTGCTGACCGGCAGACTCATATATGCGTATAGGCGAAGTATCTGGAAGCTAAGAAAATTAAATTTTGTAAAGATATCTCAATTTGCTTAAAAATTATAGTGAATTTAGAAAAATTACAATTTTTGCGAATTTTTCGCAAAATTTTATTTCGCCAGGTGAAATTTTATAAAAAAAAACGTGCGGTCGTTAAGCTGTTAATGAGAAAAAACATTAAATTTTCAAGGGATGATCAATTTTCAGTAATAGATTAGCTTTGAAGAAATTAAGTTGACAATCGCCTAAGTAGGAAGTCATACCACATATACAGCAGTGGTGTTATTGTGGATTCAACCCAATGTATTTCAAAAGAATTTAAAATGGTAAAGTATAATACAACGCAATCATTTTACTTGTTAAAAGAACAATTTCATTAAATAGAAACTGACGAACAAAACAAAACTGATTTTTATTATGATATAAGTTTGTCTAATTTGTGTTATTTAATGTATTTATCTGGAATGTGATGAAAAAACTGCTTAGCTTAGTTTTACCTGAATTTTTCATTGCCCTAAAATATAATATATTTGTACTAATAAGTTTCTGATTAAATTCTTGTTGTAGCTTCTAATATTATCTTCTGCTTGAATGATATATTATCTATATTTAACAATTGTATATTGTTTTTTACAAGGGAATAATTATTATTATAGAATCTAACAAGATTATTTTCAATAAATATAATAAATCTATATTTAATGCAAATATGAAAAAGTTGTGAATTTAATCAAATACCACAAACCAACCACCAGGTGAATGTATTTGTACATCACAGCCACAGTTTCTTTGATTGTATTTGTAAATTAGTAATGTGGTATTGGTTACTGATTCAAAATATGTTATTATCTCCAATTGCCATATTTTTAAGCTCATAATTCTTTCACAACTCAATGTATTTGTTTTAAACCATTTTTCTTGTTATAAATATATAATATTATGTATATTTATTTGACTAGCAAAATTAATCAATGCTAAATTTATTACCTTCGAACACATGAAATAATTAAATTCAAAATAAAATAGCTAACTAAGGAGCATAAAAAATATATTAAGTGATCTAAAAGCATTGGTCGATTAGGGTTAGTTTAAGTATATGTCGAATTTGATGACATTTTAAACTAAATATTATTTGTTTGTACAGTGTAGTGCATTTTTTAAATGATGAGTATTTTTATCATATTTCTGCCAATGGTTATTCAATATTTTGTACACTTGAAATTAAAAATTAAACAGATGATCATTTTTTAAAATACTATTAAGTTTTCTAAAAATGTATATTGATGTACCTTCTTTACACTGGGGAGTACAAAGGGTTTTCCATTATCGTCACGGTATGCACCGACTCCCAGGTTAATCTTTTTAGTGTTTGTGTCTTTTTTGTAGGCTTCTGTTACTCCCAAAATGGCATCAGGTGGTCCCATTTCAACATGGCTCCACCACGAACTGCAATAAGATATAATGTGTAAAAAGGTAATTTATGAAATCATTTATAAATGTTTTATACACTGGAAGACATAGCAGCATGTGGCAATTATAAATGCACATACATTTTGAATTTAGAACAATCTAAGCTTTGTTGTTCAAATGTTTTTTTCTTAAAACAACATAAAGAGTTCTAAGCAAAATAATCCACATTGAATTCAATGAGAATTATTTAAATTTGAAATGGAATCAGAATATTTAAATTTGAAATGGAATCAGAATATTCAATTTGAATAGAAAGTAGGTAAAAGCATTTGGCAGTATTATTGCATTGACTGGTAGATGAAGATTATTTACTCCTAAGTTCTCATTACATATTAGAAATGCGTACATATAGTTGGGCCTTTTTCCGCTACTGACCCAGCAGACAAGAAGGGCTGCACACTACACATAACATTTTATTGACATAAATACAACTATAAATAATAATAAGTATAATAAATTATCTGATATTTGATGTATCAAATATTTTCAAAAATTTCATTCGTGTGTTACCTATTACAAATTTAAAATTATACAACACTTTTTAGAAACGAAAAAAAATATTTTGACCGGGAAGAGGTCAAAATATTTGAATGCCAGTACTTTGATTTCTATTTAATAAATAGTTTCGTACCTGGCACGACTGATGACAACATTGAAAGGATTAGTTTTATAAGACTTCAAAGCCAAGCTCGAGATATTTTTCACAGACTGTGCCATTTTGATAAATTTATGTGAAACTGAAGATCACCGACGAACACCGGCAATAAAAATGAAGTGAAAATCGGTGAAAATGAAGTATGTAACAGTTAACACGTAGAGCGCTCAATGTCAAAAGGTTACTTTGCAATTGCCACTTAAATAAAATAAAAAATCATATATTTTCATACAAAATTACATTTTACTTTAATCTATTTGTAATAAAACAATGTTCTACGTTTTATTACTAAAAAATAAAGTGAGCAGATTATTGAGAAAAAATCAACATGTATAATATAATTCAATAAAATAAAAAAAACACTTCTCAATATACTTAATGTCAGATATGTAAAAAACTACTAGTTATTAATATTTCTGTTCTTCTGCGTACTTTTGACGGTTTGCTGACGGCTTACAAACTGTTTTTGAATTGGAGTCTAAAAGCTTTCAATTCGATTCTAATCCGAAAACAGTTTGCAAGCCGTCAAAAGTACGCAGGAGAACAAAGTTATTGTAATTTTATTTATACAGTTGGTTTTAGAAGTTATTTCTAACCATAAGTTTCGGTCCTCGGTACACTAGACTTCTGTAAAAAAATATGTATGTCATGTAATTTTGCTTTCACAAATTAATGTTTTGTATAATAATTAGAACATAATATATAAGAAAAATCGTTCATTATTTTATCAAAATATTGTTTTTGAAACAATCGAGTAAAACAGATATGTGTATATAATAAATAATAATATACATAAACTATTGAGTCAATATAATAATTACCGTATAATTATAATAAAATACACAATCCTCTTTTTGCACGGGGTTTTTTACACGGCTTAAAAATTGTACAATCCAATGTAATATAACATATTTTTGATTTCTTCATGTACACTTCACTTTTTTACATGGCGTTTTCGCATGGAACGTATTTTCCGTGCAAAAAAGGATTGAGTGTATTTTTAACATTCGGATCACTTTTGCTTCATTGTTTTTTCAGGTTTCCCATATAATAAATCATTGTTTATTTTGACTTGAACAAATATTTGGAAGTAGTCGTACACTTTTCGTTTGTGATAATATATTATATGTCTAAATAAATACGTGTATATGTATAGTTATAATTAATCCCAAATAAAGTTTTTGACAACTAAAATATGGCGTACATGGTATTATATGTACGCCACTATTTATTATTAGATTTCTGTAGGTGTAAATCTTAATATACCCTCCTAAGAACGAAATGGAAAATATTTTTCAATAATGGCAATGTAAGGAAATTCTGGATTGTCGTATTGATACGGCGTTTGATATTTTTTGTCGTCGACGAATTGTCACTTTTGCACGGGAAATATGGCTGCTGAAATCAAACCAGCTCCTCGCACTGTCAGTGACAGGTTTTCTACTGCTAAAAAACCAGCACTTTTGAGTAAATTGGAAGGATGTAACGACGATATAAATGCAGCCGTTCTCATACCTGGCGAAGACGGTGTGATTAGTGTCAGTGATGACAAGTAAGAATATCCCCGTTTGACAGTTCTCATATAATTGTTACTATTGCACAAAATTTGGTCATGGATTTCAAACAAGTTAATTATTCAGAAACCCCACCCCCGCACTGTTTCATTTCTTATCAATAATTTAATGCAAACATTATTGGGTGTATTTATAAGCCTTTTTGCGTTACCGTATTGTGATTACGGTATTGTGATTAACGTATTACGTTTTATTTTCCACCGTACAATTTTTGTTTTTATCGTATTTGCTATACTAATACTTACGCCTCGTTTCATAAAGGAAAATTGCACCTCTTATTTGATATCGTAGTATCTAAGATTAATATTGATATATAGAGCTAGTTTTTGCACAATTAGCCACTTATATTATTATAATATGGAGTAACAGTTCAGTCGCCTAAATAGGTAGTTATCTATTGACCCATCACACGCATGCGGTAGATAGTGAATACATCCTTAGTTCAAAAATAAAACACGTTTGTATTTCGTTCACCATGAGAACTGATCTTTTGTTATTGTTATCGTTTTTTAACACAATGCCTTTCCACTAAGATTTGTCAGCGAACACTTAAAAAATATTCATTAGTGTTTTGGTCATAGTGGGATACTAATCTCTGTTTGGTGATTAACATCGAGAGTGGACTTTCACAGTGAAATGATATTGTATTGTTGATAAGTTTGCCCAGGCCTCATAAAGAGTAATGATCCGATGACCAGCACATTATCCCTTTGATTAGTATGTACGTCCACACTCTATTTGTCCCATATAGAGTTTGAACGTACACGCAGGGTCAGCTCGTGGCGTGTGCAAAGTGTTTAAGCACTATCCACTCATTTAGTTTTAGTTATGAGAGGCACCAAAGGAGCAGGATCTGCGTACATGTACATCCATATACGGCCTAACACCTTATTTTAAGTGGCATACTTTTAATTTCAAATAAAATATTATTACATTTTTTTTTATAAATACTACATACATTTATCAATTATACGTGAAAAACATCATTGTATTATATATTATTAGAAATGAAAAAATTGGTAAACATTGCAAAAAAAAATCTTATATCTATTTTATAATTACTTTTATAATGAGTAAATAATTAAAACACTATTGTGTGTATAATTAAAACAATGTTGTGAATCACTGATCTATATAATATAATGACACTACATACAATATAATTTAACATTCTACTTCTATAATTTATATATACCTCAACAAAATCAGATTAATTTTCAAATTAAATATTCAAATGTCAAAAAATAACACATTGAAAACCACCGACTTTGTTAAAACTAAAAAATCACATACAAATAAAAATTGTAACATAAAAAGTGCAAAACAAACCCACTCCCAAGATTTGTATGCAACGATGTGCAAAAAAAACTCACTAATCAAAGAGTTAAGATGCTACATTACATTGCATAACTCTTAATATATATTTTTTAAATTGCAGAACTGTCAGAGTTTGGTTGAAACGTGATTCGGGACAATACTGGCCAAGTATTTGTCAGTACATGCCATCAGGATGTACGTCGATGTTTTATACCCCGGAAACTCGTCAACTCTTCATAGGACAAGAAAATGGAACCGTATCAGAATTCACATTAGCCTCGGACTGTAATAGAATAAACCCTGTAAGTGAAATTGTTTGCTGGTTACCGTGACCTACCATCTGTTGCTGAATGCATGATAAGACTAATCGAGTATTCTAACAATAAATAGGCTAACCTCATTTAATGGTGCTAAACAATGTTCCCTCTAAGGCAAGAGGTTAGCTGCGCGGACTGATCAAATATTAATTAAACAACTGTCTTGTAGTGCGCGCGAACCCGGAATGAGTGTGCAGGGGCTCCCAATTTCTGTGCGGCCGCGCACGCGCGCAGCTTAGAGGGAACGTTGGTGCTAAATACAAATATAAACAATATATACATTCGATTTTATGCACTGAAAGCTTGTGCTGTAAGAAGCTTTTAATTCTTAACGGAAATTGTTGTGAATATTGGCAAATTAAAGTAATCTCTTCACTTTAAAAACACTCAATCTCATAGCCACAAAAAAAAAATTCATTGCATATCGACTGAAAAGGAAAAAGGACGTAACCCACACATATCAAATTTTACAGGAGGAGCAAAAAACTTGTTTTGATGATTTTGGGCCATATGCAAATTATCAATTATACACAACCTTGAAGTGCACGGAGACTTCTAAACTGGTGTTTAATTGACAGAATCTAATATTAATCAAAGAAATTGTCTAGGAAAACTTCTTATTTCAGTCTTTTTTCGTGGTTTTGATTTTTTGCAAGGTCATCTTTTTCAAACTTAAAAGCCAAATTTAGATACTAATTCGGCATTTGCAGCTTGCATCCTTTTGATAAAACGTGTATCAAGTTTGAAACATTGTGATTATCGAAAAAAAGCTGTTTTGAAAAAACTGTGGGTTACGTTCTTTTTCCTTTCCACAGTCGATATGTTCAAATGCAAATGCAGAAGACTAATCCTTTTTCCTTTTTTCTTTTTTTAGGTAAAAGAGTATTTGGCTCACACATCTAGGGTCACCGGCGTAATATTCTCGTTGGCCTGCGAATGGGTGCTCTCTGTAGGGAGAGACAAACTGTTTTCGTTTCACTGCAGCGAAACCGGAAGAAGACTCGGCGGTTACACATTCGAAGCCTGGTGCACGTCACTTCAGTATCCTTTTTTCGCCATATTGCTAATTTTTTTAACACGACTGGTCAAATTTAATTTTTGTATTAGTTCACACAATCAGTGGCATTACTTGCTACTAATTACACTTGTGCCAAAACGATTATAAACTGTTTATATATATTTGAATCAATTCTCACAAGGACAATACAGTGGAACCCTGAATTACGCGCTGGCTTTAAATATTCACCGTAAATCCCCCAATTGAACAGTCTCAATTCATTGTCGTTGCTACGAGACGGTCGTCTGTGCGGTGCATACGTGCGTCTGTGTATTCAATGCGTGCCAGGCTATACACGCATAGCCGGACGACTGTCTATGTGTTGGATTTTGGCGCGCTTTGCTTTTTATCACTTGTAACTAAAAATTCCGTCCATATTTTTTTTTTACAAAACCAAGAGAAATCTTAGTTTTGCATTTTTCGCGGAAAAAACCAAATCCCTAATTTTGTATGAAATTCACTCCTCCAATTACGCTACTCCCTATTATACGGTCCCGACTAGTGTAAATGGGGGTTTTACTGTATTTCATTCACATTGAAATGCAAAATTCCAAAATGATTTCAAATTTAACTAGTAGTCCATTGTAATATTTTCATTGTATTTTCAAATATGATGTAATAAATAGAGTGCTGTTATTTCCTTAACCTTTCAATCAGGTTTGATTCTCAATCCAAATTAGCGTTTATCGGAGACTACAGTGGACAAATCAGTATGATTAAATTGGACAACAATGGCACCAGCTTAGTCACTACTCTGAAAGGTCACACCGGGTATGTACTACGGCTTCTGTTGAACGATGTGACAATAAATCTTCCACATTATTTATGATATTATATGTATTTTAAATTTATTTACACACCTCACGCACAGGTAATTGAGTGCACCATTATCAGCGTTAAACAGGATGTAATTTTATCGGTGTACTCGGCCGGTTTCTTTGCGAAAGTTCATTTTTAATATAAATAAAATTTGATTACTTTGTTACTCCACGTGTTGCGCTTCAAATGAGGGCTCGGCAAACAAAGATGGCAGTTTTAAACATCCTAAAATGTAGCCAAGTCAATTGAAACATTTTTTTAATATAGATAAATAAAACAACTGAAAAAAAAGAAATGTTAAATATTATTACTATTCTTTAATATGATTGACGTTGTTTTTTGAATTCCGTTTAATAACTGCCATTTTGCTATACAGTACTCTGTATACTGCCGTTTTTGTTAAAAAGATTTTTTTAAAAATGTGTACAAAGGAGACTAATTTTTTTCTTAATCAACTAACTACTGTAAGCAGAATTGCCAGCACTAGAAGATGACACATCTAACTCATGTTTGACAAAACATGGAGACTGCCGACATTGTTTAAAGAGCCCACAAATTGTGACATTTCACCTCTAAAAAATACTTCAGATATGTTGCTTGCCCTTTAGGAACCCAAGATGAAAACATGTTTTTTTTTTAAACATATACGTCATTGATTTTTACCGTCCATCAAAGGGCGGGTAAGTGTTAAACATGTTTTTTCACTTGGTTCTTTAAGGGACAGCAACATATCGTATTAAGTATTTTTTTAGCACCATAGGGAAAGTGTTAGGAAGCATCATGTAGAGTAACAAAGCTATTAAACTTAATTTATATTTGGGCAATAATTTCATTATCGGTCTTTTTAAAAAAATATTTATGCAAGAAAATCATCGAAAAATCAGTAAAAATATCATTTGTAACCATCAGTGACCGAAGAAGGCGTTGATACTTTTCCCATGCTTAATGTGTTTTAAAAACCTTCTAGTTGTTGATTTTCACCTACATCGCTTTAAATGCTGTGTGAAACTACTATACTTCTCTATAAAGCAAAAGCTTATCAATTATTGTTATCTTTATCTGTTATGTATTGTATTTTTTTACAGTTTATCTTACTTTATAATCCTACCCATAATTGATTGTATAATAATTTCATAAAAATATCTTTATTTTTCGGTAACAGTGAATTATGTAGTGCAAATCATTAAAATGATATCACTCAAAGATTACAATGAAAACAGATTTATCAATTATTAATTTCTTAATTAGATTCACATGATTCATCAATTCTAATTGAATAGAAGAATAAGTATGTAATAAGCAAAACTGCAATATTTTTTAGGTATCATAAAATAACATGCGTGTACAATTTTGTATTTCTTTGAATTATGCGTTGCTTAGTTACTGGAAATTTGGAAACGAGTCATGTAAACATGACTCATTGCAATGATTAATTATTGCTGATTTGCTCATTTGTTTCAATTAAAAATATAGTGTAAAATATCAAGGTAGATTTGAAGCATAGATAATAAATTTTCAGCTCAATTAGTTTCAGTATCGACTCATCCCAGTGGAAATTCAACTGTGCATGTTTGGCAATGTCTCGTCTGTTTTCAGATCAGTTCGAGCTCTCACATGGGCAGCCTTACCCCAGTTACTTTTTAGCGGATCATTCGATCAGTCAGTTATTATTTGGGACATCGGAGAGCAACGGGGAACTGCTTACGAATTACAAGGACATAGGTAAAACGATACAAATTAGTATAGTTATGGTTATCTACAACCAACAATATCATGTTGCGGGATGCCTTTGATACGCTGGGACTTTTATGTTTGAATCGCATGCGAGCTTCTACTATCAGTTATACTGTGGATTCATATAAAGCAGATACTTTCAAATAAAGCATTTTTAGCCAGAGCGATTTCGTTGCAACTCGTCTTCGAATGCTCTATCATTCTATGATCTTTCTACCAGTTCTTTTCTTATGAAAAAAGGCTGAGGCAGTGACCAACCTGTTCCTAGTTAATAACCTTGATAAAGTGTGAAAAATATTCAGCAATGCATTGCATACTACTACACCGTTCTTCTGAACTACAACCCCTGCAATGAGTGAAAACTATCATGATCACTTGATAAATTTGATAGATATAATACCTTTCCATCAATAAAAGTAACCCGATGCATGTTTTCTAAAAAGAAATAAATTCTATATGAAGAGGGAAAAATATTTTTTTTTACATTATCTTAAAACGACGCAATTTCAATTTCAAGCAACAAAGTGACTGGGCTGTGCTATGCGGGTGGATGTAGACGTTTACTGTCAGCCGGCGCAGATGGAGCTGTAGGCTGTTGGGACATGTCAGCTCCTCGCCGGGAGACTCCCGCTTGGCAGGAAGCCGACGCTTGTCATCTGTGCCACAAACCATTTTTCTGGAATATTCGAGCCATGATGGATCAGAGACAGCTCGGTAAGATGTTTTCCCTCTTTTCACAATCATTTGTTTGAGTAGATGAGTCCTCCTTTCCATCCCGGTCAACAATGAACCCTGACCCTTCATTAATTTTAGTACATTTAACTAATTTACTACATACTATATTTACTTGCAAGATGCTTTTCATCAAATTAAAACTGGTGTCACGATTAGTTCAACAAGTTGAGTTGCAATCAATATCAATAACCAAATATTTGCCAAAACCATTGAACATTGCTTCATAACCCTTATATGAGCTTTTGGTATATCTTCTGAGATAACAGTTACCCTTCTAAGAAATTAAAAAAAAACTGTTTCAATTTTAAGATATTTTTAAAACAACCAGTGTATTATTTATCACATTGTGGTGCATGATTGAATATCTTTTATAAAAAAGATATTTTGTGACAATGTACGTGTGTTGGTTTTATAGGTCTCCGCCAGCATCATTGTCGTTGGTGTGGCATTGCCGTGTGTGACGCGTGTTCACCAAATCGCTTGCCATTGCCCGTAATGGGATTCGAATTCCCGCAGAGAATTTGCAATTCTTGTTACAACACACTCAAAGATGAACCGTAAGCATTCCCCCATTTTATATATTTTTTTATAACTTAGTTCTCAACTCATTCAATGGATTATTTGATAATGTCTTTTATTTCCTTAATGACTTCATCATCTCCGTTAACCAGGAAATTGAAGTAGAAGAATTCTCCAAAATTAGGAATATTATAAACGTATAGCACTGAATGAATTGTGTCCAATGGTATTGCTTTCAGACGAGAATCGCTGGCATCATTCCACGACGTGAAACACAGCGTGGTCCACATGCACTTGGACGAGTCCACCGGCCGGCTGTGCACCACTGGACACGATCACGTCATCAAACTGTGGGACGTCTCCCCGCTGCTCGCGCCGAATGCCAACTGAACCGTTCAATATTTCCACGCACACAATTCTGCATCACTCGAGATCATTTTGTTCATTGTAATGTTTTATAGTAGCCTTTTGTCAGGATTCCTGCATAACAGCTAATGGTTTGGGAGTATAAGCTTAAGGATCGGTAATATTTCTGGTTATCTTTATTATTCAAAAACATTTTTGATCGCCTCATTTGTCAAGGAAGTGTGTTTTTCTGTATTCATTTTATCTTCGATCATACGTACTGTATTCAATTTATATTTAACAATTCGTTGCATATTTTTTTAATACTCCTTTCACCTGAACAATTAGGTATCAATTTATTCCTTATATTTACTTAAATCTAAAACAATCACAAATGCAAAACTCGTAAAGGAAGATTCATTGCAAATATGTAGTGAATTTGAATACATGGTTTTGCATGTCATTTATGTGTCTTTACATTTAGGTCGATATGGTATTTAATTCTGTTCAGTTATCTCTGGCCTATTGGTGTTTATAGTTGTCAAATCATCATGGCTGCTCGTTGGCAACTAACATTATAGTATGATTTATTCAAATAATTGCGTGAACCATTTCAACCATGTCAATACCGTTGAGAAAAATAAATCTTTAGTTTCTTAAAAATAGATTTATCGCCTACTCATTATCAGTTCGAAGTAAATTTAATACCGGTGAGAGAGTCAAATTATATTGAAAATATAACTTAAACGCTTCTGTTTTAAATTTATTATATCCAGTTGTAAATAAATAAATGAATATTCATAATTATTTTCATTATAGTTTTAAATAGCATCATTATCTTTTTTATTATTTTCTCTATTAGTTTAGTTTGTATAACAGTTAGTAGCTTTCTGTCTAACAAAAAAAAAAACATTTTAAATGTATAATATTAGGAAGGTTTCAGTTTTATTTATTATAAATCCCATATTAGCCCTTTGGTTACCGTCTGAATTTGCTAGCTTATTTTAAATATACCAACAGCTATTAAGAATCGCAACGTGTTACGCTTTTTAATTTAAATTTCAAATTAATGATTAAATTGATCAAAATAATGTAAAAACAGAGTTGATTTCATTGTTTAAAGTATTTGAGGAGGTGTCAAATGTCAAAAACAAAAGAATAATGCAGTCATTTGTTTAAAATTATTATAATTTAAGTTTTTGCTTGACTGCAGAATATTAGTTGATATGATTTTAACCTTTTCCACTTTGAGTTTAATTTACGCAATGTGGTTTTATTTCGATAGCATTGTTGCGAAAATTGTCCATAATTATAAGAAAGCAGTGATGGATTGTTAATAAGCTGCCATTAATGTTAACATTATAGTGCTGGTGGAATAATTAAATATCCTCTTTTGAACGACACCATCGATATTTCTTTGTATATGCTACCGTTTGTGAAAACGTCTAACATTCTCTCTGTACTTGGGGTAATAAAACAATGTTGTCCATCTCAAAACTAACATTGTCTTTACAGTGTCTACAAAGACAAAGTGTGCAACTTAACAACATAGGAATAACAAATTGAATTGACTTCGTCTAGGCAACCAAAGGGTCTATCTTTAATAGTATAACAGATATATTCTATAAATAATGATATATGTTAATATAAATCGATGCGCTTTTTTTGTTTTCGGTTAAATAACTTCACAACGCACTGAATTAAAATATATTATAAGACTGCTTAATTGACTAACTCGACATGTCAGTAATAAATTTATTATTTGAACATATTCAATACAAATCATATGAGAGTTCTTGGAATCTTTATCACATAAAAGGCTTGTGATATATTTACTTCTATTGTATAAAGGAGTGAAGGTAAAAACACTTCACTCAAATTATTTATGTTTTTTTTCTTGTTTTATAGCTATACACTAAATAAGGCTTCTCATATTCATATCTTTAATAATTTGCAGATATTTTCTCTCGTTGTTTTATTTACTTTTACGATAGTTCGGCAGATAGGTCTCTAGCTTTATTTTAGATGGGACATTTTCTTCTTCTATCTGTATATTTTTTTATTATTCAGTTGCTGAGCCTCGAGAAAAAATTGATATTTTACATATTTTAGTTGAAATGCAAAACATTTTAATTTTACTAGTCAGTAGAAAAGAAAGAGATATTATGTTGAGGTGATTTTGTTTTTTTTTTTTAATATATTGTAACGAAAGAAAACATTGAACTATAACACAACATTCCAATTTTTTCCAATATAATCGTTTCACTTTCACAATTTCATTCTCATCAAAAAATAAATAGATCAATTATGAAAAATTCAATTGCTGTCAATCTCAGTTCATTCAAACTTCATCAAACACCAAACATACAGCAAGCCATTTTTATATAAATCATTATCAACAGCAATTGAAATTTTCATTGTCGATGATATGTATTAATTAGTAAAAATGATATCGTAATGTTTAGTTTGCTGCAAATATTCTTTTGCCTTCTATAAATGATGTAATGCATATTTTTTTAATTTGGCATTTCCAATTCTTTTTCATTATAAGAGAAGAGCACCACTGAAGCTACGGTAGTGACATCTATTGATCAGAATAATTAAATGATGTAGTTACATCGTTATAAATATTATTCCTAGAATCCAGATCACTTAAATAATAGCAAAGATTCATTTGATTTAGGTTAAACTTATTGATAATAAAATTTCTCTTATGTCTGATGTGTACGTGAGTTAATTTGATTTTACTCACAATTTTATTACGCTACTCGTTAATACAGCAGATAATAAGCAACACAGAAATCAATCGAGTCTTTGCCGATTTTCCAGTGAATTGATTCAAGCAATTGTACTTAGTCATGTAAATATCGATTAGTTATTCTTTTTTAAAGTTTCACAAAAGCTTTGTTGTTATTCTTTCCCTTAGCAGAGCTGTATAAACTGTCAAGAGTTTATTATTAAAGCCAATAGTCCTATAACTATTTACAGAAAAAAATCAGCATTCAATTAAATGCTGTTCCGACGTTGAATGACAATTTTCGTTTATTATTGAGAACTTTCTTTTGTTGATACGCGGAATAGTTTTTAATTTAAGTTTGTTTTCGGATGCACCTTTCAATTTAAATATTTAATAAAGTTTATATTGTTTACTATTAATCTGTAGTGGAAAAAACATAGAATATAATAAAAACAACTGTAAAGTAGTACGTTTTCCAATTGTTTTTGTTTTAACGTAGTTGTTTTCATTATATTTTAGTTAAATATTTTGTTAAACTCCCCACAAATGTTCGGGTCGACGTTAAATATACATAAATTTTGTCAGATATTCTTGGGTGATTTCATATGTTTGCTAGCTGTCGAGCTCGGATCAATTCGCAATCCCACAATTTTTGAATTTCACACTATTAAGACTGATAAATCTAAGAATAAATTTTGATTTCTTGCTCAGAAAACTAAATATATAAATTCACCTTTCGCTCTAATTGCATGGTACCTGTTATTGTAACACACTGGCTATCAATAAATTGCAACCTTAAAAAAGGAAATAAATACTTTTAAAGGAAATTAAAACGGTGTTGCATCCATAAGAGTCGATCAGATTCAAGCTGACATCTGTCAATAAACAATTAAAGAATAACTGTTTGCGCTCAGTTACTTGATAATCAAGCTGTCAATGGTTTTGTAATCTTTTAAATCGTCTCTGGTTTGAAGATACATATATATTTTTTAATATCAGATTTATTTTTGGTTTTAAAAGACAATCGTATGAGTATGTAAAAGATATTTTGAAAGATGAGCTGAATTCTGATTACTTCTAATATACGTGGATTGGCTAATTTCAAAAAGGATCCAACGGAATTGGTGATGAAATCGGTTTAAGCTCCAACTTGCTCGATTAATCAAAAAACAGCCTCATTGACAGTAATTGAACATGAAGTGAATTTACATGCAGAGTCAAATATCTCACGACAGTTCGAATTTGTTCAGTGATCCAGCGGATTCTTTTTGTTAAATATATCCCGATTATTCACAACAAATAAAACTTATTAAACTGTATATTATTATCTATCAACGTTTTCTATGTTGAAATTATCAGTTGTAATAATAAATATACCCAAAATTGGTGTCAAATATATTTTTTCAGTTGTAACCCAAATTCATTTGATAACGATGCAGAAAACTTTACTGTACAAATATTAAAACTCCGATTACTCCAGACTAAAGGAGACTTTTTTGTATTGACAATGTTTTATATAGTTCCGCCGAAAGAACTATTCTAAACACATTAGTATACTGCATCACCAGTGGTCAATGGATTATATTAAATACAATTTCCAGATAATTAAGGTTGCGATACAATCTGGTTTCTGACGTAACGTTGTATAAGTTTTATTTGTAGCAAATTATGGCAACGCCCTAGTCATCTCTTTTCCTTGTATTTCCTTCGCAAAATCAATGTTCACTGATTGCACTCGATGATGTGTTGAAAAAAAAAATGACTATGTAAATTAAAGAGTATTTTGATTAAAGCGTTGCTTTAATATTAATGATAAATAGTTTATTTCTTCAGGATGGTTTTTTCTAATTTACTAAAGGGACAATAAAACATATGAAGTAACCTTGTAAATAATGTAAAATTGTTTAAACATATCTAGTGATTCTTATTAGGACGATACAGCCGCAAAAAAAAACTGAAGGAATTGAGAAATATTTAAATTATTATATTGCTTTGTTAAATTAGGATATGCTAAATTCTAAAAATAAATTAATCTAAATGGAAGTGACGCTAGTTATTTTTTTCGCTTAAGTGTTGGACTTTGTGAATTCTGTAATAAATACTAATTTTCATTGTTATAGAAAAAAATTGCACAGTTTACAACCTTTTTTCAAGTAGTTATCTCTAATATCTCACAGTAATCGTAATCCATTTTATCTTTTGTCTTCTGGCATTGGAGTAGTATATTTCAAACCGGAGACGATAGCTTTCACTTACATTAATTAACGCTACAATAATTCGCTTAAAAAGAATCTAAAAGTCAGTCTTGAGCAGCGGTTCTCATGTGCGGTCACCAAAGTATTTTCTATTATTTATATTTAAAATTATAAGTTGATCAATTTTTTTAGTAAATGCAACTGCTATTGCTCGAAATAAAAATATTGTGCGGACATTTCGATTACTGTTGGTGTCTATAATGCAGCCACAGTAAAATTTTACATGAGAACCACTCGTCAAAAAGTTCTGTAATAAGTTCTGTTTGCAAAAAGAAAAGACTTAAGTCTAAAATTGGTTCTTTTCAGGAGATCCGAAATAATATTATCGTTTATGAAAACTTTGAGTAAAATTGCCATGTTTTAACGGGAAATTTACTAATTTCGATTGGTTCTTTTTTCTTTGACTTGGTTATTTTAACATATTCAACTCATTATTTTTCATTTTGCTTATGGAGCTGTTTATCATGATTAAAACTAAACCTTATACTACTCTTAAGCCGAGACAAAAGAATATTTTTTGATAAACTTAATAGTTATGTTTCATAGGTAATTTATTTAATACTTTCTTACATTACAATAATATTTTCGTCAAGAATTTAATAGAGAAATATGTCATCAAAGACATAATTTTATTTATTATTCACTTTATTCATATGCAATGCAAAATTCCAAAAAAGGTAATCATTTTATTTGTTTCATTGGCTCATTAATATTTGCAAAATTACAAATAATTATTTACAGAAAATTGTATTCTTTTCATTCAAATTGTTGTTTTTTAATAGTGCATCATCGCATCCATGGCAAAATGACTTATCGGGTAAAATTATTGCAATTTTTTCAGATTACAAAGAAACAAACCGCCATAAAACATTAACTTTAATTATTTTGCAGTAATCGTAAAGAGAAAATCTTGATTAACCAAGACATTGAAAAAGTAATACATATTTTCGCTTAGGCAAGTTGAGTATAATTTCAAAATAAACCGACGGAATATTTTGCTATGGAAGTGATTCTATATGTTCAAAACAATGTTTTTTTTAATTCTTAGAAGTAACATTAAATATTGTTGAATCAATGATATATCTTTTCTAAATGTATATAGTATCTCATAATATTGTATTGTATTCTAAAATAAAACAATTAAAACCCATGGTGTTATTGTTTACTACTTTTCTGTCAAGATGGAACGTCATTAGTGGTGACAACCTTAACAAGTGGGGTATTTACATCACTGACCAAACTTTTCTAGTCGTAACCCACTGTTGCATTTTCATAAAAAGACACTTAATTGCGATTAAAACAGACAAGGTTATCCCGAAACAGTTTTTTTATTTGATTCATGGATTTTTTCGGTTTATGATGTGAACATTTCCTTCTATTCACCCGATTCTTGAACAGGCCGTAGGGAGTCTCATTAGTTAACTTCTATTCTCCCCTGCTAAGTAAAAACGCAGTGTTTCTTGTTTTAATGCAATAAGGATATTAATTTTTATAAGGAAACAAAAAAGCGTTTTTTCTTTAATGAAAAACAGGTCTTTTACTTCAAATTAAATCTTTTACAAATCAAATTAAATCTTTTGTAAATCAAATAAAATCTTTAATTTTATTATTCTCATGTGTGCTAGGTGTACTAGGTCACATGTATTCAATTTATAATGCTTCTGTAACCACTTGCCGGTCCAATTGATTTAAACAATTGTTTCAAAGAGGATCACATATTTTTTATTATGCTCGAATATCAAACTCAAGTGTTATATTTATAAAACATACATATTTAGTGAAAGAATTCATTGTTTTTTTTAATGGAATTTTCCCGAGTTATATCGTGTGTCCGTTTTGACGACTTTCAATGCCCGAGTATAATCGGGTGTGACCGGGAAGAGGTTAACAGCAGCTACAAGAAATTTCCTGTACATATTGATATAATATTTGTCGCAATTTGCCGGTGTGACAGTGGCAACAGACTCTTGTAATGATCTCTACAGAAAATTCCTGACAGAACATTAAATCTTAGGAAATACTTCTTGAATGAGATTCATCCAGTGGTGGATTAAGCACATGGGAGGTCCCAGGCGCAATGAAATTTGGAGGCCCTGTTTTGCGGATAACGTAAATACGTCAGAAAATGCCATGTAAAATAATAAAAATATATTCAAATCTGAATTAAAAGTATATGAACTACATAATATAAGCTATTTTTGAGAACTCCAAGCGTGCGACTTATTTGCTTTTAAGGTAATCCGTCACTGGGTTCATCATTATTAATAAATAATAAATATAACTCAAAAAAATATATTTATTTATTTCAGGTGTGGTTGAATAGGTTTCATTGGAAAGTAAATAAAAAAATCGTTGTAGTTTTTCCATTTTAATTTGGGTTTTTTTTTATAAAACATTGAAAAAACACATTTATTCTTACATCTATCTATTTATACACATACTTAACATTAAAAGTTATAATGATATAGGCACTTAGGAAATCAATATAATCAAAAACATTATTCATATATTTTATTAAATTATATACAGGTTGATTGGAACTTGATGAGCTTAAGAATTATAAGTTCCAAATCACATGTATGTAAGTATTTTAAATTAAACTTTAGCCATGACTTCAGTTTTTAGTAGTTTAAGTAACATATAACTTAGTTAAATAATATTAATTGAATTATTTAATTTACATTTCCTAAATGGACTAATTTCTGCCAATACTTGTTGAAAATTTGTCAACAAACGATTAAATAATAATATTGTTGGTTTATAGTTGCGCCAACTTATTTGATTGATTACTCATTTTCATATTAACATAATTTGTATCTAGGAACGTATTAACTATTCTAATAATAAATAATAATATTATTTTAGCCTAAACGGTTGTACCCTTCGAATAAATTAAATAAAAAATAACATCACTTAGTATTATATGCACCTCACTTCACCGCAGTTGAATATTATATATTTTTTTTTATTTAAAAGTCATCAAGTATTCTACTAACAATCGGGTTTTAGGGATTTATTCTTAAAAATGGTATTATTTTGTTTTCTCGGTAACTGTAGAGTACAAATTTCAATTGTTTATATTGGTGGTTATTATAAGATTAAATCGATATATTTAAGAATCAAACAAAGAATAATATCAACCATATAATATGAAGTTCAAATTGCTAAGTTAGAACTGTCAAAAATTGGCGCGCGAAATCTGCAAATTTCTTGTTTTAATAAATGAAAGTAAGTTATGTACTGAAAGATTTATCTAAATTTGTAAAGAAAACTGCGATATATGATCAAATCATTAGTGTAGATTTTTGACGGGCTATTTATTCTATAGTCAATTTGTGCAACCAAAACATTTTTATCTCTATAGAAAATTACGAGATAACTTTTAATCGGTTGTTATTAAGAATATTTTTATTTTGGATGGCACATTGAATATTTGCCGGTGCTCCAAATTACAATTACGCCCTTGAATACTCGCGGTGAAGCGAGAATTTATTTCTATCGATTCACTCTCGCTCCTTTGAGACTAGAATAAACTTCGTTTTTTACGTCAATAATCGTACTGAGGTAATACAATAATTATTTGATTGTTGTTCCCGTCAAATTCACCGGGAATTATCATGAAAATAATTCTACTCAATTGAGTTATAAAATTAGTTGAAAACTAATTAGTTGTTATAAAAAAATCAAATATCAAAGCTTCACGCTTTCCATTTTGTACAAAAAATCAAAACCGAAAAATACAATACAACAATTTTCGGTTTCACAAATATGAAGAGAGTTCTTTTTACTATTTTGGAACTAAACAGTGTTTTTACAGTGACTCTGAGAACATTCATCGGGGCAGGGAAAATTATCTTCAGGAACACAGAGCTGTCCATTAAATACTTTTTTTCCTTCACAGTGTAGAGTAGTTTTCCTTTTATCGATGCAGATATGATAAGACTTGCATCGGGTCGTTAGATCTGGGAAAAATCCATCTCTTTCGCAAGTGACAGTAGGCGCTGCACAGTTTCTCACGGCACACGAACTTACACCATCGAATATCTGTCCGGGTGGGCAAATATTTTGAGACACAGGTTTGTAGTTAACACACTTGAAATATTTTCTGCATTTAGATCCATCTTGGACGTAAACACCGTCTGATTTAAATAAACAAGGGTTTCCGTCTTTTCCCACAGGGCATTGATAATCTTTTTGACTCACGCAACCTTGACCGTTGTATATCTTGCTACCGGCACATTGTATTGTGGTTAGTTTCTCCTCGTTATCGCAGAAGAAATATTTTCTACAATTTGATTTGACATCTTTGTGGTATCCGGTGGATTTTCCTTTGCATTCGTCAGATAAGAATGGGCATTTGTAGATGTCGGCGCTCACGCATTTTTCTCCGTTGAAAACGTGAGATTCTTCACACAGATAAACATATTTATAATTTTTGGAACACATATAATAAGCTCTGCACCCTCCGGTCGTTTGTTGGTAAAAACCGTCACTCTTGAAATCGCAAGCGTCCTTTTCGAGACTCGGGCATGTGTATGTTTCAGAACGAACGCATTCTTCACCGTCGAATACGTGGCCTGGACGGCACGAAAAGGTCATCTTCAAATCTTTGGCGCAATGGAAATAACTCTTGCAGTCGGAACCTCGCTCGCGATCTTGGTAAAATCCCGATGGCCTATCTGAACATCCTGACCACGGTGCGGGGTCTTCACAGTGAAATTCATCACTCCCGACGCACTCTCTTCCGTTCCAAACTTTATCGCTCGGACACGATTCGCGGTATGCGAGTTGTTCATTTGAGCAGAAAAAGTATGTCCGGCAATCTATAAAGTCTCTATGAAAGCCGTCTTTTCGATTCAAACACGGATTACCTTTAGTAGCGGCTGGACAAGTATAGAAAGAAGCTGATACGCACATCGATCCATCAAACGCTGAACCTTCAGGACACGATGCCCCAAACAAACTCACATGATTTTGGCAGTAAAAGTACCTTCGACAATTTGAGACAGCGTCAACATGAAAACCGTCTTCGCGATTGCTACACTCGTCAGGACAGGTGGTCGATGCCGCAGGCGAGCATTGTTGTCCATCAAATTGATATGAGTCGGGACAAGTGAGAGACGCTTTTGTTTCACCTCTTTCACACACTACATAATCACTACAACGAGTTGCTAATATGGGATGAGGACCATCAGAAAGTCCGGCGCATCTATCGGTTCCTGCCACAGGAAAAGCGGCGGCTGTGGCTCGAGGAGACGGGCATTTTCCTTGGGCTGAATGATCACCGGTTTCAACAGCTGCTAGTGTACCGCCGGAGCAGACCAATGACCGGCGGCATCCCTGAGTGGTATCCGGATGCCTACCGTCCGCTTGTCCTGTACATACCGGTTCAAAGCAAACTCCTGCCGCACGACTGCATTCTTGTTTCTTAAAGTCAAACCACGCTCCTGTGGGACACGCGAGTTCAATGGCTACTCCTCGTTCACATTTGTAATAGAAACGGCATTGCGTCGACGGTGCAGTGTAAAGAGAATCGTCTCCTGGTGCACAGCGGTGGCGCACACAAGGCGCTCGACTACGCGGCAAGCACTGTCTGGCAGCTGAGTTGAAGGCCAAGCCTTCCGGGCAGGAATATGTGGACGTGGAAAATCCACCTTGGCAACGGAAGTATTCCCTGCACTCGCTTTCGTGATCAGGTTGTAAGCCTTCCCCGGAACACGATGAACCTTCTGGTAGAGCCCAAAGTGATCCTGTTGAGGAAAAAGATAGAATTCATTAGATATAAATAATTTCAAATTGGATAATCAAACTTGAATTGTCTGAATCCTGTACTCTTCCATGAGTCTGACGCTAATTTAATTATATTACATTTGGCTTAAGACATGATTACATTTCCAATAAACCGTAACAGAAATTTCAATTTTTTATGAAATATGTTATATGACCTAAATGTCCCAAATCAATAATGAGAAAGCTTGTTTATTTTTAAAATTTTTGTATGTTTTTTACATAATGATTATTACACAAAAAATAGTAAGTTTTATTTACGTATTTCATCACAAAACGAAAAAGTTAATAGTTGCACGGGACAATAAATAATGTGATAATAAGCGATGAGAATGTAAATAATAAAAGTTTCAAGAGTAAAGCCGTATTTAAAAGAAAAATTATCGCCTTAATAATTGATGATGAAAAAATGAGGAAATGCACGAGTAACCTCTTCGGTTCGAGTGTCGGCTTGGCACAATATCGCTTGCGGCAGTAAGTCGTTCTCCAAATGTGGGAACATAATGAATATCACCAATTATATAAACACACATTAATAATTTCCATATTTGACGCCCAGATAGCGCTCACTTCATCATAAACTAATACTTTTTATAGATTACTTGTTTGTAAATGGTAAATATGGGCATATATTTCATGTTTTAAGCGTGTCACAGTTGGTTGTCCACCGCAAACTTCTAATAATAAATATTGGGTGTGTGCAAAAGGTTTTCATTGTTTTTATAGACAAACAAAAATATTGGTAACTTGAGTCAGCGCCTGTCACGTTTTACATAAATTGTGTTTCAAAATCTGACAGTCTGGCTCAATGTAGTGATTACTAAGCTAATGGTTGCGACGACGTCGTCAGACGTCATCCTCACAGACAGCACCGAAAAACGTTCGCTTAAACACTTGTAGTTTCTCCAAGTCCTTAGAGCAAGGTTGCCTAATATTTTTGTGTTGGAAGCTACTTTTCAATCTTAAGTTTCCTCGCGATCGATTCCTAACATTATTCTTATAAGAAATTTTATCACGGTCTTACTTTGACTTGACTGTCATTAATCCCCTAAATGACCTAAATTATCAAATACTCACGAATTAAGCCGAGCGGAATTAGTCCGACCGCCGGAATATTATTTTTAATAAACGGCTGTAAATATTTATATAAAATAATATATATTTTCCAAATTCACGATAGTTTTCGGAATTGACCAAATTTTGCTTTGCAGACGACCAGTTGGAGACTATTGCCTTAGAGTTAAACATCCAGGTTTCTGACCCATACATCTATGAAAGTCTTTGTGCTCAAAATCAGAAGCAGACATGAATAAAAGATGAGGAGAAATACATAAACATTAATACTTGTTCAATCATATAGTTTAAGGTGATATTTATTATAAATCTACTAATAGAATCGATTGAATTTATGTCGTAACTAGTGAGAATAATTTAAAGAAATCCTGCCGAAAAGTAAGTTGCAGAATCGTTGGTGCGGCGCCAAAGCGGAGGCTACCCGCTGGCGCTGTTGGTAATTGACTCGTAAATGTTGTTAGCTAATCACGTTTTAAATATTAATCGCCATTTAAGCATTATTGATAATCTTTTTTTCGTGAGAGGACACGGAGGGGGTCCCGCGAACGGCTCAGGCGCCTCATAAATAAATAAATATATTATTCGGCGTGCCCCGCGCGTCCGGGTCCGGGGTCGCCCAGCCGCGAGGTCGCCCTGCATCGATCGGCACAGGGATAACAACGAACCGCTTCACCGGGGATCGCATTAAATTTACTATCCACTTCCTGATGTCATTGTTTTTTTCAAATACGACTTTATTGCGTACGCTACAGTGTGTTCACTATGTATAGATTTTACGCATTCAATTTGAACGGCATACTGCTGGCCTATTTTTAAAGGGCTCGTATTTAACCGGTCTAAATTTTAATACAGTTCGGTCATAATTTTTATCACATCGGTCAGAATTTATATTAAATGGTCGTATGGTATATCGGGGCAGAATAAATAATTAATGATCAGAATTTATGTAAAATAGTCATTATTTAAATGAAATTTAAAAAAAACTAACCTAACCAAAATGAATATAAAATCTGACCGCATAAATTTTTTATTCTGACCAAAAATTGATTTAAACTCTAACCATTTATTTTTTTCCCTTTTTCAAGTTTGAAAATAAAATGTTATTTGACAGTTTTGCTATTTAGGATCATTAATCTTTAAATTGATACCCTAGTTTATTTTTGTCTTATTAACAATTTTATATTCAATATGCAATAGTTGACGCTTCATTTAAAATTGTATGAAAAAAATCTTGATTATTACAAGGCATATTTAATAGTTAGCATTCGATTTATTAGTATGACATAACGTAAGCTACAAACGGAAATCCAGTCAAATTTATAGTTATTATAAACATCTTGCAAGAAGATAGCGAGTATTGCATGAGAATTTGTGACGTAAAAATAATAAACGGAAAGAAACATACTGCATTTGTTTAAAAATCTATAACTTTTACTCAGTTCATTGAAAAGCTGCGAATTACCTGACTTTTCCAACCAGATAGGTCAAATCATCTTGCATAATATGTAATTCATTAGTTTTAAAAGCAAGGAGATTGACAAGCTTTTACAGACTATGTGTAGTGACGATAAAATATTTAAGATAATAATCCAGGGACGTCCCGTGGGCATAGGCGAGTAGGCAGTTGCCTAGGGGCGGTAAGTCGTAAGGAGCGGTAAATGATAACTGATTTTTTGACACAAATTTGGTTCAGAATAGATATGATGCCTTAATATTGTCTTTGATAAAAAAAAATATTTTCAATGGCAATAATGTTATGACCGATGAGTGTACAGTTCTTTATAGCAAACATATTATTTAAATATAACATTTACCGATGGTGGCACTATAATCAGAAACTTTTCCGTAAAGTTTTTGAGTAAATAGATGAGTAGAGGATTCGAATTTGTATATATATTCCTAGAGTAATGAGAAATAATGCAAAAAATACACTTTTACTCTCATGGCTTTAAAAGATTCACATGCAATGTAATTTTAATACGAAAAACAGTGAGGGCGCTATTTATTTGCCTAGGGGCGGCACATAGCCTAGAAACGTCACTGTAAAGAGCGGATATGACCGAAAATAATCAAAGGCTTAAAAAATCTTTCCCCTTTCTAGAGCACTATTTATAATACGAATTTGATGATTGATTAATTGATTATGTATTATAATTTCAATAATTTGGTGGCCTATTATTTTAATACACTATTCACTTTCATGCAAAGTTAAATAAACTTGTTGTTTTTTTTAATTGCAAACCCCTGCATTCCGTGACGTTGGTAAAGCTATGTAATTCAATCCACTTCGACAGAGAAGAGCTAATTCTTTTTATCAAAGCTCTTATCTTTCATAATTAATGCTTTTAACAGTAAATTGTAAATTGATAACCACTAAAGATTTGAATACGAAAATATATAGCACACATTCCGATAAACTTGCTGCTAGAGCAGGAATAGATAAAATGGTTTTGATTTACGGATGTGTATATTTTAAACAAGAACCGAATAAGTATATTATTAAAAAAATATAGCAAACAGTAGTTTTTTTGGCGTTAAAAAAATCTATTTTTTATTTGAGTTTGTTATTGACACCATATTAAATTATCGTTTGTATGTATTGAAACAATCGTTTCAATTTGATTAAAATTTAACATTCGACGTTTAAGTAGCATGGAAGTGTAAATCAAAGATTGTACTTGTAGAAACAATAAACATAAATAAGGAACAAACATTCAAAAAGTGATTTGTCACACAAATATAAAGCTTGGAAAATGATGATTTGAGTGTTGGAGAAATCACGGTTTGCTTGAATGCGTCAACTTTTTGATTTAATTCTAATAGGAAAAAAACCTATTTTGAACATTTATTGAATTTACATTCATAGATTTTATTATGGACTATCAGAATTAATATTAAACGGCATTTTTAAAAATTTGTGACAAATCACTTTTTGAATATTTGCTCCTCAAGTTTGATATTTTTATGAAAACCAGAGCTGTGGAGTCGGAGTCGTGAATAACGAGCGGCTCAATTTTTTTTTTGGAAAATATATTCAATGATGTGTATTCAAACACAATAGTCCAAAGTGTTGACATTTCATGCTTGGCTGACTTAAGATGATCTGATGGTATACATATATATAAGTTAAAATGAAATTATTGAAAAAATCCTCGGAGTCGGAGTCGTCTTTTTTCGAAACGACTCCACAGCCTGATGAAAACACAATTTGTAAGGATTGAATCAATTTTATTAATGTCAACATTCGAAATAGTTAAATTTCAGTTTTAAAAACATTGTTCTAAAACAAATTTCTCGAGTGACAATTCGATTTACGATTTCAAGTATATGACAATCAAAGTGCGTATGTGATTGCACAGAGGACGCGTGTTGGTAGACCTTTATTATAAATTGTATCGACCGAATTGACTGATGATGATAACAATGAACTACAATAAAATCGATTTCCGCAAACTCACGTGATACTGAAAAAATATCACACACATTCATATATTATTATACTTACCTTACCTAAATTCCTCTACATTTGGCATTTCAATAATTCATAATCAAGTATTGCTATTTCAGGCCGCCTTGACAGTTGATTAACATGGCAACACTAAATGATAGTTAGTTCAATTAGTGAACACAAATACTTTATGGTCTCCTGTTGCGCGAATATTTCACAAGTCGACCAGTAATAGCGTTCAGTTCGATTATAACGGCTACTGATCTACTTCTTAATAAAAAAAAACAAGTGCAAGGTCGAAGTAAAACTAGAACTGGGTTCTTCCGGTTGCCGCGCGGTTAAAAGCGGATATTGAGTTCGGAAGGCACAAGTCCCGCCTCGGGGGTTTTGGTTAATCATAATATTATTATATCTGACATTCTAATCGTAAAGCTATTTTATCGTGAGTTATAAAACAGATTTTATTTATTAAAACAAAGTATGCATGCATAAACAATAATGATTGTCTATAAACAAAATACATGAATGAAATAAATATTTTTTTCAAAAAAATATCTTTTTATTTCACTGTAATCTGATTACAAAAAAACACTTGATTGACGAGTTGATTGATAACCAGTTGCCATTTATGAAATAATGAGAAGTGAGCATGGAAGATATAAGTTATTAATAATTTTAAAACGATACCGTTGTAAATGAAATTGTACAAAAAACTGTAAATTTATCAAATCTTTGAAATAGATAGTCCCAACCTGGTAGGAGTGGACTATTGCAAAGGGAGGCGCCAACAGTCCAAAATATTTATTTTCCCTTTAAAACGTATTTTTATTACTATGTGAAATAAAGTATGGGGAGGCGCGAAGATATTTGTTTCTTCAAAGTGAGGCGTCCTAACATAAAGGTTGGAAACCACTGCCCTACACTGTCCAATATTCCGTCTCTTTCGCGGACTATTCCAGACGAGCCCCTTGTCTTCGGATCTCAGGTGATCGAGTATCTGTCATATTGGTGACATTTCTCTTATCTTTTTTTGACATAAAAAAGCAACTAGGTTAAAATGTTTATCCGGGGTTGACGCTTTATTTTATTTTTCTTTGAGTCTAACTATGTATTATACATAGTTTATTTATTTAGTAGTAAATTTTTTCTATCCACTTCATAAATTGTGTTTTTTTTATAAATCGTTTAATTAAATAAATGTTTTTGTCTTACCTATCTAAACAAATAACAAAAGCGAAATGTTTGAGGTTGCTTTAAATTAATTATAATATAAATAATTGAGTCGTACGTAGCCAATTCGCCACTGTATTTCTGCAAATATTAATAAGGTCATAATTTTGTAATAGGTTGTTCGGGCTATTATTCACAACGTTACCAATCGAATAAAAATAAAAACATAACTGGCTTGCCTTTCATTGTCTCTGACAATTGATTATTTATGGGCAACAGTGTGGCCACCCGTCGTCTCCGCAATAATAAAAATTCCTCACCGTCCAAATATTTTATATATAACTTGGAGGACAGTCATCACTGTATATGGCACATTGAAAGGAACAGTGCGACCACGCCAATGTGGAAATTTACCATGAGGTCCTTGACTTGTTTTGTTTTAATGTGGGTAAATAAGTTTCTTTTGGAGAAGAATAGATTGCTTTATAACATAAATTTAATACAACTAATTTTGGCAATATAATGGTACACACTTACATACAAAATGTTCACTTCTAACTAAATGATTATAGCATTAAAGATATTTTAGTATATAGTAAGAAAAACACCATCAAAAATGGTGAGTCATTTATTTGATGAAAAATACCACAGACAATTTCTTTTAAAAAATAGTATTGTAGAAAATGTCATCACGATTGTTTATTAAACTTTACTAGTTTTTTTTAAGTTCAGTTAATTAAAATATTTAATCGAAAGCATAATTTAAAGTTAAAGAACATTACTGTGTTTAATAGAGCAAATATTGTAATAATATTCTTATTTAAGATTTTATGTTGTATTTTGAATGTACCGGCATTTAATCAAATAAGGTGTTTCAAAGCAAACAACGATGTGTCTAGTTTACAACGTAAGTAATAAAAGATTTTAATTATTAGTTAACTTTGTTCATTGTATTGTATTTACATTTAAAAACGATTTTTATCGTAAAAGTAATAATATAAGTGAAATAAAATTGAATATATTGGCATTGAATTCCATCAGTTTTCGCGTATGATTTTTTCGTATGCGTTTGTCGGGATTTGAATGTTATTATATATGTTATCATATAATGTGAAAAGATTTATGGTTTTTATGTTCGATTTAGACATGGCAAATGTATTTTGATGTGTTATGTCGCCTGCTGTGACCCAGTTGGTTTGAGCTTGCTCTATCGATCACGCAGGTCTGAGTTCGATTCCCGGTAAGAACACAGAAAATTTGAAAAATATTAAATTTAAAGTTGCGATCAAAGAATCTCCTCCAATCCTTCTGAAACTTTAATAAATGGGTGTAGCATTAGCGATTAGTTAAACACTAGTTTTTTTTCTAGCCTTATCCTTCTTTCCCTGCCACTCACATTGAAAAAAGTGAGGTTGAGCGAGTCAGTAACAAACCTGAGATACCTCCGTTAGGAGGCCATATGCTTCACATTGGGAGCGGACATTTATAAATAAAAAAAGTTTATTTTATAAAAATATATGTTAAAGGACACACTAACTAATGGTTGCCCCAGTAGGTAATATGATACTATCGTTTATATTTAAGCAGGATGTAGAAACAAAACGTCAATTGTGTCATCTCATTTTTTGTTCATTCACTCTAATGCTAATTTAAACGTATTTAATTTGTCAAAACATTTATTCACCATTGCAATTTACATTTATGACTTTGATTATGCCAACATCATTACCGTTTCGCAATAAATCACTCGTTAAGTCAATTAACAACAATTAAAGCATCCTATTGAAATGTTTGTTACATAAATGGCAAGCCGTGTCTAAAAATAATGCCGAATTCATTGTTTCGTACATGATTTTGGCGGTTAGAACTATGTGTAACGGTCGCCTATAATATGAACAGTGTTATGAATATATTACGAAGTGTTAGTTTAAGAAAATGAATTTCTATGTCTCGTTTTTTATAGTAGTGTTCTAAGTAAACGGAGTTTTTCAACAAAAATACTATATTCGAACAATTCAGTACACAGTATTTTTTTACGAGACCCACTATGTTCTGCATCTAAAATATGTATACGGAATATGATGATTGTGACAGTACTAGTCCCGGAATTTTAGGATTGAAAAAATTAGAAATTTTTTTGAAATTCCGTGAAGTTTGTAAATTGTAAATCCTGGAAGAGTTAAAAAAAAGCTCCATAAATTCCTGTGATTATGGATTTTAAATTCTTGGAAGAGCTAAAATAAAGCTCCAACGCTGATAATTTTGGGTAATCCGTACATTTCTAAGTTTTTTTTGAAATCTACATGAAATTATTTGAAAAATCTCAGTATTTCAAAATTCCCGAGAAAAAAAACTCTAAATCTCGAATCTCAATTTATACAGAATTTTATGTTGAGTTGAGATCTCGGGATTGGAAAAATTGTCAATCCAAAAATCCCGGAAGTATTCAAAAATATAAAGTATTATTAACAACTTATTGGACAACACTGAAATACAACTTAAATACTAACAAACATGAAAAAAAAATGTTTAAACATTCTTTGTTTAACTAATTCAAATAACTAGTTGTAGATATATGGGTCAAATTTTTTATTCACATATTGAATAAAATCATCAATGAATATCAATTAACCAAATTCAGATGAAATTAATCGAAGTTTGATTCAAGATAATCTTATATGGAAGTCAATGGATTTTTATTTGTTTGATATATGTTTTTTTTTGGACACAGTCTAGACATGAAATACTTTTGAAAATTAACGAAAAGTTAATTGTTATATTTTTATGCAATAATAATAATTTGTGAGCGATTTAATCAGCTGGTAAAAACATACGTGGGTATTTATTATGTTTACCCGAGGGATTCGTATCGTCGATCTGAGGTAATTCAAATTGACCTATATACATATTTTAAGAAGAAAAAATATTGTAGATTTAAGTTCCCGATAGAAAGTAAAGTTTAATTATATTATGCGACACTTGAATCTCATTAACGTCTTCTGTCAGTATTATATACAAATATAATGTCACTTTTACAAATAAATAATGTTTTCAATTAAAAAAAAGTCACTACTCTTCGAGTATGTTTTATTAAACAGCTAATCATGTCTTTGACAATTCTATATATAAATACGTAGACTTTACGACCTATTGTTTACCATATTACTGTTTACTGACAGATACAGCTTCTCGTAAGTAAACATTGTCCACCGAGGCAAATCCGGTTGGCTAACAATAAGGTTTAACTAGACGTTTTCCTTGACACTGCTTTGACAAATTAAATGTACAAAGATACATTAAACTCGTACTCACTACCATATCTCACTTCATGCATTATATTAGGACCTTTAAACGTGGTATTGTTAATAGCCTGCAAAAAGGATTGACGCGTTTTAAAGTTCAGGCGTGTTTGACCCGCAATTAAATACACAAGGAAGCGATATGAAATATTAATGATTTATTGCAATGAAATTGTTCCTTAGCAACGCACTCCTTTCGGCCTATAATATACGATATCTTAGCGGAGTATATAATGCATTTCAATTGATTATCACAGAATAACTGTCATATGTATGCAATGATTTTTAAATACCATGTTATAATAACCATTTTAGCGAGTCATATAGCGCAGCGGTTAGCGTTGTAGGCTTCTGTGGTAAGCCTCACGGGGTCGAGTCCCACTATGAATAGGATTTTTTCGATTTCTGTTCGAAGGCATGGATATTTGTGGTGTCCCTCCCACCATTTTCGATCCTTTAAAAACGGGCGTAGTGAGAGCGATTAGTTAACCAATAGTCCTGTTCTAGCCTTATTCTTCTATCCCTACTACTCTCTTGAAAAGGAGAGGTTGAGCGACTGAGTAATAAACAGTTCTCGTAGAAAAAAAAGTCGAAATACGTCATGGATATAGATTTTTCTCGAGATTTTAGTCGAGATACGATATGGATTTTTTTTGATTGGTGCACCGTTGACTTTTGTCCTTAAATAATTTAGCATCACGAAAGTGTTCTAAAATTTAGATTTTTTTTCGTTGAATTGTATTGCGAAATTTAGACTACAATAACAAATTACTGTAAATGTGAGTAACACGTAAGTTTATTTGCCATGCGTACTTAAAATGCAAAGCATTTCTATTTCCTGAGAAGAGCTTTCTCTATTTTCAGAAAGAGACATCGACGGTAGGTAACACACAAAACCCAAGAGTGCTCGTTTTATTAGCAATCGTAATTTTTCTAACTTTTTTTACACAGTAATACAACTGTTTTTAGAGTGTCGATATTATGTATTTAGTAATATAAAATGATTCACGATAAAATGGGGACAGCTGATAGTTCTCATATAGAAAAAATAGAGTAGTATCTCATTGAAAAAACGATGTAACACAATACAAAAATAAAATAAAACAATGTGATATTTTGTAATGTTTGAATGGGAAAAAATTAAGAGGATTAGATAATAGACGAGTTTATATCATTTTTTTTATCGTAAAGTGCATTATTTTTTTTAAAAAAAAGCTTACCCAACTCAAATTTAAAGTGCCAGATGCATTTCATAAGTTATTTGAATTGTAACTAAATTTATTTTTTAAAAAGCTGGATTTAATTGTAATCTTTGCAAATTTTCAATACACGCATAACGTATTTTTTCGTTTAAAATTAAAACAATTATCAGTATTTGCTTGAATTGTTTTTACGTGAAATAATAGTGTTTTTTTTTATTTATTTAACCCCATACGAATAATGGAAAGTGAGATGAAAAAATCCAGTTTCGGTACATTTTATCGTATAAATTTAAACTTGGACATACCGGAAGTATGGCTTTGGAAAAATACATACGTTTCGCAATAAATAGCGATGCAATACTATCAAAAAGTTTACAATTAAGAGTAGTGACGAAACTTGAAGATATTAAAACTATTATCAAAGTATATTGAAGAATAACGATGTTTGAGATTTTTTTAAAACCTTAATGTGCATCTATAAGCAGTTTAAACGTATTTAAAAACATTTGGAAACCTTTTATATTTGTACCTCCTTAAAGTTACGCAAATACTGATAAGATAACCTAATACTGTTTAGAACGATGAAGCTGCTTAGTGTGTCAGCACGAACTGATGGACTGCCGGCCGCCGTGTTTATTTGTCGGTAAATTTTCCTTAAGCGCCCGTAATAAATTTTCTATCTTGTTGCCAGAAACGATTAAACATATTTACAAGGCGAATTAAATAATAATTAATGTTTTTAACAGTCATACCGAGCAACAAAGGTGGGGAAAAATAATTTATGTTTCCGATATCTAATGTAAATTGACCGTTGAAACCATTTTATACACACTACAGTACAATTTTGAATATGTGTATGAGTTATCAATATTTTAAGAAAAAATAAAAACACTTTTATTACCAAATATTGACGTTTAAGAAAGAAGAAAAAAATAAGAGAGCACGCGTAGACACGTTTCCTATATATGACATTATCGTGCGTTCAAATGCTCAATATTACACTATTTTAAGTGAATAATATAATCAATCATTGATGATATATTTTCAGCATGATTCAGTCATGGATTTTGTTTTTGAAGTTTAGAAAACATAGACTGAACTAATTTTATTTAAAATATAATGAAATACAGTAGTTTTAATACACATATGGAAATATTGAATAATACAGTGAACCAAAGATTTTTAGATCTTTTTTAATAAATATTATTAATTGCAGTAACGAAAATTCTTTCTCACTAATATAGCAAACTAATATTACGGAGTTAGTTTGTATACAGAAAAAGTTTAACCAGGAATTTCCATTACCCTTTAAAGACATCAAAAACTAATGCAACTTATTGTAAAATAGCATAGTATTTAAAAATGTATTGTTCGTAGCAAAGGTGTTTAAAAAAATACATGTAAGCAGTTTAAATAAAATAAATGCGTTTGAAATTGTTGCGATTCAATGTGAGACATGAGCAAATAAATGATAAACAAAACAAACATGGATTATTATTGTCTGTTGAAAATTTGGTAAAGAAAATTAAAGAAATAAATAAAATACTCATTTTTACTAATTCTACTTTTATTTAAAATGATCAAGACAAGGTTTGCTTCTAACAATTTTGCATCAGTTAATAATGCTCGTAATGAGTGAAACCGGTCCTGAAGATTAAAAATAAAAATTGGAATCAGTACTAAAATATAATGCCTTTCCGTCAAGAATTGATAGTGAACACACTAAAAATAGTAAAGGTAATCTAATAACCGTGCAGTTAGAAAATGTATTTAACGCTGAATAAAAAACAGTAAATAAATAATACTATATTATAGAGAACAATGTTAAATTTGGTATTTCTAATCTATTTATTAATTATATATATATTTTTTATAATACTATCTAATGGTAGTTTCGGGCATTAACGTATGCACTAAAACTGAAATGTTTAATTTTATTTATAAGGTACGAAAGCGAAATTAAAACAGAAATAAATGTGTTGTAATATAATACTTTTGAATATTTGCATTGCAACCAATTTTTGAAATCTATATTTTAAAGCACAAATCATTGTTCTTCCAACGTTGAAAGACATTTGCCAGAAAAGCGAAGTTTTTAAGCGTTATTGTAAATAATGAAATCAAAATTACATCAGAGATTACTTTTATTATAATCATATGTGAACGTTATTGGTTAAACGATTATTTAAATCTTCGAACACTTTAAATAGTACAATTAAAACATTTTTTATGTAGAGAAACAAGGATATCAGCATGGGGTTATCGATAAGACCTAAACGGCTATAACGGCAACGTATCGATTTACAAGGAATTCCAAAAATCTTTGGCACAGGCCATAATTAAATATTCTCTACCAAAGACAAAGGCCTCACATGAAAGTAAATATTCTCATAAACACATCTAAATAATATTTTTTACGGCTACCGGATTCAAAAGCTATTGATTTTGGGATTTCCACGAATTGCTCGGAATTCCCACGTCCACTGTCCATCATAAATTAATATTAATTGCTTTTTGTAGGCATTCTAAGACACAGTTCTTAACAGATGGCGCTTAATTATTCGTAAATTATAGCTTTTTTAATTTTACGAGCGTTTAATAATAAGAATATAATTTCTTGTCAAAATGAATAATGAGTTTTTCCCAGCTCTAAATAAACGCATTCATGTTTGTATCTAACACGCTAAAATCTTTCCGGTGAGAATTATTTATGAATGCTTATTGGTTTTTCCCGCCTTCGTATTTAAGCAATCAGAGCTTTTATTTATAAAAAGCTTATGCATACGCTATCAATATACATTTTTTAAAAAAAAGTATAATTAGATAGGCACCTCTTTTGTCACGAAAGATTATTTCAACAATATTGTAACGACGATTTTCGGTGACGGAATTTAACGGACGTTAGTATGGGATCACTGGGCGTAGTCAAGTAAACTATTAAATTTAAAATGAAAGAATTTGTATATCTTCCGAAAATCACGCTGTGTAGTATATTGAAATAAGTAATACTACATATTTGACGGATTACAATATAATATAGATAATTTAAACAACATTGCTTGTTTAACAATGAAAATTGAATACAAAATATATTTATTACATTCTATTATTTTCTAAAATAAAAGACACCGTTTCGTCAAATGAATCGAAACAAAAATTAAATTTAAATCGAGTTGAATCAGTCACCATAAGTCCGTCACTCAGTTGGTAATTTTACCCTTCCAGCAACATCTGTTCTTTACTATGTATCCATTCCTCTAGCTTAAAATTGTATGCATTAATATATTTATTCATTATTTTATTTGAAAATAAGCTGTTAAAAATAGAATAACTGATTTTATTATAAAACAATTAATATGTTGACGATTGCGTAAGAATGTTTAAAGCAAATATAAAATTTAAAAACACTATAGATAGCACAGTCAACCGATCGATAACTAAATGCAGGGTTAATAGGTTAGTGTCAAAAAATAGTTCCCTATCTTGTTTAATCATAATTTACTTAACACACATGTCATTTTGCTATTATTAACTTCTGGATGGATATTTAGAAGCAAGTCCTGCAAGTGAAGCATATATTAAGCAATATCCACCTCTATGGCTATTGACGACTAAGCACAATGCTGGAACCACGTATAAGAAGAGACGCCGAAGTATAGTAAGTACTATTTAGTGCTATAACTAAGATCCCCTTACAGATCGACACCATCGTCAGTGTCGAAATCATTTTAATCTGTGTTGCAATATGTAACAAGTGCTGTAAATAATGGAAATATATACATAGTGCAGTAACATTAAAATAATTCATTGAGAGACTATATCGATGATTTAGTTTCATATAATAATAATCTTTAATGTTTTGAGTGATATTCCTATTATATTCGAATACCTCTCTTCTATAGCTCCACAAAAGTACACATAGAAAAAAATACTAGCTTTCGCTCCGTAGGCAGATGTTTGTATAAACAATCTTCTCTCAGTTACATACAAATTCAAATCGAAATATCATTTTATGGTTTGGCTAATGTTTCAATAAATTTGAATTGAATTGAAATACACGATTCACTAAAAAGATGAGACAAATTTATATGGTTGACACTTTTTTCAATGAAGTTTAGATGTGTCAAAACTTTGGACAGCCATATCTCAAAACTACTAATTTCTAGTAGTGGAACTAAGCCATCGTCATATTTGATGACATTAATTGAAGCGATCAGTTATAAAAAGCTTTATATACACATTTCAGTATATACGGCAAATAGTGTTTTTATCTTTTGGGCTAAAGTTAAGATTATTTTTTCAATTGTGTTCCATCTTTGTCGCCCACTGTGGTCTAGTTTGTTAGTACCGAGCAGTTGGATCTGTGTTCGATTCCCGAAAAAAATCGTTTATTAGCTGTAATCCGTACAATAAAATATAGATAGTCAAAATAAAATCGTACATACCAGAATTAACCAGATTTAAAATATTTTAATCCATGAATATATCGAACATAAGATTTGTAATATTTTTCAAAGGCTTTTATTGTGTTTTATTTTTTTCATTTAATTAATGTAAAATTACGCGTGTAATACACACATATTTTTCTCGATTTTGACAATTATGTAACTAGACGCTTCAATCCATGCAATCAATAATATATATTTTTTTAAATTCGATATAAAATATCAGATTTGTTAAAAGCAAAGGGTGTGTGTAATTCATTTTGATACCAACCCAAATTGAACTGTCTGACGTAATGAAATCAAAACGGATACTGTGATATTTAGTATAACACAATTAATTCACCATCGTGAAATTTACGTCACAGCGTATCGGCACGTAACTAATACGTACATTAAAAAGCAATTTGAACCGATGTAATGCAATCATGACACTGATAATTAAGCACTGACGTCATCAAGGTAGAATTATCCCCTGCGACCCCAAGGCGCATTATTGGTTATCAGTCATGGAAAAGTTTCATTCAAAGATTGTAAACAGTAATTAGGTCTACCTCGAATAACTTCACTTGGATAATTCACCGCGTAATGGTGGGAAATTGTATGTTTTGATAGATAATTATTGTTATTGATAAAGTGTTGCACCATTCATAAAAGTGTAGATCTTACAAAATTAATTAAAAGAAAATTTAACGTATAAAAAAGTAGGCTGGTGTGTGTTTCAAAGAACTTAATTTACAAACATATCTTTTAAATATATTAATATAAGGTAACGTCGCAATATGAAAAATACTATATGGATTTTGATAAGGGTAAATTAAATTATACATTCATCATACAGAAGAGGTACAAATTTTGTTTTAAATCAAACCATTAATGCATTACCTACGCGACACATTAACGTGAACTAAAAAATATGTTTTGGTGGTTTTTTTACAAGCTTTCGTCAGTTAAAATATAAATTATAGTTCAGAATAAACATCCAATAAGTTACAATAAAAAAATATTGTTTTAATGTGTTTGCCTGAGGTTTGTGTGTTCATTTTTTGTTGTTCCAAGATAATTGAAAAAATTTTAGTATTATATTTACTGTTAATTATTGACTAAAAGATATTGTTAGATTTAGTTAATATTCTTAAGTTTATTCAAGCAATAATTGTGTAAATGCTTGCTACTTGATAAAAAAATAATACATACATACATGCAATATAGAATGTATATGTCTTTTAGTTGATGTATGTTTTTATCTCTACTAAATTTAATTAACTTTAAATCAAATTTTGATTCTGTGTGTATAAATGTATCCAATAAAATAATTGAAAAATTAAAACATATTATTTCATTCATACTTAATCGATTTAGTGTAAATTTTAATAAACGGCAGTGAAAAATAAGTTTTTTTTTAAAATTTAATATTATATAAGAAATTCATTTAAATTTTTTATACATATATATATATATATATATATTATATATATCATGTGATTAAATATTCCTATTTAAATAACATGAATTCAACGGGAAATTTAAAAAAAATAAGCCGTCGGAAATAAAAGGAATTTTGAAAAAAACATAGGATTTATGTTACCGAATCTATCGTTGTTATTGCCAAAGGGTATTTGATTAACTTCAACTGTAAAATATTTAAACATATTTTTATGCATTTATAATCATTTAATTTCTTAGTTAGAGTTTGTGTCATCTGTAAAAACGAGATGTTTAACACACAATTCATTATTTGTAAAGAAGTTTGTTGTAAATTCAATTTTATTTTTGCTATTTCTTCCCGATTAACGCATGAGTGCAAAACAAAAGGATAATATTTGAAGATACATTAAAAACATATTAAGTTATTAATGGATGAAATAAAGCTGTCATATTTGGTATACCGAATTCAATCCAAGTAAAGTGTGAAACTATTTATCACAAATATTAATACACTTATATTTTGAGTATTTTTACTTCTCAAACAGGCACATTGATATTTTTGGCAATTATTTTTTTGCTGCCGAGTTTTAACCGGAGAATACAGCACATGTCTTTGACAATTGCTTAACCTTTGTTTTTTCTGTAATTATTTTTCAAATTACATATTTAAAGTAATTTGTAAAAATAGCCATATCATTACTCCATACATACCGGGCAAAGTTAATAAAAAATATATTATTTGATATTTACGACTGATGGTTGGTTATTATTATTATTCTAAATAAAATGCTTTGTTTGCAAGTAACTGATGTTTGGGTATATCCGCAAGACGGATGCGTTTTTGATATCTGAAGTAATATCAAAATAATTCTATTACTTCTAGAGTAATATAAAAGTGTCTTTTATGATAGTTGATATAAGTTTATTACTAAAAAAGCTTGATTTGCAAGATCGCCTATTAAAATTGAATACGTTGTAATATTGAACAATAAAACTGTAAAGTAAAAGATTTTCTTATAAATTTATTGAAGAACAGACTAATAAACAGCTAATTGTGGACACTTTGGCGATTGCATTAGATTTTTTAGACATTTTAAAAGTTATTATTTATTATTAGCAAACGGATAATGATTAAATTGTTTCTTTTTCGGTGACACTTCTAAACTATTTTATATGCTATTAGGAAGATTTTTTCCAAACATTGAAATGATTGAAGTTGATATACATATATAATAATAATCATTTAAAAAATGAGATAAAGTAATGATAAAAGTGTGTTTTCAATTATACGTAAAGTTGCGTCAGAAAATGTAAGACAAATAAAATATTTCTCAAATGACATGTTTTCATTCTACAATATTCACGATTTTATTACCATTAATGTTTTTTATTAACAGTTTTCACGGATGTAAAAAAATAGTGTTAAAGGAATATTTAATTTATTAAATATCAATAATTTATTGTTTAAAAATGTTTCAAATCACTTGAACAATTTAACTAAACTTTTCAAATAGTCGTCATAAAATGTGTTGTTTGAAATAAGATGTTAATATACATTACACATCTAAACAATTTGATTAAACATACTTTAAATCTTTATTAAAATGTATTCTTAACTAAACGGAGATATCCGTTTAGTTAACAATACATTTTAATTAAACTATGTTAGTATTTATGTTAAATGCGCTGTTAGTTGTTTAATTTTGCCGATGTATTAAGATTGTTACAAAAACTAGGAAATTTTATATTTTTTTATAATTTATAATATCAAAATCTAACGATAATTGAATATGCCCATGGGGGTTCAGCCGGGCGCTAATAATATATTATTAGATTTGTTTTATACACTATCATATGTACAATAAAGTGTACAACAGTTTGAAAACATCGCTTAAAAATGATAAGTATTTTTTTTTGGAAAAAGCGCGTTAGCATTACATCGAAGTGAACATCGTAAATTTTATAAGATAAGCAACGTCCAAAGATCAGTTTAATTTGTATTTGAGTGGTGAATCAAACAAATGACTTGGTAAAGATGCATTTATATAACTTCTTATTCATAGTTTTAAACGAATATTCAACAGTAATTTTATTAAGTCTTAATAAATAATATCTTAAAAGACATTAATCAGTAGATAACAATTTTTATACTATTCATTCATTTTTTATAAAGTGATGAAATAAAAAGAAACATTGCGTACAAAATAAACCCGAAGTTTTTGTTGTACTTTTCTCTAAATAAATAAATCTAGATCAATTTGTATTAACGTGTTATCATGATCAAACCTAGTTCTAAGAATCACTTAAAATTTAATTTGATTATTATCTTAGAGCCATCTTATTTGCCTACTTGACATTTATATACGAGAATTGTGTAATTATATGAAAGACCTTTAGGCACATCCTGGAAGGATTTTACGGATCTTGATTATGTTATTTAAATTTTTACGACGGCTATTTATCCTTGTAATAAAAAAGCAATGCTTTCTTAATGAATAAGGATTCCTTTTTTTGTTTAATGTGAAAAGTAAGATATATATAGAAAAATAATTTGAAACATTTCAATCATATTTTTAGTGAAAAAATGTTTTTTTGCATCAAAAATGTGTATTTAGTTTAGATATTTTATGGTATATATTATATGTAAATCAAAATCAATAAAACAGCGTATTTAAAAAAAAGAAGGTAAAAAATATTGATGTCTATTTTTTAATTTAAAACGAAAATAAATAAGTTTTCTGAAAATGCAGGAAAATTATTTAATGCATAATAAAACTAAGTTGTGATACAGATTGCATTGCAGTGTTAAATATTTATATTCAAATAAACCATATTAAAATTAAAAAAATATATTTGAATAATTCTTACCAATCAGTGTGATGTGAATGACCGTCGCTAAAAATCTTCCCGCCATTCTTCTTTATTCTTTTTTTTAATGTAATGTTGTTGTGGTTTTAATAATATCACTGAAAACTTTTCTTTATTGCTGTAAAAATTTGTAACTGAAGATTTTCCACAAAAATATTTTCGCCGTAAAATTAATCGCGTCGAAATAATTCGACTCGTCAATTTGAATGTATACAAACGGATGATCACTCTCTTTTAAAATAGTCTTATACGGTTGGTGTTCCAAACCAAACTGCCCGTTTTTACCAAATTACACTTTTATATATCGGGCTGAGAATACACCAATAGGCCAATATGCCGGAGGGTGTGCCCACTAACAGACATTAGACGAATTTCGGGCGAGCAGATAAACGCTTTGTTTGACCTGCAACATGTCGAAAGTCACGCGATATAGGATGCGGCGTAATTAGATTGCATTTATTGCATCCAGACGCAAACATTTTAAAATACAAAACAATACAAAAAAACTATACATCAATCCGTTTAGATTTCGATCGGTTTCAATCGTCATTGTTAAGTTTTCGAACACACTTTAAAATCGAAGAGCATTGCTCGACATTCTATTTTCAAATATCAATTCCGAGACAAATGATTCACAATTTTGTTTTTAAGGTTATGTTGTTTTATTATTGTTTCGCATAGATTAAAATAACGAGCAATCTGTGAGATTCCTCGGGATTTATTCACATCACGATTATCGGCGTTCATTTTATTGTAAGTCACGAGAATATTATTATGTTTTCTTTTTTATAAATGGCTATAAAATGCTGGAATGATAGTTGTCGCGAATCGCGTATTTCTTTACTGAGTATCGAACAATACTGGCTTAAGGCGAACACAATCGCTGCACTTTTATATAAGGTAGGCGGTTGATACGATGGCAATGCATCGCAGGGTCACGTCGAGATCACTGTGATCTTAATAACGCATTATCTTTTTTTCAATGACCGCCTATTGTATTTTAAACTGCAAAAAACAACTGTGACAGTAATTTTACATTATAATGAATTCGTTACACTATTTCCAGATTAATACGCATACTCAGTAGTATAAAACATATTCTATGGCATACATGATGTTTTGAGAAAATTATGAAAATCATTTTACATTCCAAATTGATTAACTTTTACTGACGAAGACCAAAAAAATGACAATCAATAATACAAAATTATTTTTTAAATTTATTTTTTGTTATTATTATAACTCTATCAAAACGAACAATTCAAACGATTTTACAGTATGTAGTTCCTACATTTAATTTAATTTAAGAACCCTTTCGTGTTTTGTTTAATATTATATAAAATACAAAGTTATATTTGTTTAGCCGTTGCACAGGAAAACTTTAGGATTAGCCAAAAAACAAAGTCAGTTAACTTTCAATTAACAATTGTATTGAAACCTTTTTTGGTGTACCACTCAAGGTGAGCTGGGCGGGGCTCAAAAGGGCTTGCGCGAGTCCCATGTTGAATTTAATTTAGGCCGGCGAGCCCCTTGTTAATTTAAGATAAAACATTATTCTCAGGCCAAATTAGTACATAACTGCAATTTCTGACTTTTATATTATCTACGACGGCTTCAATATACACAGCACTACATTTTTATCCGTTTACATTGATTAGCTTAAGGCAAATTGCACATTGTTACACATTATACGTGTATTAAGTAACAGTCGATTGTTTATATAAGTATTGCATAGGAGTGATAACAAAAAAATTACTCCTTCCCCAGAACATCGAGAATCGCTTTGAGATTAAGTGAACCCCTTTTTAACGTATTGGTAGCCCACCGCTGTTTACCATATATTACATACCTCGTGAAATCTATCGTTTTTTTCTTAAGATAACTTAGATAAGTGTAATCTTATATTAATTATGCATACATTTATAATAGCTACACAATAAATAAATATTATCCAAGCATGCAGTGTCGTGGAAATAATAACAGTAAAGTAAGCTATTTAAAATTATGTAGAATTAGATGACTTTGAAACTCATCCGTGAATCTATCAATTATTTTTGGCGCCCGTATAACTTCTGTCTCCATTCAAATTTCTATTAGATTGTTTGTAGACTTGTAGACGCTTAATAATTCAGATGGAAACTGCAATCTAACTCTATGAGTCAGACTTCATCCGCTTCGTACATTGTGATTAAAAATAATAGAATATACCTGACGTCTCACATAGTAGTTTGCGTTAGTATATTAATATAAATCTATGTATGCATTGAGACCAAAATAATTGCCTAAATAATGTAAATAAGACAGTTAAATTATTGAAATTATCGCCAACAAGTAGATTATTTCATTTAACAAAATTGATGCCGGAACTAAACAAAAAAATAAATTGCGCGTTGCTTAAGATCCTAAATATTTATTGCATATAGATTTTACCATATGAGCAATTTTATACTACTGAGCATTAGCTGCATGAAAATTGAACTAAATATTGAATAGTACATATCTTTACAGTTCTTTGCCGTTGTATATATTTAATTTATTAGATGTACATCGCTGCGTTCGTAAATTTCGTTATAACGCATAGTTATACATTATATATATTGACTTTGTTGATTCAACAAGAAGTTCGCTGGCCCTAGACAAAATTAGCAAGGGGCTCAAGCGAGCCACCGCCAGCCCCCCCCCCCTCCCAGGGAGCTGTGAATTCATAATTGTGATATTTGATATTTAAGGTGAAGTGGGATTTCATTTAAGATATTTTATTCATTATTGAGTATTTGATAAAACTTAATATTCAATTTCGATAAAAATTCTGGTATAATAATACGTATTTGTGTAAACGTATGTTTTTTTTACACTTTCAAATATTATCATCCTGAATCATTATAATATTATGTAAGAATATTGAACAAAAATATGTTCATTTTAGTGGTTAGTAAAATTACTACTGTATTTATTTATCTAGAAACTAGGTAACACACAGGGTAATTATAAATATATCATCGAACGTTATTTCAACTGCTTAAATCATTTTTTAAAGTAAATTTATAATTAATTCGTCAATTACATGATTGGCCATAAAATAGTACACTATGTATTTTAAAATATTAATTCTCGTAAAATATAAAGGAAAGTGAAAAAATAATATAACAATCCATATACAATTAAGTTGGAAACTACGAGACGAAGAGAGCAAACCTTCCGATACTATAAAACATATATGATAATGTATTTTTGTCTATATTAGTATTACGAATGAAGTGCTAGAATCACACAATAATAGTTGGACTTTTTTTTTTCAAAACGTAGGCGTTAATAAACCAACATATTCAGTGTAAAAAACTTTGAGTTTGATTTTGTCAGTAAGGCAATTCAGTCTATGTGGCGACGAGGTGTACGTGGGAAAAAAGCCCTTACTCAATTATTACTTTGCAATTAAATTACACATACAAAACTGTGAATAAATCATCATTCATTTCCATTGCATTACAAATCTTGTGCAGATGAATAAATTCTTACGTGTTTGTTTTTTCATCAAGCCCGTGTGAACTTGAAAAGAATGATCCATCGCCTCATGAAGTGATAATAAACTGCGTTCACTTCAATTATCATCGGCATCAATCTACATTCTTGGAGTGAGGACTGGAATACGTAATCTGGCACCAGTACACTTTATTACTTTACCAGGTAAGAAGAATTTAGAAAATGTGTTGAATAATGATGGGTGACCGGCAGTAGCGTGCTGACTCAACTCGTACCCTGTTATAAAATATAAGAAACAATAAATATATTTAAATCAGTAAAATAAATAAATTGGCAATGAATATACATTGTCAATTAACTCCAGAAAGCCCTCAGTGACTTTTTCATTTTACTTACATAATGTTTGTTATGTTCTCGGCGGAACTGAGGGATGCTGGCATATCATGGAAAGAAGCAAAGCAATTGGCGGGACACAAGGAAACATGGAGGTGCCACGTGGTGGACATATGCTACACAAAGGGAGCGAATATGGTCAAAGAAGAAGAAGAATGTTTGTCATCTCCGTATTTATTAAATGGTTTCCCTAGTCACTTTTTCCAAAATGAGCGATATTGAGTTAAGTATGCAGATAGGGTAATCCAAGCCTGAATAATCGAAATGTCTAAAACACTGTCGTTTTCAAATTGGAAATCATATGTTTATGCAAATGTTGTTTTGTTTGTGTTATTCGTTATAGTATTTGACTCTAGTGAAAAGTTAGAGTTTTGGAAATAGTACGTTTTGCATTATAACGCCACAATTGTCAATTACTTTTACTTACGTATGAATTAATAACAAAAGAGAAAAACGAGCAAATGTCAATCTTTAAACATTTTTTAAAGGACCAATTTTTATCTTTTTTAGGACCAGCAGAAAACTTCATAGTTATAAAAATAACATATAATAGACTGTGAGAAATATTTGTAAAGCAAAACTATCTTGCCGAGGCGGCTTCCAATGACGTCATGATATTTAAAAAGACCTGTCATAATTTTAATTTCACTAGTTTTCTTCTTAAGTATTTAAATGCATTGGCAATGATCAAATTTACAAGATATAAAATATTGTTCACTGTAATTTTTTGTATAAAAATATGTAATGATTATCAAAAACAAAATAGCACCGTTTTAGAAGTTGAATTGTAGCAATCCAGTACGAAGAAGACGTCTGGAATACTATGAGAATCAATAACTAACGCGATAAAACAAATAATTTATACAGAATAAGGTTGTTTATATTACTGAAAGGTTTTTATTAAATAAAATTCGTTTGTGGTGTTTATTTAATTGTTATCGTTTTTTACTATGTCAATTTGTATAAAGTAACATATTTGAAGTTTGGAAATATAATTGCTATGCCTGGATCATAAATTTAAAATGTTGAAACTGCAAGTGAGTGGCCACTAGAGCCTTTAATGTAACCGTTTGTGTATGTATACTTTTTGGCATTCCCTTTATACTTGTTTCAAAATATGTTGTAATAGAAAACCTTAATCATTTCAACACAGTTTTAAATATTAAAAATAGTTACAATAGGTACAATAATAAAGCTTTTTACCTTTAGAATAATTTGTCAAAATCTCAGCTCTAACAAAGAAACGATAGTGTACTATTTATGTTTTTTTTATTAATGCTCGCTCCCAATGTGGAGCATACGGCCTTCTAATGGAAATATTTCAATATAAATTTTTCTACGAGAACTGTTTGTTACTCAGGCGCTCAACCTCTTTTTTTCAAAGAGAGTAGTAGGAATTGAAGAATAAGGCTAGGACAGGACTAATGGTAAACTAATCGCTCTCGCTACGCCCAGTTGTTATAGGATCGGGAGTGGTGGGAGGGACATCACAAACACCTTCGAACAGAAATCGATAAATCGATCGAAAAAAATGTTGATCGTACTGGGACTCGAGGCCGTGAGGTCTGGCACGGAAGCCCACAACGCTAACCGCTGCGCCACAGGACCTGAAGAATTATGAATGAATGTAAGATAATACTAAAAACAGCATTTAAATTACTTTGAATTAAATAGCGTTAATATTTATCATTGCTGATAAGATAAAAAAAAAACAATCATCACGGCGGATATTCGAGAAACCTATCCTAAATCAAGTAGAAAAAATAGCGAAACTCCAAAAGAAATTCTTCGTATTCATCAGAATCAAGATCCCATTGGTATATCCGTTTATTATTTCAAATTTAAAATGTAATTCTTCAAACGTACAGCACGCCATAGTGTATGGCGCCTCGGAATACAAAATCACAACGTGTTGTTTTCACTTAAACTGAGACAACTTCTCATCAAATTCCGTCGATTCCGCATTCGCGCTGCCCTCAAAATGTTTTCGTGTAACCATTTCATTATCGTCTATCGTATATACGTTATTGAATTCATCGTACAAACGATATACATACTATTTACATAGATCATGCTAGTATTAACACTCTCAACTCTATCGGCCAACCGGATATGTTCGTTTTTGAACGCAGAAGTTGTGCGAAAGGGGGTTCACGGGAATTTTACGAGGTATTTTTATTATGGTAAATAATTCTAAGTAAACGCGTATTTTTGTCTAATTATAGGTAATTAGGTTTTTCTAATTACGTTTAATACTAATAACATCTGTTAAACTGTGTTATTAATTACTAAATACCGTATCCAAAGAATTGCAGCATTTTTAATCTAACCTACTAAGAAAAGTGTTTTGCGTAAATTAAGGAAATTTTTTGAGAACAAGGAGTGGTTTTAACAGTCATGCAATAATCAGTTCTTTGAATTTTTGCGTATTTCACCTTTTTAATCTTTTAGCTGCCGTAGATAATTAATAGTAATGACCTAGCACGCCGACTATATTTTCAACTATTAATTTAATTTGTCATTGACGAGATAACTTGTTTCTGGTGTGTTGAGCACGACAAATTTTATGAGATATCTCGTCTGTGGCAGACATCGAGTTAAATGCCTCACATTTCTTTATAAATGATGTTTTAATAGTTTGAGTCAGTAGTTGCACAAAGCTAGTAAAAATTTAAGATTATTTTGTTTCTGATGATATTAAAGCTCTTAATAACCATTATAAAATCTTTGTCATATTTACATTTGATTAGCCCTGCAGCATGCAATTCCATTTTAAATTAGCTACAATAAAGTTAAAAAATAGCAATAAAGATGCACGCTGAATTTCTCATTATAAGATTACCTGTTCATTTTCGCAAAAAGGATTTCTATAGAATGCACCGAATGAGTTTTTAATGAATTTAGATTTTATACCTTTGAATTGTTCTTCATAATGTAACAAAATCAAAAATAAGTCTAGAATATTTAGCCAGGGTAAAAAGTTAATACAACTTTATATACTAACGTATTATATGAAGGAAAATGGGTTTAATTTTTTTGAGTCTGTATTTTACTCATCATGTTTGAATTAAAATTAATTTTAAAAGTATGCATTATTTAAAAAAAAAGGTGCTGGAACTCACTTCTTGTCAAGCTTTTTTTATTAGAGTTTTATTTATCTAATAGAGTTATTTCAACAGAAGTTTTTTTACGAAAACTGCCTGTTACACAGTTGCTTCACCTCCCTTTTTTAAAAAGAGTAAGAATAGAAGGATATATCTAAGACAGGAATAGTGATTTAATAATCGCTCTCATGTTCAAAAGTTTTCAAAGCAAATTAACAATGAAATTTTGCAACTTTTGATCTGAAACATTCAGAATTCCAATAAAAAGAGGTGCCGGAACGCCGTTACACCGCATTACATGAAAAAACAGCACTATTTATTATGATAATCAATCGTTTCTTTTTGATGGAATCCATGATAACATGGTGTGAAAACATCAATTACATATACAAATTTGTAACGATTATTAAATTAAATGTTGTGTCGTAACTAATTACCCAACAAATGAAATAGTAATCATCTAAAATATTATCTAAACCAACATTTTGTTATAAAACAAACGAGGAAGTAACGATCATAAATAAAGATTACAATATTTGACAGGCCTGTCAATTTGACACTACCATAACCCGTTCAAATAACACGATAATTTTTAGTATCGAGTATTTTTATAAATAGATTGAACTTCGAACATAGTTTTCACACGGCTCGATTTTTCTTTTGTCTATGGATCAATGATCTATGGTTTCTTTATTTCGAATTATGGCAACCGGCAGCATATCCCGTTAACAACTGATTTATAAGTTTTTGTTTGGGCGTTTTTACTGAAGGTAACAAAAGGAAATACTATTGTGTTCGTTTGAGAACAACAACTATTTGGCAATCGAACTCTGACATTTGTAAATATTAAATACCCGACCCCTCAATTTACACGTTAAATTGGCTTCTCACAAACACCATGTTGTTTAAAACTGTGGACACTAGAACTAACTATTGTATGTAATGTCTAAAAAGGGTTTTTAAGATTTGTTTTATTAATATATACCGTAGAAAGACGTGGTACAATGGTAACATACAACATGATACTATTTCAATCTAAACGTAAGCTCTCATAGATAATGTAAGGCCGGTCCTCGCGATCTTTTGAGGCTCACAAAAGAATTATCAGAACTAAGATTAGATCTACAAGATCGATTTCGGCTCGAAGGCGTTGGTATTTGTGATATCTATCCCTCCCACTCTTAAATCCTGAAATTAACAAAGCAAGAGCGATTAGTTAACGAATAGTCCTGTATCAGCTTTATCGTTATATCCTTACTCTCTTTAAAAAATAAAGGTTGAGCAACTGACTAACAAGCAGTTCTTGTAAAAACTCTGTTAAGATACCTCTATTAGAAAGCCATGTCCTGCACATTGCGAACGAACATGAATTAGAAAAAAAAACACTTAAGCTAAGAAAAATCTTCTCAGTGAATTTTTTGTTCTGTACTTAATCACTTGAAAGAAAAGAAACTTTTGTTTTCTTTTGTATTGTCTAAGATCAACACTTTTGCTTTTACAACAAAAGACATTGGCGTATTTATAAAAAAAATAGAATTACATATTCTTTAATCCTATTAAAAATAAAGCATATTAGTAAAGAAGTCGTGTTGAACCGAAAATATATCAAATAAATTAAATATTGAATTCGAATGGACGTAAATATGTAATTCAATTGTATCTAGATTCATCGCTTATCAGAATGTCGTATGTTGTGGCTTATTTTAACATCAAAATAAATCTTGTCGCGGTAACGCGTAAAACAGTGCGAAAAACAACGTTTTAATGCAGTGCGAACGGGCAGTTAAAACTCAATTGTTTAACTATTTGAACTACTTGAAATTGAAAGTATGTCATACTGATACAAAAAATATTTTATATATTCGTCAGTAAAATTTTTTTTACGTTACATATAATAATAATTATACTCTATATGAATCGAAATTGAGGTTAAGTTTAGACTTCTACGAAAATAAGTAACCTTAAAAGTAATTCATTTATTCTAAGTAAACAATGATAAATGTAGGACAGATGAATATCCACTCAAACATATAATAACCTTGTATATAGTTTCCCGGCATTGCAAGAAATTAGTAATGCTTGTGCCGAGACCTTTGTCACTGCATTTGTTGTAATTATATAAAACGTTTAACAATTCAGGAATAAGTTTCATCTACAATATAAAAAATGCTGTTGATTTGGTTTGAAGACGCTTCTCAAAAGCAATTGTCACACAGGTGAAATACAAACTACATGGAAAAGAAATTTTATAAACTTTAATTTTAAAATTAATTACACAAAACTAGGCTTAGCATATTCATAATTAAAATTTGAGAAAAACTCGTGGTGACATTACAAAAATTCATGCCCAAGATCTCAAGTTAATGTTAAATTGAAAAAGAACAATGATTTTGCAATGTTTTGAAAGCGAAACCTTCCCACCGCTCAACAGAACCTTAACCGTTAGACTCCGATGTCGAATTGTACACGTATTGTATGAAAACTCATCCATCAGTTTACTTATCGTTCTAGAGCTTAAATTCAGAAGGTTTGTTCATCTGCGTGTTAGGACGTAAACCATCGGTTTAAATTAACTAACATACACAACTCACTTTCGATTCTTCCGTGCAAAGTGACCTTGACAAATTTTCTCGCGTCTCGTAAGAATACCTTAACGTGTAGGCAGTAAGCACATCACGTATCCAAAAAATTCCGTCGAACATTCTTGCATTTTTCTTTACCAAATTTACGCATTAATCCGATATAGCAAGATAAATACGATAGCGCGAAAAATGATACAATTCTAAGAATGTATTATATTATATTTTTGTAACACGATCATATTTCTACTTAGTTTAAGTGTGAATCGACGTTAAAAGATTCCCCTTTTCAATGATTTTTTTTTCCATCCAGAAGAATCTTCATCGAAACAAACATCAGCAATTAATAATAATGTATTTTGTTACATTCGCGATTCTTCTTGAATAAAACAAAACACGATTGCTCATTACCGTGCTTGTATGTTGGTATATGTATAATATCGACTGTGAAAAGGAAAAAGAACGCAACCCACACATATGAAAGGCTGGATTAAAAACGCACAATCATAATCGCGATGGTCGTAAACAGAACCATTCTGGAAACAGTCACCAGGAATCGATGTAAATATATGGAGCTACATATCTTTGTTTATTACTTGTGTTTAAAGAATTTCGCTGTGGAATCATTCCAACACAGTAAGTAGATCATATCGACTGTGGAAAGGAAAAAGGACGTCTCACACAGGTCTTACAGGAGGCGCAAAAAACGTGTTTTGATGATTTTGGGCCATATGTAAATGAAATATACGCAACCTTGAAGTGCACGGAGACTTTTAAACTGGTGTTAAATTGACATAATCTAATATTAATTTTAAAAATTGTCTAGGATTTTTTTTTTATTTTAGTCTTTTTTCTTGGTTTAAATTTTTTACAAGCTCAATGACTTCTTCGTGTCATTGATTAATTTATGATATGCGGGCAATACCTCGCCCAGAGTAATACAACAGCGTTAGTAGTTTCAAAGTAAAAATATTGAAATGTTAAGGAAAGTGATATTTTACTGCTGTGGATTAAGAAAGTATTTAATGCTGATGCTAATTCAACAATCTACCAATTATGCATACGAAATCTTTGAAAAGTAAAACTCAAAGCAAGCCTTTTGAATCCTTAGAATTCAAGATTGTCATAGAAGATAAAATTACTGTTTGCAGTATTATGTCGATTACTTTACTACTGAATATTTAAAAAAGAAATCTAGGATCGATTTTGCGTTAGTATTCGGTGTAATGTAATAGTTTATATATAATCGGGTCCGTGGTCAAGTCGCAACGTCGTTGGTTTTGATTGCGGTGCTTACGATAGTTTATTTTATACAAATATTAATGAATATCTGTTCGAAGATATGGGTATCTGTGATGTTTAAAGATTATCTCTCGCTCATCCAACGCTGAAAAATAGGACAATAGCAAACGATTAGTTAATCACTAGTTTTGTCATATAGCCTTATGATTCTATCCTTTCTCTAATTGGAAAGACATGTTGATCAACTGAGTAAGAAGCAGTTTTTGTAGAGAAAACTTTTGTTGAGATAAACTTAATTTGAATTTCATATGATTTAATTTGGGAACAGGCATGGCTTAAAAAAACTCTTTTACTATCCATTAAAATTAAAAATGATCACATGTTGATCAAGTATCAAATGATAAGAATTTTATTGAATTCTAAATATTACTTTCACTTGAGGTATATCCAAATATAGTTCAACTTTGCTCATCAAATGGCTAATTTTATGATACCATGAGTATTAAACAACTTGCTATTTTTTTTTTTTTAATATTTTTGCCTTATGTTTTTACTAACAAAAACTATTTACAAAAGAAATGGTGACCCGCCAAAAAATTTTGATTTGAAAATTGTCCCTTTGACGAAAAAGTTTGTGAACACTGGTTCAAAATGAAACAACTTGATGGCAACAACATATTGATATCAAAATTAACAAAAGAGCAATAGTCGAAAAGTATAAACAAGATTTCAGTTACCCGGATTTGATTAAAAGTAATAAGTAAATAAACACTTGTTGCGCACTAAATAAATATTTACGTATCGTTTTACAAGGCAAATAAGTAATCTGACATTTCAAAATGAATCTCAATTGACATAATTAGTAAATATTTACCGACATATGTTTCCTTAAGTAATTATCTTTGATCTTGATGAGATGTTATTTTAGACATACTGAAATAAATAGTAATACAGCAAAGTCTTACCATCATTAGTATAATAGTAGTATTAATTCACCCCGCCGTGAATGTAGTGCCATTTAGGAAACGTTGTGTTTCTAAGATTTTTTTTTTCCTGGCATGAAGATTGCGAAAAAAATGAGCTTTTCCTCGTTTGAATGTAGTTTTAATGTCTTTGAATTTATAAGCTCGCCTTTTGTTATACTACAGGCAAAGAAAATCTTCAATTTATCCCATTAAAGGTATACAGTTTTTACACTCCAAATTGCACCTTTTAAAAACCAAATCGGACATTTTACAAATCAAATTGGACATATATATAATATATATAAACTGCTGGAATTAACAAGAAATTAGTATTTGTATTTATATTTATAATTCTTCATTGCCATCTTCATTATAGTCTCGTATTGCAATAATTGCTATAATTATTATATGAATATGTACAGCGGTGGGCTAGTAATACGCTAACAGGGGGCTCGCTTAATTTTAAAGCTAATCTCAGTGTTCAAAGTAAGGAGTGATTTTTTTATCACTCCTATGCCATTCTATACAATACTTTAATAGGCAATCGATAATTTCTTAGTACACTTAAAATAAGTAACAATATGCAATTTACCGTTGATTTATCAACGTAAATGCTAAAAATGTACTACTTTGTATACTGGAGCTGTCGTAGATAGTATAAAAGTCAGAAATTACAGTTATATACTAACATGATCTGAGAATATTGTTGACTCTTAAATTAACAAGGGCTCGCCGGCTTTTGTTGAATTTAACAAGGGACTCGTGCGAGCCCTTCTGAGCTCCCTCCAGCCCACTCCTGAATATTTATATGAAACTACCTGCAGCTGCCACGCAGGAACATTTGTAAATTAAATTTACTGATTTATAAATTTATTTTTTTGTATAATATCCAATTTGTAGTGTAAACACTGTATAGATCTTAAAAATCAATATATACCTAATTCTCTTTTACATGATTATTTTTCGCGACTTCGAAATTGCCCGATTTAATATTATTACACCTATTTTTCATTTATCCATGATAATATATATATATTTCTTAAACACATTTAATTGTTTTGTTTTGCATGGAACGTATTCCGGACGTAACAAGAGGATTGACTGTATTCTGACAAAGGATATACGTATCAATAAATTCTCCGTTTCTCTATTTAGAATTTTCATGATTTTTTTTGTATTTATAAAGGTTACAAAACTGGTATAATAACTAGGCAATTTTGTCGTTAGCGATAAAAATGTGTTTTGCCGAAATTAATAAATTACGACACACATTTTATTCAAAAACTTTACTGGTAATTTCATATATTATATTTATATTTTTAATTAAGCATGACACGATTAATATAATATGTCTGCAAGTAAGTAAGATTGTATAAAAAAACTTGGGGCTTTCCCAAACAAACTTCAAACCGAATTAACAGGCTAAAGTAGCACTTATGTACTTACTGATTAGGGATTCTGTGTCGAGACGTCCCGGGACTTGTCGGGCTTTTTGCTGTCTTGAGTCCCGGGACTTTTTTGGAAGATGTCCCGGTAATTGTGACTGTGATCTGCTAATAACATGTACATTTTAATTTTGAAAAAAACAATTCTTGTGGTTGAGAAACCCTCAAAAGGACTGATGTGTATTGAATGAAAGCAGATATAAGAGAGGAGCCCCAAGAAAAACGGACACGACATGGTCGGGACGTGACATTTACTCAGGGTTTTAATAAAATAAAGTATGCATATATAAAAGGGATCTGATAAAGAATCAAATGTTTGGGGTCTATAATTTCGTAGAAGTTTTAAATACTATGTGTTTATTACAAAATATTAAAATTAAATGTTCATACCTGATGTTATTTTATGTACAATGTTTTACATTTTAATTAGGTACCGATGTCTCAATAGGACAAAAAAGGTCTAACAGCTGTATTGTGAAGTTACGGTCATAAATTTATTCCTGACGGCGGCTTCATTGATATTTTTTCATTACATGTACCCTCATCATCCCTTCTTAGTAAAAATTAACTGTGGGCATAGCGCATATTCATTATATAAGAACAATACTAATTATTAAACATTGTATTAAAAATGAGATTTTTACTAGTGCGTACTTTTAAGGGCGCCGGGTGTTTGTAATACATAAATAGATACATACATGAAAATATTCAATTTCAATACAATTATAATTTTGTTGAAGGGGGAATAAAAGTCTCGAGTCCCGGGACTTCGAAAACCCCGAAACTTCAGAATCCCTATTACTGATATTATTTCTGTATTCGTACTTTTTTTCGATTAATTTACAAGTAAGTTTTGTTTCTTAATATCAATGTTTATTTTTAATAATGTTTTTAATTTAATTTAATTTTTAATCAAATGTAAATGTGATTCACAGATATGACGTTTAGTATCTTATAATGAGATATGTGAAAAATCATCGATGATTCATAGTAAAATAAAAAAAACTCACTATATCATTGTATTGATAATTTACTTGTGTGGATTGAAGATAATAAAAAAATACGGATGCTAAAATCTAACAGAAGTGAATGATTGTTATTTTAATTTGATTGTTATTGAAAGACATCCGTTAACCGGAGAAGTTAACTTAGTCATCATGTTTGTTATCTGATTATCTTTACATTGGACATGTTTCTCAAACTACACAAATCTAATATATAATAATGAATGTTTGTTTGTTCGTTCTTTATGCGTTACCACACCGCTCATCCGATTGCAATAAATTTTTGACAAAATTTTTGCTTGCACTTCCGGGAAGGTTATAGGCATATTAAAATTAACCTATAGTAGGTATTATATATAAAAATCAATGTTTATATGTCTGCCATACAGTTCATTTTGACAACGTATGCTTGCACTTACGCGAAAGTTATAGTACAATTAAATTACAGTAGGTGGCGCGTGTGTCGTACTATAGACAATCGGCAGCAAACGTCAAACAGACAGAAAAAGAAAACATGCACTTCAATAAACACAATTAAAACACTTTCTTTCTTTGGGTGGCATTGCAACGCTTGCCGGGAACCGGCTAGTAATACATATTTTGCATATTTCTCTCAATGTCTGATTTTTTAAAAATCGAATTAAAATAACGATAATATACTCAAAATTTCCGTTTTTAACATGGAGCATATTAACTATTGTACTTATAGAAGAATTCATTAAATGTTTTACTAATAAGTTGTCGTTTTGGCTCTCATTTTGGAAAGTGCATGAAATGAATGCATTATTATAATACATCGCTTTTCACTATGCTATTTTGTCCGTCCGAAAAACCTACATACATATGAAATTGTCTATTTGAAGGTTCCAACCCTAGACCGTGAAGCCAAACAGTACATATTATGATACCACTCGGTTAAAGAGTTAGTTAGTTACCTGCACATAATGTAAAGAGTAAGAATTCATCCTTGTTATTTGGTTTTAAGAGTTTTTAACAACGGATGAATTACAGCAAATCAAAAATCAACCAATTGATTCCAAATTTAAATTTAGACAAACATGATGTTTCTATTGTCTATGTTTCTAATCGAAATATTGCTTATTTTCAACAAATCAATAATGTATTTTTAAAATATATAAATAAGGACAAAACACTTTATTGGGATTACATATTTTATATTTAAAAAAACCCAATGAAATTAAACTGTTATTTTGAATTATGAAAAGATTAACACAAATTTTAGCCCGTTCAAATATGTTTGTTTACGAAAATAAATGAACGAAAACTTTCTGCAAAATATTTGCAAAGTCTTTTCTGCATAATATTGTATTGCTCTTATACGGTCACTTGATATAATCATGAAGATAAACTTCTAGCTACAGAAATCCATGTTCTTTCGTTGTCTGAAAAAAATGAGGACAATTAAATTTTGCTACTAATCAACGTAGACATACAAACCAACGTAAGTGTCAATGAAGCTCTTTCCTCCAACAAGGTATTCTTAGAAAATCTAAATTCGCTTCTTTACCAATTACTTAATCTTCTATGAAATACACTCTCCATTTTATGAGTGAGGTTTTGATTTTAACTTTAACTTTTGACAGTTCTTATTCAGCTGATGAAATATTATCGCAATGGTGTTTTAATAGACATAATTCGTATAATAAATGAGTCACTAAAGCGTGAATAGATTCCCTTCTCCAATCCGTTCATTCAAGTATTATATTTGCATAACAAAAACAAACGACTTTTAGTTTAAACTTTAATAATTGCATTCACCGTAATTTATGTGTTACATTTGTTTTCTCGCTCCGCCCATGATATTGAGTTAGGACTGACAGACTAAGAAAGCAAGGGATTCGCGACAATTCTAATATTTTATTGAGGCAAATGACTGACTCACTTATACTTCGAAGAATCGTTAATTCGCAAATGCCCCATGCTAAGAGTGAAGATATTACTTTGTGTATGATCAAAAAATACATGACTTCATAACAGTGACAGCGATATAATAAACTATCGGAATTTGAACTAAGTTAATATCTAAATGAGTGACACCTAACGATAAAAAAATTCAAAGATGTTTAGAAATGTTATTTCATTTTCTTCAGTTTTGGAAAATCCAATTCGTCACACATGTGGAAATAAAGGTTTTTTCATTTTCTTTTCCTTTAGATTTAATAGTAGACAGTCAAATTTAAATATTTTTTAGGATGCTATTTCTCATTCCATCTCACTAACCACAACTATTTAAAGTGTATTAATTTAGAGTTTCACCACAACAATAAATAATAGAACATGTGTTTCCTTTTAGGTTTGTTGTTTCTATTGTATTTGGTTTACAAATATAATAAATTATGATACTGATGAAAAAATATATGTTAATTATAATATTTTGCAAGGGATTAACTTATATTTATGCTAAAAAATCATCATCTATTCATACTAAATGACTGTTTAATATTTATTACTTAAATCATATTGAAAACAAAGAGCAGCTTAAATAATATTTTATATTTTAGATTTATAATATAATTTTATCGAGGATTGATATTCGTCACGTCAATGGTTATAGAGAGACGTTGGAACTGGCTGGGTTACGTGCTGAAGATGCCTCCGGAAAGCCTTAACCTTGTTCGCCTCTTTTTCCAAACGGTGGGTTTCCAGCGTCCTGGGCGACCGTCGGGTAGTATTCATAAAATGTACTTTGCGGAACTGTGAGGGAAATGGGAGGAAGTAAAGGAGATGGTGGGTGACAAAGAAACATTGAGGTGCTGCGTGACGGCCATATACTCCACATATGAAGCGAATATGGTCAAAGAAGAGAATTAGAAGATATTTTCCTATAAATATGGTTTAGAATCTTCATTAAATTGAGTTACTTAATTACATTATTATAGCATATTAATATATTTTATAATTAAATCTATTCAATTGAAAAGTAGTATTTGCAAAACATAATAATATTTTTATTAAAGAACGCACTTGGTGTAAACTTTATTCAATAGAACAATAAAAATCTTGTCTATAAAAGTATTTTTTTAAATTGCATTTTAATAAATTGTGTTGACGTCAACATTGTGAATTGATTTTAATAACTTCACCAATATTTTCTTAAATTTGATTGTCGAAGTGTACTTAATATTTTTTTTATTCCACTGATAGTGTCAAAAATTTGTTTTATTCTTTTCAACTACAGTGAAAAATAGATTCATCGCTTCGCAAGAGGCCAATCGAAATAAAGAAGGAAATTATTAAAACCCATAAATACATATTATTTCAAGAAACACTTATTCAGTCATCATTTTTTTTTTATATTATTCAATAAGCATTTTGGCTGTTCGTGCTTGATGGTACAACGTGTTTGACAAAATCAATCGATTTGGGTGAAATATTAGCGGGTTCACAATATTTATATAAACTATAGACAGAAAATCGATGAATAGGAGATTATTTGACACTGTTGCAAGTGTTTATCGTGAAAACGATGGATGCAAAACGATAAATCAAGGGTTTCATTGCTTTATTAACAGCCTCCAATGTAAATTGAATATTGTACATAGTAGCAGAGCCAGCAGAAAAAAACTAAACCACTCAGATGACATTTAAGCTTTGCTACAAAAGTAATATTTTAATCCAATTTACTGACATCATATAGATCTGTGATTTAAATTCGCTTAAAAAATATTTAGGTTACAACTAATATATTTAACATAGCACCACGGTTACGATGTTAGCAATACGATACAATCCCTAATATATTTCTTTGTGGTTTCGTTGATGATCACGATGAATTTATTGGCTTATTTTTTAATAGTTCTGATGTATATACATATGTATATGTTATTTTTATTGGTATAGCAGAATAGTGATACAGGCGGCTAAAAACGCACTTAAAAGTTTCCGGTAAGTGTGTACGTATTGAAAAATTAAATACGTATTACATATTGAATATACGAAAAAACATTATTTTTTAAATGCAACCATGGATATAACGGAATGATTTTTGTGTAAGTTAGATGCCATTTTCTTTTATGATAAAGAGTTATAAAGACACCTGTAAACATTATATATTTTCTTACATATTTGATTAATTCGACATATCGTAATGACCACACAACTGTCTTTATTGTAGACAAAATTGTTCGCAGAAGTTTTTTTTATATCGATATTATGTTTTATTATCCTTACAGTTATCTCGTTTTGGCAAATTCATGAGTTTTATTAGGTAAATAAAATTGAGAGAAATAAAAACCGCGTTAATATTTTCGACCAAAATATTTATTTAAAAAACGGAAAATTGTCTGTATGTAGACATTGTCTAAAAAATAATTACACAAACATAGCTGAATGAGAGTTTTTATACTACCAATTTCTTGATATTAAATATATTATTAGTTGATTGAACAACTCAATGATATCAATTTCTGATTGACTGCATGAAACATTAAACTATGAGGATCTTAAGCGAAGAGTGAGAACATATCCAAAAAAAAATATTTGTCATCGTTTTTCGCGAGTCTGAGCTTCTATCGTCCTCCAACTTTATAATATAAATAAATCATTGAAAAACGAATTTATAATCGAATTAATTTTATTATAAAAAAGATTCACACCATATTTACGATTCGGTGGCGTAATGGCTGTCCTGTCAGAGGTCAAAAGAGCCGCATTAGGAAGATAGTATTATAATACTACTATCGGTATCTGCGGAGTGGTGATAAGAGCTTTATCCTAACCGCCAGAACCCGGTAAAGCCAATATCAAATTTGGTTTTTGTTAAACTTTTAAGGAAGTTCTAAGCGAGCATACGTATATACAAAAAAAATCTAAAATCTGTTTAAATGGAATTCTGAGGACGTGATGAAGCCGAAATAGCTATCAACCAACTCGCACAATTTTTGTGGAAATAAAAACTTTAATATTTTTATCATATTGTTAAGGAATTGAAGCAATTAAATAATAATATAGGACAACGCATAATATGTTTTTTGTTTAAATGCTTTTGTAATTGCAGTCGAACCCGATTATTACGATCACGGAAATAGCGATATCTCGGATGGAATGATGAAAAATTCGTTGACATTTTATTTTATGGTTTTCTCCATACATTCATTCTCTTTTATAATTAGCTACTTCTTGGGCATACCAAGCCAAAATATCGTCAAAAAATTTCACGATCTCCAAACCTCATGATGTATTGGACAAGCTAGCCGTTTTTTTTCGCACAGAGCACTAAGACTACCCAAGAATCTTTTAACGGGTTGAGTGAAAAGATATTAAGTAAAAACGTGATTGTACTTAAAAACTGAAAACAAAAGTTTTACAATTTTGCTAGTTGGCTCACTTGACTAATCAAAGGCTTCTAGTTAGTGTCTTATTTGTCAACCAAATAGCATGAAAATTTCAATGATACCATTCAAAACAACACAATTGTGCTTAAGGGTTACGATATAACATAAAATAATAATCGCTAATCCGTGAATCATTAAAACATATTGTCTTTTTCCATTTCGGCAAGTTCAGCTCTGCTTCAAGAGTATAAATTTACAAATATCATAAGTTTTATCGTAAAAGAAAAAATGTGACACGTCTCTATTGAAAGAAGAAAATTGGCGATTCCGTCATACGTCATAAATTTCGTCATGTTTGTCATTGATTGTTTGAAAATTAAAATAGACATTCTAGAAATAATTTTGCATTGCAACAAAAGGTTATTTTTAAATATTTAATGGAAAATTAAAACAATTCGTTGGACTGACATAAACAACAAAATTGTCGAATGATTTAAATATAATTATTTAAAAAATAAGCAGGTGGTTATAATTGTACTTATATGATTGATTGAGTAATTGATAAACGTCTGACGGTTTTAAACCACTTATGATATAAATCATAATTCAACCAGCAACGAAAAACTAATTATGTTTAAGAATAAAGAACTCAAAAATACCTGAGCGTCGAAGAACGATACTATAATTATTTTATACATAACTTGTCGTGAATAAAAAGTATTATATTTGATAATTTTCAGGTCCTGGTGAAAACAAGGTATCAGATTTCGCATCGATTGCTTCATATTTTCAACTAATCAAATTGGATTACAAGTAAAAAACAGAAGCAACCGGAAAAGCATGTCATCGAATGAAAAATGGCAGATGTAACTGGCCAAGAGGGAAAGTTCTCAATTGACCAATTAAGTACTCAATTGAAAGTACTAATGAGATTAAATTACTTATGTCTTATTGAAGTGTATGCTTAAGTAAGGTTAATAAAATCATTATGTGATATGGACTGGTGGCAGTTAACCCTCCAAGGACGAGCGTGACCATATGGTCACGTGAACAGCGTTGTCTATTGATCCCACTATTCATCTTTTTTCTACCTGAGTATCGCTAATTTAACTCATATTTGGTTGAGAAGGGTACAGACTTCAGTTAATCATCAGCCGCGGGGACAGAAACGGCCACCAAAAGAAGATGCGATTTTTTGAATTTCCGTTTTTTTATGAACTTTTTGAAACTGTTTATAACAAATTATTTACAGTTATTTCGATAATACATTTGTATTATGTTGATCCAAAGAGGTCAAAATATAAATATTTTTAAAAATTTCACGTTTAGCTATATTTCAACCCCGAATGTTAGCGTGCCCATACGGTCACGTTCGTCCTTACTACTGTCCGTACACAATATCACGCGTTAATAAAAGGACGAGCATGGCCATATAGTCATGCGGGTTCTTTGCGTTTTTTTTTTAATTTTTGTTAGGAATAAAAGTTATCCGTTACTTCAATATGGTTTAAAAAATATTCTTTTATGGAAAAAAAGCTCTTGTCTCTGGATGGTTAAGCTATATTTTTACCTACTGAAATAATTTGAAACTTTTTGCACCTAAAATTATCAGATATATACTAAAAATTTACTGCTAAATAAATCTATAATAAACGATGTTATTTTATCAGTTGTTTTTATCAGTTTTTATCAGTCAATAATGTAGAATTGGTAAAAAAGTTTTTATTTTTTAATTGGTTATAATCTTGTATATATACTATACAGCAGCAATAAAAATGTTGTCATATTTATATCATGTGTACGCTAAATTTCATCATCACAGAAGAACTTAATACAAGTTGTTTAATTTAAACAAAAACACTGTTTTCTCTTTTTATAATGGGTGTAGTTGTTGATTTAAAACATGGAGGTCACGGGTACGAATCCGAATACGGACAGTTTTTATAGAGTGATTTATATATTTTTGTCAAAGGCATAGATTTATGCATTGTCTTGTTAAATTAAGGAAAACATTGTTCACAGATATTCGCGTTATATAATCTATAAATTTGCAATACATTTAAATTTAAAAAGTTGTAATGTACATTTGGGATTTCTGACGTAAATGTTTCAGCTATTAATATTGATTACATTACGATATACTGCTTACTGTTACAAAATATGAATTTATATAGTAACATTCGATAGCTTCAAAAATTATTGCATGTAATTGCATATGAGTGATAAAAAAATTCACTCCTTCTCTAGAGCATCACGAATAGCTATAACCTATAGCTTGCCTCCCGTTTTTATTTTTATAATATATCAGAATATTCATATAAAATCATTCGTACTTAAATAAGCATTTGTGAAAGTAAGATTGTCTGAGGATGCTTTTAAATGAAGCAAAACACGTGTCACAGTTTGTAGTACAATACATGGAATAATCTAAGTTATTTTATATTAAATTGAACTTCTACAAATTTACCGTCGAATCTATCAAAAGTAATAGCTATAAGATTAGCGTGTCCCTCCTAACCATATTGGCAGCCCACCTCTGTTTTAGGGCAGCGAAATGTGTTTTATTAATGCAGTGGATACGGCAGAAATAATTGTCAAATTTAAAACGACGCAGTCATCCTTGTACAAAATGTCTACGGCAAATAATGATAAACGCTTCGTCGTCGAGCAGTCTGCAAAGCTGCGCCGTCTGCGGCCCATAAATCTCTCTGGCCAGAATTAAATTATGCATTACTTATAATATCGAATCGACCTCTCAGAATCGTTGATACACCTGTGATTTAACGACCGACTCGTGGACGTTGGACGGCGTGGTGAATCATCATCGCAGTTCTCATTCATTGTTCGAGTCGTCAATCTGATGTTAAATTTATTACTGCCACATTCTTCTCAATTTATGTGTTTGATAAAATGTATATCCAACTGCAGAGACCTGTCCATATTTCAAATTCAATGGCCAATAATTTAAAGTAATGAATCGTTTGTACGATATAGACATAAAGGTTTATTCATATTGACTGAAATTCAAAGATGTAATATATTTTTTTCTGTCGGGTCTTGTGGCGCAACGGTTAGCGTTGTTCGAGTCCCAGTACAAACAGCATTTTCCCAATCGATTTGTGTTCGAAGGCATGGGTGTTTGTGATGTCTAAGAATTCCCTCCCGCCATTTTGATCCTTTAATAACTGGGCGAAACGAAAGCGATTAGTTAACCACTAGCCCTGTTCTAGGCTTATTCTTATATCCATATCACTCTCTTTGGAAAAAGAGAGGTTGAGCGACTGAGAAACAAACAGCAGTGTGTATTTACTGAGCTCACTTCGCTTTTACAATACTTTATGTTTTAATCGTGTGGAATATTATCACGCATCTAATTATTTCTAAAATACCACTTGGCTGACTTCACTTCTCATGGGCTCATTTGTTTTAAATACTTTTCTGTGACTTAAGAGTTGAAAAAAATACGGTATTTTTTATGTTAAATTATGTTTTTTTAAAACGATAAGAGTTTATTCAAATTGAGAAAACTCAAAAAGAAATATAACGTAAAATGTTACACATAATATAAACGTTATATAAACATGGTTTTTGAATGACAAATCTTTACCAAACAACTTTATTTCTATGCTTTATTTTGTGACCTCCTTTTCCCTGCCATTTAAAGTTATACATGCCCTCTGTACTTTAAATATCTAGATATCTTTGCACTCCGTAAAAATATTACATTATGTTAACGGCAACGTCATTGCATTGATTAACATGTTATAAGCATTTACGATTTAGATTATCGATACATGCTAATAACTTTCAAAGGCGTACAGAAAGAAATCAAGTGGTATTGTAAATATTCGAAAACCCGAATCTACTAAAGAATGTACTGCCAAAAATGTTCTATGTGCCTTGGCCAATACCGCAAAAAGATCCAATATGCCATAACATAGAAAATTTTAATTAACTTTGATTATTCCACGTTATTATTGTGTTACTAACTGTGACACGTGTTTCTTAAGTTTCAAAGTTTGCTTAAGTAAACTTTGCGATAGTAACTTAAGCAAACGTTGCGATAGTAACTCTGAAGACGCCTCTGAAAGAGGCGAAACACGTGTCACAGTTAGTAACACAATACGTGGAATAATCAAAGTTTATTTAATTTTTCTATTAAAGTGAACTTCTACAAAATTACCGTCGAAACCATCGAAAGTATTAATGCCATAACATGTTTGCTGCGGCTAAAATGATTAAAATAAAAACGTACGAGATGTTTTTTAATTATTATTTAATTGGCAGTATGTACCACCGTGAAAAACTCATGATTTGTTGTTTTTTATACAAATATTTAATAGAGTTTAAGATATTGGTTGAGGGTGCCTGTTGGGATTTCAAAATCAATTTTGAATCCTTCAAGTTGTTTACTTTTCGAACCCAAGACCCATCAAATCAGTATTCAAATTAATTCAAGTCACAACCATCATATCATAGTTCTTAGACTAAGTAACAATATCTATTATTTTATCTTTAATATAAATTAAATTAAATATTCTATCCGTACGCTTGAATGCTTGAAAATGCCGAAAAAGGTAACATGTGTCGTAAGTGACAAAACTTATTAGGGTTTACAAAATTTGAACAACTCAAATTTTTCACTTTTTCAATTTAAATTATTCACATTGAATATTTCTTTTGATGTAATCTAGTCTTTTAGTAATTTATAATGTTATTATACCTACCTGAACTTGTAAATTCTTTCCAATACCAATTGTATGTTATACCTTAATAATTTTATTTTGTTTTGTATAAATAACACTGTAATATTGTATTCTCTTATCAATTGATAATTTAATAGTTGAAACCGGTCCTGATCATATTAAATAAAAGTGGAATTAGTACAAGTGAGTATTTTTTGTTGTTGATATAATACCTTATAACGTCGGGTTCTATGGTGCAACGGTTAGCGTTGTGGGCTTCCGTGCCGGATCTCACGGGATCGAGTCAAAGTACGAACAGCATTTTTTTGATCGATTTATTGATTTCTGTTCGAAAGCACGGGTATTTGTGATTTCTAAAAACTCCCTCCCACCCTTCCGATTCCACTTCATTCTGATTATATTTATACTTCTAAATCTAAAATATCGTTTCTACAACAAATTTTATATTTCCTATAATTTAAATTGCTTCTCCTGCACAGTTTTATTTTTTTCAAATGAAACCTTGTTTATCCAATACGACAATATATTAAAACTTAATTGGATTTGTATAAATAAATGTATTGTATTATGTTATTTGTATAACTAGACAACACCTCAACCTTAGTAGTCAATAATAAATATATATTACTGCTATTGTTTAAATTTCTATCAACTATATATTAAAAAAAAAAAACCAGTATAATATATCCCTTTATAAATATTTCCTGTCAGCCACTGGTGATAGGTACTGCAAACTTAGCAAAAAGTAATAATCATTCTAGTTTATGTAGTGGCCGGATCTAGGGGTTACAATCGTGGTATTTTGACGGTTATTTCAATAGAAAAATACCGGGTTAAAAAAATCAAAATAACAGTTTACGAATATTACGATATGTAAATATACAACTAATTGTCCTTATGCTTTTACTGAAGCCGGATTTGAGCTTTATTAAAAAAAATCATCAATAAATCAATTATGTTTCAATATCATTCTAAATAGGACAGGTGAGTCGCAACTAGGGATTCTGAAGTCTCGGGTTTTTCAAAGTCCCGGGACACGAGACGTGATAAAGTCTAAGTCCCGGGACTTCCCGGGACTTGGGACTTTTATTTCCCCTTTAATAAAATTATGAATTTATTAAAATTAAATATTTGTATGTACTTATGTACTAAAAAGGGATGATAACGGTTCATGTATTGAAAAAATAACAATGAATTGGGTAAAATTATGACCGTTACTTCACAAATCACAATACAATTAAACTTTTTTTTTTGAGCGTTTTTTACGCAGTTAGACGTATTTTTTTTCATGCGTACTTTAAAAGGGCGGCGAAAGTATGCGTTAATTAAAAAAAATCCATCTTTTGAACACATTTATTTATTAATAATAAAAATATTAAATTAATTCAATAATAAAGTCACAACCTCAAATCATAAATATTACTTATGTATTATTTACACAAAAGTTAATATTTTATTCTTGCTTATCAAAATATGCTTTTAAAAATAATAATGAATTTAATGACGAATCAGACAGCTGATTTCTTATTTTTGTAATAAACGTTGTTGCTCATCATCATTGTCAGTCGATGTTGCTTTAATGTTATATATAAAAAATAATCTTTGTTTCCGTTCTCCAGTTGATTTTAAAATCTTAAATTCGTTTAGTTTTTAATGGAGAAATCTTTTGTTTTTTTGTAATCTGTCTATTTAATTCTTCTTCCAGTGACAGTTCTGCAATATTTTTCTCACCATCGATATTTTCTTCAGATACCTCGATATCTTTTTCCACGGAGAAAAGACGTTGTAGTAAATTATCTCCGTATTTCAAAAATATTGTTTTGGAGCATTTGTCAAAATCTTTCGTGTATTATTTTCGAAAATCAATTAGTCCTAGCAGAACGGTTGGTAATAAAAATTTATAAGCCGCCTTGATTTATAACATAATTTTCTAGAAATAACTATTGGTTCCATTAATTCTTGGAATTCTGTGCGATTATCCCATGCTGCAAAAATAGTTAAGTGAACACGTGTCTAAGTTTTTTTTGTATTTCTGCATGTCTCTCTCTACCCATTAAAAATGGTTGTTTCGTATTACAATATATAAATAGATGTTATTTGAAACTTCAACAATTATAAATCCAAACAGCTGTTTCTTTTATAAGATTCCTGTTATATAATATATGCATACTTAATTTTGTTAAAACCCCGGCCTTTAATCCTTAGCCTAAATATAATGCATTTTTTTCAAAACCGATCCCGCGGATAGACACCAATGTAACTTTAAAATTAACTTTTTAGGTCACATTAGCGATTGCTTGCATCCAATTTTTATTTGTTAGAATGGTTTTTTCAAAATTAAAAATGTACAATTTGGCTGTTTTAAGTCCCGGGACTTGGTTGTAAAATGTCCCGGGACTTAAGACAGCAAAAAAGCTTAAAAGTCCCGGGACTTTTGTCCCGGGACGTCTCGAGACAGAATCCCTAGTCGCAACCAACGTTCCCTCTAAGCCAGTGGCTTCCAACCTATATGTTACTGCGCCTCCCTTTGAAGAAAAAAAGATTATCGCGCCTCCCCATCCTATATTTCATATAGTAATAAAGACACGTTTTAAAGGGGAAATAAATATTTTGGACTTTTCGCGCCTCCCTTTGCAATAGCTCACGCCTCCCCAGGGAGGCGCGCCTCCCAGTTTGGAAATCGCTGCTCTAAGCCGAAGGGTAAACTGCGCGTTCATTTCAAAGTCTGCGCGGACCGATCAAATATTAATTGAGCAACTGTCTTGTAGTGTGCGCCAACCCGGAATGAGTGCGCGGGGGCTTCACAACTGCTGCGCGGCCGTTATTAAGTTTAATTCTCATGGAATTTTACCTTTCAAATATGTACACACATATAATTTTATAATATGTAGTTTTATTATTATTGGTACTATTATTTGTTATGTCTAGTCCCTTCCCCGCATCTACTAGAGAGAAAAATCCCAACCTTCATTTTTGTAATTTATAAGTTAAGAATTATAAAAACAATATTATTTTATTAATAAATAACTTAACGCAGTAATCAGCAGTCTTTTTCATTGTCGGGTTTGTAGCTTTGTCGTTCACTTGCGTGACGGATATCACGGGTTTAAGTCGAAATACGAACAACACTTTTAGATGTTTGTGATTCTTTTTAAAAATTTGCTCCTAACATTCTAATCATTAAATAACGGAGTGGAGCAAGAACAATTGGCTAACAAGCAGTCCTTTACTAGCCATATTCTTCCCATCCGTAAATCATTTGAAAAAAGAGAGGTTTAGCAAGCGGTTGTCGTAAAAAACTTCTTTTGAGATAGCTCCATTAGGACGCTACATATATGCTCGATATTGAAGGCATACATACATGAATTTAAGAAAGTCTTATGTTTTCATATTTTACTAAAGAGTTCATTATAGTACGTATAATATAATAAAATAAACACGAGTCAAAAATCAGAATGACTAACCTAACCAATCGAATAAAAAAAATACTAATTATAGAATTATAATAAAAAATAATTCACACAAAGTGAGAAAATACCACTTTTTTATTTTAGTATTTTGATAGTAATGAGAAATTAATTCAATACTTTTTTTTTGTGTTACCGGTATTGTCGTCGATATATTCGTCGAGAGTTCCAATCCCTAGCCGGATCCAGGTGTCGACAAAATGTATGTTATGGTTTTTTGCTCATATCTTGTCAGTCATATTCTCACTTACTATATTCAAAGCGAGTTTAACTAGGTTATATCGTGCAGCAACACTTCGATTCCGTTAATGTACATAGACTTTGATAGTAAACATCAATCATAATACTAATATTCAGCACCAATGGCAGACTTCACGGATATTTGTACAATTTTATTAACAACAAAACAAAATTCATTTCTTTTTATCGTTTTAATTGCGTTTTAATCGTTTTAATCGTTGGTGGCGATCATAAGTAAAAAACAGATTTACATGATAAAAATAATAAAACATTTTTAGTACTTTTTCCACATAAAATTTATTAGATCAGGACCGGTTTCGCTCATGATGAGCATTGTCAACTGATAAGAAAAACAATAAAACAGTGATATTTATACAAAAGTTAAGTGATAAAAACAAGGTATGACAAACAATTGTTGCTCTCGCTACGCTCAATTTTTAAGATAGGATGGGTGAGAGAAAGAAGTTCAAGACATCACATGTAAGCTTTCCAATCCCGGGATCCCTAAAATCCTTCAAATTTCTTAAAGAGCTAAAAAAAAAACTTTTCTCAAATTATACACGATTTCATGTTGAGTGCCCAATCCCGGGATCACAAAAAGGCTTCGGGATTGGATACCCTTATCATATGCATCCATGCTTACCTTCGAACAGAAATTTCATAAATAGATCGAAAAATCAATTTATAAAGCTGCCCATTCTAATATTAAAGTTTCTACCTGTCTGCCCTACATAAGAAGCTTGTCAGTCTCCACAAGAGAGGCGATAGATTGATACTTTCGTCACTGTTAAATTTATTCTCTAACGGTATAACCCGTCCTAATTGATCCAACGCATTAGTTAATCATTTCTTAATGTAAATTTCATTTGTATTAGCATTATCGTTTGTTTGTTTTTCTATCATCCCCTCCTTGCCCCCATTTTTTTATTATAATATATCAGAATAGTAAAATTAAAATCAATCGTACTTAAGCAAACATTTGTGAAAGTAGTCTGTCCGACGATGCCTCTGAGAGAGGCGAAACACGTGTCAAAGTTTGTAGCACAATGCGTGGAATAATCTTAGTTATTTTACATTCAAATGAAATTACACAAAGTTACCGCCGAATCCATCGAAAGTATTAAATAATATTTGATTTATAGATACCATTTAAATATGGCCTTTTCCAATGTCTTAAAATTGATCTATTTGTAATGAACTTGGCGATCGATATTTTTACGAGTGCTGAAAAAATCTATATCAAATTAAAAGCAGAAAATCACGGACACGAGCTTAGTTATCGCCGAGCTTAACTCAAACGATTGAAAGTTCGAAACATGCATTTTATTTGAATTTGTTAAAATTTTCGTTATCATTTTTACGAGCCGATATTTTTTGTGATCGAGAGTTCATGATTTGTTGTACATCGTGAAATAACAATCCGCAAGTGAGGATCACCAATACATTTTCAGGGTCACACAAAGCTGGAGATCCGCCATGTACCCTCATATAAAACATAGCTAAATTGCGATTGTATATTACGATGTGTCTACGTAAACTTAGTTGGATATAATATTTCAATATCGACCTTAAAAAGAGTTCATTTACATTCCGTTCAACACATCAATTACGTAAAGAACATCCTTAATGTCGGCGAGACCTACGTCACGAATATATTACAGTATAACCAGAAGGTAAGGCATACTCTAATAATATTTTAATTTTGTTTAATTTATTTGAATGCAATGGAATAATTTAAAAGAACACGTTCGTGTCAATTAGGGTATCCGAGGAATTTGAAATTCTCAATTCGCTATACTTTCTCCTTGGATTCTCACCGAGGAATTAGAAATCTCCGATTTGGTATACTTTTTCCCGGAATCTCACGGAAACTCGTTTTTTTTTTAGCTCACCGAGGAATTTGAAATCTCCGATTTGGTATACTTTTTCCCGGAATCTCACAGAAACTCGTTTTTTTTTTTAGCTCGCCGAGGAATTTGAAATCTTGAATTTGCAAATTTTCGGAATTTCCTCAAAATTTCTCAATCCCGAAATCCCGGGATCGCGGCCATCTCAATCCCGAGATTTCGGGATCAGAAAATTGAACGGCATCCCGGGATCACGGGATCCCGGATCCAGGGATTGGATGCCCTAGTGTCAATCTCAAAGGGCGCCAAACACTTGAGCTTGACTTCTGCCCTTAAGCCGTATGCCGTTTATTACATGGCCGAGCGTTCTCAACAATGTTCCCTCTAAGAGTCTAAAACAGAGGTGGGGAACCTTTTCTTCTCTAAAGGCCGCATTTATTTTTCTGATTCGACATAAGGCCGCAGGAAACATTGACTAGGGAATCTTTGTCCGGAAACAGGAATTTACGGTCAGAATATGTTAGGAATTTACGAATTTACATAAATTTACAGAATTACGGAATTGGCCAGAAAGCCGCTCTAGAGTAGCTAAAAGGCCGCAGGTTCTCCATGCCTGGTCTAAGACGACAGGTAAGCTGCGCGACAAATTCAAAGACTGCGCGGGACAATCCAAAAAATGCGCGGCATAATTTGTCATATTTGATATATAAAAATATTTTGATTTGCATAATAAAAACTATTGTTGATTGATTTTTATAAATAAGTTTTAACTAATAAGTGTATTAAATAATATATAAGAACTCATTATTTTTTTGCACATAACTTAAAATCAAGAACTATATTTAGATCAAATTCTTGCTATGATAATATATAAGAACGTTATAATAGTAAAGTTATGTAAATGTTCAATTCCTAATTTATTTCGATCAATTAGGGTAATTCCAATTTAAAAAAAATATTGGGAGCCAAATCTGTCTATTAATATCCACACTTAAAGGGCCAAAGAGCCGCACTTTGCCGACCAATGCCTTAAGCCCGTAAGCTAACATCGTTCCAACAAGAATACATAATATTGTAAAAATAAATTGGTTGTTGAATCAGCAGAAATAGACCGACTTTTTTTGATATACATACAGAATTAATGTCTCAATTCATTTGATTTTTTTTCACGAATTAAATTTTGATGCATCTATACTATCTATCACTCATTTATAAACATGTAGTGATTTCGTCGAAAAGGTTGGAATTACTACTGTATAAAAGTGTGCGTAAATCGGATTGCGCACACTAAAGAATTCAGTAATACTTTCTTAAATTGTTCAAACAATAGTCGCTGGGATCTTTAAAAGATACAAGGTATATTGTCTACTAAACACCTTACACCTTTTTAGCTACCCAGCTTTGATAATCTGCTTGTGCGCCGGGAACTGGAGTAGTTTTATCAAAAAATATTACACGTGCTCGATTTAAATTTTCGGCTTCTGTTCGAATAGAACATAAATTTAAATAACGCAATAGATGTTCATTTGTTTTCTGAAATTATTTGACAGTTGTCTACACATGTTTCATTTTACAATTTTAGTTGACTTATTAATATTTTGTTTTTTGGATTTTTTGGTCGGACTAAGTCCAGCGGTGGGCTTCCAATACGTTAACAAATGGCTCGCTTAATCTCAGAGTAATTATCAGTGTTATTGGGAAGAAGCGAATTTTTTAAATGCAGGAGTATGGAATGTTAATATATGCAATACTTAAATAAGCAATCGATTGTTACTTAACACACTTATAATATATAACAATATGCAATTCACCGTAAGTTTATCAATCTAAATGGGTTAGAATGTACTACTGTGTATAGTGAAGCTGTCGTAGAAAATATATGATAGAAATTGCAGTTATATACTTATTTGATCTGAGAATATTGTTTTCTCTTAAATTAACAAGGGGCTCGCGCGAGCCTTTCCGAGCTGCTTCCAGGCCACCCCTGACTAAGTCCCTTTTATTTGTGATTTGTTATAGTAGTCATTATATGCGGACTATCCTGTACAAAACTCATTGGATTGCGTGTATGCCTAATCAATTATTTAATTATATCTACATTAGAAAAACTATGAACGACGAATCAATTAACGGCACACTAAGCTCACGTAACAGCGTATCCGGGTAAAGTTAGGTATGGGACACGATTTGTGATTTTTTTACACAAAGCGTACAACTTGCAACGTTTCTCACGTTTCGACGATCTGACTTTATTTCGCCAAGAAAACGGCACTTTGCAAGCAGACCAGCGAAAAAAACAGCTCCCTTCTTAAGTGCAATTAAATTATGAACTTTTTTTACAGCTAAACTTAAATAAAAACCAGGGTTTCGAACCGAAACGGAACCGAAAACGGTTAAAACCGCTATTTTTGCCGGAACGAAAACCGGAACCGAACCGAAAAAAATATCGGTTTTTTTCGGTTCACGCTAGTATAGGGGTTTGAGATTTTCAAATTCTTCAGTGAGCTAAAAAAATAACGAGTCACGGATATTTTGGCAAATCGGTAAATTTTTGGGCTTTTGGATTCAAGCTGAACCGAAAACCGTTATTTTTGCCGGAACAAAAACTGAAACCGAACCGATATATATATTTTTACTTGAACCGGAACGAAAAAAAATAATGGTTCGAAGCCCTGATAAAAACACTAGTTTGTGTACATTTTACTTTGCTGCCGAATATTAACACACTTATAATATTCAGTTTTGTAAAATTTATCAACATTTTTTAAATCATATCTTTAGAGAATATGGATACCACATGGTTTCTGCCAGATTCTGGGGGCATTGCTTCCAATGTGTCATCTCGTAACTCCGCCAAGTGAAACCTATAGACCAGCGGTTGGCAAACTTTAGAACCTCACGGATTACTAAATTCATCATTTATTATTTCCGTGGACTACCTTTAAGATTTAGAACTGTTATAATGTATTGAAAAAAAGCCACCTAGTATTTACGTAAAATTAATAAGCATATATCAACATATAAATTGACAACTAGATCTCATACAACGTCACCTTCAATCTTTAATTGATATAAAAATAAAGTTTAGAGACCGACTTGCAATCAAAATTTGTAAAATTTCTATTTGTACTGCAGACGCTGCGCAATGAGTATGATGTGCGATGGAAAAAATCATAACAATTTATTTGAGATTTTTTTCATTACCACGTCTTCCACCAATGTAGTGGTGATAGTGGGCTTCTAACGGAGCATATGGACAGAACTTTTTTTCACTTAAGCAGGCTGTAATTTAGTCTCAACATTTTCTCTTTAGGGAGGGTAAAGAATGAAGGAAAGATTTCGAAAATAACTAAATCATTCGTGCTACGCTCCGTTTTTTGATCGAATTCCATAAAATAATTGCTAATCAATTTATGTTAGTTTTTATTCCATGAGTCGAGCACATAAACCCGCAGCTGAGTGTATGTGCATACAAAAACTCCACAGCGCTGTTCATTCGGCGATTGGACCAAGAATAATATACCTCACTGACTATACAATTATTATCAAAAATTGCTCATTCAAACATGTTAATATCTCATTGTATTGTATACAAAATAAGAATAAAATAAATCCACAATTTTTGTTCTATTTTTCAAGATCCGGGTTCGTCTTTTCAATAATTGGTTGGCGATCCTTAATCGTCTATGAAAATGATTCAAATATTGAAGATATTCGTTTAGATTGTGTCACTATTTTTGTCGAATGTCATTCAACAAAGGATTATAGTAAGCTGTAAACAATCAAATTTGAACGCCCTGAATGTTGATAACAAAAAAAGGACGCGAGCAAGCCCCTTTTAAGGATAGTCGCAATTATCAGTTGTACATTTATAAAACGCATATTAATTGTAAAACAAAGACACACATTTCACATCTTCAAAGAGACATATTGACCATTTTTATAATATTTTAAATCACTTGAAACAATGCAAAATAAAGCATTTTTTGCGATAGCAAATAAACAAATGACTGCTGACTCGTTTTAAATCTGGCATCTCTATTTGACGTACAATATAATGCTGTTATACAACTACGCTGTGTTTTATTATATAATAACTTTATCTCATGAGAAAAAAAGGGCAAACGACATTTCAATATCTCGTTTATCTATCAATTTCATTATATTAATATTCTTTTCATTTGGAAATTTATTATCTATGGTAACATTGTCCTTGTCTTGAGATAAGCTCTTGGAGAACATCAGCTTCTGAATAATAACTCCGGCATGAGAATGAAGGCAACGTATTGTGTTTTCATCTTATTTTTATGTTAAGCTGTCAAATTTCACTCTTCTTTATTTTTTTAAGAATTATTCATATTTCTTATGAATTCGCAAATTGAAATATTTTCAATTATTGTATGTATATGTTGTATTTTTTATGCAACAGTTGATTAATATTAGCAATGTCTTCTATGTTATATTTTTTGTGATTTGGAGACGAAATAAACAAGTACAGTATCATAAACATCCAAGCCCACGAATTCAAATGTCAAATTGGGGAAAAAATCATCAGCTGTTAATAACTTTACCAGAACTACATCACAAAATTGATTCTTTACTTCATTTGGAATAAAGCACAAAGCAGTGAAATAAGAATCAAAGTCTCTGACAAAATTGTTGAGAATTCACTTAAAATAATTGCAACCGTTTCTAACGCAACTTTTGAAAAAAATTGAGTTTCTTTTAATTTCGTGATAAAAAAAGAGTACTAAAATCGTCTTGAATATATTTAAGTATTAAATATTGTATGCGTTGCCCAAAAAAAATACACTTTCATCAATGATGGCCGTTAAGACAAAACAGTTAAAGTGTAGTCCGCCCATGATGTTAACAACTGTTTATCTTTGAAATCATTATGATTAAATCAAATTAAACGTTTTATATGGAATTATTCTGACGTATTAAACACAAACATTGGAAGTGTAAATTTTAGCCAATGATATTACATAACATGATGGTTGAAGACGATGCATTGGATAATTAATATAAATCACAAGCAGATGAAAATAAAATAAAATGGTATTCTTGAATGCATTGACAAACACAGATAGCAGATAAAGATAGCGCAAATAATGTATTCATTAAAGATAAAAATTGAATATAAATAACCATTGATTATGTCAACTTTATAAAAAAAAATGCATTGGCTCTTACGAAAAGCCCTTGCAATTTGCATATTGTATAACCGATAGGTAGAAGTGAAAGTAGAAAAATAAATCATGTCATAACACACTAACACACACTGCTACTAGAAATATTAGACTTTTATTTTAGATTATATGGTAAGTTTCGTAAAATAAAAGAATGAATCAAAAATATGCATTGGTAGTTAGCTTAAATTTTGAACTGATTGTCTTCATTTCGTAAAAGTTAGGATGCAGCAAACAATGTGTGATAGAAATATGAAGGGAATTTATAGATAACTATACAAAATATGTGTATCATATCGACTGTGAAAATAAAAAAGGACGTAACCCATAGCTATTTTAAAACGGATTTTTTTCGATTATCACAATGTATACACAGCTTGATACACGTTCCATCAAAACGTTTTAAGCTGAAAATGCCGAATAAGTATCTAAATTTAGCTTTCATCTTTAAAAAAAGAAGGTCTTGTGGAAATTGCGATCAGGAAAAAATACTAAAAATAGTTTTTTTTTTTTTTAAATAATCGTTTAAAGTCAATTAAAAACCAGTTTATCAGTTTCCATGCATGTCAAGATTGTGTACATTTCATAATTTGCTTGGACCCTTAGTAATTTTAGTTGGATTAGTATTAATAATCAAAAAATAGAATAATCTCTAGTACTAATTCCACTCTTATATAATAAAGTACGGACTGGTTTCATTCCTTTTTTTTTAATATAATACATTTCTACCTAGTATTGACAGAAACGGGTCCTGATCGTATTAAATATATGTGAAATTAGTAATAAAAAGTGTTTTATTTTTTGAAAAAATAAAATGATTATAAATTGGCTAGTTTTTCGTTTAACGCTTTCTCTACGTTTCCTTTTTAGGATTGGATAGAGAATGGGTGGGAAAAAATGTAAAAAATAGTGATATCAATTTTTCTTTTACAAAATTCCAAAATACATTAAAAAGTCAATGTTAAGCAAAGCATTCGGGAATCCCAAATACAACGTAACCTCAAAAGCATTGAACAGTCGGCTACGGGGTCGGAATTCTAATAGTGATAAAATATATATTAACAAAATGTTTATATGTATATAATGTCCATAAACGGTGTCAATAACATTTTGAATTAATTGTGAGCCAAAAAATGAATATCCTAGTAAATAATGCCATCGTTTATTTACTGAAGTTTATGTTTATCTTTGACAAAATTTACACTAATAGCTATTTAAATGTTTTGTATATTCATTATCGGCCCACTACCCGCTACTGAAGTGGGAGTTCCGGGTTCAAATCCTGCCGAGGCGCCTTAACAATAGCAGTGCAACGGTTTTACTCTTGCGGATGATCACTTTTCACATTCTCGAGTTGGTATTTTTACATTTGGGAAAAAACTGATTTTTCTGAATTAATTATCTTAAACAAAACAATTCCAATAACGGCGTGCAATAAATATTGTAATATATTAATTTCATTGTTTAAATACACGGGGAAGTCTGAAGACGAATTGGTATAGATGAGCGCGGTGCTTTCTTATAATTCCTATTAATATTTTTTTTTGGTAAATCACTCAAAAAAAAGTAAGCTTTTAGTGTTACATCTAATTGTAAATAGCCAATAAACAAGGATGGTGACAAGTAAAGCCTCCAATCCCAGTATCCCGTCCAATTATGTGATTTCGAAATTCCTGGATTGTGACAGTATCCCCGGGATTTCGGGATTGAAAACATTAGAGAAAGTTGAAAGAGGTGATAAATAAAAAGTTTCGAAATTTTGTTTTTAAAATTGGATATACTGTTGGAGCTAAAAAAAAAAAAAAACTCCCGCGCTGATAATTTTAGGAAATCCGTAAATTTTTGAAATCGACATGGAACTGCTTAAAAAATCGCAGGATTTCAAATTTCTAACTCCCGAATCCCAATTTATACACGAATGTTCAATCCCGGAATTGGAAAAATTGTCAATCCCGAAATCCCGGATCACAAAAAGGGTCCGGAATAAGATGCACTAGTGATAAGTGAATCAGGTGAACTCGATGTGAATATTGAAGTCCACTCGAAATTACTTTGTCGAACAACATCCAAAATAGAAATTAATGTTGACAGTTTTATATGAAAGAAAAGTGTAAAGTTGAATAGATCATTTTGTTTATTAACTACACTGTTCAGAAAAAAAAATAGTAAAGTAAGTATTTAGTGTAAGTTTTGTTGATAAGCTTCTTGATTGATAACAAGCTATCATCAAAGCTTTTCTGATATAGTTGATGGCATGATGCCTAAATAGCTATCGACCGTATCGCATTATAAGGCATTATGTAATGGTAACAAATTAAATGGTCTGAATTTAAATACATTTTTGGTCAGAATTTAAATCAACTCTTGGTCTGAATAAAATTAAATTTTTGGTCAGAATAAATAATTATAAGGTCAGATTTTATACCATTTTGTTTAAGTTAGGTTGGGTTAGGTAATATTTGTATCGCTCGCATACGATGACATCATTATCACCACAAAAAAAAATCAGACCATGTGTCAAAATAAATCTGACTAAATAATATAAAATATGACTAATTTCATTTAAATTATGACCATTTTTTATAAATTGTGACCATAAGTTATTTATTCTTTCCTCTGTATACTGATCGGTACATTACGACCATTTAATAATATTAACAGAATGCTTTATGATCTCTAAAAAAGTAGTAAATATATTAGTTAAGACCCTCCAAGGACGAGCGTGACCATATGGTAACAGTAAACACCGTTGTCTATTGATCCCACTATTCATCCTTTTCTTCCTGAATATCGTTGCTTTTACTCATATTTGTTTAAGAAGGGTACAGACTTCAGTTAGTCATCAGCCGCGGGGACAGAAACGGCCACCAAAAGCACATGCGATTTTTTGAATTTCCGTTTTTTTTAATGGACTCTTTGAAACTGTTAGTTATTTTTTTATTAAAACATCAAATTATTTACAGTTATTTTGCTAATGTATTTGTATTGAAATTATGTTGATCTAAAGACATCAAATTGTAAATATTTAAAAAAAAAATCACATTTAGCTATATTCCAACCCCGAATGTTTGCGAGCCCATACGGTCACTTTTGTCATTACAACTGTCTGTAAACAATATTACACGGTAATAAAAGTGTGAACATGGTCATATAGTCATGCGGGGTTTCTATACAACGACTTGGCATTTTTTTTTTTAAATTTTATAAGGAATAAAAGTTATCCGTGACTTCAATATGGCTAAACAAATATTTTTTTTATCGAAAAAAAGCTCTCGTCTCTGGAGGGTTAATACACTGTCTAGAGAGGTGAACATATTTAAAGATGAGATTTGAACTATATGTTGTTTTTCTTCTTGAATATTTGTTGACTCTCTGACTCTGTGGTCTTTCATTTGGCTTTTTAATAACCGATTTTTATTACGTAAAATATATTATAATTTTCAAATGAACGTTGCATTGACGTCAACTCTAATGACATGTAATGTCTTTTTTACAATAAATCAATATCTATTATAATTAACTTGTTTATGAAAACGTATGAGCCGCAGGCTAAATTTTATTGTATTTACTTTGTTGTAACATCCTCATACTCGAGTGTATTTAAACGATATTTTTTTCTCAACTTTCCACCAGGAAGTACGAACTTGAACTCGATTTCAAAAATCGTTGACGTTCTATTCAAGAACGGACTAGAAACCTAATCTAAAAAATAATAAATAAAGAATATATAATATATAATAATAAAATGTGGAGCATATTGCCTCCTAATGAGGTATATCAACATACGTTTTCCTACGAGAACTGTTTGTTACTCAGTCGCTCAATTTTTTTTTCAAGGAGAGAAGTAGGTAAAGAAGAACTGCTCGTTACTCAGTGGCTCAACCAATCTTTTTTCAAAGATACTAGAGATAAAAAGAATAATGCTAGGACAGGAATAATTACTCTAGCTACACCCCGTTATTTTAGGATTTAAACATCACAACCATCCATGCCTTCAAACAGAGTCCGGCACGGAAGCCAACGACGTTGAAAGTTTTTAAGCAATAGTTTGATGTCTTTTTAAAAAATAATGCTATGTAAGAAAATTCAATTTATCCGTTTGTGTATTAAAATATTGTAAATTTAGTCAAAAACTGATATTCGAGAACGACTCTTCCTTATTATTATAAAATAAAATTTAAATGAAAATTACTCTCAATATTAATTTCTATTAACAAGATGCTTTGTGGCCATTATTATCATATTGCACTTCATATAAAATGTGTGTATTGTTTTAAATTCAAAATGGCGGCATCGAACCGTGAAATGGCCGCTCTGGTACTTTTAGTACTTTTAGTGGCACTCGAAGCACTTTTCGGTGGCACTATGAGCTTTTTAAAAAACTTAAAAAAAAAAGTTAAAAAATACTCGTTGATTCTCATTGAATTCACATTACTAAGTTCTATTCTAAAATGTTACATTCTGATTATTTACTTATTTTGAGGTTGATTTTATTTTATATAAAAAACCTAAGTTCCGTTATTTCGTGTGTTTGATTTTACTACACTTATTTGAGTAAATAAAATTACTAAACGATAATACACACTAATAAACACTATTTGTAAATCAATTATGACAAATTATACCACACATTCGTTGGATTGGCTTGCGCAGCTTACCTCTCGTCTTAGAGGAAACATACTGGCACTTAAAAGTGTAAGTAAAGAATAATATAAAGAATGTCTTTATTTTGCAATAGTACGAATTAAGTTATTTTTTTAATATTCTGTCATGCTATATAATATTTCATTATCAAGTACAGTGCATACCGAAAATCTTAATTAAAACATACCATGCAAACAAAAGACAAGCTCAATTAACAAACATTAACTGCCAGACCGTTTATAATTAAGTAAAAAGAAGTACATATAATATAAGAGTTCAAGATTTAATCAGCACTCATACATCGTGATTCAAAAAATTATACGTATTTTGTATCCGTTTGCATTATATTACGAAACATAAAAAATTGGGCATTTAGAAAAACATTTTTTTAAATTGCTTAACAGTTTTATGTTTAAGGTTAATGAAATAAAATGATGCGATATTTCACGGTACCGTATTATAATATGTTAGTTATTTTTATTGAATGGGTAATAAACTATTTTAAATGTGAGGTTAAAAGTATGTTTTACGAACACATTTCGACACCTAGCTATTGTCAGGATACTGTGTCTAAAGTCGTAATGATTGTGCTGTAAGGGAACAGATTACTGTTCCCTTACAATTGATTATAATTAGTGAATTTTTGTGTGTATTAAGCAGTTGAAATTTTGATTCTTACTATGTTATATTACAAGTATCTGCTGGCAAGTCCTTAAGGCAGAGTTTCCCAAACTATGGTCCGCGGAACACTGGTGTTTCACAGAACCTGAATAGGTGTTCCGCGAACACCTAGATGCATAACTTGAAAACAACTATTTTGCAATGTTTTCCGGAAATAAGTAAGGATGATTTCTGAGCGCGTTTGAAAGAAGAGTCCCCCAATTTGTCAAAACAAACTTTTTTAATTCGTTTTCGGAATGCGACCTCTCAAAACTTTGAATAAACTGTCTCCATTTTAGTGTATTTTCTGGCAACCGATGGGTACTATTCTCCAGCGATATCTTTCGTCTGGTCATCATTTATCTTGGTTACTATGATCATTACTCATTTAACGTGTTCTGCTCCTAATCGATGAGTTAACACAATGCAAACATATTTCAAAATAAGTCCCAGGGATACCGACAACCGTCTTGACATACATGGTGATAAGCTCTAGCAGTATTGAAATATCATTTGTGTTTTCCTCCAACTCTCGGCATTCACTACCAACTGTAACAGGATGCTATTATAATAATTTATTCTCAAAAAAGCTCAGTGTCATTAGCGTTTGCGAGAGGTAAAAAACAATTTAATCATTGGATATCATCAACAATTAGCATTTATTATAACGTTGTTATTTACTAAAGATTGTTTGTATATTTACACGGAGGAATCAATCTGACTATTTATTTATTACATACTACGAGTATCTTTCAATCACAGAAGGTCTCCGATTATTTACTTCTATAATGCAATTATTATTTTCATTTTAAATAATAATATTTAATGGTTTTTCACGATTTCTAATAATAATTATTTGTTCAGAATCAATTTAAACATTCATGTTAATTATCTTAACGTCAGTCATCAGTAAAAATACGAAAGGCTTAAATTTGAATCGTTCAAATTATGTACATTCACACAAATTTTGTCACTAACGACCCGGGTTTTGCCGATCAGCATCTTCAGGCATTCAACTGCACGGATGAACTTGAACTGACGCTTAGTAAATGTATTTTTCGTGTTTATATAAGAAATAAATGTATCATTGAGCTTAAAGCCATTGCTGGCGAAAAGGATTAGCCCATGAGAATGCCCACAGATTTGAATGGTGAGTAGTTTTAAGAATTTTATTTATTTTTGTTTGTTGGAAAAGGTTTCTTGATTATATTTATATAGGGTATAAAAATAGGGAGCCTGGCATATGTAACTGTTCATTTAAAATCTGAAGACTGTTCAATTGTGCTCTTAAAGGTTTACTTTAATTGTTGATAATATCAAAAGTATTTTTTCTTATTTTTAAAAACGTAGCATAAATTTTGTTTATATTGTAGAGTAAAAAATAATTTACTCAAATTAAAGTAAAAAAGACATATGTGTTGAAATGAATCAAACTAATCGCTTAGTCATATTTAAGGGAGTATATAATAATTAAAATTAAGAAAAAAATTACGCATGTGACTTTTTTGAACATATTTGTGTAATTCATAAAATCTAGCTAAATAGGATTTTAAAAGCATCGTAGTTAAATAAAGCATTCCTTATAATTATAATCCAATTACAGTTTACAATAAAAATTAACAGGGAGCCAGTGGTGTGCTTAACCAGAAGTGGGCTGCCAATATGTTAACAAGGGGCTCGCTTAATCTCAAAACAAATCTCGGTGTTATGGGAAAGGAGTGAACTTTTTATCACTCCTATGCAATTAAATGCAATACTTAAATTATCAATTGATTGTTACTTAATACACTTATAATATGTAACAATATGCAATTTACCGTAAACTTACCAATCTAAATGGCTGAAAATGTACTTATGTGTACACTGAAACTGTCGTAGATACTATATAAGTAAGAAATTGCAATTATATACTAATTTAATCTACGGTTATTTTTTTCTAGTAAATTAAAGAGGGCTCGGCTCGCTGATCATAAGTAAAATTTAATTTTCAAGCCGCTTCCAGCCCACCTCTATGCTTAACTAATAACTCCTTATTTTTGTTCAATAAACTATTTTATGTCAGTCAAAATGCGCTATTTTTTTTCAAATATAGGAAAGTCTATTGATAAATAATCACTCTTTATTTTGGCATTAAGCAATTCTACATTTGTCAGTTACTATTTCAACATTAAATTAGCTTTGAATGTCTTATAAAAGCTGAAAACAAATTAAAAAGCTAGTGGTGTTATAAATATATTTCATTTTAATATCTTTGATTGAATCGGCGGTAACTTCGTGGAAACTCGTTTTCAATATAAAATTAATTTTGATAACTTTGTTATTCCACTTGTTACAGTTTATTCGTAAATGTGGCGATGGTCTGACGATGCTTCATAAAGAAGCGAAACACATGTCACATTCACTAACATAACAAGTGGAATAATAAAGATATCAAATTTCATTCACAATTTTCAAAAATAAATTAGGTGCTTTGATTGAGATGAATCAATTTATTGAAAGAAAATAAGAGGCTATTGTTTACGAATGCCACTGGTTCCCCGTTCTATTATACACAGTAAAATGTTTGTGAAATATTATAATAAGAAACAACTTTATCAACTATGATGTTTTACATTTTTTTTTACCTAAATTTTATCAAATACACGAATGTTTGTAAATAGGTGGCTTTTTTCTTAATTATAAATGTCGCCATAGAACATTTCACTCATCCTTAAAAGGAAGAAATGTAATGGTTCAATTTGACGTTACTACCAGGGCTGTGGAGGCGGAGTCGTAAAAAAGTGAAATTCGAAAAAAATGAAAAATATATTTAATGATCTATGTATGTATATTCAAACAAAATAGTCAAAAGTTTTGAGATTGTATGCTTGGCTGACTAATGTGTATCTGATGGAATACATATCGACTGTGGAAAGGAAAAAGGACGTAACCCTCAATTTTCCAAAACAGCTTTTTTTCGATAACCATAATGTATACAACTTTACACACGTTCTGTCAAAAGGATGGAGGCTGAAAACGCCGAATTGGTATCTAAATTTAGCTTTTTAGTTTGAAAAAGATGACCTTGTAAAAAATTACAACCAAGAAAAAACACTGAAATAAAAGTTTTTCCGAGACTATTTCTTTAATTAATATTAGGTTATGTCAATTTAACACCAGTTTAGAAGTATCCGTGCACTTAAAGGTTGTGTATAATTCATAATTTGCATATGTGACAAAATCATCAAAACACGTTTTTAGCGCCTCCTGTAAAATTTGATATGTGTGCGTTACGTCCTTTTTCCTTTCAACAGTCGATATATATTAATTAAAATAAAATTATTGAAAAAAAATCTCGGAATCGGAGTCGCAGTCAGAGTCGCAGTTGTTTTTATTTATTTTAAAGGTGGAGTCGGAGACGAGGTCGTCTTTTTTATTACACGACTCCACAGCTCTGGTTACTACATTTGGTGAATTTTTGCTTCCCTTCTCTACTCTCCGAGTTATTATTGACCGCGGCTCGGATCCAAATCGGTTCAGATTGGGCTGCTATAGCAGTCAACCGCGGTCAAAGGGTTAAGTAAAAGTACAAAATTTTCCAAATTGAAAAAATTTAGACAAGAGTACTCACAGTTACATAACAAGTAACGACTACCCGATTATAATTATTACAAAAAATATTGTGAAGTTGTTATCAATGCTCAATCGAGTTCCGGTTTTCGACCCATTCAGAGTTCGTCATCCAATTCATCTATGTATGATTATGACCTACAAATCAATTTACCTTTACACACGCAACAAAAAAATCGACATTGATTGAATACAAACTGTATCAATGACGTCGCTAAATCAAAAACAAATCAACACGATGACGAATGAACTGGTCGTTTCAGAACCACCCGAACTTAATGATGTTTCAATATACGTTTTATCAAAATAATTTAAAGAAGTGAGTGCGTAGTAGAATATTAATTGCTTATTTAAGTGCATTATCGGACCAATTACTTTTTCATTAATATAATATACACCAGATATCATGTTCAACCCGGAGACAGCTTTAAATGGATGCGATAGCTACACGAAAAAGGCCAAACTGAGAATTTAATGGCCATAATGAAAGTTAGCTTTCGTGTCACATAATATAAACCCGAATCGAAAAAAAAATGGTTATTTAGTCTTTATAAACTAGGCTAAAGGCTTAATTTCATCGATTATCAAATAAACGTTTTTGGTTGGAATCAGATTAATGTCATAAGTGTAAAAAATAATTTATTCAACACGGCTTAACTTAGTTTTCATCAATATTCAACAGCATAGCTTTGTAGCGCTAAATAATAGAAATACATTCTGAACTATAATTTGGTTTTTCAACATCTACACAAGAATTGTAGCCAAGAGTTTATTACAGCATGATGAAAAAACCTTTATTGTCTACAATCTACATCAGTGGTTCCCAAAGTGGTTCCTGTGGACCCCCAGGGGTCCGTGACAAATTAAAAATCATTTGGGGGTGCGTGGACAACGTCAGGGGGTCCGCGAAAGAATAAATATTTTAAAAAATCCTGACAGCTTTTTTTATTATTATCAAAATTTCAAATAAATAAAATGGTAACGATTATTACCAGGGCTTCGAGCCGGAACGTAATTGAAAACCGTTAAAACCATTATTTTTTGCCGTAACCTATCCCTACTACTCGTTGGAAAAGAGAGTTTGAGCGACTGACTAACAAACAGTTCTCGTAGAAAAACATCTGTTAAGATATCTCCATTAGAAGACCATTTGCTCCACATTGGAAGCAGGCATGGAAAAAAATACCATTCAAGTCACTAACTTTATTATTTCACTTGGGGGTTCACGGTCCGGTTTTTGCTATGAAAGGGGTCCACGAGCATAATAAGTTTGGGAATCACTGATCTACATCATAGTGTCGCAACCTTTTTAGGCCAGTGGCCTCTTTTGAATCTCGTATTTTTCCGTGGCCCCCATACCCGTACAAATAAGTTTTTCGAGACTTGAAAATTGATAGATTCCAACACATTTTTTAAATCTTTCCCATTGAACGGAATTCCCAAAAAAGAAAGACACGACCTTTTTTTAGCTCTTCCCAGAATTCCGAATTTTAAAAACTCCCAATATGAAACGACAGACAAGAGCCCTTTTTTAGATCCAGACCCAGATGGCTATTTTCAAAAACACAGGAATTTACGTATTCCCCAAAATGAAAAGACGTGTCTTATTTCCCAATCGAAGGCCAGGTGGTCACCGCATGTTTCAAGGGAGCTACAGAAAAAAAATATTTAGGGAGACCACAGCACAGTTTTACCCCCAACGGGCAAATATTCATAAGCTACCAGGTTCTTAAAATCGGGAAGCGAGAAAATATTTAGAAATTCCGGGAAAAGGTAAAAAAATAATACTCCAACTAAAATTGGTATTAAATCGGTTACATGAGTTAAAGAGATAGAGAGAGAGATCCAGTGACGTATAAAATGAAAGTGGTGTGTTTTCCCATTGAAAATGATTCGTTAGTATGATTGGCTAATAAGTACCATCATTGCTGGGATTAACCACACACTTGAGTTCAATTGAAAATTACATGACACTCACGTATTGAAACATTACTTTAGCAGAATGAGCCCTTCCAAAGCCCCCTATAGTAAAAGCCATGCTATGGAGCTGAAAACGGGTACTTTTTTCAGATAAGCGGGCCGGCGTCATAATTTTCAAAGTAATATCACATCATTATGAAGCCATTTGTTTCTGATATATTGTAGGAAATACATATTTATATTGTAATTATATATCTTTTCAATTACATATTTTCAAAATAAGAAAAAATCACATTTTCTAAGGTTTTTGAAGAAAAATCTCGGAGAACAAAAGCAAACAAAGAAGGCAAATCATTTAATTAAAATTATTTTTTTTACAATATTTCAATACAGAATATGAGATTGGATAGTTCATTAAAAAAATCAACGTCATTATTGGGATTTTAATCAATTAATAATTAATTTCAAAATTTATTTGTGCACACTGGTTCGTTACTCAATCTTTCCATAGGATTTCTCAAGTCATATCAGTAATCAAAAATCATTAAGTCAAACTAGGGTAGCACTTTTCGCTTCATTATTTTTTAAATATTATTATTGATTAAATCATCATTTACTTGGTATATTGCCATTATTATATGATAAGACGCAGCATTTATTTCATAATATCACAATAGGCGTCAAAATCGTATATAATATAATATGGATTCCGCTTGTTACTGTTGTTTTATGTTATTTATAATCAATATTTTATATAACTATGATATTTAATAGTGGGAAGTTAAATTTTATTTGTTTTACCACACATCTCATTTCTTGCCATTCGCTATATTTCTTACAATCATTACTTAATTTGCATATATGACCCGTCCGATGTATCGTAAATTGTAAATTAATAACACCAAAGAATCAGAGAATATCCATACAAGAAATCTTTCAAACATACATGTTATATTCAACGAAAAATAAGCTCATAAATTGGAATTTAGAGTTGATCTACGTATAACCGCCATACGATTTGTTAGGAGCGGCTGGGATTTAACGGCCCGGTCTTTTTTGCTGTGTTTTCTATGACACTGCTTGGAACTTAAGACTGCTATGGCCCTTCACAAGTGTGCGTACCATTATTTTACAAAAGAATAAATTTACAAAAACAACAAACACGGTTGGTACGACAGTATGTTTTTTTTTAATCTTTGTCCGCTCCCAATGTGAATTATATGGCCTCCTAGTGAAGGTATTTAAACAGTTTTTTTTTTCTACTAGAACTGTTTGTTACTCAACTGTTTAACCTCTCTTTTTTATCGAAGAGAGAAGGGATAAAAAATGTAGGGTTAGGAGTGGACAGGACTAGTGGTTAGATTACTGATCTCGCTACGCCCCGTTTTTTTAGGATTGAAAAGGTTAGAAGGATTTTTTTAAAATAAACAAATCATCATTCGATAGCTAGTATAAAATATTTTCCATTAAAATTTATTGAAGATTGAGAATATACATGCTTTATATTTTGAGCATTTTGATGTTAAAAGTTAAACAAGTTTAGTTTAAGAGAATTATTTTGTTGTCATTCTAGTTTCAACATAATATGTTACTTTATCAATAATAATGTGAAATTTTTTTGTGTTTTTTGGGCACCCAAACGCGCCAGAATCAAAACCGCCGAGACAAATCCACTAGTAGCAGTGGTTTCCAATAGACCCAAAAAAGACGACGAAAGAAAAGACAAAACCGCCGACAAAAAAGAAAACATATATATAAAACAATTGCTTATCGATGGAAATTTACATACTCACGATTAGGGCATCCAATCCCGGGATGCCGTTCAATTTTCTGATCCCGAAATTCCGGGATTGAGCTGGCCGCGATCCCGGGATTTCGGGATTGAGAAATTTTGAGCAAAACCCGAAAATTTACATGAAATTGGCAAATTCAAGATTTCAAATTCTTCGGTGAGCTAAAAAAAAAAACGAGTTTCTGTGAGAATCTGGGAAAAAGTATACCAAATCGGGAATTTCAAATTCCTCGGTGAGCTAAAAAAAAAACGCGATTCTGTGAAAATCGGGGAAAAAGTATAGCGGATTTTGCCATGCTTTGCATTTTATCACTTAGTCTTACTTTAATTTTTTTTGCAAAACTAAGGAAAATTTTTAATTTTTTTGCGGAAAAAACAAAATCCCTAATTTTGTATGAGATTCACTCCCCCAATTACACTACTCCAAATTACACGGTCCCGACTTTATTGTAAATGGGGGTTTTACTGTATTTCGAATTCAAAAGATTTCTGAAGGTTACCACAGAATATTAAAATTTCATTTTAAATAATTTATATTTTAATTTAACGTATCTTTATTTGTGTTTCTAAAATATAATATAATGTAAAAATAAAATTTATTTCGTTTTTAATTTGTAATGGTCTAGGGCAGACTTCTTTAGGCGGTTTTGGTTCCGGTGGTTTTGTCGGGACCCCGCTTTTTGTGTATCATAATAAAAGTTTGATGTTTTAACAATGAAATACAATATTTATATGTAATCATGCGCGTCACGGTGCCCCGTGTATTGAATAGTTACAATAAGCGGTCCAAGGGTTAAAAGAGCAATCGACTTATTCGAAAAGACGTGCATCTTCAATCCATTTAGACATGACTAACAACATTCAGTTAAACCATGTTATTTTATACCGGACGCAGTAAAAAAAATGTTAAGTTATTAATGCTATAATCTGTCTATCTTGAATTTTCGATGGATTTGACGGTAACTTTGTAAAAGTTAATTTTTAATACAAAATTAAATTTGATAATTTTGTTATTCTACTTGTTATATTATAAAACGTGTTACGTGTGCCGCAAAAACGACTCCCGGTAAATTGCTGGAATGCAATTGCTCGAATAACAAGATCCTCGAATAACCAATTCGTCGAACACATAATATTTTTGCTTTATGAATATTATTAACTTATTGACGCAGTTATTAATTAAAAAATAATTATAACCGCCATCTTGGATATTTACTAGATATTTTCTCCAGAATGTTTCATTTTAATACAATAATAATTATCCCAGTTACCACCGCTATCAAAAATACGTTATATTCCATATCTATAAACATTTTTACTATTCAGCGATTTTGGGCTCTCCTTATAAAACTTTTATAAAAATTTTCGAGCAATTTGTAATTCGAGCATTTGACGTTCGAGGAATTGGTTATTCGATGATCTTGTTATTCGAGCAATATCCATTCGAGCAATTGCATTCGAGCAATTTACCGGCTCCCCGCAAACACAGCCCTCTCAGATTTAGCGCTTGCTAAACTAAATAACTTTAACGAAATACAAAAGTAGTACAGAAATACAAAAGATTAAAAAATATTTAATCTTTTATATGGAAAAACGTTAACGAAGCAGATTTTAATCTCCTTCTTCAATAAGGATGGTACTATTATTGAGGTACCTCGTGCTTTTTTAATAATACCAATGAAAGTAATGAAGAGTATTGCAGATATTGTAGAGTTTTTAAACGAATTAAAATAAGCCAAAGTAATTATGATAAATTTTGTCTAAGTCAATTATTTTTGAGAATTACTCTATAGTACGAAACGATTGGTTCATAAATAAAATATTGTTAGTGACATGTCGCGTCGATTTGATTTCATGTAAATTATTCTGAATTCAAAACAAACAATAATAATATATTATCGCTTGCATTTGACTGAAGCGCCTAATATATAGGTTACAGGCAATTGTATCGTCTTTTTAAATTAGTCTGTTTTATCACCATCCTCAGGTGTGCGATAAAACCACCTGTAGATGTAGCACCTGGCTGACTGCGTCGGTAATGCAGATTCCGCCACAGCTGATGACACGCAAGCCAGACAGGTAGGTAAACTTTTTACGGTCAAAACTGTGCACAGGTACCTACTTAGCGGTTAGGGCCAAGTCTTGTATACCGGAGTTATAGTAAACTTGTGTGACAAAAAGTTAATATGTGGTGTTGACCTGTGTGAATTGTATGTGACAGCATTTTGACAGTGAACTTGTGCTATGGATTATTGCAGGAAGGCCCATAATACGTAAGTGAACCGACGCTAATTTAATTTGTAGTTTGCGGCGATTTGAAGCGGCGTAACCAACACGTAGCCCGTTTCGGGCAGGTTAATAGTGCTCGCCCATCCGTTGAAGTCGCTTCGTTGGCTTCTACCACCGTCCCCTTGAACTATCAAATCAAAAACCCAACATTGCTACCCTACATATGACGCAAATAATATAAAAACAAATTCACAACAAACACGTCAAGAAAGAAAACAATTCCCAATGCCTACAACGTAACTGTAAACTTTTAAATTATACCCACCTACTTTTGAATTAAATGCTTTGAAAATAATCAATAAATACATTAAATGAGTAATAAATATTTTGATTAAGATATACAATTTTCTTTTATGACTTTTAAAATAAATTTAAGAAGCTATATAAATAATTACTTATAAAGGTTTAAATACACACCCACATTTAAGATGAATGCAGATAATTTCTTTTTAATTAGTAAATTACAACACCAATAAAATTTTATATATTGAAGAATTTCGTATATTTAATTTGGTGTTTTATAAAATAAGCAGGTATTTATTCTGAAGAAGAGAATGTATCTGCCAAATATTTATTTACGTCTATTTTTCACATCGCCCGAGGATAAGAGAGCGAATATTTTCTAATATCCATTATTATAATTTACGAGAATAAGTCATGTACGTAAAACACTTGTGGTTATTTTTTTTATATTTAAAAGGAGGCTTCGAATTTTTATCTTCGTGTTTCGTCTATTATCATTTACCAGTCTTTGGTTGGTGTATTATTAATTTGTGTTTTTTTTCGTTGCTGTTGTGCCGCTCCGTTGAAAGTGGATCGTCTGCAGTCCGCTTCATTAAAATTGCTCTAGTCTTTAAAATGTACATAAATTAAATATCAAAAAATTATTGTTGTAGAAGAAATAATGGATGCGTGCTTATTGCAGCGGTTAAAAATATTATAAAGTTGGATTAATTTACAGTAATTCGTTTCATCGCCACGATTGCTAGATTCGAACGCGTTTTATAATAAACAATATAGCTAGTTTATTTACAATCGATTATTGTTGTTTTGTTATAAATACATTAACAACATAACAATTACTATCTAATCCATTCTATTTCATTTGTAAAATCCATGGCTCGAAACAATAAAACGATCAAATAAAAACAATGGATAACATGAAGATAAAAGAATGTGAATTTGAAATCAACAAATTTAATTACCTTTAACAAATAGCTACCAGCTATCTGATCAAACAGTATTTTATATATTTTTTAGTATTGAAGATTATAAACATTAGAACCACTTGAGTAATCCATTCAATAGTAAAATGTGTTTTTAATGTAAATTAAGTCTACGGTTTTCAAATTAAATTATAACTCAATAAAAGTAAGCTCTTAAGTTTAAAATTACACCATAAACAATTATTCCTGCTACGAATTAAACACTTTTTTAACACAAATCGACAAACATAATCGAACACAATCTTGCGGATATGTACGGTTAAATAAAGCAAGATTCAACTCTTTAAGTAAGATGTTTAAAATCTTGAAAATATTAATTACTATCACAGTAAACATATGCCTAGTCATTTCGTAAATTATTGTATTCATTTGGAAGATGGCTATCGTGTACATTAACATAGTATTTTAGATTTACTTTCCATATAGGAAAAACTTTCTTGCTGTCACATTTGATGAATTATCACCGAACGTGGCAACGTGAATATTTATAACATCAGTTATCAACGACTTCTTTTTGCAAAACCAGCATAAATTAATATTATCTTATGGTAAATTATAGCCTTTGAAACATTATTATTATTTCCTTTGAATTCGTGTCGATATTATAGAAAATTATATTACACATTTTATTTGAACCACAACCAGCTTATTGGGTAAGTTAGTCGGTTGTCAAAAAAGATTATTAACAACCACCAAAAAGCTAACAAGTTAATAATAATTTTATAGAACTAGAATACATTGTTACTTTTTACCTTATTACAATGGAGTTATGCCAAGCCAATTTCAATCAATGTACTTATATAATTTGGACTATTCATGTGTTTTCACTGTAAAATCATTTTTGTATATTAATCATTACATCAAATCAGTACACATGCCTGGCTCTCCACTTTTATACCCTGTATAAATATAATCATAAAACCTTTTCCAACAAACAAAAGTAAATATAATTCTTAAAACTACTCACCATTCCCATGGGCTAATCCTTTTTGCCAGCAATGGCTTTAAGCTCAATGATACATTTATTTCTTATATAAACACGAAACATTCATTTACTAAGCGTCGGTTCAAGTTCATCCGTGCACTTAAACGCTTGAAAATGCCGAATGGCGAAACCCGGGTCGTTAGTGACATAATTTGAACGATTCAAATAACTTTGTTAATGTATTTTTTTTTATAACAACAATTTATCATCCTGAAACATGATAAATTTGCTTTCTTACATTTTTTTTAAATTTTTGATTGCAATTAATTTATCAATTTGATAAATTACTTTAATGTCTCATTTTTAATACTTTCAACATTTAGATATATCAAATTACATAACTTTGTGTTCAAAGTTATCGATGAATCAGTAATTTAATTTAATAGATAGTTACGAGGCCTCAAGACAAGCGGTTTCGATTGGCAATCATAGAATTTTCTTGCCCCCTGGGTCACATGGTAATCATTGTAACAAGTTGTCCTTCATAAATATGTTGATTGAAGAGTTAGACGATGGGATTATCCTATAACTATACATTTAGCAACATTGTAAATTAAGAAATACCCACCGATTGACTGCTTTTATAAATCGAATGTAGAAAGAAAAAAAGGCGAAACCCTCAGTTTTTCAAAACAGCTTCTTTTCAATAATCACATTGTATACAACTTGACACACGTTCTGTCAAAAAGATGGAAGCTGAAAATCCCGAATTAGTATCTCAATTTAGTTTTTGAAAATTGCAACCAGGAAAAAGGACCTAAAAAAGGGTTTTCTTGAACAATTTATTAAATTAATATTAGGCTAAGTCAATATAAAACCAGTTTTATCAGTCACCGTGCACTTCAGGGTCGTGTTATATTTCATAATTTGCTCATTGCCTAAAATCATCAAAAAAACGTTTTTGTGTCTGTAAAATTTGATATGTGTGGGTTACGTCTTCTTCCTTTCCACAGTCGATATTATATAATAACGGAATTCCTAAAACATCTCTGGCTTAAATGACGTGATAGATATTCAATTGAGTGAATATTTTTGGCTGATTTATTTACAGTTAATTCACTGATGACAGCTAAATATGAACCTTACGGATTTTCACTCACACGTTATTTAAAATGATTTGGCATAGTTTGACCCGTAGATATTTAAATTCTTAACCAACGGGAAACTGACTATAATATTGGTAAACTAAAAACTATATGCTTCATTATACAACTATCAAATGTATATTTTTTGGCTTACGCCGCCATTCGGCATTTTTTACAATTTGATTGTGTGACTTCTGGAGCATAGGCTGCATCTGGTAGCTTGTTAAAACGGTTAACGATAATCGTGTTTTTCCTTCAAATTTAACACGTATTTACCTTAACATATTTCTCTGCGAGCGTTCATATTCATAGTTTCTTCATATCAATACCATAATAAGAAACAAGCTGAATCATCTTTAAATCAAAACGATGGCAAAAAAACATCCTACTGCAGGGATGGCGAACCTTTTTGGGTCCGCTTGCCAAAAATCCTCAAATATTATTTCTTGAATGTGTGGCGCGCCCAATCAGTAAAAATAATAACAAAATAGAAAAAATAAAAAATGTTTTTTTTTTCTGAATTTTATTTACAATCTTAAAAACTACAATTAAAGCAACAACAACATTTGAAAACTAATAAACGGAATCAATCAATAATTCATAGATTATTTAACCATTTTTTATTTTTTTATTTTGAACTTGGAAATCGTTTGCGTGCCATCCAAATTCTCAAACGTGCCACCTCGGGCACGCGTGCCACAGGTTCGCCATCCCTGTCCGAGTGTATGAGAGTTTTTATTACTAGTCTATCGATACACAGGTAATCCAATGATCCATAAGATACATACATGTTCGTTGGGGATTCGAGCTCGGTCTTTATTAATACGCAAACAATAAACAATTATAAAGAAGTCATTTACGACAGCCAAAATATCTATCTCTTTGGTGGAATTTAAAGGACATTTTTTTCCCATGTCCGCTCCCAATGTGGACCATATGGACTCCTAATGGAGTTTATCTCAATAGAAATGTTTCTACGAGAACTGCTTGAGCTTCTCTTTTTCCAAAGAGAGTAAGGATATAAGGATATGGGCTAGGACAGGACTAGTGGTTAGCTAATCGCTCTTGATACGCCTCGTTCATAGGATAGGATGGGTGGGAAGGTGGAATTCAAGACATCGCATACATATCCATGTCTTCGAACAGAAATTCATAAATCAATTTACAAATCAATTTATAAAACTGCAAAGGACATAACTGTATAGAACAAAAAATGTGATAAATAATGTTTACATCAAACCTCATGTTGTCGCAGATAAATATTGAAAGCAAGTCAATTTAAAATGAATTTATTTAGATGAAATTTTAACATTTATGTAAAAATGACATTATATCTCAAAACAAACTATAATATAAATTACAAAAATAAAATCCTCTTTTGTACTAATTCCACATTTATTTATTCAATATGATCAGTACCGAGGCGAGGTTATTTGGCGCCCTAGGCAACGGTTATTGGCGCGCCCCCTTTTTAACAAACTGTGGAATGTTTTTTTTATATGCATGTCCGCTCTCAATGTGAATCATATGGCCTCCTAATGAAGGTATCTCGAAAGACGTTTTTTACGAGAACTGCTTGTTAGTCAGTGCCTCAACCTACCCTTTTCGAACTATATAGAATTCGATACATAATTATAACGAATAGATTCAAGTATAAACAATAATTGGTATTGAATATAAAAATAATTTGATTACTCAATTTATGTGCCCCTTAATGATTTCGCCCTAGGCGATTGCCTATTTCGCCTGTATGGCAGCGCCGGCTCTGAATATGATCAATGCCTGTTGCAATCATGGCAAGCATTTTCAACTGATACATAAAACGCCTAAATTCATTTCTATATTGAAACAATTCAAACTTGCAAACCCGGCTTGTTCCCAAATGGTTTCATTTTATAAAACAATATACATTTAAAAAGTATTTTTTAGTTTTAAATAATTAAGAAATGATATTTTGTATTTTACCAAGCCAGCTTAGAGTCTTCTTTCTAATCATGATTTTAGAATGTATTTGTATTAACTATATTATTATACATTCACGGTTCATATTTCACCAATTTATAACAAGCCGGGTTTGCAAGTAATAGCCTCATATATTCTTATCAGTCGAAAACGTTTGTCATGCTCGAAACCGGTCATGATCATATTAAATCAATAAATTTGGAATTAGTTTAAAAGAGTGTTATATTTTTTTTAATATAATGCCTTTCAATCAAGTATGGGCAGTGAACACTTAAAAAGCGATATTATATATATTTATATATATTTACGATAAGTTACTAGCAACGATCGTAAAAAAAAGATTTTTTGTGTATTTGTAAATTTACATATTCCCCCTACTTAGACCTGACTATGCGTCACTGGGCACAGCGAATGGTGCGGAGTTAACTGCGATCAGAAACAGCCAACGACCAATACGCAGGAACTCGTTTTAACGGTTCAAGCAGGAATGGAAGGAAAACGTGAGGCATTTTGGATTAAGGCTTTAGCGCTGACCGTTGAATGTCAAAACAAAGTGTGGGAGTTGATTTTTTAATTGATTTTATAATGTGTTTAATTTGATCTTTATTCGTGACATTAACCGTTACGGCCGTCGACTAGATTAATTATAATTAAACTATTGACTCTACTTTGGCGTTATCCTTAATCACAACTAAAACAGCTTCGGCCAGCTGCGTGGTCGAGTGTCAACGTCGTTGGTTCAAAACACAAGTCACGGGCTCGAATCGCAATACGGAGAATTTTTATAGATTGATTTTTCCAGTGCGTGGAGTCGTTTAAAAAAAAAGACGACTCCGAGACTTTTTTTCAATAACTTCATTTTAACTTATATATATATATATATATTTATTTCATCAGATTACCTTTAGTCAGCCAAGCATGAAACGTCAACTGTTTGTAGTATTTTGTTTGAAAACACATCATTAAATATATTTTTCAATCAATTTATAGGAATCTGTTTGAAGTCATGGACGTATGTGATATCGTGAATTCTCCTTCCACTCTTCCCATCCTAAAAAAAATAGGGCATAGCGAGAGTTATTTGCTAAACACTAGTCCTGTCTTTGTTCTATAATTTTATCCCTACTCTCTGAGAGAGGTTGAGCAACTGACTAACAAGCAGTTCTCGTAAAAACTCTTCTGTTGAGATAAGTTCCATACGCTCAACATTTGTAGGGGAAATGGTAAAACCAGCATTGAACGATTTTACATTGTAAGACATTGTATGCATTAATGTAGAAATACAATTTCACGTTTATTCTTCCTTCACGGAAATTATGTTGAAGGTATTAAAATAAGGCATGTTTTGGTGAAATTTCGGTGATTCATTTACGATTGTAAAATTCGATGGAATTCTTTTTATCTTGCCAAAAAAACACCGGTAAATGTGTCAAGTCCATGTCACAGTGGTCAACGTCGTTGGCTTCCATGCTAGACTTCATGGGCTCGAATCCCAGTACGAACAGCATTTTCTCAACCGAATGCATACATGTTTGTGATATAAAAAAGTTCCTTCCCCCCATTTCAATCCTTAAATAATGTGGTGTAGGAAGAGTGATAAGCCAACCACTAGTCTTGTCTACCCTATCCTTTCTATACCTACTACTCTTTTCGAAAAAGGAGAGGTCGAGCGACTGAGTAACAAACTCAAACTCTGTTTATATACTTCCATAAGGAAACCGTATGCTCTACATTGAAAGGCCGAGCTGAATGGAGAATAATTAAGATGCCCAATGTTTACCTCGGACTATAGTACTTAAAGACGAGAAGAAGAAAAACACGGACGAAAACACAATCTCAAGAAAATTCACACTAAGCCAATATCATAGAAATTTTTAGACGTTCACAGCTTGCATTAAAATAATTATTAATTTTGTAAGACTTTGTTATTACTACATTTTTCGAATACATTACAAAATTTGTTCTGAAGAGTTTTAAATTTGAATCGTTCAAATGATCTATATTCACACAAGTTTTGTCACTAGCGAAACGGATTTCGCCTTTCAGGATATTCTGGCGTTCAAGTGCATGGATGAACTTGAAGCGAGTAATGTTTTATTATTCTTTTCAATCGGTTCCATTTCAGGCGAAACCAGGGTCGTTAGTGACAGAACTTGTGTGAATTAACATATTAATAAAAACACAATAATCCTTTGTACTTCATTCCACTTTATTTAATATGTCAGGACCGGTTTCGCTCATTGCGAGCATTGTCAACTGATAAGAAATATAATTTAACAATGCTATTTATACAAAATTGAAAAGTTATACACAACAATTGGCATTGAAAAGAAATTGCCAATTACATTAAAGTGATTCTAAAATAACACAAAATTAAAATTTTCAACACATCTAACATATAATTAAAAAGTCATCCCAGATTAATAAATTCAGAATGGCGATTGAAAGTAATTACAAACATAATTAAAATTTGGGAAAGTTTCGACAAAGTGATATATAATATAATGCCTTTCCACCAAATATTGACAGTGAACGCCCTAAAAATGATGAATTAACATAATTTGAACGATTCAAATTTAATGTTGAAATTCCACCAAGCACTTTCAATAGAAATCTTAAATTACTCAAGAGTTTTAATACAGAAATATAAATTATCGAATGAACTTTATTTTTTCTGAACAATCATATTTATAATTTAAGATTTCGACTGAAGGTGCTTGGTGGAATTTCCATATTAAATTTGAATTTTTCAAACTATGCACATTCTCACAGATTTTGTCAGTTCAAGTTTATCCGTGCACTTGAACGCATGAAGATGCCGAAAGGCGAAACCTGGGTCGTTAGTGACAAAATCTGTGAGAATGTACATAGTTTGAACAATTCAAATCATATTTATACTTCCCTCAGTTAAGCATGTCAAAAAAGCGAATCTCCGATGAATGAAACTCTTACATTACTTTGCCTAATATATTTAAGAGAACAATACGTAGACAAGATGTAATACCTAATAACAACGAAATTCAGTTAATTAAAATTATCATATGGTATACTGTCTTAAAAAATACAGCTAGAATATACACAAGTGCTTTTACTTCAATCGATAATGAATATTTTGTAACCTAATAAATATATATTATAAAAATCAAGGTTGAAGGGACATGCGCAAACAATTTTTCCTGGTTTTATCTCATCTGACTAAAATTTAGATACGATAAATCTGCTTAACAAGGCAGTGTGCAAGGCCTGGAATTATATAATGTTAATATTGAAGCTTTGAGCACATTTCGCTTGCTGCGAATTCGTGCTAATTCCTACGATCAATGCATTCCTTTTTGTCAATTTGTTTTATTATTATCATTGTATACGTGCAGCAGGGGCAGGGATTACAATACACGTATTACTGAAACCGGGAAAAGTCTGTTTGAAAATGAAAAATACTGGAATTTCGGTATGAAGACTGGCAACGGTACAACTGTGGGTGTATTTTCAAAGTTAACTTCTTCAATAAAAAACTGTTTATGGTATTTATGTTAAATATTTGTTTTTATTACTATTACAAAATTTTACTTAAACCAATAAGCTATTGTGAATTGAATTGGCTGTTTAAACTGTAAAAAAACCATTTATAAAGTATTCTAAATGTTATCGTGAAGTAACATTACTCTGCAATTTTGAATTTTAATCAAAATCTATTTCAGAAGATAAAATTTGTTCAAGGAAATTTACCACTAAAAATCATTGTTATTTTTAAAAAATTATATATTGAATATCGACTGTGGAAAGGAACGTAACCCACACATATAAAATTTTACAGGAGGCGCTAAAAACGTGTTTTGATGATTTTGTGACATGTTCAAGTTATGAATTATACACAACGTTGAAGTGCACAGAGACATATAAAATGGTGTTTAATTGACATAATCTTATATTATTTCAAGAACTTTTATAGGAAAAACCTTTATTACAGTCTTTTTTATTGGTTTTAATTTTTTACAAGGTCATCTTTTTCAAACTTAAAAGCTAAATTTAGATATTAATTCGGCATTTTCAGCATGTACTCTTTTGATAGAACGTGTATCAAGTTTGATACATTGTGATTATCGAAAAAAACCTGTTTTGAAAAACCTGTGGGTTACGTCCTTTTTCCTTTCCACAGTCGATATATATTTAGCTCAACTGACATTCGTAACTGAATGGCTTGCAAGTATTAAACGACAGGACGCTATTGTAAATGCACTTTTCCCATTGGTTGATTTGAAATAAAAAAAAATTCTACTAGATTACATGCTTCCAGATTCGTGTATACAAAAAATACTATTTCGAAATTTTGCATTCATAACTTATTTTCGTCATGAAGTTGAAATAAATTCACTTTGAAAATATCCCCCTTTAATGAATAATTTACTGTTCTCTTAGAAAACATTGAAAATGAAAGAATTTTTTCTGCAGTGGATTTTTTCTGCAGATTCTGTACGATCCAGATTGACAGATTCAACGATGGTTGAAGTCTACGACTGCTTGTTAGTTCTGATATATTTTTATAATACCGGTATTGATGCAATAAACTCGTCCGATATTGCAATCCCTACGAGCGGTGAGATAATAAATCGTGAAAATTGCTGATTGCTAACACTAACAATTAATGAATATGTTTTTCTAGCGAATCAATAACGTCAGATATAAAAATAAATCCGGTAAATATGCCATATGTGCTAACAGTCCATATTATTATAAATTACAGTTACGCGTATGTACTGGTTACTGTTGTTATGGTACTATTTGTGAAATCTGACCGATGTCTATATATTTAAATAACTTATAATGAATATATACCAATCAAGTTATGGACTAAAAGCATTTTTTACCCTTAAATGCGTAGACGACTATGAAAAGTACAAACTTTTATTTTCTCTTTTTCGAAAAACAAAAATCGATTTCAACTTTTATTCTTATACCCAATTGTAAAATACATATTTACTCTTTATATTGTTTCAATAGATGTCTTGTGTAGACAAGACAATTTTGCACGTGTAGACGTGCAAAACCATTATCACCTTCATTCAAACAGAGCAAGCTGGAGTTTTGGTGGCTATTGATTTTCGACTGTTTTTTTTTTACAATTTTTACAATAAAAAAAACATGGTTCATCATAAAAGCATTAAGTAGTTTAATTGTGTATTCTAGAAGTCAATTTCATCATAATAATTGTGGCCTTTTTATATATACTGTATGAAAAAAATCATGTCTTATGCCACTAATGCCTAGGTAATTTTCAAAAGTTTTTGGATAAAACAATATATAAAAAACACTATTGAATTTTTTTTAAAATAATGTTTTCTGCAATCAAATCCACCCATTCTATATTATTTTTATTATTATTATTATTTTAAAGTAGAAAATCATGCATTTATGGCTTGGACTATTGCAAAAGGAGGCGCGAACATTCCAAAATATTTATCAACCATTTAAAACGTATCTTTATTACTATATGAAATAAAGAATGGGGAGGCGCGAAGATATTTTTTTCTTCAAAGGGAGGCGTAGTAACATAAAGGTTGGATACCACTGATTTAAGGAATAAAAATAAAAAATATATAGTTAGTTGTTAAATATGTCAAATACTTCTTCGGGGACAACGGTTTCCCCTTCTGGCTATTTCCAAAGCTTACCGAACTTGCTCAACAGAATGTTTTCCTGTAATGTTAGGGCTTACTCGATTGGATCTAGAGGTCCAAAGACGAGCTGCAATTCATCACCTTTTGCACGGGAAACCAGCGCAAATTGGTCGCACAACTCTTCACCCATTGGTTTCACAGGATTTTTTAAAAGTTAAAGTGAAAAAACTCTGCTCACTAACCGTTTTAACTATTTGGCAAAGTCGATGGTCAAAGTCCCTTCGCGGTAGAATTACCTATTTATTTTTCCCAGATATTGCTTTTCGTCAGAATGCAACCTGGCTCTCTCCGGATCACTGGACTTCACAATTTATCACCGGACACGGTGCATTTAATGCCAAGTTACATAAATTTAAAATCAAACTTAGCCCACACTGCCCTTGTGGTGACAGTAATCAAGATTCAGAGCATATTCTCTGGAATTGTCCGATTATTTCAGTAGAAAGAAGCATATTGTTTTTGTCATGTAGAAATAATCGTGATGGCATCATGTCGGGCATTCAGATCTAGTCTCGTCTTCAGAAAATTTCTGTCACTTCAAGAAATCTGCTACTTCTTTTGGAGAAAAAGTTTACCTTCCCTGTCCCTCACCATTCAATCCTTAATCACATCTGTCTCAAAATTAAAAGCTGTTTATTAGTCCCATTAACTATCATTCTTGCTTATTATTATTTAATTGTTTTTACTTGTAATTACTACCAATTCTTTGCGTTTAATTAACCTTTATTAATATCTATATATTTGTAATTATTATTTATTGTTGCCTTTCAAATTGTACCTAAATAAAATGTATCTTAACTGTATCATTGAGGAGATATCATCTTCGGTGTGATGCAGAAAAGAAAAGAAAAAAGTTTATCGAATAAAAAAAAAAAAAGTTAGTTGTTAAATGTCTTTCTTCGATGGGGGAAAGATAAAATACTAGGGACATAATACATGGTTACATTTTTTTGGATATACCCGGCAATATTGACAGTTTGCGTCAAATAAAAAATCTTGTTTTGAGATAATCGACTTTTCCGATCAACATAAAGCGAAGAAAATACAAGTTGTAAATTTATTTTCGTTTCAATACCTCCCTCTACGATTTTGATAAAAAAAATCGTTTGTTAAAATGATCTTTTCGCAGTGCCCGTTTTTCAATCAATACATTATTGATCGAAAATTAAATCGAGGCAGAGGTTAGTTGTTGCGATTTGACTGTTCGTCCGAATTCTTGATCGAATGTAGGTACTACGTGTCTGAAATTTTTAATCATACGTAAAGCGTCCGAATAAATTTCTTTACATTGTTTTCATTGATCCGAGGAACAATTTACGTGGGACGTGATGTAACATTGGCGACTGGAATTTATGTAGTAGAATTTCATTACAATAACATTGACCGTCTTATTTGGCACAATTCAACCCAATTTTGCCGTCGCAGGGTTGATTGAAATTCGACAATTTTAATAAGCCGAGAGATTTTCATACGCGTGAATATTTAAGATGGACTCTGGTATCAAATTATAATCACATTTTAACAAAATAAGACAAATTGTTATCTTTGATTCGAGGATTAACACAGTTTTGTCAGCGTTGTAATTTTTCTCTCATAATCAATTGTGGATATTGCACGTCGTTCCGCAGTATTCTTTCATCATATTCACTACTTATGTGGAGCTTGGTGAACAGATTTTTCCGAACACGAATTCTCCATACAAGAATACTTCGTGCACCCACTCTTCCGAACATAGAACATTCATATAATCAAAAATATAGGCCCTATTACAGTACTGCACAATTTTGCTTAATTAATAAGCTAAAATACGTATTACATGATAAAATTTTCATATACATTAAAACTAAATATTTTGCTTGTTTGTTATTCTGAAACATATTTGGCATAATTGCCATTACACATAATAAAACAATGATTTTTATAATTAAAATATTTGAATGTACGGAGTATTCTATGTACGGAAGGTTCTGTGTTTGGAAGAGTCGGTCTACGGATAATTCATGTTCAGAAGAATCACCGAACCGTGGAGCATATGACCGCCACGTGGCACTTCCACCTTTCCCTGTCTCCCGCCAATTACTTTTCTTCCTCCCATGACATGCCAGCATCCCTAATTTCTGAGTACTTTCTATTGATAGTACCTAACACCCAAGAAGCTGGAATCCTACTGGTCGAAAAAGGAGGCAGTCAGTTCCAACGTCTCTCCATGACCACTGACGTGACAGGGTGCTGTCTTGCGCGTTTCCATTATCTTAGAGTTTCTCAAAATCAAACCACCTCACCCTTATTATCCGACATAAGCAACTATTCTCGATGCTCAATATAATGCAAATGGCATTTGATATTCCGCATTGAATTAAATGACCCACAAACGCAGAGTCGTAACATTAATACTACTCGGTGTCTGGCTATCATACATGTCTGTAAAGAAATGGTTTTTATTTCTGCCTTAGCAATCAGCGTCATATTCCACCCGTCAGCAGAATCAGGAAGGTCGAAATATACCCTGGCATTTTTTATGACTGCACACGCGCATATTATACAATATGTATTGCAGATTCATGGTTTTAAAATTTTATAACAAAAAAATAATATATAACAGCGAAATAATCTAACTGAATTTAAATATATCATGTTATAAGATAGCTATAGATTTGTTTAGTCAATCATATTTCTCTCATTCAAATTCAACTCACTGTTCAAATATGATTATCTTTGATTGTTATCATTGTTTAAACCTGTTTAAAATTAACTGTGTCAAACCAGTTTTCAGTTTTCATAGAATTTGTAAAAAGTTACGATTAATCAAAAAAATAATAAAGTGAATATTTGGATGTGGCATACTAATTCAATCTGTTATTTATCATAATATAACCTCAATACTACACATAAATAACTTGATTTTCAATATGTTTGAGATACTATTGAACTACTACTGTCAGTTGTTTAGCAAAGGATGTGTTTAAAAATATATCTACACAATTTCCCTTTTCTGGATTAGAGACCAACTAACCATTGCGGCCGCTAATAACTGAATTTTATTTCAAGTGTGCAGTTGGATTTTTAAAAAAGTGAAATCATTCTATTCGCGATGAATACTTGTTTTTTTTTATCTCGACGTCACAAAATTTACTAAAAATCGTTTGTGACGTAGATACATATATAAAATACAGTCATAAAAAAGTCATTCGCGTAGGCGTGTACCCTAACAAGAAAAAAAAACAATAGAACAAAAAACTTCAACCAATCGTAATCAAATAAAACAAAAAATGGAACAATCTCTTTTAAAGAAGACAGGCGAAAAACAAAAGCGTTCTTCCAAATGACAATGAAGCAGTTATAGAAAATTGCTTTTAAGTGTCAAATTTTCCCACCTTTCTTTATAATTTTAAAATACATAAATCCGTGAGTAAGTATGTTCAGCGATTTTTTTATCAAATTATAAAACGTATCAAACGGTATACTACAAATGTTATGCCGATCTTTATTGTGTCTTATCAACAGTATAATAAATATTACTATATTTTCGTGAATTAAATATTACAAAAAAAAAAACCACTCATACGTAGTAAGGAGTTTTTTCACATATGATATTTCACCATTACTGTGTCGAAAATAAAAGTTATATATTACCAATATACAAGATATTTAAAAAAAAAGTTTGGCATTACATTTAATGTTTAAAAGTTGAAAGATTATAAGAGAAAAACTCGATGAGAATTTGTTGTCAGACATCAAAAACATTCACGGCTTAGTCTCAAATTTGAATTGAACAAAATATAAATTTGACCTTACCGGGAATCGAACCCAGACCCGCCTGGTCCAGTGGAGGGGACCCTACAGCCTCTTGGCTACTCTGATGCGGCCTTTTGACTTGATCAAAATATTCACTTTGATCAAAAAATTATACGCAAGCGTTTGGAAAAACAGCGTAATTAATCCATTATATAATCGACAGTCGAAAAAAAAGGAGGTGGGGGGGGGGTGTCAACGTTTTCTTTAATGCGGCCTTATGTTGAATCAGATAAATGAATGTGGCCTTTAGAAATGAAAAGGTTTCCCACCCCTGAACTAGACTAAAATATATGATATTCATTCACTAATGCAATCATTTTTATCAACAAACAAAAAGTATTATAACACACCATTTTTAACAAGGTTAATGGCAACTGTAAGCTTGGGATAGGGCTTGTTTTATGTTGGAAGGCTGCATTCAAAAATCTTGAGACATTTTATTCGTAAATTATTTAGTAGTAAAAAGTGGTAATCAGTCAAAAAACCGCAAGTAATGACATTCTCTAAAATATTTTATTATCTTATGTTCTATATAAAAACAATTCATAGCATAGGTCGTCAAATCACACTGCACCGCATGTACGCAACAAAGTCAGTATATAAAGAAAAGGAAAAACTTGATACTGGTTTAAATTAATCGAAACTGGGAAACTTTCACACAATTCCAAATCCAATGACATTTCAATCACCAAAGCAAACAGTTGAATATTATCGAAAGTGGCAATTAATAAAGCATCGTTACTAAAAGGTGAGCTGTTAAAAGAATCAAATACCGTACAATTAATATATTGTTATTGTTTGCTAATTGACTTGAAAATAAACAGTCGTCTGAAGTTGCTTGATAGATTTTTAATCATTCAAATTTTGTACATTTCCATACGTTTTGTCACTAACAACCCGGGCTTCGTCTTTCGGCATCTTCAGTCATCTAAGTGCTCGAATGAACTTGAACTGACGCTTGACGTTAAAATGTACAAAATCTGAATGATTCACATTGAAATGCGGTAAAAAATTATCAAAGTATTTTGTTCTACATTTTTTTTATAAAGTTATTTTATAGCTATTTCACATAAAAAGTGTATAAATAAATACTTTTATATTTTTTACCGCATTACAATGGAGTTCTTCAAAGTAAATGCCAATTCAATTAATAAATTCACATTTAAGTTATATGAACATCTGTCCGTTTGCAATTTGCACAATGCTACATTATTTCATATTTATGCATAGAATATCATTTTTTCCAAAAAAAAATGATTTTACCGAGCGTTAATCACCTTACTAATTGTTTGTTTTATTGCAATATAATTGCTTTTGCATTATCAATAAATAATTACATTGTAAACGGGATAGGCAACCCTCCATTCCCATTTTTATTGACCTCTCCAAGCACGAGTAATTAATTGGTAAATTTTCATATTTTTATCTGTATCTAGCCACCTACCTTCCTGCGTTCAGTAGAGCTAAAAAATGCCGACCTCCATTTTACTTTATTAGTAAATAACCTGTTAGTTAATCTGTTAATCTGAAAACGCTTCTCAAACAAGGGAAACACGTGTAACAATTTACTACCACAATCAGTAGAATACCTTAGTTATTGAATAATTTAAAAAAACATACTAAAATACCTTCGTAACCCGCCACGATACATCGTTTCAATGACCTATTCATTATTTTGTTGCAAACAGCATTCACTTCTCGTTGATTGGCGTATTAAATTTTGATTCCAGTTTCAAAAAGCCTACGCAAATAGATCGACCGTACGAACTTGACATTCAAAAATCGTGTTGCCAGTTTCGTAAGGAGAATAAATTTGTTGCGAAAAAGTTGTAAATTTTGCCGCCAGGCGTGTGCACAATACAAACACAAATTTTGTTTGCCAAACAACTTGACAGATAGCGCATGAAAATATCAATGTACCGACATATGTATTGGGTGCTCAATATACTTATTTCACTGAGAAAACTTTCTTTTGTCATTTGATGTGGATTGTAAATCATGTGAATTACATTTTTAAATTTATTTTTTATATATATTTATAATTTGAATTTAGAAAAGAAATATGACGTAATCCACACAGAACAAATTTTACAAGTAGCACAAAAAAAGTTTTTTTTTTTTAAATATTTTGGTGTTTCATTAATTCAATAATTCTTTTTTCCTGGTCGCAATTTTCAGATGTCCTTCTTTTTTCGAACTTTAAAACTAATTCGAAATTTGCACCCTTCTGGTAGATCGTGCATTAGGTTGTATACATTGTGATTATCAATGTGGGTTACGTCTTATTGCCCTCCAACGGTCGAATTATAGGAATCCATTTTGAAGTTTTTAATGTTATAAAAACGATTTCAATTTACTAAATTGTATTTGGTTAAATTTATAGATTTCTGTTCGAAGGCATAGATGTTTGTGATGTCCCTCCCACCATTATCGATTCTTTAACAATTGGGCGTAGCGAGAGGTATTAGTTAACCACTAGTCCTGTCTTAGCCTTATCCTTATGTTCCTACTACTCTTTTTGAAAAAAAGAGGTTGAATTACAAACAGTTCTCGTAGAAAAACTTCTGTTAAAATAACTCCATTAGGAGGCCATATGATCCACATAAGAAACGGACATGGATAAAAACAATATTTCAAAATAACCAACAACTTCACGAGACGAATAAAAATGTTTTGCATTAGTTTTTTTAAAAAATAATACTGCTAGAAAATTGTCGTTTAACTAATTTAGCAAATTCTGGTTTTTGCAACAACGTCGTTACTAAAAGGTGAGCTGTTAAAAGAATCAAATACCGTACAATTAATATATTGTTGTAATAGAAACGTTGACACCCCCCCCCCCCTCCACCTTCTTTTTTTTGACTGTCGATTATATAATGGATTAATTACGCTGTTTTTCCAAACGCTTGCGTACAATTTTTTGATCAAAGTGAATATTTTGATCAAGTCAAAAGGCCGCATCAGAGTAGCCAAGAGGCTGCAGGGTCTCCTCCACTGTTAAATTCCAAATTTATATTTTGTGCAATTCAAATTTGAGACTAAGCCGTGAATGTTTGTGATGTCTGACAACAAATTCTCAAGTGACAAGACAGTTTTATTTTCAGAAATGCAAAATTTTACAAAGATTACTCGTGGGTCGCACAAAAATACTAGTCAATTCGTTGTTTGTCTAGGCCTAGCACAAAATGTTTCTTCTTTTGATAACAAAGTCCAAAGACGAAGTTTCAATATTCTTTAAATGACACACTGTAAATAAATGTCAAGGAGAATATAAATGACAACTCACAAGTTCATAATTACTTCATTTTTATTTTTGGAAAAATGACGAAAACATCGTGATAAACATAAGTAGTTTTTACTGTAATTCTGTAATCTACTTAAATTTTTAAGTACCATTTCATTGTTGCGGCACGCTCGCAAGAATTTGCGTATTTAATTGAGTATGGACTATCAAACGAATGATAAAAAATCCATTTTGTTTGATATCTTTCTCAAAACAAATTATCCCAAATACGTTACATTGAATCATAATGCATTATGATAAGCACATTGCTTGTTTATCTAAAAATAAATATTTGGAAACATTTTAATACTGTTGATTATATGATAATGTATTGATAACGTATTGTAAATCCCTGATAGTTTTATACAAATATAAATGTAATCAATAATTGTGTACTAGCTCTGCTGTTCGAAAGTATTTCATACGGGATCATGGGCCATCTCAATGTACAGCCATCCATTTGTGGATACAGCGATCGCAAGCAATGCTGATCGTTTGACAGATCTGTCTGCATTCTATACTTTATTATACATGGTCTGCACTGACCTTAACTTAAAACACGACATTAATTATTTGTTAGGCTTAGTAGCATGCAGTGGCGCCACTTTTGACCCTGGCGATACACATGTTCTTTAAAATTACTCGAAGTGACTAGTTTTTTTTTGAGTCTGACTCCACAACTTCGACACCATGGTCTTAAAATAATATTAATTCAATTACTACATTTTTTTTACTATTCCTCATTAGGAAATATGTCTTTCAAAACTAAATACACACACAGCAAAGTTATTTTGAAATAAAGCTAAATTTAGACAGAAGGCAATTAATGACTATTAAAATACTTTTTCATCTCGTTTAATTAAAAACCAATGCGGTTTCAAGTAGAAACATTAACCTCTTCCCGGTCACGCCCGAGTATACTCGGGTATTTAAAGTCGTCAAAATGTACATCACAAGAAAACTCGGACAAATTCCACAAAAAAAAAACAATGAATTCTTTCACTAAATATGCATGTTTTACAAATATAACACATGTGTTTGGTGTTAAGCATAATAAGAAATATGTGATCTTTTTAGAACATCTGCTTAAATCAATTGGACCGGCAAGTGGTTTTAAGGCTTTAAACTAAATTTGAATCGTTCAAATTTTGAACATTCATACAAGTTTTGTCACTTACGACCCATATTTCGCCGTTCAAGTGCATGTATGAACGTGAACACGTTCAACGCATTCACGAACAAACAAACACGTTAAAATGTATCCAAAAACGCTTGAAGATGCCGAAAGACGAAACCCGAGTCGTTAGTGACATAACTTATAAAAATGTACACAATTTAAATGATTCAAATTTAATATTTAAATTCTACCAAGCACCTTCAATCTTAAATTTTAAATTAAATAATAAAAAAAACGGAAACAAATTAAATGGTCAGAATTAAAATCAATTTTTGGTCAGAATAAAAATATGAACGTCCAGAATAAAAATATATATGGTCAGAACATTTTATAACAGTTTTGGTTAAGTTAGGTTAGGTTTTTTTAAAAAATCATTTAAATTATGACTATTTATTCTGACTGATATATTATGACCATTTAATATAAATTCAGACCGGAAAAATACGAGCCAAAAAAAACTATTCATTCTAATAATTTAAAACCGGCTTTTAAATTTCGCAAATTTAACTAACAACCAGTTTTTCAAAACTGACAAGCCTTATATTATGTAACTGCTGATTATTTCAAATATAATCATTAATTTATCACAACAGATAAAAGAACAAAAAATCTCAACCAGCTTAGTGTTTTCTGGTGTCATCTTAGTAGGTTTATTTATATGCACTTCTAAAATGGATTATAGTTTATGTCGGCATCATGAACAGCAAACAATATTATTTTCTTTTTAATATTTGCTCGCAAGGTGAACGCCCGGCCTTTTGACGTTTTTCTACCGTTCAACGTTCACAAGTCACCCGCAAAGATGCTGCTACTATTATTCACCAATGGCGTGCGTTGCCGGGTCAATGCCAATATCATTTTAAAAAATCGAACGATTTAAAATTTATACTAGATTTAAGCAATCATTGCCCGCTATTGCAAAATATTGATGTATAAATGCGAAAATTCACATAATTATTGTTATATTTATTTTTGTGTACTAAAAAAGTGACTACATTTTTAACGTATGTTTAAAAAATATAAAGAGTTTATCATTACGCCACTAACAATTTTGCATTAGAATTTTTGCGTTTAACAACAGAGAGGCAAAATAGTAAAGTAACGGTTCAAAAAATAAAATGCTCATTTGTACTGATTTCACGTTTATTTTATATGATCAGGACCGGTTTCGCTCGTAATGAGAATTATCAACTGTTAATGATACTTAAGTTGATAATGATCGTCATGAGTAAAACCGATTATGTTCATATACAATTAAAAATAGAATTGGTACAAATAAATGTATTATATAATGCCTTTCCACCAAGTACAGGCGGACCTCCACTTTCGCACACAATTGGTTCCTGAAAATGTATGTGAATGTTGAATGTTCGAAAGTAAAGGGTTGTAAAAAAAACACCATAAATTTTCCTTTAAAATTTATATTTATCAAAATTTAATTATATTATAATCTTTTAATAAACTTGTCAAGAGTTAGTTAGTTGTATTTTACTATTTTTTTTCATTTCTTCATAGAGAGTTCTGTAACGTGCAGTGCTTTTATGGATCGCCCTACTCACTTGACATATGCGTTCTTCATTGGGATCACATACTTCCATAATATTCAAAAATGTATCGAGATGACTAAAAGCTTCGTTCATATTTTCTATTGTTAAAGTCTTGATGATTTTTTCTGGTTCTTCTTCCTCACATTCATTTGTGCGAAATAGCGAATTGTGCGAAAGTAGATTGTGCGAAAGTAGAGAGAGAAAATAAGGTATGGTTTTACAGAATATCATATCGGAAAGACTAAAATATTTTTTAAGTCACGCCCACTCCTTATTTGGAGCATAAAAAAAAACTTAATTTTTCTTATAGAGTTAATTAAACTTATCAGATTTTTTTACGAGAACGGCTTGTTGTTTTTTTAGTTTTTAAAATTTGCGATTTTGCTTAGTGTTATTTATTTTTCTTTCCGCTACCTTGTTGAATTGCTTTCCTCGAATCGTACATCGTTTATAGAGTATGTATGTATGCATAATGATTTAAAAATGATTTGTATATTATTGAAGTATAAAGAATGCCACTGGAGTAGCATTTAGATGAAAACTGTAACTGCGATGCCATCAATTGCAGCATTCTTATAAAGCTGTCATTTTAGGGCAATATCCCAGTTCGTGCGTGGAAAATTAAATTTAAAAAATTCTAGCGGAATTTCCGGTGACCTGTATGAACTCGTTTCTCCCCGTAAATTGCATCAACTAATGATAACTTTCACCGTACAATATTTGTTTTGCTTGTTTTTCCTTATATTGTAGAAGTGAAAAATTGTGTTACTATAAAAAGGTTACAGTAGTTAAAATTGTGATCATGTTCTTATTTTAAATTCCCATTCTACAACACAAGATGGGTTTCTATGGTCATACGATGTTACCAATCTGCAAATAAAACATTGCTTAACTGAAATCACTTGGTGGAAAAAATAAAATAATGGGACCACACATAAATATTTTAAAAGTTAATAATAATATGATATTTTGTATATAGACTGTGGAAAGAGAAAAGGACGTAACCCACACATATCAAATTTTACAGGAGGCGCTAAAAACGTGTTTTGATGATTTTGTGACATATTTAAATTATTAATTATACACAACCTCGAAGTGCACGGATACTTCTAAACGAGTGTTTAATTGACATAACCTAATATTAGTTAAAGAAATTGTCTCGGAAAAACCTTTATTTCAGTGTTTTTCTTGGTTGTGTTTTTTACAAGGTCATCTTTTTCAAACTTAAAAGCTAAATTTAGATACCAATTCGGCATTTTCAGCTTCCACCCTTTTGATAGAATGTGTGTCAAGTTGTATACATTGTGATTATCGAAAAAAAGCTGTTTTGGTAAATTGAGGGTTTCGTCCTTTTTCCTTTCCACTGTCGATATGAATAATAAAGAAAAACCGTACTTTTTTATACGAGAACTGTTTATTACTCAGTCGCTTAACCTCTCTTTCACAAAGAGAATAGTAGGGATAGAATGATAAGACTAGGACAAGATTAACTAATCGCTTTCGCTATCCCCAGCTATTGAAGGATTAGAAGGGTGGAACTAAGTTTTTAGACATCCAAACATCCATACCATGATAGACAAAATGCTATTCGTACTGGGACTTGAGTCTGAATACTTATTTAGTAATCAACAAATTATCTGAATCTGTAAATTTATGGTTATACCTTTTTTTTGGGGTCTTTAAAAATGGGCATTACTACAAATGAATGTCTGGCGACGGAATCCGACACACAGACAAAAATTCGAAAAATTTGTCACAAATTTAGTAATACATTTTTTTAAATGTATTTTGCCATCAACGAAATGCAAAATAATATATTTGATGAATGTAAATATGTCAATATCAAATTCGAATGCTTTCAATTTTAATTTAAGATTGTGGGTATTGTTGTTTGTGATTTTTTTCTCAGCATTGACAATCCTCACTCAATAACAATTACTTAATTACAATTAAAGATTAAATTTTGAATTGTGGTCGAGTTTACCTTATCATAACAAAATATATCAAAACCTGTTTAAATCATAACTTTAAAACCTTACATGGCGGTTTACCATAAGTGGTTCCGCGGGCAATCGGCCATCCCTGGTATAATAGATATAATCATAATGATTTTAGCCTCGATTTCGTGTGTGTATGATGAATGGTTGGGAAGGAAGTTCTGTGATGTTTTTATCACAATGGCGATTCAAAAAAAATATATACCAAAGGAAATGAGTGATGATACTGACGGCATTCCGGACAGCCATTACAGCTGTGCGAAAATCTCAAGTGAATGCTGAACGTTTCCTACTTCTTGGATACTTTAACTGAGGACAGGTATCGTAAAGATACGATCCGTGGACAAAATGTGATATTATGGATTAGTTGTCAAAATTGTACTCACAGGCACAGTGACATAGCTAGACATTTGGGGCCTTCCCACACATTTTTTTATATAGAATATGTAGAAATTTGGGCGCCCCTTTTTGCTGAACTTTTATGCATTGCATGACTACTGTGGGGTGGCTACGCCACTTCACAGACATCAGATGGGTCTCGGATTAAGTACCGACGGGGTCAATATAAGATTTAGACTTTTTGATATATTTTTTAGAGATCTTGGGAATTGGTGTTGTTCTTTGTGTTTCTCCTTCACAAGCCCAATTTAAGTAGTTTAAAAATAATTAAATTTATCCCATTTTATTTTAAATGTTCTTTTAACTAAAAATATATTTTATAGAAAAATTGATTTAATATCTTTAGAACCAGTGATCAGAACCAAATTTAAACTTTCGTTCAAAGCAGCATATTATATGTTATTACTTTTTATAATCTTTCAAATAAACAAATACATCTTAAGAAATATCAATCAATGCATACTATATTTTTTTGTTTTTTTACAAATATCCAGGACTTAAATCGGTAATCTTCATTATCGATCGTAAGCTCATGATAGTTGCAAATGAAAAAAAAATGAGCACAAACACATGTTAATTCATTTATCATTGATTGTGAGATTTAACATGCTGCGTGTTCTATCTGATTATTTAACGAAATTTTATCTCATACATTAACGTATGAAACAAAATTATCTGTTATAAATTATTCGTTTCATTGTTATTAATCTTAAACGTAGATTTCTATAGGGTGTCGAATATTTCACACATGACAACATTGATGGAACAAAGATATTTAAAATTGGATTATGTATCCTTAAATTTGAATTTCTCTGAAACATTGAGTGATGCAAAGATCGAAAAACAGTTCCGATGTCGGCAAGATAGCGGAATAGCCTTAGCAGCGAATATGCGAGTACGTAAATATATACCTTCTGTGGCACACGCGATCTCCGCGGCTCGAGATTTGCAATCCGCGTAGCCATTTTAATATTACTGGCCTGCTCGCGAAACTCGCCAGACCGGATACCAATTTTAACGAGAAGAAAATAAATGCACACTTCTTTTTTTCTCTTCTTCAAACACAATTTTATTAGCCGCTACACACTCGGCCAGCGTGAAAGGTCGTTCTTAATTTAAAATTGTACGAATATGACGAGAGCGTTTGTTTATTTTAACGAAATTTGAACAATTCTATGTATGTCTAGTGCAATCATGTTCTTCGAATTTGACATTTTATATGTTGTGTGAATTGCATTATTTTAATACGCGAAAAAAATACTGAAATTAATACAGCTATGCATTATTACTACCTACATACTTAAGATTCATGGTCATTATATTTTCCATTGAATACACAATGCTGGCAAATATTTTATTATTTCTACAATACCATGATTAATATTTGTGTAAATAATTGTGACGACAGATTTAATTGATTGTGAGATCATTTTTTTTACCTTTGGTCATTTTATGAAGGCTTCAAGCAATGAGGTTATTATTTTTATACTACGACCTTTACAAATAATTCATTTATTTTTTTATAAATTTACGACAAATATTTTTTGATTTGAAAATAATCTTCAACTTAATCAAACATTAAAAAATTAACAAGCCATTTTGCATTCACTATTAATAGGTCAGCTTACACATTGTTACAGTTTTCGAGTTTGTGTTTCAATGTTTTATCACAAAGGAATTAATTCGAACTGTTATTGACAGGAATTGTGAAATTTTGAATTTGGAACTGTTTTTAAATTAACTTAGATCGAAAACAAATATTTTGATAAATGGCAAGTGTTTGGTTGCATACTGAAGAAAATTGTATCAAATTTTGTACTTAGTTATGCAGAAAGTAGCCAATCCACAAAAACAAAACAAATGAAATATGTTATTAGGCTAGGCAGATGCATGACGGCTTACTCTACGTTCTGCTAAAGTGAGGCCTCAAAAATATATCCTTTTATTAAATAAAACACACACATTTTGCTGTTTAAAAGCACACTATTATAGGATGTTCGCCGGGAAGGTTTACTACTTTGTTTGGTCGCCATTTTGGTAATTCGTAAAGTATAGACGTAGCAAATTTATTATGGAAAAATACTCTATAAATCAATGTGTTTCTATGGTATTTTTTATTAAAGCAAATAATCAATAAATTTTCATCTTAATTTTCAAATCAATGCCCACTATTTATCGTTAAGTGAATGTCTTTAAAAAAGAGGCTTTGGAGTTGAAAAACACAACCCTACCTAGACCATACTGTACAAGAATACCAGCTGAAAACATTGCTGCTGTCCAAGAAAGTGTTCAAAACAAACACAAAGTTGGTTGATAAGAAGAAAAAATGTATAAAAGTCAACGGTCAATTCTAGCTCAATATGGGTCTGCACACTTGGGCGCCGTCGTCCAGGATTAGGTGACGTATGGTCCTTATGCCTATTGTGCATAAGAACACACGTCACCAAAGCGTGGACGACTTCGCGCCAATGTAGAGTGCCCTTATTGCTCGAATGACTCATCAATACTATTGTTCCAAGCCTTTCTGTTGTTTTTTTAGTTTGTGATCGATGAACAATTTATTTTTGCGCCCCGCCATTTTGAACACTTGATTATACGAATAGAAAACATTAATTATAAGCTGATTATGTTTCTCGTTGAACAACGTTAAAAATGAAAAATTACTCAAACAAGAAAAAATAATTCGAAAGTTCTTGTGTGCCATATGATACTTAAATGTGTTCATTTTTATGAAGTTTTCTTTTGTTTTATCCCAACTACTAATGGTTCCATGGTTGATAATTGAGTTTTATTAAATGAATGACGTTTATGAATCCATTTCATACTATCGACACGTTGATCATTTTCGATGGACGACAAAAAATAAGTAGCACATCGCAAGTCGTTCAAAAATCTCGAACGGATGCAAGTGAAAACGGGCTCAAAACGTCAAATCGATGCTACGTGATGTAAATACAATTTACGTAGTTATATTATAACAAGTTATCACTTATAACAGCACCGAATCATGCAACAGGACCGATGACTTTTCCCAATTAATCAGCTTCGTAATAAATAATAATAGAGAAAATATTGATGCGATTTAATTCGCGTCGTATTGATATATGAACAATGGTTATTTAAAAAAAAAATTATACAAAAAATAATTGATTAGCTTGATTTTAAATGGCAATGTAAATGTATGTATGTGGTTTCCTGGTAATACATTTAACAACTCTTTCCTACGTCTATCTACATTTATTAATTGTGGTAATATTTGAATATTAGTTCCGAATTCGGCCGGCGGACAAGAAGTAATAGTTAAACTTTAGCACTAACTGACAAATTCATCGAAAAAGATGGAGTATATTTCATTTTTTCAATCAAACAAGTTTTAATATTCCAGTCCCGCCCACTAGCAAAATTTTTTTTTTACGTGTAAGTATACAATTTGTACTTGACATAATACCGCGGTGTACAGTCGTGTCAGTGTGTGCTTATTAATACAATTATTTAATAAAAGGCGACACCATCATACATACCTATATAGATTCGCACAACAATTGTCAATAAATATTTATAAATTATTTTTTTTTACATAATATCAAAGTAATGAGATTTTTTTAACATTTTGAATAAAAACATGTTTTTAATGAATTATTTGAAAGATATAATTAACTTCAATTCTTTGTACTTTTTTTCCCACTTTATTTAGTAGGTTAGGACCGGTTTCTCTCATTGCGAGCATTGTCAACTGAGTTGACAATGCATGCAATGCAACATCAGTTGACAACGCTTGCAATGAGCGAAACCGGTCCTGACCTATTGAATAAAGAGGAATAAAGTACAAAGGAATATTGTGTTTTAATTAATATAATGCCTTTCCACCAAGTATTGGCAGTGAACACCCTAAAAGTAACTTCAATTCGTTTTATTCCACTGACAGAGATAATGGCATAAGTCATAATTAATAATACAATCAACGGCAATCAAAATAATTAATAATCACCTAATTTCCAAAAAGTTTTCACAAAAATTGTTATCATATGTCGTGTAATATTTTAAATCAAATTAACGAAAAAACGTATATGCAACAAACCTGCTTTTTTTTAAAGTTTATATTTCTTTACTCTAAATCAGTGTTTCCCAAACATTTGACATATGTGTACCCCTTCTATAATTTTCGAAACACCGAGTACCCCTCGTCAAAAAAAATGCATTTACTCTAATGACAAACAAAATATATTAGCTGCTTGGCGCAATCAAAGCCCGGTGCAGCGCGTACCCCCACCAAACTCTTCACGTACCCCAGGGGGTACGCGTACCGCACTTTGGTAAACAATGCTTTAGGTAATTATTTTTGTCGCTAGCTATATTTTTAATTATGTTGGCAGAATAAATACAATAATTTTATAAAAATGTCATATAAAGACAAAGATTAGATTTGTTTCTTTTACTTGCTTGTCGTCAGTCATTTTTCATTGATTGAAGTAGATGGTCATGAAACCAAAAGAAGGTGTACTTAACGGTTTTGTGGTGAACTCTTGTCAGTCTCTAATAAACCGAATATTAATAATGTTTGCTACCAACAAACCATGTCTGCTATTTTGCATTCTCGGTTAGTTTCTATAATAATTTACATTTCGACAGATGGCTTCTCTTTGGCTTTGTGTCGTACAATTTTTCCGAATTGAATAGAATTCATTGTGTGATACAGATTTTGATCCAAGGTTAAAAACTTACTTTTGTAGTAAAGGCTTTTAAGTATATTTGTTATATGTATACATTTTGATATACCGTTCCTATGGCCGAGTGGTTAATGATTTTTTTTGACTTTCTTCACTCAGTTTTGAGGCAGCAACTTCAAATCCCGAAAAAATAACACATCTTTGCATATCGGTTTCTCCACAGTCTTTGGTGCAGATCAATATGAAAAATAAAACACGTTCTCGTCGGTTTGGGTAAATAAATTAATGGTTTTAGTTTGATATATATTTATATCAAAAATTAAAACAATCTCATTTATTACGTGCAATCTATTGGGTATAAAACAAATGTGATAATTTCGTTATTCCACTCTTTTTTTTGCAAAATCTGACACGTGTTTCGCCTCTTTAAGAAGCACCAGTTAAAACGATTTCGTTTCGATTGATCAACGCATTGCCTAGAGAAGTGGACATTTTTAGTGATAGTATTTGTGAACTGTTTGATAAATTTTACTATTATATTTCTTAATTTTTTATGTTGATTTTGATGTAGTGTGTAGTTTTATTTTATATTTTGTCTCATTATATTTTTCAAGTGCATGGCAAATTGGCGTCAGCTGTTATGTCATGTACTGTAATTTTAATTTTTAACAATAAATAAAACATCGTAAGCTTTACGATTTAAATATCAACGAAATAACAAAGTTATCAAATTTGATTTTATATAAAAAAAAATACTTTCACAAAGTTACCGGCGAATCCATTGAAAATTGCAGGGCTGTGGAGTTGGAGTCGCGGTATTTTGGCCGGAGTCGGAGTCGTGAAAAATGAGCGGCTCGATTTTTTTTTGACAAATATATTTAATTCTGTGTATTCAAACAAAATAGTCCAAAGTGTTGACATTACATGCTTGGCCGACTAAAGATAATCTAACAGTATACATATATATATGTATTAAAATTAAATTATTGAAAATATTCTTCGGAGTCGGAGGCGTTAATTAGTTTAAAGCTGGAGTCGGAGTCGTCTTTTTTTTTACACCACTCCACATCCCTGGAAAATTGTATTACATATTTATTAGCTATTTTAACATCATGCTAGCACGCTATCAATAATATATATTGTATAATATACAATAATTTACTATTTTTAACCTTGTCAGAATAGAATTCTACAAATTGACAAAATCTCTTCACGATGAACAATGGAACACTATATTTTTCTCGTCTATTTATTTAACATGTAAATGTAATTATGTCTATAATTTTTTACCGTCAGTTGGTTGGATAATCGTTAATATCTGGTTAAAAATGACAAAAAATCTTTGCCTACTAATATTTATTCGTTTATAATTGCGGTAATTAATAAATACAACATGGATAAAAATCCCTGACACATAATAATTATCCGATAATGCTGAAGAATGCAGTTTTTTTTGAAGACCTCGTCACAACTTGTGCACTCTGTTAGGCGATAACAATTTTCTTTGTTTCAAATAGTTCTCCACAAGTTTATATTAAACTTGAACAATGTAAATTTAATAATTTTAATCAACATAATTATATGGCACGAAATTTTACGTTCAAGGGCTAACTGAGAAGAGAAAATATCACTAATTAGCTACGTGGGAGTTTCTGTATAAGATATTCATTTTGTTTGCAATTAAGGTTGTAAAATAATCTTATACGAATCTAGTAATTCATTTTTATTTGTATATATTTTTATATATGCATTTATATCGCACTATAAACATACCGTGACCCGAGTACTACAAGGTTCTATGCGAAAAATTTTGACGAAACAGAAATAACTTTGCGGCAGTCTTCCAAGTACCATTATTGGTATACATTGCTATTTTTGTTTCATAATTTTTTTCACATAGAACCATGTAGTACTCGGGTCGTGATTAGGGCATCCAATCCCGGGATCCCGCTCAATTTTCTGATCCCGAAATCCCGGGATTGACATGGCCGAGATTTCGGGATTGAGAAATTTTGAGCAAATCCCGAAAATTGACACGAAATTGGCAAGTTGAGTATTTATAAAAAAAACAAGTTTCTGTGAAAATCTGAGAGAAAAGTGTACCAAATTCTTCGGTGAGCTAAAAAAAACGAGTTTCTGAGACAATCTGGGGAAAAAGTATATCAAATCGAGGATTCCGAATTCCTCGGTGAGTTAAAAAAAAAACGAGGTTTGGAGATAATCAGGGGAAAAAGTATAGCGAATTAAGGATTTCAAATTCCTCGGTGAGCTAATCCGGATCCCGGGATCCCGGATTTCTGGAAAAGAGTTTCTGTGAGATTCTGGGAAAAAGTATACCAAATCGAAGATTTCAAATTCCTCGGTGAGTTAAAAAGAAAACGAGGTTCTGTGAGAATCCAAGGAAAAAGTATAGCAAATTGAGGATTTCAAATTCCTCGGTGAGAAAATCTCAATCCCGAGATCCCGGGATTCCGGGATTCAAAACTAATCAATCCCGAAATCCCGGGATTAGAAAAAGGCTCCGGGATTGGTTACCTTAGTTCTGATCTTAATAATATTATCTGATAATCTGATAAAGTATGTTGAATTATTAAAAATGTCTTCAATTTTTTTTCAATATTTCACAAAGCGGTTGTACTGTACGTTTTGGTCAAGTATGTTTGATTTGTGTACATCTAAAAACACAGCCTACGGAAAGATACTATTCGTTGACAAACTTTCGATGTTGAACATTTCAAAACTTGTTTTCAGTTAGCAACGTGATCAAAAACAAATAAACTGAACATTTCTCGGAAATAATAAATGTAATATAAATATCGGTTCCACCACGAATATTATATGCACGCATTCTTGACTATCATCAAATCAAATGGTCATCACACGTTAATTACTTAGTATGTGGTATCCATAAAAGTGGTTCCGCGCTATTGGTTACAACCGGCTCCAAACGACTTCCACATCACAGCTATAACGGAACAGGTGTGTTGCGTACTCACTGCTGGATTCTTCCCTACCTTAATAATACAATACCTACTCACTCGATATTACCGGTATGTGCCCAACCTTATTTACACACAAAAATATTTTTGATAAATTTGGTAGTTGTATTCAAAAATTAAATGTGCTAGCGTACATATAAGTATGTATATATTATTTATATCCGTTGCTCAATCACTCTGCTTTTTTTTTCAAAGAGTGTATGGATTAAATAATAAGAAAATGTAAAGGACTAGTAGTTAGCTAATCTCTAATCGCCCATCTTTCAAGATATGATAGGTGGTTGGGGTTAATTCAAAACATCACATAAGTCCATGCCTGCGAAAAAAAATTCACAAGTAAAATTATAAAAACTGTCGTACGAACCCGTGACCTGCGTAAGCGAAGCCAACAACGTTGACCACTTACCCACTCAGCCAACCATACTTCAGTTACATGTTTTTTCTCGCTAGCATTATCAAAAAATCATTTAACATAAGTAATAATTTTGTTATTCATACAAAACAAATTGATTTTTTTACACCTTTTTAATTCAATTTGTTTTGTATAAATAATACTGTTAAATTCTATTTCTTATCGGTTGACAATGCTCGCCATGAGCGAAACCGGTCCTGTACTTGGTAAATAAAGGTGGAAATATGTACAAAGAAATATTGTGTTTTTCTTAATATTGTAAGTTTTATCTCTATCAAAGTTGAAATCAGAACTTTTTTTAAAGGTACCGAACTCTCTTTTTGTCAATATTTTTACCTAATTCGTGTCTGTCTCAAATTTGAAGCATATGTTTATTTATGGAGGCATCTCAACAGAAGTTATTTTACGAAAACTGCTCGATACTCAGTTTTTCAACCTCTCTTTTTTCCCGAAAGAGAGGTTGAAAAACAAGGATAGAAGAGTAGAATTAAGACAGGACTAGTGGTTACCTAATCGCTATCTTTTTGCTTCGTACTGTGATTTGAACCTGTGAGATCTGTCAACGACGTTTGCCCGACTTTTGCAAAACAAAACAATATATGAAGCAATAGACCCATTGGTTCTGGTCACAGAGTAAGTCTATGGACCTGGTATTGTTACCATAACATTTAAAAGGGACATAAAGAAAGAACAAACAAACAATGGTTTCTTTGAAAAAAAACTTTTAAAAAAAACGAATATCGTTTTGAAACAATAAATATTACGAGAAAAAAAGGTGCCGGAACGCCGTTCCACCGCGTTACATGGGGAAAAACAATGGTTGTAATTATTGACAACCTTAGAAGAATCTATACAATTCGAACATTTTTGCATGATTACCAATTTTTAATTGGGATGTTGTGTTCTTTTTTTTTTTTTCATATATTGATCATTTCTCGCGGAATTTGTTTACGAATAATATCATTTTTCGTTTTCACGATAGTATTGCGTAAAGAGATCGTATGCTAGATTGCGGTAAATGTCTACTGGTTCGCGGTAATTTAGTTTTGAACGTAAACATGACCTCTGCAGCAAAGGCGCGCCTCTCGTGTGAAATTTACCTAAGTGAAAATGTGAAAGAAGGTTTTTGGAAATCACAATAATTAAACAACAATCACACATTATATTTAAACAGAAATCGACCGAGTTGGTACACAATATAAATTAAATTTATTTCTTAAATTTAAATAATAACAAGAAATTTGATCTAATATTTTTTTGATGTATGTATAATGTCGCCTGTTGGTTATAGCTTACACCGATCACGCAGGTCTGAATTCGATTCCCGGTAAGATCACAGTGAATTTGAGAATTATTCAATTCAAAGTTGTGATCAAAGACTGGGTGTTTGTGATGTCAATTCACAATATTTCTTCTCCTCCCATCATTCTGATCCTTCAATAACTGGGTGTAGAAATAGCGATTAGTTAACCACTAGTCCTGTTGTAACCTTTTCATTCTTTCCTTACCACTTTGAAAAAAAAGTGAGGTTGAGCGACTGAGTAACAAACAAACAGTTCTCGTAGATAAACTTCTGTTAAGATACCTCCGTTAGGAGGCCATAAGCTCCACATTGGGATCGGACATGGATACAAAAAATGTATAATGTACTATCATCGCTGTCTAAATAAGCAACATGTAAAAAAGTTTTGGTAAATATTGACAGGCCCTTTTCCCCGCGTGAAAAGTTATAGGAAAATTAGCTTTCCTGTAGGTTCACCTAAGATGGAATAGAGGAGAAAGGGTAGTTCTAAAGTTTGCAAAGATCAAAATCCGTTACACAAAGGACAAGGTTTATTAAGAACGAAATATTGTAACAGAGCAATACAAATTAACACTTACACATAATCTTACACATTTCGCAATTAATTAAATAAAGTGAAATGACAACAAAAAAAAAAATAATCTTAAGGTTCCATTAAGATCACCTCACAAGGTATATAACATTGAATTTATTTCACCACCGCGTGTTTACTCGTAAGGAATCGATTATTGAAAGTTAAATTATTTACATTTATGACTAATTCTTAAGCGTCTAATAAGATGAATAGCTGCTGCCCACGTGGTCTGGCATGTCTTAAAATTAAATGAATTTACTTCCACGACCCACTTGCCGATCCCAACACCCCTTCGGACGCCACTGGTCCGGCAATAGATTTAGCCCTCTCGGGAAACAAATAAATCTTACTACCTAACATAGAAAACAAAATAATTCTCACTGCTTAGTGACCTTACTCCCTAAAAATTCTTACAGCCTAAGTGAATCGCAAAGATTCCCGGCTTTACATGAGATCGTCAAGGGCGAATAAAAAAAAAAAACAGCTACTCAAATACGTATTATTCCCCCGCCGGGGGGGAGGATAAACAATAGCAAAGAGACAATACGATAAGAAAATCCGCGATGGTGAAACGTATAACCTTAAACAAACACAGTATATGGGTTAGGCACAGATACACAATAAACAATGTATTAAAAAAATATATATATAATAATATTTCAAATTAGTAAAGTATTTATAAATAAACTTCTTACGGATCCTGGGGACCTCTCCAGATCGACGCCGACGTAATTGGAGATAGTGATATTTAGTTTAAATTAATTATATTGACGATAAATTCTCACCAAGTTTGTATTACTATCGGCGTGACCTGAGAGGCCCCCAGCGATTCCTCAAGACCTGCGGCTGTTGGTGTCCCAAAAAGAAGTGGCCGAATAATCTATTTTTAAAATCAATAATTGGCAACCAAGCGGGGCAGGAGAAAAGAGGGGGAGCGGGCGAATTATTGTGTTTTTAAGGGAGGGGGTAGCGTCCCGCATCAAAACATCCGTAAGGTGGCTCCTTCGAGCGCTTAATACTTGAACTATGTCTAAATACCATTTCCAAGAAATTACTTCATGTTCCTAAATTTTAGAAAGCGGGCACGGTTCCCAGATGTTATTTTGCTTATTTGCCGTTGGTCGCTTCGATTTGAAAAAATACTTTAGTCGTACAACCTACCGCCACTAAGTTGAGCGGTGACCACTTTATAAAATATTTTGGCCAAAGTAGATAAAAATATTATACGCGATTTTACGAATTGATTGCGAGCTGCCCTTAGGAGGCGGGCAAGGAGGTCAAGGCACCTACAAAATGAAGTAGTGTCAAACCATCCCACTCCCGATGCCTATGACCTACCCGACCGGCTCCAGCAGCTAGCAAAGGCTATAAAAAAAATATATCGATTACGAGCTCTTAATAACGATAAACAAAAAAAAATAGTTATATAAATTATATAAGTCAGTGAAATTCGAGCGTCCCTCATTTTTTTCCCATACTAGCCAGGCCAAGGGCCCTGGCAAGTAATTATGTTGGATGTCTCGGTGTCGTGAATCAACTCTTCAAATTCTGTCAATCGTTGAGAGAAGTCGAGTTTTCGTACCTCGAACGGTGGCTCGCGCTTGTCCAACTTGCTTCCGGGCGATGATCGTAGACGAGGTTACTCGTAGCGCAAACGCTACGTTTCGGTAAGTGTAGATTTCTACGTCTAGCTGTCTACGCTAGCTAATGTCGTAGTGTCGCTGTCTCGAACTGCGTAGAGGCAGCGTAGCTCGGTCATATCACGCTCTCGTCAAGATTACGCAATTTTTGAACAGGTGTCCTTTTCGTTGAATCGGTGCATTGGGCCATTCTGTAGATACTTGATTCGGCCTGCCGTCCGCAGGTGATCCATCCTTTTTGCTAGATGATGTCAAGTTACGCAAACTGTTGATTACACTTTATTTTGAACATGGATTATTCTTTACTATTTTGTCGTCTGCGCCGTCTGTCTGGTCAGCCGGCATATTTTTAATGTTTTCGTTATGTTTGAAACACTTTAAGGGTGAGAACTCGCCCTCTTTCGGTAGATACTTGAACCATCGCCTTCACAAAACTGTCGCTAGATCCCACGATACTGTGGTTCAGCGCTTACGGCGTTCCTTTAATACTTGATGACTTCCGTTTTATGAAAATGCCGTTTTTAGCCCTCTCACCCGCTTCTCGGGCGTGAGAATGTTTTGACGAAAAATAATTCCAGCAGTTCGTAGCTTCTACCACTTAACTTATTTCACAAGTTCACGTATTAAACACGTTACTGATTACTCGCACTCTGATGCCCTCCCGATTCTCAGACAGCAGGCGACTGTCGATTTCAAGGAGGCAGCGCTACTCGCTGTGTTGATGCTGCGATGTTTTCTAGCTGTCGGCATATCTCATGACGCTCGCCAGTCGTCACATATAACTTCGTTAATATTTCACTGATTACACATATTACACGAATCACACATATAACACTTTATAAACGTTCACGAACAATATTATACATTATTATTTATTTATTTACCTTATATTTCGCAACGGATTCTGATCATGTTTGCATTAAATTACTCCGGGAATGAAAACTGGATTTTACTCTTACATGTGAGAAACCAAAAAAAAATATTAATTAAGTATTATCTTAAGTGCCTTGGACGCCACAGTTTTTTTTTTCAAAAAAAAACTGAAAAAATTGAATCTCCCGGAGTAAATAATCTCAGGGTCTTGAGTCCAGAAATTATCAAATTTCTTCGGCCCGCCCGTTGGGTCGACAAATGACAGGCCCTTTTCCCCGCGTGAAAAGTTATAGGAAAATTAGCTTTCCTGTAGGTTCACCTAAGATGGAATAGAGGAGAAAGGGTAGTTCTAAAGTTTGCAAAGATCAAAATCCGTTACACAAAGGACAAGGTTTATTAAGAACGAAATATTGTAACAGAGCAATACAAATTAACACTTACACATAATCTTACACATTTCGCAATTAATTAAATAAAGTGAAATGACAACAAAAAAAAAATAATCTTAAGGTTCCATTAAGATCACCTCACAAGGTATATAACATTGAATTTATTTCACCACCGCGTGTTTACTCGTAAGGAATCGATTATTGAAAGTTAAATTATTTACATTTATGACTAATTCTTAAGCGTCTAATAAGATGAATAGCTGCTGCCCACGTGGTCTGGCATGTCTTAAAATTAAATGAATTTACTTCCACGACCCACTTGCCGATCCCAACACCCCTTCGGACGCCACTGGTCCGGCAATAGATTTAGCCCTCTCGGGAAACAAATAAATCTTACTACCTAACATAGAAAACAAAATAATTCTCACTGCTTAGTGACCTTACTCCCTAAAAATTCTTACAGCCTAAGTGAATCGCAAAGATTCCCGGCTTTACATGAGATCGTCAAGGGCGAATAAAAAAAAAAAACAGCTACTCAAATACGTATTATTCCCCCGCCGGGGGGGAGGATAAACAATAGCAAAGAGACAATACGATAAGAAAATCCGCGATGGTGAAACGTATAACCTTAAACAAACACAGTATATGGGTTAGGCACAGATACACAATAAACAATGTATTAAAAAAATATATATATAATAATATTTCAAATTAGTAAAGTATTTATAAATAAACTTCTTACGGATCCTGGGGACCTCTCCAGATCGACGCCGACGTAATTGGAGATAGTGATATTTAGTTTAAATTAATTATATTGACGATAAATTCTCACCAAGTTTGTATTACTATCGGCGTGACCTGAGAGGCCCCCAGCGATTCCTCAAGACCTGCGGCTGTTGGTGTCCCAAAAAGAAGTGGCCGAATAATCTATTTTTAAAATCAATAATTGGCAACCAAGCGGGGCAGGAGAAAAGAGGGGGAGCGGGCGAATTATTGTGTTTTTAAGGGAGGGGGTAGCGTCCCGCATCAAAACATCCGTAAGGTGGCTCCTTCGAGCGCTTAATACTTGAACTATGTCTAAATACCATTTCCAAGAAATTACTTCATGTTCCTAAATTTTAGAAAGCGGGCACGGTTCCCAGATGTTATTTTGCTTATTTGCCGTTGGTCGCTTCGATTTGAAAAAATACTTTAGTCGTACAACCTACCGCCACTAAGTTGAGCGGTGACCACTTTATAAAATATTTTGGCCAAAGTAGATAAAAATATTATACGCGATTTTACGAATTGATTGCGAGCTGCCCTTAGGAGGCGGGCAAGGAGGTCAAGGCACCTACAAAATGAAGTAGTGTCAATATGTATATAATTAAAAAAATCCTATTTCTATTTTTTAAAAATCTGAATGCAACAAATAACAATGCAGTTTTGTAAGAAATTTAATAACAATGAAGAAAATGCCAAATTATTATACATTGAAATAAGGGAAACATAATGTGCCAAATGCAAAAGGTTTGAATCCCGTTTTACTATGATACTTTAATTTGTGGATATTTTTCCTGTTGAAGCGTCACATTATTTTTTTTATGCAAATACGTATACAATTTTCAATCACATGTCTACTGTGGAAACGAAAAGGACGTAACCCTCAGTTTTTTCAAAACATATTTTTTTCAATTATAACAATGTTTACACTTGATACACGTAAAATCAAAAGTATGTAAGCTACAAATGCCAAATAAGTATCTGAATTAAATGAAAAATGAAGGGCCTGTAAAAATTACAACCAGTAAAAGGGAATTTAAAAAATCAATTTAACACCAGTTCACAAAGCTCTGTGCACTTGAAAGTTATTTATATTTCATATTTACTTTTTTCCCAAAATTATCAAAAAACGTTTTTTGTGTCTCCTGTAAAATGTATGGGTTACGGTATTTTTCCTTTCCACAGTCGCTTTATGTAAAACATATTTTTTTCCCACATTTAGTGCGGTACAATGTTATTATACATAACACTTAAAACAACAATATATTATTTGGATATTGCCGATTTTAGCTAAATAATAAATGAGCGTAGATTTATAACTACTAAATAAAATAAATTAAAAAAAACTAAATACTTGATTATTTATTATACGTCATATCCACCAGTACGAGAATTAACGGTAACATGATTTTAATCCACTACAAAAGGCCCTTGAAAAATTCTCAGATAAAATTCCAAAGCTAAAGATTATACTAAGCAAGTCATATAATATGCCTTAAAATTTATATGATTCAGGCTACTTAAAATATTACTATTAAGTTGTCAATTGCTTGAAGAAAAATATTGCATAATGTTTAAGGCGGTATTAAAATTTATTACCGATTAATTTAAGTTTGGTTGTAAATAGTAAACTTAAGAGGATATAGTACCTTTACGCCTGAAAACAGAGTAAATCGATCGTTTGCCATCGACGAAATCTCGTGAACCGTTCACTTAAAAAAAATTTTTTTTCAATAATTACATTTTTCAAACGCTTTTTTACACTATTGCATTTTTTTTTTTATGAAAATAGTAAAAATGTCAAGATTACACGGTAAAACATTGACTTGGATTTTTTTCAACTACTTTACGCGAAGATCGTTTTAAGGTTTATTATAAGATACCGAAGTTTGAAGTCTTAGAAAGAAATACAGATAAAGATTGGTTTAAGAAAGTGATTTGAGCAGAATTTCTAATTTATCGTATATAATGATTATACAGCCATTTGAAATGTACCATTTTTCCCACTTTTTCTGACTGATTTTTAAAGCATAATTGTATCATATATACTTCTAAAAAAAATTGAAATAAAAAACCATTTTATTGTTTACATTAAAAGCAAAAAAAATAAAATAATAATGATAATACCAATAAATGGTAACCATTTTTCGGAGATGCCTTTTCTTACCTACTATGCTTCAGTTTGAGCTTCAGTCTGAGATCGTACGTGGTATGGAGTGGACGCGTCCAATGTTTTATTAAAAAATATTAAATCACTGGTCAACGAATATTAGAGGTAATCAAAGCAATGTTTTTTTATTCTGCCAAAAAAAACGTGCTATATCGGTTGGGGTTAGGGTTGCCCAAAGCGCTGACAAGTAATATTATTATTTATAATACAATAATGTATTTTTCATTAGCGATGCTTCTAAAGACCTTCTTAAGATGTCCAACCGGTAGATCGCGATCGACCGGTTGACTCCAATGCATAATTTGTTTGATCCCGAAAGCTTCCGTGAATTTGGAAAAAATATACAATTTAAATATAAAATATACAAAAATTGAATTATTTGTAAGCATATACCTAATATATGTCTAATATATCTAATTGTATGTATTTCGCATTTAAAATAAACATTTCTAAGATTGAAGAAGGGAAAAACCCTACTAAATAAAAATTGTTACAAGAATCATGGTAGAAGTCGATCGCGAGAAAACTTAAGATTGAAAAGTCGATCTTAAGAAAAAAAAAGGTTGGACACCCTTGCACCCTTTAATGCAGCGATTTCCAACCTTGGAAGCGTGGACTATTGTAAAAAGAAGCGCGAACAGTCCAAAATATTTATTTACCCTTTAAAACGTGTCTCTATGAAAATAAAGCATGGGGAGGCGCGAAGATATTTTTTTTCAAAGGGAAGCGCATTAACACAAAAGTTGGAAACTACTGGCTTAATGGATAAGTATTTTAAAATAATTATTTGGCAATGCTTTTAAACAGAGATTCTATCTATAGATATTTGTATCTAATAGTAATAATAGATGAATAAAAGCATTTTTACATTAGTATTTATGAATCATTTCTATGTTTCAAAAGTTTTATGCCGCTTACAAATGGGGAAGATTTTCGCTAAAAAAACAAAGTTCGTCGATAAACGTAAAAAAAACACATTATTATTAGAAACAAAAAAATATTGGAAAATATGTTAATATGTCACAACCCTGCATGTCGTCGAACATGCAAATTGGCAGTAAAGAAAGTTCTCAAACATTATATAAAGAAATACAAATACATTCAATATAAATTATTTGAATGACTACTTTTGATCTGGTCTAATATTCATTTAGTTTCTTCCTTATTGAGTTAGACTATAGAATATTGAAGTAAAACTATTTGCATTCAATAAAATATACACCCAATACTTTTTTTACTCGATTATTTTGGATAAACCGTTACGTTTTTTCATACATTTTTGGTACTTTTTTTACACGGATTTGAAACCGATTTATCAAATTATATGAAATGAGCTTTTTTTTACGCGCCACTTTCTGGAACTAATGTATCATCCTGAGATTTTGGATCTTAGATTCAAAAGGTCAATAGAAATATATAATAGAATCCGCAATACATTTTAGATGCTATTAATAAAAAATGTAAAGAAGTCACTGTGCGACATGTTCAATCGATTTGTTAAGAACGATTACTTAACATATAATAATTTAAAAATATCGAAGTTTTTTGTCTCACACGATAAGACATAGTTAAGATAATTTTCGGATTAAATTCATGGTCAACTATAGCGCGAACCAGAAATAACTATCAATTGCAACTTATAATTTTTTTAGAACTAAATACTTTTCTATTTTAATCTTATTATGTCAATATTTTTTATGTTTTAAACTTTTTTATGCAACAAAATTATTTTTCAAAACTGTATTCATCAATATCATAACAAATCAATATCATAAAAAATAGGTTATACAAAATTAAAAATAAAAACTAATTCAATATATAAGAGAAAGTTTGAGAAATTTGTATTGTATGGTTTGTTTATCGTCTCTTGTTACCTTTAGCAAAAGCCGTCTCATGATTTAATTTATTAGTACGATAGCTTACTGTTGCTTACATGTAGCAATACCTCATATAAAGCATTTTCAAGGAATATATAATTAACGTATAGTTTCAGTTACATATAATTGTTGCAACAGATATTTGGGGAAGTAAATTAGATTGTCAGTCTTGGCTATGAAGATAAATAAATACTTATTGATTTTCGTCGATATCTAATATTAATACAAATTGTTTTATATGAAAAACCTTTATAACTGTCTAAATACCCATTCGTGTGTTAGGTGGTATTGTTATTTTTGTAATGAAATAGAAAAATGTTTTGCTTGTTTTGATACTGTAAAAATACGTATTGTGGTGGTTACTTATTTAAGTCAGTGCAATATTTATGCTGTAGGTCAAATTAAAGTTTTGCATTCCTACTGAGTCGCCTTAATGATAGCTTCCTAAGAAAATAAATAAAATACTTAATCTTATCAAGTGTTTTATAGTGTTATATCCGGTCTTCTATAGTTTCCTTAATAGAAAAACTATAATTTTCAAGTGTCAGATAGATAACATTTCTAATTACATGGATAGATTAGGGCTTTAAAGAAAATAGTAAAAAAACATTTCAGATAAACGATTGGCTTTTTTTCACAACTCCGTTATTCCACTTTAGTCGGAAGATGTTTTTCGAAGACTTGTCATAATTTGTAACGCAATCGTCGGAATAACAAAATTATCAAATTACTTTTTATAATTTAAGATTTCGACTGAAGGTGCTTGGTGGAATTTCAATATTAAATTTGAATCGTTCAAACTATGTACATTCTCACAAATTTTGTCATTAACGACCCGGGTTTCGCCTTTCGGCATCTTCAGGCATTCAAGTGCACGGATGAACTCGAACTGACTGTCAGTTCGAGTTCATCCGTGCACTTGAATGCCTGAAGATGCCGAAAGGCGAAACCCGGGTCGTTAATGACAAAATTTGTGAGAATGTACATAGTTTTAACGATTCAAATTTAATTATCAAATTACATTTTAATTGGCTATTGTTTCAAATACAGCTTTGTTTTTAACAATTTCTAAATTCAAGGATCTCTTAATGTCTCATCGATAATTCGCTAAGCAAGATTTACGATGTTTTTGAAGTTTTCTGAACAGTATACGATCATTAGAACGACTTATAACTCCCACATTAAAGTCTTGTTTCGGCAATGCCAAGTAAAAGTGAACAAATAAAATCGAAGTTTTTACTTTTAGGATATCTTTAATGGACCATTGCCATCTTTGGAAATGCCAACAGACCAATAAGCTGACCAATGACGCCGATCCCCATTTATAATAAATAGCGTGTTCTTAAATGCTACGAAAGTGCATTGGATTAATTGACACGCCATATAAAAAAAATAAAAATATCGTTGGCAACATTCTTTTTAAATAATTTGTAACTGAAAGTCATTCTATTTTAAAACATTTTTGACACTTATGAAATGATGAATAGCATGTATGTAAATCTTGCTACTATTTATATTTCAACATAGAACTTCAACATAGAATTTCAACAGTGATAATTCCAAAAATGTAAAAACTAAAATCAACTCACTATTTTTTTCAGATTCATTGAAAAATCAATGCGCCGTTATTTATTTACATCCAAAATTTATGGCCTATTCTACCAGCCTATAGGTAAAATAAAACAATATATTTATGTCCATACAGTCTATACAAAATAATTTACTTTAATAAACCTATATAGCATACATGGGCAATCACCGGTCCGCGGGCCGGATCTATTTTGTCCGGCCCTGATTCGTCTCGGTGGAGTATTAGAGATAGAAATTAATAGATCCAGGGAGGGATTAAATAATGGAGATGACACGGGCGCTTGCAGTGGCTCCACTTTACTAGTTCATGATCACCATTCACCACCATATAAGAAATTACAACGTATTTTATTTAATTTAATATTACTTTATTATGTTTAAAAATTTGGTCCGGCTCGGAAAAAAATTGGACTCGGAGACAGAATGATAGTTTGGCCCCAGAACTAGGAAAGGTTTCGCATGCCTGCTATATATAAATCAAATGTACCAATAATTTATTAATGAGAGGTATTACGAAATTATATAGTAAAAATACAGATTTATTTCAGGAAATTGGCGACCCGGCATTTTGCTTTCTGCGACCCATCATTTGGGAAACGCTGATCTATACAATAAATCCATTACAAGTCACTAGATTATTTATCGAATACCATAAATGAGAAAGGTAAATGACCCCTAAAACTTTAGGAATTATAGTATTTCACGTAAGTAAAAGAAATAATGAAGAATTACATTTGATTTTGCGCTTCCCGTAAGCCATCTGGGCGTTTCTGGGCAAAAAAATCTTCAATATGTTTTATTTGTTTATAGTATGTATGTTACTAATCATTACCACTCGGGTATTCGTTTTTTTGTGTAGTGATCTCGTAGCCTGTAGTCTTGATGCTTTGAGTTTAGATGTCTCTTCAAGGAATCGGTCAGTGACTCTAAGAGTATGTATCATATTAAGTTGACAGTTAGTGAAATAATTAACCGAGGAATTTTCAAAATACATGTCTTTGCCACAATAGTGTAGCCCAGTGGAGGGGAAACTTCGGCCTTTTGACTTTATCAAAATATTCACTTTGATCAAAAAAAATTTACGCAGTCGTTTGGAAAAAGAACATAATCAATTATATGTCGAAAAAAAAGTGGGGAGAGTGTCAAAGTTTTCTTTACTGCGAACTTACGTTGCATCAGATAAATGAATGTGATATTTTTAAATGAAAAAGTTTCCCACCCCTGGTGTAGCCTCTGAGCCTCTTACCTTTATTATTTAAAATATGAATCGAAGATTTTAACAATTTGTTCTGACGCCATCATTCTCGATTGATTGATTCTTCTCTCTGTAAGATTTTCAATCCATATTTCCTATAATATAAAAAAATTTGATCCATGAAAAAAATGCGAAATTGAAACGTTATAGTTAAGTAAATTTACCAATAAAGATTTGACATAACATAATAAATATTGCAACTGCCGCTCAAACTTTATATTTACAGTGATTTTTTTCCCATGTAACGTGGTGGAATCTCTTCCAGCATCTTTTTTTTATCGACATTAGACTAACAAGCAGTTATCGTAAAAAGCTGTTGAGAATCCTCCATTAGGAACCCATATCCTCCACCTTGAGAACGGACATGAATTAGAAGAAAAAAAACTTAAGAAGAATTGAGTTCCGACACCTTTTCTTTTTTAAAAAAAAAAAGCACTTGCTATATAACATAAGTGCTTTATATATTATTATTGAAACGGATTACACTTTTTGAGTATAAAAGTGGGCAGTTCAATACGTATCTACTAATAAAAGAAAAACCAATCGCCGGAAAAATTCCTTTTTTATTAGTGATGCCATTGTTCACTAATAAAAGTTGAAATAAAAAACAATCGTGATTCGAACCAAGCAAAAATAATTATAAAACATTATTAAGTGACCATTGTGAGCGCTGACATTGATTTTGTTTTTATCGGAAAAGTTTGTTTTAGTTTTATTGTTTTTTTCTCTCGGTTTTTTGTCGTTTCACACAGCAAAATTGATTTGAAATCACTTCAATTAATTATTATCAAGTGTAACCGTAAAATTCATGAATCGATTTCAAATCTAAAGTTATTTTATAATAATTTTAATTCGAAGAACTTAATAATACATTTAACAAAAATATGAAAGGATGATTGACATCTATGAAGAACCACTTTGGAAGTGTTTACTGCGAATTTTTGGTGAAAAGGAATTAGAAAAATAACACAGGTATTGTAGCAGTTCCACAATATTTATTAAGATTTAAAACTGGTTTCGGTCATCGCGAGCATTATCAACATTATCAAATTCATGGACATTAGTAATTTTGTAGTAGTGAATGCTCTCTAATAATTAAATTAAAATAGTGAATTTAATCGCTAGAATAAAGCTATAGACGACTTGTTATAATATTCATCATGTTGCAGTGCATTTGTCAAAGTCCGCTCAACATTCTTACTCTGGCACGCGCGCACACACAGACACACACACACACCCCTTCTGTCGCGTATCGTGCGCAAGCGCATTGTTAATAATTATCTATTGTCATTCTTGGTATGGTCTAATTATATTTCAAAAATAACGTAATGTTTTCAGTATTTTCAAGACCATTTTCAATCTACGGGTGACTATTTTTAAGTAATAAAAATGTACATTTCAACAGAGCTTAGTCGGGTCCATGGTACAGTGTTTAACGTCGTTAGCTTCTATGCCAGACCACGTGCGTTCTAATCCCAGTACGAACAGCATTTTTCAATCGACTTATGTTCGAAAGTAAGATGTGTGACGTCTAAATACTCCCTCCCACCCTTCCTATCATAAATTAACGGGACGTAGCGATATCAATTAGCTTACCACTAGTCGTGTCCTAATTACATCCTTTTATTTCTACTCTTTTTGAAATAATAACCAACCGAGTAACAGTCAGTTCTCGTAGAAAAACTTATTTCGAGATACCGCCATTATGAGGCTATTTGTCCCAAATTGGGATCAAACATGAATTAAAATAACTATTAGAAAATAAGAACTCATATAAATATATTTGTTAACTTAATATATTATATTTTAAAAAATCTATTAGTATACGAAACCAACTACTTATCAAATTTAAAAAAAAAATCGAACGGAACTATTTGGTACTTTATTAATTCTAAAACTGAAAACGAAAAAGTCTCAGATTATGTATCATACTTGCACTTTGGTCGAATATCGATGCATTTTCGAACATCCATAAAATTGTTAAAATTCCGTACGTTTTTTACTAGGCACCAATAAAAAGATATTAATAAGTGTTTAAAGTCGTGCCGGATATTAAATGTAACGCCGTTAATGTATTATTAAATGTCCGGTCGATGTTTTTCGATGAGCTGATCCTCTTTTGTCTTGCGCAAACTAACTCTTCTATGGCTTCATTGTAAAACAACTGGCTATTCACTCAGAGGTAATGACTTTTCATTTTAATGCTAGGCAAAGCGTATACAATAATAATATACACTAATACGAGTAATGTATTGAATGGCCGAGTCGTCAATATTCAAGCTCAAAGGGCATTTGTAAAGCCACTGAATTAGATTAAATATTGTGTGAAAGTAATTCAAATAAATTAATCAAAAGTTTTTAGAAAAAAATATTTAGGCATTTCTATGAAACGCAGCTGTGCATGGCTTAAATCAGAGGTTCACAAAGTGTGTCCCGCGAGTGTTGTGTTAAATTTGTATTATATTTTTTTCATTTAGTAAATATATTTTTTAATATTTCATATGAAGAAAAGTACCGCTTCCAGTATTCTGCGATCAGAAAAATACTCCAGGATCAATGTTTTTAGATAAATTTCTTAAACACTTCTTAGGTTTTGGGAAACATCAAGTACATATTGATTTATTTCAAGATCCCTTGGGAAGAAAAGAAGGTCCCGGACGCTGTTGCTGTAAATATACAGTTTTAATTAATAGATTTGAAAGATAAACTAGACGCAAAAACATCTTAAATTTTTTCTCTTGGGGTATATCGAAATATAATTAAATATGCTCATCAAATGACTTATTTATTTTTAAAGTTACTATATTTGTGAAAAAATATTTTCTAAAATGAGTTTTATTAAATCAAACTAGAGATCGAAATTAACAGACAACCGTATCGCATCCGATTTGCATATCTACACTAAAACATTTGAACCTAGATTGCAGAATTTAGTTCCAAACAAATAATTGTATAAATCACATGGTGAAAAATAATGTTTCAATAAAGGTAATAATAATGTATATTTTGTTAAAAATGTAAGTTTAAGCAACGAAATATATTTTTTAAAAACAAACTATTTACAAAAAGAAATGGTGGCCTGCTAAAAATAAAAGTTTGTGAACCCCTGGATTAAATAAAATACAGTCAATTTGTTCAAGGCCTACATTCTACCGGTGATGCATTAAGGTATCGAATCATGACACATAACAAAGCTCAGAAAACCTATATACTGATGTCTGAAGTAAGGTGGTTTTATTTCGTAAAGAACCCGGAGATAAGCGAACGAATAGGCAGCACCCGTTTACGAGAAATACTGGAACTGGCGGGGTCAATTGCTGCGAATTCCTCCAAAAAACACAACTACTATGCCTACTCGACTGAACTGAGGGCCACTGTCATGACATGGTAAAAAATGCTGCCATGCCAACTGTCTGGTGACAGGAAATCCTAAATGCGCCGCCTGGTGTCTCGTATCGTCGTTTTTGGTTATTTTCAAGGATCGACCGATATAGTATTTTGATACAACTTTATAACATGCGAAACTTCTCGCTCTTCTGTAATCATACAATCCTTTTTTACTATTGTTTTTTTTTTAATACGACCTTAAATATTACAAAAATATTTATATTAGTATTGCCAGGGCATGATTCTACACCCAGTTGATCGTTAGGATGCAGCTGTTATCACTAGACCAAAGAGGCTGACTCATATATTCCTATCATTGAAGATCATGCTGTGTCTTATCTGGTCAAAGAACCTAATTTAGTCATTATTGTCAAATGTTCGACTAACATCTGAAAAAAATAGGTGCATTTCGAATATTATAATTTATGGTTAAATTTTCTACCTGGTAACATCTTTACAATAAATAATTAAGCAGTGTCAATTTGATATTTCGTCGCTAATTTTCCACAACCTGATATCTCAAAAAGTACAAGTTTTCAGCAGAAACATAAATGTACTTTATTCTTCCGATATCAATATAGCATCATTAGAATTAACATAAAACATCATTAGAATTAGGGTATCCAATCCCGGAGCCTTTTTCCAATCCCAGGATCCCGGGATATTGCTCACCGAAGAATTTGAAATCCTCAATCCGCTATACTTTTTCCCCGGATTATCTTCAAATCTCGTTTTTTTTTTAGCTCACCGAGGAATTTGAAATTCTCGATTTGGTATACTTTTTCCCAGATTGTCACAGAACATCGTTTTTTAGCTCACCGAGGAATCTGAAATTCTCGATTTGCCAATTTCGTGTAAATTTTCGGGATCTGCTCAAAACTCCCCACCCCGAATCGCAGCCGTATCAATCCCGGGATTTCGGGATCAGAAAATTGAACGGGATCCCGGGATTACGGGATTGGATGCCCTAATTAGAATGGTTTTGTCCTCAATATTTGTGATGAAGTTAATAAGACAGAAAGCAACGACATTTCCATTCATGCTACCATCTCCTTCATAGCCATAGCATATAAGTATATTATTTTAAAAAAATATATATTTTCAGTCGGTGTTTTTGAATTAGATTAAATAAAGCATGAAATTTAATATATATTGGGATACGAGCTATTGAAATATGTGGTATTGAAATTCTGAATTCACTACATAAAAAACACTCAAAACTGATATAAATTTAGATACGTGTTTGTAGAACCATTTGATACGACTGTTTTTCCTCGCATTATAATTATATTCCCTATTATCTTATCTAATCATATTGAACATAAATTCTTCCTGTCTACATTAATAATAATATATTCCTCAATATAATCGATAATTATAATGCTACGCTCATTAGTAAACTTTATCTCCACAATCAATGATACCATATAACAAAAACACATCACATAATCAAATTGGTCACTCTTCAAAGAATAGACACTAACAAATACATATCTATATTTAAATATAAATCACGATATCACTTGATTTTCAAATATCGAAAACAAAAGAACATCGCTAATGTCCGAACGAAAAAAACATCTATCCGATATTAATTAAAATAAGAATTGGTAATCGTGCAGTATTCGACCATACCAACTTTAGTTAAGATTTTGTACAGTTAGTAAAAAAATATATTTATTTTAATAATACGAAACGCGTACATTTTTGTAATGATTGAGTATTTGCTTATATAATTGATATAATACAATTCTATATTCAATTATTTTTGACAGCTGCCTATAACTCTTCGAAATTTCAATGCTTTTCATCTACCTACTTATTTTGATTTTTTATCACGTCTGATCTAAGCTTCATTTTAAGTAGGAACAGTACAATTGTGCATATGTAATGATTTTTGCGGATTTGATCTAAACAGGCGTTGAAGTTAAAATATAATTTTGAACACTTAGTGAATTTGGAATTATTGTGAAGAATTCTTTGGCATTGTTTAATTTTAATTTTGAAAAATATTGATGGAGTATGTTTATCTGGGTCCGTGGTGTAACGGTTAATGTGGTGAGCTTCCGTGGATCTCACGGGTTCGAGTCCCAGTACGAAAAGAAATTGTTCAGTCGATTTTTCGATTCTGTTAAAAGGAATGGGTGTTTGTGATTTCTAAAATATCGGAGCGCAGCGAGAGCGATTAGCTAACTTATAATCCTGTTCAGTGGCGGATTATCCTATAAGCAAATGAAGCGCGTGCTTAAGGCCTCCGAATTTTAGGGGCCTCAAAAATAACTTGTTTAATATAAAAAAATATACTTTTTGTTCAGATTTTTATATATTTGTACTATTTTACTTGGAATTTTTCGACGTTTTAATGTTATCCGGAAAACAGAGCCTCCAAATTGTATTGCGCCTGGGGCTTCCCATGTCTTGTCCTTTCTATCCCAATTCTCTTTGAAAAAAAAAGTGTTGAGTAACTAATTAACAAGCATTTCTCGAAAAGCAATTGTGTTAAGATACCTCCATTCGGAGACCATATGTTTTACATTGAGAGCGGAAATGGATTTAAAATATATATATATATATATATGTATAATTCAGCAATGTACGATAAGATAATCGTTCATTTTGGCTTAGTTATTTTATTTCATCAATAAAGGCGCTACAACATATTATTGTTTTGCGTTTCCATTGTCAGTTCGCGTTGGTCCATAATTAAATAAAAATGTCTGCGGAAGTTTTTATACAGGTCCGTCGGGTCCAATCGTATGGTATCTACTTAATCTCTCTCTCTCTGTCTCTCGTGTATGCTGGAACATTCCGTTATATCTGAAGTAAGTAATCAGAATCATCATAATGTTATCATCGTCGACGGCAACTTGCCATCTCTGCTGAGTTTTCTTGCCAAACAACTTTAGCTCGGTATACACGTGCGAATTTCCGTAAAGTCCAGCCGCTAACTGTAATCCTGTCTAAACAACTCTCGTATGAAAGGCATTCAATCATTTGAGAAGTGAACAGTTATTCAACATATGTTGAATAATAATATTATTACGTATAAGAGAAAATGTAACGATATAAAAATAGTCCACATGTCAAGATTACTTTTGTGGATGACTCTATTATTATAAAATATTTGAATTTAGAATACTCTTTAAGCTACGTATGTTCAGAAATGAACTTTACCGTCCATACCGAGGAAATTCGACATAGGAGAATATAAAAAATATTCTAGTTGAAGACAAAATTGACCAGCTGTCAGATATTTTTGTAGTTGACGCCATTTGTATTTTTTTTGTATTTAGAATTACCATTTTAACTTTAAACTATGTATATTCAGAAATGAGCTTTCCCGTCACACCGACTAAAAAAAATGAATTTAAATGGCAACATCATATTTTTTTTCTCGTTATAAAAAAACATGTTGCCAATAATAATTCAATACTCTAGTTCCGGAGTGCTACAAGTCTGAACTTAACAGTATTGAGTTGCGTATGAAAAGTATTTCAAAATACACTAAACTCCTTTTTTACACTTTTTTTAACACTATTTTGAAATAACACGGTGCAAAAAAAGATCATTCATGTAACAATAAATGCGTAACAGTGATTTGGAATTTCCTACATCTCTCGCATGCACTTACTACTCAGTACTTATGCGCAAAGAGGTATGCAAAAGGGGGCTAGCAAAAAGAGAGGCGGAATCTTGAGACTGTTTATTTATAGTACACCCAATATTTTTTTACGCGATTTATTTTTGCGCGATTTTGATGCTACGTGATTTTTTTGAAGGCATCGTTACGTTTTTTCATACATTTTCGGACTTTGATTTATGAAATAATTTTAAAATGAGTTTATTTTACGCGCCACTTTATGGAATGAATGTATCGCGTAAAAAAGGATTGGGTGTATATTTTTTACACGGTATCGGGTTGAACGTATCAGGGGAGTTCAGTGTACATACATCTATCATAGAGGTCTGCACGGGTCGAAATTTTACAAAATTATCTGGTCCGAGCCCGAAAGACTCAGACCCGACACGGCACGGGCCCGAGTCTTATACCACAATTGTTACCCGAACCCGACCCGAAACCCGGATTTATACTCAACAGACCGAAAAAACCCCGTTTTTTACAAATGAACAAATTAAGATTCTCTATAGAACTGGTAATAATTAAGACCATCATGGCTGACTTATGACACGAACAAAGTCTGAAATATTTTTCTATAAATTCCTTACCCGGGCCCGGCCCGAGCCTGAATCTCAATTGCGCTTACCCGCCCGAACCCGGCCCGCGGGCCAGGCCCGGGCCCGTGTAGACCTCTAATCTATCACTTCCAAGGAACAGCCAATACGTTATTATGCTACATTAGATTCTAATTCAGCATAACCGTGTCTTGGTTGCTCTTTGGAAGTGGTAAATCTGTGTTCTGAAATACTTTTCGTACTTAACTCAATATGCACTGCCAAATTCAGACTTGTTGCACTATGGTACCAACATTCATTTTTTTGTCCGTTATATGTTATTTCAGATAAACACTACCAATAATATTTAGTTACCTGCCAATTATACAAAATTACGATTCAATTAAATGTCGGCTTAAGGTGGACCAAGCCCCCTGAAAATCTTCCGTTTTGGATCTAAACATTTATATCTAAGAACAAGCGTGTATACCGTAACGGAGTATCACATATTTGCTACCTTCCAAGCACCATTCATCTCTTCATATAACAATCCTCGTAACAAAAATGCAGTTAACACGTTATAATGAACATACCTATTTTTTTATAATGACGTCACTGGTAAAGTATTCCAATATTAAATGTGTTTGAAAATATAAGTTATTTAAAAGGGTACAAATCTCACAGAAACTCATTTTTTTTTAGCTCACCGAGAAATTTGAAATCCTCAATTCGCTATACATTTTCCCCGGATTATCTTCAAACCTCGTTTTTTTTTTTTTTTTAGCTCACCGAGGAAATTGAAATCCTCAATTCGGTATACTTTTTTCCCGATTGTCACAGAACTTCGTTTTTTTTTTAGCAAAGCGAGAAATTTTAAAACCTCGATTTGGTATACTTTTTCCCAGATTATCACAGAACATCGTTTTTTTTTATAGCTCACCGAGGATTATGAAATTCTCAATTTGCCAATTTCGTGTAAATTTTCGGGATTTGCTCAAAATTTCTCAATCCCGAAATCCCGGGATCGCAGCCGTTTTAATCCCGAGATTTCCGGAACAGAAAATTGAACGGGATTCCGGGATTGGATGCCCTAGCAGCCGCCGATCTGTGTTATGTGTTAAACGTCGAAAACTCGTTCATCTGTTTTAAATTGTTGTACATTTCCGTTCACAGGTGATTACGTACAATGAAAAACAATTCTGTTGATTCTAGAATAATAATACCTCACATTAACCTGAGTGGACCATTGTTAAATATTTTATGGGGGAATCCTTTCACTGGGCTTTTGAATCACACCAATTCGTTTTGCATCAATTGAATTTATTCAAATTAGTTTGTGGCTAAGTAAGAATGCTCTTAACCAGCGATCAGATTACACGCTCTTAGTGCAAAGTTAAACTGTCACTTTATAATCGAGACTAATATATTGTAACGATATTATTTTAGTATCGCTTGGTAATATTAAATTTAAAAATCAATCATTCAGAATGTCTCATATCTTTAAAATTGTCTGTTCTCATTAATTTTGTTGGTTTCGTGCTAAAAACCCCATAATTCGGCGTCACATCTGTTTCATTTTTAATACATCGATTTTTAAACTTTCATTCGCGGAACAATTGTTAAAATCAGCCTTCCAATATAAGTTGTAAATGCTTTATATTTAAATACATTATTTAAAAGAAAATCCACTCAAAAATATTGTAATATATTTTCTTTATCTGAAAAAATGTTTTGTTTGTAGAAAAACATTAAATATTCTGTATGTTAGATCACTAGGTCTTTTCGTGACCACTCTTTCTACAAACACACTTTTATAGGACAAGAGATATTTTTAATACTTATGAAAATATGTAAAGAAGTTATGTACACGATGGCATTAATAGTTCATGTTATAAAAAATGAACGTAGAATGAAATTTATTTGTGGTTTTCATATTTATATGCATTTATAAAATACATATCGACTGTGGAAAGGAAAAAGGACTTAACCCACAGTTTCTTCAAAACAGGTTTTTTTCGATAATCACAATGTATAAAACTTGATAAACGTTCTATCAAAAGGATGCAAGCTGCAAATGCCGATAGTATCAAAATTTAGATTTTAGGTTTCAAAAAATGACCCTGTAAAAAATTAAAACCTAGAAAAAAGACTGAAATAAAGGTTTTTCCTAGACAATTTCTTTAATTAATATCAGATTATGTCAATTAAACACCAGTTTAGAAGTCTCCGTGCACTTCAGGGTTGTGTATAATTCATAATTTGAATATGTCACAAAATCATCAAAACACGTTTTTAGCGCCTCCTGTAAAATTTGATATGTGTGGGTTACGTCCTTTTTCCTTTCTACAGTCGATGTGTATATAAAAGTTTAACAATGTGTCTGTTAATTTCAGCAATTTTATAAAATAATAAGACCGGTGAGTATTTCCAACTGAGAACTGAATTAAGAATGGTTAAATTAGCTTATAGTTTGAAGATAATTATATATTCTATTTGTGTTTAGTGGAGTAACAATAAAGCGGATTTTTTAAATCATTTACGTTAAAAATAATCGAATAGAAAAATCATAAGAATCTGCAGTAGCTCAATACTTAATCAAATCAAAGACAATTATATTAATAAAAACACAATATTCTTTTGTACTTTATTCCACTTTATTTAATAGGTCAGGACCTGGTTTTTTTAAGTGTATACAAGTTGTACTTGACATAATACCGCGGTGTACAGTCGTGTCAGTTTGTGCTTATTAATACAATTATTTAATTAAAGGCGACACCATTATACATACCTATATAGATTCGTACAACAATTGTCAATAAATATTTATAAATTATTATTTTTTTACATAATATCAAAGTAATGAGATTTTTTAAACATTTTGAATAAAAAAATGTTTTATTTGAAAGATATAATTAACTTCAATTCTTTGTACTTTTTTCCCCACTTTATTTAATAGGTCAGGACCGGTTTCTCTCATTGCGAGCATTTTCAACTGAGTTGACAATGCATGCAATGCAACATCAGTTGACAATGCTCGCAATGAGCGAAATCGGTTCTGACCTATTAAATAAAGTCGAATAAAGTACAAAGGAATATTGTGTTTTTATTAATATAATGCCTTTCCACCAAGTATTGACAGTGAACACCCTAAAAGTGATCAAAGACAATTATTCTGATTCAAGCTTATGGACAACAAAGACAATCGTTGTCTATTTCCTCATTTCGATCATTCATCGACAATATGACGTGTTGTGGCGATTCTATTCTAGCGTACATGATTGATATGGTATTATTTTTTTGTGAGACCAAACCAACGGATCGCGGATGCTGCAGCCAGCCGCTGCCTTTTGTACTTCTCAACTGGTGCATGCCACCATTTCCATCGCACAGCACACTTACTTATTTACCTATTGTGTGCAGCAACTTGAGCCGAAATGCGATTTGCATACGATTATTTAAATCACATTAAGCGACTCGTAAAAAGTAAAAGCGCCATTCATTATCGACCGCCATGAGTGTAATCTTAATCACTTTATTTTAAAGATTGTATCATATCCACTAGAGCAGTGATCGCCAATCGGTCACTCGCAAACTACCGGTAGCTCATTCGGTAACTCGCGTAGTATATTTTATCATATTTATAAATTTGCCTATAAAATTTTATTATTGAATTCTGAAAATAAATAAAAAAAACCGAACGAAGGCATTGTTTTGTTCTACCTACTTATGTGAATCAACGTTTTCCACTATGAAGGTGGTTAAGAATAAATATAAAAACAGGCTCACAGATGTACATCTATATATTAATAATAGCCGATAAGGTCCGTCTGTAAGGACGTCCGCAGTAAGGTACAGACCAATGATTTCGATTTATTCTGAACAGCACATTTTTGAAATGTTGTTCTATCCAATGGGAGCGGCTTATTTTAAACCGGGCGTGAATGTTCTGATATCGCCACGTTTGAAAATTCGATATTTCTTGGTGTAGAGCTAAAGTATAGTATCACCATACATCATAATATTCGAATAATCAAAGACTTTAATTCGACTATTGCAAACTATGATTATAGGGCTATCGAAATGAATCGTCTGATCGTGTGAGTCGATGTGAGACTAATATTTTTTGGAGCGGATTTGATCAATTGAATCATAATGATGAATCTTTTCACGTCTGACCTTGAAAATCTGTTAGAATTCTTTAATACATTAAGAATATTCAAATTATGATATGGATATATCATAGAATAATATTTTGCTTTTTTCATACACTTGGACAAAATGTGCAACTGATTTATTATTGAAAAATTGGATTTGATCTTTTGATTTTTATTGGAAATAATTGTTAAATAATTTAAAATCCGAAAAATAATTGTTGGCAAACTTAAACATTATTCCAAAAATTAAGTAATTTACAAAATTTCTGCTACTACGAAAGATGATTGTTAGCAAACTTTAACATTATTCCAAAAATTCAATAATTTACGAAATTTCTGCTCCTACTAAAAATGGTTGTTAGCAAACTTGGACATTATTCCAAAAATTCAACAATTTACGAAATTTCTGCTCCTACGAAAAATGGTTGTTAGCAAACTTGAACATTATTCCAAAAATTCAATAATTTACGAAATTTCTGCTACTACGAAAAATGGTTGTTAGCAAACTTGAACATTATTCCAAAAATTCAATAATTTACGAAATTTCTGCTACTACGAAAAATGGTTGTTAGCAAACTTAAACTTTATTCCAAAAATTGAATATTTTACGAAATTTATGCTACTACGAAAAATGGTTGTTAGCAAACTTAAACATTATTCCACATATTAAATAATTTACGAAATTTATGCTACTACGAAAAATGGTTGTTAGCAAACTTGAACATTATTCCAAAAATTCAATAATTCACGAAATTTCTGCTCCTACGAAATATGGTTGTTAGCAAACTTGAACATTATTCGAAAAATTAAATATTTTACGAAATTTATGCTACTACGAAAAATGGTTGTTAGCAAACTTGAACATTATTGCAAATATTACATAATTTACGAAATTTCTGCTCCTACGAAAAATGGTTGTTAGCAAACTTAAACTTTATTCCAAAAATTCAATAATTTACGAAATTTCGGCTACTATGAAAAATGGTTGTTAGCAAACTTAAACTTTATTCCAAAAATTGAATATTTTACGAAATTTATGCTACTACGAAAAATGGTTGTTAGCAAACTTAAAAATTATTCCAAAAATTAAATATTTTATGAAATTTCTGCTCCTACGAAAAATGGTTGTTAGCAAACTTGAACATTATTCCAAAAATTCAATAATTTACGAAATTTCTGCTAACTATAAAAATAAAATAAATTAAAATAAAATAAAATAAACTAAAATAAAATAAAATAACATAGAATAAAATAAAATAAAATAAAATAAAATAAAATAAAATAAAATAAAATAAAATAAAATAAAATAAAATAAAATAAAATAAAATAAAATAAAATAACATAGAATAAAATTAAATTAAATTAAATTAAATTAAATTAAATACCATAAAATAAAATAACATTAAATTAAATACTATGCAACAAAAATCTCACGTTGCTGGGCAACGGGCTTACAGCTAGTCTATATATTAATAGTCGATAATGTCCGTTTGTTTGTTTGAGTGAGTGTTTGTTTGTTTGAGTGAGTGAGTGTAAGGTGTCCTATTAATCGCTCACTTTTCACAAATAATCACTTTATATATTAATAGTCGATAATGTCCGTTTGTTTGTTTGAGTGAGTGAGTGTAAGGTGTCATATTAATCGCTCACTTTTCACAAATAATCACAGATGTGTGAGTACTAATTATATAAAATTAAATGAAATAAAATTAAATTAAATAAAATAAAATAAAATAATATAATATAAAATAAAATAAAATAATATAAAATAAAATAAAATAATATTATATTAAATTAAATTAAATTAAATTAAATAAAATAAAACAACACAAAACAAAATAACATAAAATAAAATAACATAACATAAAATTAAATTAAATACTATGCAACAAAAATCTCACGTTGCTGGGCAACGGGCTTACAGCTAGTCTTGATAATTGCATTCGGATAGAAGTCACAAGGTCTTCGAGAACTCACCGAGAATTAAAAAAATTGTTGAGGAAAGTGAATGTCATTATTTTTACTCATGGTTATTTTGTTTATAAATAAATAATTAATGTTTTATTAGGAAATCTGATGTACTAATTTATTTTAAGTAATATAAACATATTATGTATGGTACGATAAGGGCTGATGATAAAAAAAAAACTATAAAGAAGGAATATGTATAGGTAGCTAAAAGTAGCTCACATCCTTATTGAGTTTGGAGACCACTGCACTAGAGACTCCAATTACTCGACATCTCAACTACTCGAGTATCGAGTAGTACCATTTTAAAATACTCGAGTATACTCAAGTAGTTTCAGATGTACTAATATATATATTATTAATTTTAATTTGTATGATAAATAAATAAATAAAAAACGCTTATTTTATTTCATTAATACATTTATTTCAATTTATAAAACATATGTTTCAAAAATAATGGAGAATTAAACGTCTTTAATTTTAAATTGGTTCGAAGTTTGGTTTTTACAATTCCCGCAGTAGAAAAAACTCTGTTGCTATTGGCATCGGTTTTATTGTTAACAACGAATTAAATAGTGCATCTAGTTTTTCTTCCCGCTGTTTAAATGATTCCAACTTTTAAGGGATTTAGGTTTTGGTTTATCGATGAAATGGCATTTTTCGACTCGTGTTGAATAGGATCTGGATATGACGTGAATAATTACAATCTTCTAGGTCTACCTAATCCACGTGCAAGACTCAGTTAAACGCAACGGTTATACAGTATGAATATTTTTTTAAATAAGTAAATAATATTAGAAAATAAATCTTCATTTATAAATTACGAGTATCGTGTACTTGAAAAATGGACGAGTATTCTCGAGTATCGAGTATTCGATACTCGAATTGGAGTCTCTAATATCCACCCAACCCTGGTTTTACACCGTACGGTGTACACGATTACTACGCTTTTGCTTTCACGCATATGGAGAGAGAACAATACAATACAACAGTGCATTATTGACGCATAAACTTAATTTCAATGTGTGCTAAAAAGTAATCTATCCAGGAATAGTTTCAAGTAATATAGGTTTTCCTGTTTTAGACTTGCGCGTATGCTAATACGCAGCGCACGACACTAGGGCGCCAAATTTCTTCAAGTCTCCTTCATCGCTAATGTTTTTGAAGTTTGTATTCCCTTACCATCGTTACCGACGGAAGGGCGTGATCGCTACAGAGGTGAGAAATCCATAGTGAAGCCAGTTCACGGGAACTCCATATGCATTCATTTGCAAATCTCATTATATGAGGAGCAAACATTCAAAAAGTGTTTTGTCACACAAATACAAAGCTTGGAAAATGATGATTTAAGTGTTGCAAAAGCGACGGTTTGTATGAATGTGTCAACTTTATGATTTTATTTTAATATGAAAAAAAACTTTTTTGAACACTAATTTTGATTTCCATTCATAGGTTTTTATTATGGGCTATCAGAATTGATAAAAAACGCCATTTTTCAAAATTTGTGACAAAACACTTTTTGAATGTTTGCTCTTCATATATGCTTACCCTCATACTATATACACACATGTGCATACATACATACAATACACAAGGATAGTAATCTTCATGATGCTATGTTCGTTCTTACATAGTTTATTAATTTTAGGCGAAACAGAAAATCTATGGTGGTTCGTCGAGCAGACCTGCTCTCGGTCTTAAACGATTCTCTGGCATTGTGCCATGATAGTTGTGAAGATTAGATATCGTTGGGTTATAATGGTTTCCTACCTCGCTGTGAAACTTTTGAGATATTTCACGAACAAATTCGCGGATGGTAGGTATTTTCAAGTCTCTGTCAAGCAGTGAGTTACGCACGTACCACGGGGCGTTATATATCCGTCCCCGTGATATACTTATAGTGATAATGATACTCTACAAATGATATAAAAAAATCCAATGAGACCGACAATGAAAAGTACTTTTTATTTATGTTTTATAACATGACTTCAATAAATATTTTTAATATTTATAAGAATATTTTACATTTTTTTTTAACAAAACAACCTTATATTTAAAGATCTCGGTTAACACGGTGATCTAGCAAAACATGTCTTCCGTGATAAGTTAGAGAAAAGTGTAAATTATTTGATCAATTCTATAATTGAATAGAATGTTTCACATTAATCTACCATTATTATACTGCACATTCGGAAAGTGTGCAATATAATATTATTCCAAGTTACTATTTTGTGACACTTATTACTTCGTTTCTAATTATTAATTAATGTGAATGTGTTTGCACAATTTTTTCAGGTTAGTTGTTCAATTATTGTAATTTGATGACTTCCATATTTGAACAAATGTACCGAATGCCCACTGTATTAAAATAATTATGTTATATTAATTCTTGACACGGCGCGCTGTGCACATGTTGTCAATGATTATATTAAAAATATGTGTCGTCAAATTATTTACTTTGGCGTTTATTTCCTTCGTGGAACTAACACTGAATGACACTTTTAAAACTATATCTGTCAACATTCAATTATCGTTCAACAAATATATTTATTTACGTCTAGTAATTACGTAATATTAACTCAAAATAACATATTTTTCAAAAAAATGTTAATATTCCTTTAATCGCAGTTCTCCGTTATATAAAAAGTATTAAAAAGCTTGACAAAGGTTTTGAGACTAGACATTTTTAGGGTAGAACCATCCACATGTCAAAAAGGAGAAAATTAATTTCTGGAGGATACCAAACTGAAGAAGACGAACGCCCAAAAGCATTCACCGTCAAATTTAAACGCATAACCTATCTTCAGATTGTTTACTACGAAGATTTTGCGTCAAAGCAGAAATTTTAAGGTACCAATCCTATAGTGACATAATTTTAAAGTGTTTTCCTAATAGGAAACGTTAACTTTTTTCAATAATCACAATGTATACAACTTGATACACGATCTATCAAAAGGATGTAAGCTGAATATGACAAATTACTATCTAAGTTTAGCTTTTATGTTTGAAAAAAGAACGGCCTGTGAAAATTGTAATCAGGAAAAAGGTCTTCATCAACAATTTATAAAATGAAAATTAAATTTAGTCAGTTAAACACCAATAGAAAATTTAAATTAACCTTTATTATTCCACGTATTGTGTTACTAACTGTGACACGCGTTTCGCCTCTTTCAGAGGCATCTTCAGACTTACTATCGCAAATTTGATTCTAACATTTTAAAATTGTGAAATTACAAAATGGAGTTTTGGGTTTTTTACGTGGAATAATCAAAGTTAATTTAAATTTTCTATTAAAATGAACTTCCACAAAGTTACCGCCGAAACCATTGAAAGTAGTTAAACACCAGTTAATAAGTAAGTCACTTTAAGGGTGTGTAAATTTCATAATTTGGCTTTGACCCAAAAAGTTATGGTTGGGTTATATAGTGTTAGAAGCACAAATATTTACACTTTTTTGTCATTACCTGTTATTACTTTAGTGAACTAAAAACTATGTTTTTGTATAAACCCTCTGTGATGATATACTCCCGAAATAATAATAATTACATACAAAGCAAAAAAAATGTATTATAACACTAACAAAAAGAAAATGGCATTCACCTGCGCTTTTCTTTGCGCTATTTCCGCAGTTTCAAGTAAAATGCATACCAAATTATATTATTTTTAGTGATTGCATATAAAATTCTCTTAAATCTGAAGACTTAGCGATGTCTTTATGATTAATAATCGATTTTACAAGAAAGCGTAACCAAATAATCGCATTAAATAGAGAGCAATACAAGATTGATTAGTATTACCGTGGGAAAGAACTGAATGACGTTATTTATCATGAGAATCAAAGATAATTTGACCGGCTGTCATGGCATTGCAATAAAAAAAATGAAAAAGTCAATTCCATAATAATAATGTCATTATTATTACTAACTAACATATTTGATAATTTGTAACACGTGGCGTAGAGCAACTTTCACGATTCCTCATATGTATTATCAGCGCTTTTCTTTCCATGTAACGTGGTGGAACGGCGTTCCGGCACCTTTTTCTTGCAATTTGTAATGTTTCAAATCAATATTAATAAAAATTTATTTTACTTTAAAAACTGTTGATTCTTTCATTGAAAGTCAATGATGTTTGTTCTTTTCTTATGTCCATTTTGAATTTAATGTTAAAACAAATACCAGGTCTATAGACGTACTGTGACCAGAAACAGGGGTGTAATGCTACATATATTGTTTTGCAAATTCTCTTATTTACAACACCTTTTCCCAACAGTCGGATTCATAGCGCAGTGGTCAACTTGGATGGTTATGTGACGAATCTCACGGGTTTGAATCACGTCAATGCTTTTATCAGACTTAAATAATTAGATGTCATAATAGAGACCATTAAACCGTTGTTTGTTAAATGTAAAAAAAAATATCAACGACATTACACTAGTTGTTTTCGGTACTAAGTTTTGAAATTTTATTGTTCGTCATTTTTGTTTGCCGGGTCCCATAGCGCAGCGGTTAGCGTTGTGGGCTTCCGTTTCTAATCAGACGGGTTCGAGTCCCAGTACAAACAGAATTTTTTCGATCGAATTCTGTTCGAAGACATGGGTGTTGTGATGTCTCAAAAATTGCCTCCCATCCTTTCCGATCCTTCAATAGCTGGGCGTAGCGAGAGCGATTAGTTAACCTCTCTAGCCTCGTCATTCTATCCCTACTACTCTCGTTAAAAAAAGAGGTTGAGCGACTGTGTAACAAACAGTTCTAGTAGAAAAAAAACTTCTGTTGAGATTAGGGCTTGTCGGTTTAAAAAAACCGGTTTTTTTTGCTAAATTTGTGACATTCGAAAACCGGTTTTTAAACTTCGTAACCGGTTGTGCCGAATTTTCCATAAACGAGTCTATAAACAAAAGGACAGAAAATTTTGGATCTTTTATGTGATGGCTTAAAGACCATATACCCCATTACCCAGCGAAAGGTTATTTTTGATATCAGGAAATTTTGTTACAACACGATCAGTGGACGCTTTGTGTTTTCTTAAATCATATTTTCTGAAGAGAAACACCAAATAATTTCTTGTTGTGCATTGTTATGTATATAAATAAATAACATAAAAAAAGAACCTTTTCTCGTAATTTTAATTGAATTATATTTTTTTTATAAAACTTCGAAAACCGGATAAAACCGGTTTTCGAAAAATATTGACATTCGACAACCGGTTTTTGTATAAGCCCTAGTAGAAACTTATTTCCGCAATTTTCTCAAAATTTATCAAAAGTGTTTCGGAACGTCTATACAAGTAGTATGTGACTATACTATAATGTTAAAAAGCGTTGAATATTCTATAGGTTAATTATTTTATCAATAAAACTGTTTATAAAGAAGTAATTTAATATATGTGTAATTACAGGCTTATAAATCCGCGTCCATTTTGATTCATCAAGAAATCTTTAGTTCACCGTTTGAGTAGTGGCTCGAGAGGCACGACAAAGCGTTTAACGTTTCTTGCCACCACTGGCCGACCAATTTAATTAATTAATTCAATTAGGCCTAGTAAACTCAACTATAATACAGTACCGTTTCAAATTTTAACTGTATTATTTCATTCGCTCGATTGAAACTTTAACGCCTATCAAACTCAAATCAAAACCTACGGACGTTTTCGCGTTCATGGTTGTTATCTAAAAAAGAAAATATCCAATGAATAGAGAAATGTTTTTAAAGTATTGTACATCAGTTACAAATATTGAACAAACTTTTATTTCATATCTGGTTTAACAATCTCATATATAATTATTTGTTTATTAGGGGTTGTACATGTGAAATAACCGTTTAAGCTTCGTTTCGCTCTAATCGAGATATGTTTTATCATTCATCTAATTTTCTCATTACATGCAATGTTCCCTTAAAGCAACGCTGCGAGCCACCGCTATATAATTAGGTACAAGCGTGTATTCCATCATTTGAACTATTTTAAGTACAATTATGAATACATATCGACTGTGGAAAGGAAAAAAGACGTAACCCACACGTATCAAATTTTAAAGGAGGCGCAAAAAACGTGTTTTGGTGATTTTGGGGCATATGCAAATTATAAAATTATACACAACCTTTTGAAGTGCACGGAGACTTCTAAACTGATGTTAAGTTGACATAATCTAATATTAATTAAAGAAGTTGTCTAGGAAGAACCTTTATTTCAGTCATTTTTCTTGGTTTTAATTTTTTTCAAAATTAAAAGGTAAATTTAGATACTAATTCGGCATTTTCAGCTTGCATCCTTTTGACAGAACGTGTATCAAGTTTGATACATTGTGATATTTGAAAATTGTCCCTTGACGGAAAAGTTTGTGAATCCTTGGTCTTAATTATGCTGCGCATTAATTTTTTTTTTTCAGTAGTTTGGTTTTCCTCACTGATATCCTGTCGTTTTAGGCGAAATATTAATCTTCTTCTTCTTGGTGCTACAGCCTATTGTTAACATGGTGCAGGGTGAACCTTGGTCGACTCAATCAATCTCATCCACTCCTTTCGATCCTCCACCCTCCTACGCCAGTCACTGACCTCCAGCACTCGCAGGTCCTGTGACACCAATCCATCCAGCGAAGTCGCGAATTAATAGCAACATTTAAAAACATTTAGCATGCGCAAGGTGTCTGCGTGGTGACGTAATAACATATAAAGATATTGTGCAAATCGGTAAATTTCTGGGTTTTTGAATTCTAAAGTCAGCAAATCGGACAAATGTCCCGGATTGACTTGCAAGAAATATGGCAACCCTATATACAACTGTAATTTCTGACATATATATTATCTGCGACAGCTTCAGTATACACAGTAGTACATTTTTAGCCGTTTACATTGGTACGTTTACAGTCAATTGCAAATGATTACATATTATAAGTGTATCAAGTAACAATCGATTGCTTATTTAAATATTGCATATAATTTCATACGAGTGGAAAAAAATCACTTCTCCAGAACACCGAGAATTGCTTTGAGATAAAGCGAGCCTATTGTTAAAATATTGGCAGCCTACCGCTAGGGAAACCCCATAGTCTTCTGTAACTAAAAAATATTATTTTTTGAACATGTCGAAATATCAATTTTGATTTATTTCAAATTTTCATCAATTCTGAATCTCATGCGTTCGACAACTTTAAAGTTATATTATCATTTAATGATGCCCTTTCCAAAATCATAAAATATTTTAAGTACCCTTTTATTATTAATTTAAACCAACTTTGTCGGTTTAATATAAATCGTTAAATATCAGGTTTGATCGTGAGATTCGTGAATCATTACCCTATAATAAAGTTTACGGTGTTTTTTTGTATAAAATAAACAAACCGTGTTGTTAATTTTTTTTATTTTCTTGTTTCATCACATCACACACAAAACATATAAACATTTTTATTTATAACGCTTTGTTTTTATTAATTGTCATTATGTATGCTTAAAATCAATAATTATCGATTTTCGGCATTCTGTTTACTTCAACTAATGCATCCAATCCCGGGATTGATAAATTTTCCAAGCCCGGGATCCCAGAATTGAACATTCCACATAAAATCGTGTATAAATTCGAGATTTAGGATTGAGACATTTTTGCTCTGCGATTTTGAAATCCCGGGAATTTTCTAAAAGATTTTAGTCAATTTCAAAAATCCCGGTATTTACCGAATTTCCAAAATGAAAAGACGCGAGACCTTTTGTTTAGCTATATTAGATTTCCAATAAAAAAAAATATGAATTTGCGGAATTGCCAAAATCAAATAAAATGGGACCATTTTTTGTAGCCCTCGCGCAACTTTCTCAAATTTTCTCAATACCAAAATCACGGGATTAGTACCATCACGATCCCGGAATTTCGGAATCACAAAACTGGACTCCAACCAACTCTATTTACATAACAGGCTTGTGAGGTGTGTCCTGCTCTTTAAAACGGTCCGACTACGATTTAAAAAAGGTATAAAATTGTACATAAAAATAAATTAATTCTTTGCGCATGACTCCACATGTTTACATTCGTGACAATATAATTATTAAACAAGTAAAAGTGTGTGGTTTTTAACCTAATCAATGATTTTATGTCTTTTATAACAAGTAATAATTTGAGATTGATTTTATTTGATTTGAGCTCAAATTCTTCCACAATGCAAAATCAATTTTAGCTGTGGTCCACATGTGGCCAAGCACTCGTGGTTATAAAAAAATATATTAAAGTACTATTAAAGTTTGATATCTTCCAACGGTAAAACACAGATATTTCAAATCAGGGCTTGTCAATAAGTATCCTTGTTTAATTACATCGTTCGCAAATGCAATAATTATAATTATTTTGTTTACAAAATTATGTACATAGTTATAAGCAGTGTATTTTATGAATAATAATGATTTTAAATATTAGTATTACATCATTTATCCAAATGAGGTCACTATCAGATAAAACTTATTGTGTTAAGTTTATTGTTATTAATGATTATTTTATGACATTTTTTTATCGTAGTTTTTTTTTAAGTTGGTAAAATTTATTTGTCCGTAAGAAGTGGGAATTTACATCTTATCATCATAAGCCGATTATAGTTGCGCATGTGTAAAATATTTTAAGTAGAAACCAGACAATACGCACAATTTTAAGAACTGTCTATTATCAGTAGTCTCACAAAATATTAATCTACTTTTTGGATAAAAAAATATATTTGGTATTAACGCTTACGTCAATTCGCAGACAATTTTAAATATTATACGAGATAAACTCGATGAGAAATTTTATAAGTCACTCAATATCAACTCGATGAGACAATACAAACAAAAAAAATATGTGATTCTTGACTAATAAATGTGCTGTGGTCGGTACAGAGTACATACCTTTCCCGAATGTATTTCGTAGGTAATTTTCTACAACCTCGTATCTCAAAAAGTACAAGTCTTCAGCAGACACATAAATGTACATTATTCTACCGCTATCGTTTTCAATCGCTATAAAACACCACTGGAACGATTTTGTCCTCAATATCTTTGACCTAGTTTACAAGGAAGGAAGCAAAGACGTTTCAACCCATACCATCCTCTCCATGCAGAACAAAGCACATGACCATATAATTTGTCAACGTTTTTGTGTTAGGTTAAATAATGCATCATTTTATTTTCGAGTTATAGAAATAAATATACATACATATGTGTGTATTGAAATTCTGAATTCATTGCATCAAAAAACTCAAAACCGACACAAGTTGAGATGCGTGCTTGTAGAAAATGAACTGTTTTTTTTAAATATATAATCCATGTTCACTTCAAATGTAGAGCAAACAGATTTTTTACGAGAACTGTTTGTTAGTTAGTTGATCAACATCTCTGTTTCAAAGAGAGTAGGGTTAGAAGGATAAGACTTGGGTAGAACTAGTGGTAAGCTAATCGCTCTCGTTACGTCCGTTTTGAGGGTAGAAAGGGTGGGGAGAGGGGTTTTTTAAACATTACAATTAGCTAAATAAAGTTTTTTTTTGAAATACGAGTATAGGAATATATTTGTATTAAAATTCTGAATAAATTACATCAAAAAACTCAAAACTGTCAAAAAAGTTAAGATACGAAATTTGAAGAAAATTAACGACGATTTTTTATTTGGCAGACAACTTTTTCATATGTCATCTTATTTTATATTGATATTTATTGTTCTTATCAAACATTTTGTGACGTTACTGTTGAACTCCTCTGAATCGGATCAATTATCTTCAGATACAAGCCTCTCGCTGAACATCTCAAACTTTCATCATCTCTCGTCGAACACCTGTTCGTTGCCTTGCTTCCGCTGTAACTGTATTATCGACTCCAGAGATAATAGCAACATTTTTATTATGAAGCTCTTTATAAAAGAAAAAAAATATGTGGAAACGTTTTGTCAAAACATCCTACTGAGTACTGGATAATTAATAATTATTAATTTACCGACAATTAATGTAAATGTTGTTTTCATATGTAATCACTATTTTGTATTTGAATTAAATACTTTTATTATTATAATGCAGACAGTGTGAAAAATGTTACTTTAAATTAATATTGTTTGCTTTGATGAACGCGTGTGCTTTTGATTGATGGACTGTTTGCGAGACAATCGCTTAAGCTTAATTTGTAAATTGCAAATGTCAAAGATTAGATGGACTTAAAATATCACCGATGTAATCGATTTAGATTTTGTATTTTTTACGACTACAACGAAAGAGTGTAAAATGAAAATACTATTATTAAAAAATGATAAAGCTCTACATTGTTTTATTTCTCTCGAATTGCAATGTAGTTATATTAAAATATGACTTTGTTTTTTAAAGCGTATCACTCTCCACGGAGCAAAAAAGGGCTGAGTTGAAAATTTACTGAATGATTATTAAAAAAATGTTAGCAATAGGCAAATCCGACTCTGATCATAGTGCAATGCATAATATAAACTTTCAAGCTATGCCATGGCCAATAAACTGCGCACGCGGCCGCGCAGCAGTTTGAGTACCTCCGCGCAGTCATTTCGGGTTGACGCGCAATCCAATACAACTATTAATTTTTTTAAATTGAAATATCCTTTATTAATTTTATTCTGTTTATATTCATATATTGAGCATATTTTTTTATAAAAAAAAAGAAAGAAAATATTTTTTACTATGTAAATTAAAACAAAAAAAGCACTATTTGTATAATAATAAAAAAAATATATAAAATATATATTTGTATTAGAAAAAATGAAAAATTATGCCGCCCATTTGTTGGATTGCCCTGCGCAGCCTTTGAATTTTCCGCGCAGCTAACCTCTCGTCTTAAGGGAACATTGTGCTCATGAATGAAAGCAGAACTGAATGATTTCACACTTTTCAAAGAAATAACTTACATAGAAAACAAAAAAGTCTTTAAAATTAACAGCACATATTATAACTTTTAATAATATAAAATATATTTTTAGCACATGTGTAGTGTATTTTTATAGGATTACTTTATAACCGTGGCCTTAATTAATATGCATTTCTTCATTGTAGAAACCTTATCATTTGTTTGTTTACACATATTACACAACGAAAAAAAAACTTCGTACAACTGGTAGGCAATTTCAAATAATGAACAATTATGGAAAACAAAGCTGGTTTTAAACACAATATGCTTTCAATCACGTGTTGAAATAACAACATGCAAACTAGAATAATTCGATGCTCTCCCTGCAGCTCATCACCATGTATTAGTAAATTAGTTAGTGTATTGGCTCATTAAATAATGAAACAATCAAAGTATTTTTATTAACCGGTTACATTGGCAAACCTGCAATAGTTTATTAGAAACATGCAACTATGCATGTCGTAAGACAGTTTGCGAGGTGTGATGATTTGTGATGACGAAGCTAGGGGGGGGGGGGGCGTTGTAACGATGTATGTAACGAAACCAACACAATATTAAATCGTTTTGAATGACACTAAATTATTTCGCGAAAATATTGCTGCAGCGCAATTTTAAGATGGGAATTGAAAAAAATGTGATACAACGGGAGCAGGGGTATTTAAAATATATTTTAACATTTTGAAATGACTCGTAATTTATTTCATTTATTATGAGATTTTTTTTCACGATGTTATACCCAAATAATAAATCCCCACTGATGAAAGTCATAATGACCAACCGTAGTTACAATGATAAGTCGAGGCATAACAAGTAGTTAATTAAAAAAAATTAAACACAATTAATTAAACTAAATGTTTGCCAGTTGTCATCACAAATGGGGTAGTGGGAGCTTAGGCCTATAAAACTCGTCACATATCAATTTATAAACAGCCACTTGAGTGCAAATTTCGAAATAAGTTTTGCTGTGGCTACGGCGGGCATAACTTTAACAACAGCAGTAAATAAATACCTACAGGTTTTAAAACAATACGATTTGAAGGACATAAGTAGTATTGCTTAACAAAAAAGTAAGTACTAAGTATCCATGTTAAAAAAAGGTTTTTAACACAACAAACTGTAAACTTACTTTCACAGAAATATGTTTTTGGTTGAATTTCGAATTATTCATGTTCAAATAACAGACTATAAACGTTCCAAAAAACGTAAATTAAATATTTTTATACGTGCATCTCCGCCTTAGGCCAAAAACCTTAATGATTTTTTATTATTTTTCTATCCATGTCCGCTCCCAATGTGGAGTATGTGGCTTGCGAATAGAGGTATATCAAAAGAAGTTTTTTTACGAGAACTGTTTGTTAGTCAGTCGCTCAATTTCTCTTCTTCTATATTATTGGTTTCCGTATATTGTAATTTAAGCAAACTTAATGTGGTACATTTTTTTTCGAAATTCACCGATGCTTTCGAGATCGACTAAATTTTGCTTTGGGATCGACCGGTCGATTGCGATATACCAGTTGGACACCCATGATATAAGGGTTAATTCATATTGACTGAAATTCAAAGATGTGATATTTTTTTCCGTCGGGTCCTATGGCGCATCGGTTAGCGTTGTTCGAGTCCCAGTACAAACAGCATTTTCCAATCGATCTCTGTTCGAAAGCATGGGTGTTTGTGATGTCAAAAAATTCCCTCCCACCCTTCCCATCTTTCAATAAATGGGCGTAGCGAGAGCGATTAGTTAACCTCTAGTCCAGTCCTTGCCTAATCCTTCTATCCCTACTACTCTCTTTGGAAGTGAGAGTTTGAGCGACTGACTAACAAACAGTTAGAAAGTTCATAGAAAAAAAATCTGTGTAGATACCTCCATTCGGAGGCCATATGCTCCATTTGGAGCGGACATGGATACAAATAAAACATTTTTAATTACATATGACGCAGTTACAATATTGACCGCTAGATTTCTTAAAACTTTCATTATGCACATCCATAGATTGCATAATAGTGTCAGCTTAAAAGGAGCTCTCGTTCTATTCGGTTTATGAATTTCCGGCGGGATCTATTCAATCCAATAAACAAAGATAATAATATTACTGCCGTCCTTAGTTAAACAATAAACCCATGTCTACTCCTACACACTAGAAGACTTTTTATTATTTCTTACTTCCAAATGGCGTAGGCCACTTTGTTAGGAATTAATAATACCTTCCTACTTACGTAGCAAAATAAAACCTCCATGATACATTGAGTATGTTGTAGGTATGCAAATTGTCATTGAATTTTGAATTTGGAATAAGTACGTTCGAATAAGTCTTGTATTAGTTTTCGTGTTCACTTATTTATGCCGTAGCTGTCAGTACCTAGTCATGGATATTTTGAAATACTTTTAAGATGGCACCCATGCATTTAAATAATTGACCGTTTCTTCTTATTTTAGTATATTTTAGGTCAAGTGGAAAAGCGAGTGTATCGACACAGTTTTAAAATTATTTTTCGACTGTAAACACAACAGTGGACTGCTTCTTTAAACAACTACAACTTACTGCATAATAATATAATACTTTCCACGTTGTACAGGTGTATTTTTTTTTTATTTTCTACAAATTAACAATTTCATTAGCAATATAGAATATATTTTACATCAATGAAAATTTACCTTATGACCTTAACATACTGAAAGTAGAATCCGTTTTATCTTTAACAAAATGTTTATCTTTGATGTATGTATATATATAACGAAGAACACTGAGTATTTCAATAGTATACATTTATGAGGACTGAGGACCTAAATTTATGGTCAATTAAGAATAGCATAAAAAGATTAGGTTAGTTAAATGAAATATTATCAAATCGCAGGATCATATCATTGGTAATAAATTGGTATTATTGTTTTACATAATCTTGAGTTGATGCCGTAAAAAGCAAGTTGAATTGTATAACTAAAATTATAAAAAAACAAACTTTTAGCTTAGGAGCATACTCCATTTTAAACTAACTTACTATTTACTAGTAAAAAGACCGTCTATGAGATTGAATTCGCTAATGAATAATAAATTGCAATGATTTCCAACATATTTAATTGCAATTCATTTATTTTACGTATATTTAATCTATATTTGATACATTTCGCCCACATTTTTCTTATTAAATACACCTACACGTCATCTCGCTGAGAAATAGCATTCATTTGAAAATCGAATAATCGATTTAAAAACGCAAGTCGATAAAACAGGTACCAACGTAATCATTCAATCACTTTTTATTAGATCCATGAGTCACGAACAGCTACTGTAATCTACCAACTGTCAAATTTAATGCCAGACATTAAATGCAGCTCCATGATTTAGTTATTTAGTTATTGAAAGGGAAAATCTCCTTTCCTTGAGTTCAGTCAGACTCCTGTTTGCTTTTAACTATCACAGAGGGAACACGTTTATATGTATTCAATACCTTATACTCTTATAGAACCAGCTTTATTTCATTAAAAGTAAATTAAAAAGCAATGACAATTAATAAATACATCGGAAAGTTTACCGGCGATTTTGTGATATTTGAAAATATTAATATTTTTTCTATATATCCTTGGTGTAATGACGTTAAAATAGTGAAGTGAAAGTAATCATTGTTTTTACGGTAAATTTCACGTGGTAGATTAATAATAAAGACAGATATTACAAAAAAAAAACAATAGTGTCAACCGTTGCTGAAATCTCAAGTATAAATTTAGCCGGTTTGTGTAATTAAGTTTTTAATTATTTTACTAAACAAAATTCTTTTGACATATTTAGATGTTTATAATACAATACACACAATTTGACTCATTTTGAACGATTCTTAACTGAAATAAAAACAAACAAACAAAAGCCTTTGATTTTGTTGTCTACTGCATTATGAAAAAAGAACATCTTTACTTTATCACCAGTCACCGCAGCGTAAAAAGATACTATATTTTTATATAAGAAAAATACAATAAATCTAAAATTATATACGTTCTCGTTAAGTTCATTTTAAAAAGAGAGATGGAGCCAGGGGTGGGCTGGAAGGGACTCGGAGGGGCTCGCACGAGCCCCTTGTTAAATATTACTACGGCCGGCGAGCCCCTTGTTAATTTAAGAGAAAACAATATTCTCAGATCAAATTAGTACATAACTGAAATTTCTGACATATATTATCTAAGTATACACAGTAATACATTTTTAGCCATTTACATTGATAAGTTTACAGTTAATTGCATATTGTTAACAGCTTAACGACCGTGGACGCGTATTTGAGTCTTTGAAAAACAAAGGTTGCTGGCCGGCGGACACATATATGCGTATGGGTGAAGTATCTGGAAGCTAAGAAAATTAAATTTTGTAAAGATATCTCAATTTTACAAATTATAGTGAATTTAGTAAAATTATAATTTTTGCGAATTTATCGCAAAATTTTATTTCGCCAGGTGAAATTTTATGAAAAAAACGTGCGGTCGTTAAGCTGTTTTAATCAACATAAGTGTATCAAGTAACAATCGATTGCTTATTTTAGTATTGCATATAATTGCATAGGAGTGATAACAAAATTATCTCCTTCCCCAGAACACCGAGAATAGCTTTGAGATTAAGCGAGCCCCTTGTTGACGTATTGGTAGCCCAGCGCTGGATGAAGCAACTGAGTAACAAACAGTTCTCGTATAAAAAAGTCTGTTGATATACCTCCATTAGGAGTCCATATGCTCCACATTTGGATCGGGCATGGATTAAAAAAAAAAAAACAGGCCTTCCAAATTTGATTGCGCCTGGGTCCTCCCAAGAGCTTAATCCGTCACTGGATAGAGTTATACCTAATGTGACCAGACGTCCCGTTTTCGAAAAGAAAAAAATTCGCAGTAACAATTTAGAAGAAAAAAAAACGCGCAAAATCAAAGTCCTGATGGTAGAATCTAGACTGGTTGATAAAGGTGTGGGCGTGCGCGCGCAGTAATTAGTACATTTTGATATCAATACTGTGTATGGTAATTTCATATAATATGCGTATCTAATATGACATGACAAAACATTACTATCTAATTAATTGTATTGTATGACAGTGTAAGAGGCTTAAAACGGCAACTAAAAGTACCATTTATTTTTAGGTGCCCCGGTTTGGGGAAAACAATAAATGGTCACGTTAGTTAGACCAAACGTGTATGTCAATAAAGTCAATATGGTATTGTGTTCGAAATTTCACGACGAAATATAAAAAAATCGAATTATTCAAAAATAGAATACGTTGGTTACAGATTAATTTGTGAATAGCAGTTACATTTTTGTAATTTATTTTGATATCGTATAATTTACGGCGATGTTTCGTTTATTAAGTGTTTACTGATAAAAACAAAGCACAAGATCACAGATCATCGCAAACAGCTGACGTTTTGATTGCCCTAGCAATAATATGAACACAGCGATAAATATTTTTTGTGCGAAGTGACATTAGTTGCCGATTTAAATGGTGGAGATTTGCTCATCGCATTGGCGGCTAAAACGTTGAAAAAGTGTGCCAATTTTTCAATAAAACTACAATTAGCGGTGCGGTTCTCGCATAATGTGAAGAGATTGCTTTCTTTGATAAGTGTTGAATTAAAATTAACCGCGGATGTTAATTTTTCTTTCAGATCTCTCCAGTGACAGGCGGCACATGAGTCCACCGCCAAAATGGTGATCGTCACAAGAGTAAGTAACAATACTACATACTTTGATATACGATGGTATATTCTCGGTCTTATGACTTTCCCGTTGAGACATTTGTCGCTTTATATAAGGGCATTAAAAACGATTAATGTCGTAGTCGCTTAGACCAGCGATTTCCAACCTGGGAGGCGTGGACTATTGCAAAGGGAGGCGGAAGTCCAAAATATTTATTTACCCTTTAAAAAGTGTTTTTATTACTATATGAAATAAGAGATGGGGAGGCGCGAAGATATTGTTTTCTTCAAATGGAGGCGTAGTAACATAAAGGTTGGAAACCACTGGTTTACTTTACCAGTGGTCCGCGAAGATGGGTGGGTTTCTGCAGCTTAAAAATAGTTAGTATCCATTTTTAAAAGCTTTTTATATAAAATTTAAAGTTTTTCAAGACAAAGTGAGAAGTTTATTTATTTTTTTAGCTTTTCCAGGATTTTCACATGGTCCCTCAAAACTGTGCAGTGGCTCCCCTAAAAATGTTTTTTTTCTGTGGCTCCCAGGGGGGCCACCTGGCCCCCGGTTGAGAAACCATGAATTAGATACACTGAACTATTTTTTTTTAATTAATCGATGCTGAATGTTTATCTGTCAATCACATACAATTAAACGGTGTCTCAAGAGATGTAATAAAATAGAAAAAGGTGCCAGAACCCGCTTGTCAAACTTTTTAATACATTTTTTTTTCAATCCATGTCCGTTACCAATGTAAAGCATATGGTTTCCTAATGGAGGTATCTCAACAGAAATTTATTTTACGAGGTCCGCTTATTAATCAGTTGCTGAACCTTTCTTTTTTTAAGAGAGTCAGGATAGAAAGATAGGGTTAGGACAGGACTAGTAGTTAACTAATCGCTTACGCTTTGCGCAGCTAATTTTTGGATTGTAAAGGTGGGAGAGAATTTAAATATCACAAACAACCTTCCTTCACAACAAGCCTTCGAACATAACCTGAACCTTTGCGTTTTTGGAATACAGAATATGATCCATTTCGTTTCCATTTAGTTCTTGGAGATTTATTTGACATAAGATTTAAATCAAATTTTTGTTTATTCGTAAACCTTGCGATTGTCTGATGATGCTTCTCCAAGAGGCGAAAGACGTGTCACAAGTTGTAGCACAAGGGTGCCCAACCTTTTTTTTCTCTGGAATCGACTTTTAAATCTTAAGTTTTCTCGCGGTCGACTTCTAACATGATTCTTATAAGAAATTTTATTTTGGGTATTTTCCCTTCAAACCTAGAAATGTTTGATTTAAATGCGAAATACATATCATTAGATAGGTATGTGCTTACAAAATAATTATATATTTGTATATTCTTAACCTTTAGAGGAGTGAATAGATTTACTTTACCTTACCTTACTTTAATTTACTGCCTTTTCTTAACACGACAATTTTGTGTCGCAATGAATATATGTAATTCATACTTCATACAGACACTCCTGTGTTGAGTTTAAAGTATTTTAATACTCATTTACAGAAAAATGGCGCCGACGTACATGTACGTCCATACTCCTCTGAAGCTTAACATACATGGTATAATTCATGTTTGAAATTCACGGAAGCTTTCGGGATCGAACAAATTTTGCTTTGGAATCGACCGCTAGATCGCGATCTACCGGTTGGGCATCCTGTTGTAGCACAAAAAGTGGAATAACAAAGTTATCAAATTTAATTTTTTATTATAAATGAACTTCCACAAAGTTACCGCCGAATGTGTCAAAGACAAATAACTCTAAAAATAGTATTGAGTATTTTTTAGATAATTTAACCCAATTTATTTTGTTTCTTATTGTAAGATATATTGGGTTCCAATTTCAAACATACATTGTATGCAAGTCATACGAAAATGAAACGCGGTTAATTGCAGCTTGTTTCAGGAAACCAACACAAGAAAAAAGTGTAGGTAGTGCAGATAGACACAGAGATAGCGCATAATATAATACTTAATTATCACTTTCTATACCAGAAAACTGTTCTATCAGAATTGTCTATGTCCAATCGTAATTTTTATCTGTTAATTGGAATCATGCGAACGCTTTTTGCGTGCACTTCTTTCTGACATGCTATCAAGTCTTCTTTGTGAATAATTGAAATCATTTTATTGTTTAGTATCCATTCGCTTCTTGATAATTATTTTTTTCCTATACCTTGCTCGTAGAGGCTATTTATCAATTAGGGATTTCATTCGAATATATTCGATTCTTTTTTGATATTCGAATCTTATTATGGCCGTTCACTGTCGATTTTTTGTGGAAAGGCCTTCGCTCATCACGATCATTATCAAACACATCGATACATTTGATAATAATTTTGTGATCGAAACCGGACCAGATCATTATTAAATAAATTCAAATCGTATCCAAAATATTTCCAGCAAAAATGTAAATGTTCTGAAGTTTTTAAGTTTTTTTTTAGCGGAAAACTGTCAAGTTTCATCAGAAGATGAAAACAATTCAATTTTTTTGTTAAATAGCTTTTGTACACTATATTTAAGATTTTTATATGTAACTATTTGTATAATAAAAACAATGGTAAATCTATTTTTTGTAATGCGACCCGCAGTTTGATGTGCAACACATCATTTGGCCCATGGTGGTATACGAGTTTGACATGCTTGACATAGAACCTAATTAATTTAAAAGAAATGTAACCATAATATCATCGTTATATTTAATAAAGTAAAAAATCTCCATTTCTACTGAATATCTCATGTTGACAGTGGTGGGTTACCGCGCACTTGGGGCCTTCAATTTTAGAGGGCTCAAAACAACATATTATATTCTATGAAACATATATAATATTGTAATTCGAAAAACAGGACTTTTGCAAATTTCATTGCGGAGCCTTCCAATTGCATAATCCGTAACTGCATATTGATAAAAACAAAAAAGTAGTTATTTATCTTTTTGAGTAATAATTTATTGGAATGACGCGTCAAGTTATTCCGAATCTGATACCCAAGAAATCTTAGAATCTCCTGTCAAAGCAGAATCAACTGAAAACCATTTTTAAAAATGTGGAAACTTAGCGATATTGTTTTTGTTTACAAAATATTTTATATTCAACATACCTATAGTATTATCAATAATATTTTTTTTTCTAAAATAAGAAAGCACTTTATTATACTGTATTTATTTAATTGTTTAAAATATAAACAGACATAATCCGTGTACGGATCTGTCGCTGAACCGTTAGATTTTGTCTATTGTATTATTCATTTGAAAATTTTTCGAATATTTAAAGATTCGAAATTCGAATAATTTATTTCACGAATATTTGGAATTCTTATTATCGAAAATTCGGAAATGTACGAGAATATTTTTGATATTATTCTGTGATTTAAAAAAAACTAATTAAAAGCCGTACAATCGTTAGCACCCAGCCACGACTATTTATAGTTTATTTTGGTTATTTTCGTACGTGCAATCAATCAAAATTAAATGCATAATATAGCTGTCCATATTTACATATTATATTAATTCGTGTTAAATTAAATCCAAGAGAATACATTAATAACACTAGAACGCAAAAGTTCACACACGCATACTATCACGTGCCGACACTGCCAACCTATAATATGCGGGGGAACTGTTTTCGAAACTCAACATAGATGATTTTCGTCAAAAATATTTTTATTGCACAAAAGTCATTGAACTTGATTTTTTTTAAATTACGTAAATTTAATGATGTCGTAAGCAGTGGCGGATTACCCTACAAGCTAATGAGTCGCGCGCTTGGGGCCTCCGAATCTTACGGGCCTCAAAAATGTCTTTTATGTATCATATTATCCAATTACTTTATTATTTTACATGGAATTTTCTACCGTTTTTATGGTATCTAAATAACAAAAATTATGTCTACTATTCGGAAGTTTGTACATTAAATTTATTGTAAAATTGTTTAACAGATTATTTCACACGGATATTTTTTTAAGATTTAACAAACTTGCATCGTAGTTTTCGCAATTCCATATTGACTAAATTGAAAGAAAAAAGAAGAAAGCTTTTATTCAATAATCACAATGTAACGTTCTGTCAAAAGGAAGGTAGCTTAAAATGCCGAATAAGTATCTTAATAACGCTTTTCAGTTTGAAAAAATAAAGGCCTGCGAAAATTGCATTAATGAAAAAAGACCAAAAAAATGGCATTTTTTGAAAAAAAATGTTTAATTAATATTAGAACTCAATTAGTCAATTAAGAACCAGTTCATCAGTCTCTGTGCACTTCAAGGTTGTGTATATTTCATAATTGCATACGGCCCAAAATCATCAAAGTACGTTTTTTGTGCCTCCTGTAAAATTTGCTATGTATGAGTTACATCTTTTTTTCCTTTGCGCAGTCGATATGAACCACTATGTTGGAAAGATTCTGCAGCAAAATTCTTTAAACTCAAGTAATAAACAAAAATAGCTTTAGATACTTATATCGATTCCTGATGACTATTTCCAGAATGGTTCTGTTTACGACCGTCTCGAAAATGATTGTGCGTTTTTAATCCAGCCGCCTCACATGCGCGATTCGCTCTAAAAACAGGAAGTTACGTTTGGTTCCGGTCCGCCGGCCAGAGTCCATATTTCACAAAGCTGATGACCATAAACACCGGCGGCTCGACTCGAGTGCTTGCACCGCGCGTCACCACTCACTCACCTGGTCTTCGGATCTGATGCCTCCCTCCATCTATTGAGAACTCACAGCATCAATATTTCAATTATTTTGTAACATTTTTATTTTTGGAATGAATGAAAATTTTGAAAGAAAGGGTAAGAAGCATAAATCAAGTCTTCTTTCCATAATCATAACCAAACAAATCGTCAAACGAGAGAAAGAATTTATTTCACCAATGTGAAAAAAATAACTATTATACGTCTTAAATGCCCTACCTGTCGCCTAATGTGGCTCAGTTGGTTAGAGCTTGCTCTTCCGGTCACGCAGGTCTGGTTTCGATTCCCGGTAAGATCACCGTGAATTTGAGAATTATTCAATTCAAATTTGTGATTGAAGACTGGGCGTTTGTGATGTCAATTCACATTATTTTCTCTACCCCCATCTTTCTGATCCGTTAATAACTGGGTGTAGCAATAGCGATTAGTCAACCACCAGTCCTGCTCTATCCTTATCATCCTTTCCCTACTTCTCACTTTGAAAAAGAAAGTGAGGTTGAGCGACTGAGTAACAAACAGTTCTCTTAGAAAAAACTTCTGTTGAGATACCTCCATTAAGAGGCCATATGATCTACATTGGGAGCGGAAATGGATTTTTTTTAAATGCCCTACCTATACTTACTAATATCTAAAAAAAAAATCAGAAATCTGTAAGCTATATAAACAATGGCGGACTTGCGATACTTGTCGGGTTGCCAGATGACAAGTAGACCCCGCTTTAAAGTGGCGTAGCCACTTCGTAGCAGAGTTGCAATGCACGAGAGGATAAATTTCTACATATTCAATATAACATTGCGTGAGAGGGTCTTGCGTGACGTTGACATGAGAGGCCCGAATTTCTAAATACGCCACTGCCGTTTTATGCTAGAAACTATGGGCCCTCAGTAAAATATTTTGTGTTTGTTTTTGCCCTGGACTAAAAAGTCCTGAAAGAAAATGTGTATTCAAATCGCTAGGGTCAAAAGTGGCGTCTTAAAAATAATTAAAGTCTTGTTTTAAGTTAATGCTGGAGTCGTCTTATTTATGAATGACTCCACAGCCCTGATTGTACTACATCAGGGGTCACCAAACGTTTCGAGAAACGGGCCTGTTTGATTTTTCAAAAACTTTGGGGGGGGCAGACGAAAATGGGATCATATTAGCATTTTCAAAAAAATAATATTTCTTGTATTAGGGTAATTACTTGCAAACACGGCATATTCCAAAAATGGTCAAAAAATGAAACTTGAATTTCATTTTGAAAAACAATGTACTTTTTAATAGCATTTTTAGTCTTGCATTAATTTGGAATGATATTTTGAATTTTGTCAAGCCATGTTTGAGACTAATTTCTAAAAATACTTTTAAAATTTATTTTTAACTACTAAATTACATTCCTGGCTCATGTTTCAACAACTTTGGAATAAGCCGGGTTTGCAAGTAATACCTTCATATGTAAAATATTTATATATTTAAAATCAAGGGCTAGATTGAAATCTTTGGAGGGCTGAATCCGGCCCGCGGGCTGAGTTTTGTGACCACTGCACTAGATAATATACAAATACAATCTATAAAAAGAATAACCTAATTTGCCTACACCAAATATTCTTATGGCCAATATTAGTTTGTAAGACTATTGAAATTAGGCGCACGATTCAATTATATGATACAGACCAGCAGTCAACAAACTTTAGAACCTCACGGATCACTAATTTCATATTTTAAATCCCAAAGACCACCTATTTTCATACAAAAATCTCCAAAGTAACCCAACTAATACACTTTATATTGAACACATCTTATGGATCGAGATGATTTCATGCATCTGGCATTGTTCATCAGTGAAAGTCATTTATTTTTTTGGTAGTTCGCTCTGGATGAAAAAATGTTAAAAAATTCCAAATTTCTCTGCGGACAACCACTTTGCTGACTGCTGATACAGACTTAAACCGGATTTGCTTTCCATGGTATAAGAATCCAACTAATAAATTCTGTTTTCTCTTTTCAGGGTGATTACATCTGGATCGAGCCGGTGTCCGGCAGGGAGTTCGATGTGGCGATCGGAGCCCGTGTGGTGTCCGCCGAGGGCCGCCGCATCCAAGTCCGTGACGATGACGGCTCGGAGGCGTGGCTGGCCGCCGAGAGACGCATCAAGGCAATGCACGCCACATCTGTGCAGGGCGTTGAGGATATGATCTCGCTCGGCGACTTGCACGAGGCCGGTATACTCAGGAATCTCCTCATCAGATACAATGAGAATCTCATCTACGTAAGTTGTAATACTCTCACCAGTTTTAATGCATATTAATATAATTATTAAAGTCAAACAATGTTTACATGAATGTGTTTTGTTTGTACATTAGTATCAAACACTTTAGTGTAAGCCAAATTTGTTTTGGATCCAACTGCTCCTAAGAAACTCTTGGCAATCATTTGTAAGTGCTTAACAGCAACGCCACCTGTGTGGTCGAGTGGTCAACGTTGTTGGCTTCGGCTACGGAGGGCCCGGGTTGAAATCTCGGTACGGACAGTTTTATAAATTGATTTTTTAATCGATTTATGAATTTCTGTTCAAAGGCATGGATGTATGTGATGTCTGGAATTCCCCCCTCTCACCCATCCTATCCTATGAACGGGGCGTATCGAGAGCGATTAGCTTACCACTAATCCTGTCCTAGCCCTATCCTTCTATCCCTACTCTCTTAGGAAAAAGAGAGGTTGAGCAACTGAGTAACAAGCAGTTCTCGTAGAAACACTTCTGTTGAGATAAACTCCATTAGGAGTCCATATGCTCCACACTGGGAGCGAACATGGCTTAAAAAAAAAATAACAGCAACATGTTACATGATACACCAAGTATGCCTGGAAATCCGTAGCGGGTTTTAGCGTTCACAATTTTGAGAGCACTGTGAAGATAAATATTCAGACATCGTGACTATATGTTGTAACATTGCTTATTTGGTTTTCCTCGTGTTGCCAGTGTTGGATATTGAGTAATTTATTATTTATTTATTTTATGTTGTAAATGTAAAGTAATAGAATTACTCCAATGCGCCATACACTTGACAAATCAAATTTAGAAATAAAATAAAAATTATTGAGTAGTTAACAAAGTTTGTAGCTAAAAATGTCCACCTCTCTCGGCAATGCATTAATCAACTGAACAGCCCTTGAAACTGACAACTCATATGACCTACGCAAAGAATATGTTTGTTTATGGTTTCAGCCACGTAGATAAAAATTAGTAGCATGTAAGTTTATAGTTTTCAGAATGTTAGGATTATTGACTTGGCCTCGAAGAAAAAGAACAAAATGCTTTAATATCAAAAACGATCTTCGAGCTTCAAGAGAGTGAAACGATAGCATTCCTAAAAGAAATTTGGTAGATATTTTTGGACTGAATACATTTGAGATGTTTATCAATGTCGCTGTTGGATATTGAAATCATTATTCTTACAAATTTATGTTTTCAGACTTACACTGGCTCCATATTGGTAGCAGTGAACCCTTACCAAATCCTTCCGATCTACACTGCAGACCAAATCAAGTTATACAAGGAGCGGAAGATTGGCGAATTGCCACCACACATATTTGCCATTGGTGACAATTCATACGCGCACATGCGGAGGTACGGGCAGGACCAATGTATCGTTATAAGCGGAGAGTCTGGGGCGGGGAAGACGGAATCTACTAAACTAATTTTGCAATACTTAGCAGCCATAAGCGGGAAACACTCGTGGATAGAACAACAGGTATGTAAAAGAAAAAAATACTTTGATAGTCAAATGATACCTGATGGATAATGGTTCAGGGTAGTCAATCTCATCCACACAAAATGAAAGACAATTCTCGACTCGAGAACTATAAAGTTCTAAGTGTAGATTTTTGGCTAAGCAATGAATACTATTAATGTTACTTGGAAGACTACCTCATTGTTAGCTTTTTTCACAAAATATCTACACTTAGAATCAATCAGTTTTTGGGTCATGAATAGTAGATTTTCAGCAAAATTTCAAGGCCCTTAAACTTTTGTATTTTTTTGAACTGTCAAAATAGTCATCATTATTGAATTTATACTATAAATCTGTCATTTTTGTTTTGGTAAATTAAATTACCAGTTGTAATGTTCAATTAATTCCACACCAAGACCCAATCAAAACGATGAATTCCCAAATGACACATGCTTTTTCAAACAATATATAAATTCATATCAAAAAGTATGGTTGTCAGTTATGTTTTCAACTCTTCTTAACCTGGTCTGTGCCGTGCAGTATTAACCCTCCAGAGAAGAGATTTTTTTTCGATAAAAAAAATATTTGTTTGGCCATATCGAAGTCACGAATAACTTTTATTCCTAATAAAATTGTAACGCGTTGTATAGAAACCCTGCATAACTATATGATCATGTTCATCCTTTTATTACTGTGTAATATTGTGTACGGACAGTTGTAAGGACAAAAGTGACCGTATGGGCTCGCAAACATTCGGGGTTGAAATATAGCTTTTAAAAGTATTTACAATTTAACCTCTTTAGATCAACATAATTTCAATACAAATATATTACCAAAATAATTGTAAATAATTTAATGTTTTGATAAAAAAATAATTAACAGTTTCAAAAAATCGCATGTGCTTTTGGTGGCCGTTTCTGTCCCTGCGGCTGATGACTAACTGAAGTCTGTACCCTTCTTAACCAAACATGAGTAAAATCAACGATATTCAGGTAGAAAAAGGATGAATAGTGGGATCAATAGACAACGGTGTTTACTGTTACCATATGCTCGTCCTTGGAGGGTTAATATGGCCGTGCATGAAGGGCCGTGCATGAAGGGCCGTGATTTTCTTTCAAAAAATAAAACCTGATAAAAATGTACTTTTTGGACATATAATAATAGTACATAACAAACACTTACCATGTAAATACACGATGGATCATTTCCGCCATCATTTATCCAAAAACGGAAATTACCGCCACATTGCTAGATAGCAACAAATTTGAACACAACAAAAAAGGTTTTTTTTAAATCGATGTATTATATATTAAAAAACAATATCGTTAAAGTTTAAGTATCACACTATGATTCCAAGAGATGTCACCATATGCATGATATTTGAAAACTATTAAATACGTTTCTTGTGGCCCTTAAACCGCGTCTCAAATACTGCGTGTAAGCACGCATATTTTATTGCCGGCCCTACGAGCACGAAATTGTATGGCGTGTTTACAAGTCCGTGGCAGAGAACCTGTTAATCTACACAATCATAAAAAGGAATGTGATCCTCTTCTAAACACATTCTTCTATCCTTACTATCCCTGAGAATTCCATTAGAAGACCATATAGGTTGCATTTGGAAAGAGCACAATCAGTTACCAAAGAAAATAGGTGTGCTTATGAATAACTCTGTGATGTTACACTCCTTTGAGTTAATAATCGAATTTTGGAGCATTTGCCATACTCGCCACAATATAATAAAAAAACATTTATTTTACTTCATACAAGATATACATCGTACGCAAAAGAATGAAACTAGACAAACTAATAGTAAACAAAAGCCAATTGATCAACTTCACACAATAAAAAATGAATTATACGAATTAATATGTAAGTCATTATTTTTCTTATTCCAACAGTAAAGAGAAAACAATTAAATGAATCAAATGTCTCAAGAGATCAAATTATTTAAAACTGTTTATTTGTTTCTAGATTCTTGAAGCGAACCCTATTCTAGAAGCCTTCGGAAATGCGAAAACAGTCCGGAACGACAACTCCTCACGTTTTGGAAAATACATAGACATTCATTTCAACAGCGGCGGAGTGATCGAAGGCGCTAAAATTGAACAATATCTATTAGAAAAATCCAGAATAGTTTCTCAGAATACTGACGAAAGAAATTATCACATATTTTATTGCTTGCTGGCTGGGCTATCGAGAGAAGACAAACAAAAACTTGAGCTAGGTGACGCTTCAGAATATAAATATTTAACTGGGGTAAGTATTTTATCATTAAACCTTATTCGCTTAATTTAGTACCACGTAATGTGTTGGTTTTCTCTCGATTAAGGGGATCAGATAAACAACTGTCACTAAGTAAAGTACAATTCTCAAAAAGTGCAATTTGACTGACTTCTTTACAAAAGGTGTCAGAAGACAAACTCTTATTAGATAGTGACAAATATGACTCCTATACATTGGCGGATTAAGCACATAGGAAGCCCCAAGTATATATATCAGGGATAGATTTGGGAGCCGTAGTCGTAGCCAGTGCTTTTAATTAATTAATATCTTGAATATTCTTTTTTCAGGGAGGCGGTATAACATGCGAAGGTCGTGACGATGCTGCCGAATTCGGAGACATTCGATCGGCTATGAAAGTGCTATTATTTACCGAACAAGAAATATGGGAAATATTAAGGCTACTCGCAGCACTTTTGCACTGCGGGAACATTAAATACCAGGCCACGGTTATCGATAACCTGGATGCCACAGAAATTACAGAACACGTCAATGTTAAAAGAGTCGCAAACCTTTTAGGAGTGCCAGTCCAGCCCTTGATAGATGCTCTCACCAGGAAGACGTTATTCGCTCACGGCGAAACTGTCGTGTCTACTTTGAGCAGGGATCAATCGATGGACGTGAGAGACGCGTTTGTCAAGGGAATATATGGAAGACTTTTTATTCTTATCGTTAAGAAAATAAACAACGCTATTTATAAGCCTAAAGCTACGGCAAGAAGTGCGATAGGAGTGTTAGATATATTCGGATTCGAAAACTTTAACCACAATAGCTTTGAGCAGTTTTGTATTAATTATGCTAATGAAAATTTGCAACAGTTTTTCGTGCAGCACATTTTTAAATTAGAACAAGAAGAATATAACCACGAGGGCATTAACTGGCAACACATTGAATTCGTAGATAACCAAGACGCATTAGATCTCATCGCTATCAAGCAGCTTAACATAATGGCTCTAATAGATGAAGAATCAAAGTTCCCCAAGGGCACAGATCAGACTATGCTGGCGAAGCTTCATAAAACCCACGGGGCGCACAGAAACTACCTCAAACCTAAGTCAGATATAAACACGAGTTTCGGATTGAATCATTTTGCCGGTGTCGTATTTTATGACACAAGAGGATTTTTAGAAAAGAATCGAGACACATTCAGCGCAGACTTATTGCAGCTTATACACATTTCAAACAATAAGTTTTTGCAGCAGATATTTTCCGAAGACATCGGAATGGGATCCGAAACGCGAAAGAGGACCCCGACGCTATCGACTCAGTTCAAAAAGAGTTTAGATTGTTTGATGAGGACTTTGAGTAACTGTCAACCGTTCTTTATTAGGTGCATAAAGCCTAACGAACATAAGAAACCTATGCTGTTCGATAGAGGTCTGTGCTGTAGACAATTGAGATATTCAGGAATGATGGAAACAATCAGAATACGGAGAGCCGGATACCCTATTCGTCACAGCTTCAAAGAGTTCGTCGAGAGATATCGATTTTTGATATCAGGCGTTCCGCCGTCGCATAAGACCGATTGCAGAGCGGCTACGGCGAAAATTTGCGCATCCGTACTCGGCAGGTCGGATTATCAATTAGGACATACAAAAGTGTTTTTGAAAGACGCGCATGACTTATTTTTAGAGCAAGAAAGAGACAGAGTTTTGACGAGAAAGATATTAATCTTGCAGAGGTCTATTCGGGGATGGGTTTACAGGAGACGTTTCCTTCGGATGCGTAAAGCTGCCGTTATCATACAGCGACAGTGGAGAGGAAAGTTACAGCGGATTCGATATGTACAAATGAAAGTCGGGTTCGCGAGACTGCAGGCATTGATTAGAGCGAGGGTGCTCGCACACAGGTTCAGACATTTGAGAGGACATATCGTATCTCTTCAGGTGAGTTACTTTATCAATACTATTAAGAGGTCTTAAGCCCCACTATTCATATTTGATTATTTAAGTTACATTAGTGTCTTGTAGGGGTTTTAATAATGGTATCAATAGTAGTCATTTTGAAATGTCCATATAGATAGATTTGGAGCCCAATTTGTGATATTGAACATTAAGTTGTATGCAAGATTTTTTAAATAAATTACTTCCTAACTTAATGTTATTCACAAAAATCTGCATGCTGGTTTGTTTGAAGAGTATGTTGACACTGCATATTCCGAAATTATCTCAATCAAGTATATGGAATAAGCTAAATATAATGTATAATTATTAATAGTTATTTCAGCATTGCTTTCATTGTAACTATATATATAGATATCAACTGTGGAAAGGAAAAAGAACGTAACCCATAGTTTTTTCAAAACAGCTTATTTTTCGATAATCACAATGTGTCAATCTTGATACACGTTCTATCAAAAGGATGTAAGCTGCAAATACTGAATTAGTATTTAAATTTAGATTTTAATTTTGAAAAAAGTGCTTGTAAAAATTGAAACCAAGAAAAAAGACTGAAAAAAATGTTTTCTCTAGACAATTTCTTTAATTAATATTAGATTATGTCAATTAAACACCAGTTTATAAGTCTCCGTGCACTTCAAGGTTGTGTATATTTCATAATTTGCATATTGCCCAAAATCATCAAAACATTTTTTTTGTGCCTCCTGAAAAATTTGCTATGTAACCTTCTATTTTTTATTCAGATCTGGGACTTAATTTAGTTAATCTAGCATCATTTGAAATTTTAGGGGAAAGTAATTGTTCTTTTCTTCTCTCTTTCAAATTTGCAATACATATTATTTTAATTGTTTCAAATTACTTATTTTTTAAAAACTCAACTTTGAAAGTTTGTTATTTTTTTCCATTACATTAAAAAATATATCAAACTGCAGATATGACATGACAGTCGCTTGAATCTTATAACCATATAAGTAAAACAAATATCCTTTTATTTCAATACTTCATATCCCCTTTTTCAGGCTGCTGCAAGAGGATACTTAGTACGGCGGTCATATGGCCACAAGATGTGGGCAATCGTCAAAATTCAGGCTCACGTGAGGAGGCTTATAGCCATGCGAAGATACAAGCGGCTCAAAATAGAGGCGACGCAGCACAGGGAAGCTTTACGAATAAGGAAACAAGACGAAATGCGACTCAAGCACCAGGGCAACACGCGGGCTAAGGAAATCGCTGAACAGAATTACAGAGTGAGAAGACTTATAATAGAATTTACAATTAAAACAAATGAAGCGGATAAAAGCAAAACTAATATTGTGGAATAACAAAGATTTTTTTATCCCTGTCTGCTCCCAATGTGAAGCTTACGGACTCTTAACTCAATAGCTGCCACAGATGAGATATCTCGTAAAATTTTTCGTGCTCAATATGCCAGAGATGAGTTATCTTGTCAATAACTAATTAAATTATAGCCGTCGTGCTAGGTAATTACTATTAATTATCTACAGCAGCGAAAAGGTTAATGGATTTTATCTCAACAGACGTGCTTTTACAGGAACTGTCTGTTACTTTTTCAAAACGAGAGTAGGAATTGATGGATAGGACTAGTGGTTAGCTAATCACTTTCTCTACACCCGTTTTTAGGATAATATAGGTGGGAAGAAATTCAAGACATCACAAACATCCATGCCTTTAGACAGTCAAACAAAGTCATCAGATTTCCAAAATTTCAGAATCCATCAAAAATACTGAATGCCCACTTAGCAATGTCAGTAGTGAACAACTTTTTGTGTTTCATACTTCAATTATCAGTTTTAACAAAACTAGTATTTTTTCTAGCACATTGAAATTCCAATTAATAACAATTTTACTAGCCAGTCAATTGCTAACTGTAATATAAGTGAAATAAAATTGGACTTATCGGGATTTGCTAGTAATTATTGAATTTATCGGTGTCTGTGTGTATTTTCGTGACACGCAAAACCTACATAATGTCAGAGAAAGCAAAGATATCAGTGTGGGACAGAGAATCTGGGAAGCACTCTGTGGCGGCCATATGCTCTTATAAAAAGCAGACTTGGCCAAAGAAGAGAAGAATAAAATATGAATTCAATAGTTGTTTATTTTTCAATTATTTTAAACCCCAGGCACTCAAAAGTCTTATGATCTGATCTGTCTGTGCTATTTTATCTATCATATAAAACTCAACTGTTTTTATCGTGTCAATCGAGTGGTCAACGTTGTACAACAACCATTGTGGTGTTTACGAGTTCGAATCCCAGTACGGACAGTTTTAAAAAAAAATTATGGATTAATGTTCGAAGACATGCATATCTGTAATGCCTAAATCCTCACTCACTTGTTTCCACCCTAAAAACAAGTCATATAGAGAGCGATTATCTAGCCCAGGCGTGGGGAACCTGTGGCATTAAGGCCGCATGCGGCCTTTTGGATACTCTGGTGCGACCTTCTGACCAATTCTGTGATTCTGTAAATTTATGTAAATTCGTAAATTCCTGACATATTCTGACTGTAAATTTATGTTTCCGGACAAAGATTCCTTAGTCAATGTTTACTGCGGCCTTATGTCGAATCAGAAAAATAAATGCGGCCTTTAGAGAAGAAAAGGTTCCCTACCCCTGATCTAGCCACTAGTTCTCCATTCGCCTTATCTTTCTATTCTTACTTTCTCCAAAAAACACAGGTTAAACAATTCTCCTAGACCAACGAATACATTTTATACAAAACAAAATATATAAGCACTAAAGAATTTTTCTAACTACACTATTAATCCTCCTCAAGTTGACCTCAAAAGATTCAAACATTTCTAAATATCTGGCACATTGGCAATTGTAAACTGTATTTCCAAATATTTTTAAAAGCTATTATTAATAAATCTATTTATTATAGGACCGCATGCATGAGTTGGAGCGAAAAGATGCGGAGCTAGCGATCGAAGAACGTAGACAAGTGGAAGTGAAAAACACCCTTATTCAAGACGCAGTGAGAAAACAAGACGAGCCTGTGGACGATTCTAAGTTGGTGGAAGCAATGTTTGATTTCCTTCCTGACTCTAGCAGCGAAGCTCCTGCTCCGAGAGAGACTTCCGTATTTAATGATCTGCCACAACCTCGTGCTGATCAACAAGAGGTAAGCAAACTTATATTTTGCACTTGAAACGATTTAAAACAAACCTGAGACACATTCAAATTACGTTAAACTATCTTTATGAAAATAACCATGATGCGCAATTGTACTTTAATTATTTATTCTTCATATTGACTTAAAAATTATTCTTTTAAGCATTCACAGAATGTGATAGTTCGTTATCTGTTCTTCAATAAATTAACAATTAAAGGAGTGCAAAAATGTCATACAACATTATATGAATGTATTGAAATGTATTGAAAAGATTTTATGAACACGGTGACAAGCTATTATTCCATTCTCAAATATAATTTGTAAAGATATGCATTTATTTTGTAGAAAATATATTATGCTTCGAGCAAATTTATTTTTGATTATCTTCTAATACATTTTAATTACGTATGTTTATTTTAATGGCTGTTTATTTTGTAACAAACTTGATGGAAATGTCAGATATTGAATTCCTTAAATTCAAAAGCTGAAACAATTATTTTCAACTGCCATGTGTCTTGCTTGGTGTTTCTTATGCTGGCATTGTCAATGACGCCAGGCAGGTTTTTGTGCACAAATTGCAATTTATTTTCCCTAATCGAAATTATCATTTATTGCTTTTGACTGAGTGACTTTCGTTTTCTTTTCAGATGATAACCCCAATGCAAACAGCTTCGGAAGATGAAGAAGACTTGTCAGAATTCAAATTCCAGAAGTTCGCAGCAACTTACTTCCAGGGCAACATCACACATCAATACTCCCGGAAACCTCTTAAGCATCCGCTTTTACCTCTGCAAACACAGGGAGATCAATTGGTATGATTTATATTTTTGTTTTGATATGCATAATCAATATAGTTCTATTATGAACGCCATTCATTTGTTTCTTGTGTATTTTTTTTTATAATTTAGATTTGAGCTGAGACTGAGTGAGGGATTTTATTTTGAACAAGCTTTTCAAACAATAACTCTTTATTTACGAGTAATGAACATTCAGTCACTATTTTCCACTCATTTTAATATTTTTGGTAAATACTTACGGTTATTTTTATTTGCATCACTTATTTAAGAATACGTCTTAGTTTCTTGTAAATTTACAATAAAATTGCAGTCAATTGGATATTACTACAAGCCAGAAATGCAGTGTGTATTTTTACAATTTGATTTGAATAGGCAAGAATAGGTTATATGCTATTCATAGAAATTTTGTATTTGTTACGAACATATACATAAATTATTCTTAATGTTTTTTTACATTCGAGGTTGCAAACCTTCGTTTAACCCAGTACTAAGAACACGTTCCACATGTCCATACAGATTCACCCCATGCAGTGAATTTTAGTATAAAAAAATTTGCAGCAACTGTGTAAACTCTTCAAACTCGTATGACGTGCACAGTGACGTGCAAAAACAATGCTCTATACTTTCCGTCCATATATAATAACAAAAGTTAACTGATTTCATTTAAATTACTTGCGTTCTTTAAAGATTAGATGGAAGTTTTAATTATAAATACATTTTATCATATTTTTTTGAACCAAAAAAAGTTAATTTTAAAGATAGTTTTCGAACATGACTCACTATAATTCCGTAAAGAATTATTTTCATGAGCCTATATTCCCACGTGTAAAATAGTGAAGAAAAAATGCTCTATACCACTATAATACCTATAAATAAAATAATCTTAACAACCACGGAATGTCACCAGAAATGTGTTTCAGAACAAAGGTATCAATTTTTATTTTAATTTATAATATGTTCATGTGCGGCTCATTCTGTTATTTAGATATACACACCTGAAGAGTTTAACTAAAATGGAATCGCACTGGAAATGGATGTGAAAACTCTGTGCCTTTCTTACACTGTTCTGCTGCCTCAACCGATGTTTATCACTAACTTATTATTTTTATTTCAGGCTGCTCAAGCGTTATGGGTAACAATACTCCGCTTCACAGGGGACTTACCTGAACCTCGGTACCATACTATGGATCGAGACAACACATCCGTAATGTCAAAGGTCACAGCCACACTAGGAAGGAATTTTATTAGATCAAAGGAGTTTCAAGAAGCTCAATTGATGGGACTCGACCCTGAAGCCTTTCTGAATCAGAAGAAACCACGATCGATAAGACACAAGTTGGTCTCGTTGACTCTTAAGAGAAAGAATAAGCTCGGTGAAGACGTGCGAAGAAAATTACAGGTATAGTTAAATACTTTTTTTCAACAATTGTTGTGTTCTAGGAAGATTTCCAATCAATCTGATTTACAATTGGGTTGAGTTAAATAAAATTGAAAACAAATGCAAATTGTAATCTTATTTGATACTTCAAATGTTCTGAATGTGCATGACAATCACTTGTAAATTAAGCATAACTTAAGCTTTGTACTTGGTTCCTTTTTCATAGCAAAAGTATTTACCCACTTTGCAAAAAAAAAATGCATTTAAAACAGAAATTAGGCCAAATATCAGTTTGATCTCTTTATCAAATTAAAATTTGGAATATTTTGAACTAGTTCTTCCCATTAATGACTCAAAATACCTAAAAACATCAGTTAGTTCCTTTTTTGTTTAACTCAACGTCAGTTAAAAATTCATCAACTGAAATGGAAGACACCCACTAAACAATGAATGATGTTGCACGATTAGGCTAAATGTTGAATGAACGCTGAGCAGGCGTTTAAATATTTGCCATTATACACTTGACGAACAATTTCCACAAATCAAGCTCACGTCTCAGTCAAATTTCATACTTGGAGGAAGCTATTCCCTTATGGATTTTGTACAGAAGAATGAAGCGTCATAAAGAAACGGGTTCATTCAATACTTTTAGTCATTTTGAGAGAATAATAACTGAAAATCGTGTCCAAAACAGTAGGTCTTTTTCAAACCTTATCAATAAACAGATCCGTATCAAATTCTCAAACACCCGCACAACTAAACGCAACGTAACATGCATATTAACCGAACACGCAATGTCAATCCAGTATATTTCAACAGTGTGTATGTTAAAAACGCGCATATAACGTTCTTCATGGGTATATTTTAGAAATGCTATTTTATTTATAGCGCCAAAAGAATCTTTAATGTTAGTTATAAATGTTTGAATAGGAATTAGGAATGTGTAGTTTTGAAGATTTTTAACGGTGATAGCAAGATTTCATAAAAAAAAAAATGCTATATTCAATGATCAATGTAATAAATGGTCATCTTTATTTACAGGATGAAGAATACACCGCTGATAGCTATCAATCATGGCTGGAGTCTCGGCCGACATCCAACCTGGAGAAATTACATTTCATTATCGGTCACGGTATTCTACGAGCAGAACTGCGTGACGAAATATACTGTCAAATCTGTAAGCAGCTATCTAACAACCCTTCAAAGTCGTCTCACGCGAGAGGTTGGATTTTGCTATCCCTTTGCGTGGGTTGCTTTGCGCCGAGTGAAAAATTTGTGAACTATTTGAGAGCATTTATAAGAGAAGGGCCTCCGGGATATGCGCCGTACTGCGAAGACCGTCTCAAACGCACTTTCAATAACGGCACAAGAAACCAGCCACCGTCTTGGCTAGAACTGCAGGCGACCAAATCTAAAAAGCCGATAATGCTACCGATCACTTTCATGGACGGAAACACAAAAACTTTGCTCGCAGATTCTGCTACTACTGCCAGAGAATTGTGCAATCAACTGTCAGACAAAATCGGCTTACGGGATCAGTTTGGTTTCTCACTGTACATTGCCTTGTTTGATAAAGTGAGCTCGTTGGGTAGCGGTGGCGACCACGTTATGGATGCGATTTCACAGTGTGAACAGTATGCGAAGGAGCAAGGAGCTCAAGAACGAAACGCTCCTTGGAGGCTCTTCTTCCGCAAAGAAATATTCGCACCCTGGCATGAACCGACAGAAGATCAAGTCGCGACCAATCTTATTTATCAACAGGTTGTTAGAGGAGTCAAGTTTGGCGAATATCGCTGTGATAAAGAAGAAGATTTAGCTATGATTGCGGCACAGCAATACTTTATAGAATATGCCCTCGATATGAACAGCGAGCGGCTGTATACATTGCTTCCTAATTATATCCCCGATTACTGTCTTACCGGTGTGGAAAAAGCCGTGGACAGATGGGGAGCGTTAGTCGTCCAGGCGTACAAGAAAAGTTACTACCTTAAGGAGAAGGTTCCCGCCCTCCGCGTGAAAGAAGACGTAGTCAGTTATGCGAAATTCAAGTGGCCTCTATTATTTTCTAGATTTTATGAAGCGTATCGTAATTCTGGTCCAAACCTGCCCAAGAACGATGTGATAATCGCAGTAAACTGGACAGGGGTGTACGTCGTGGACGATCAGGAACAGGTTCTCCTCGAGTTATCTTTCCCGGAGATAACTACAGTTTCTAGTCAAAAAACTAATAAAGTGTTCACTCAGACGTTCAGTCTAGCTACCGTCAGAGGTGAGGAATTCACATTCCAGAGCCCAAACGCGGAGGACATCCGAGATTTAGTTGTATATTTCTTAGAGGGACTGAAAAAGCGTTCGAAGTTTGTTATTGCCCTCCAAGATTATAAAGCTCCCGGAGACGGATCGAGTTTTCTCAGTTTTCTCAAAGGCGATCTTATTATTCTCGAAGAAGACAGCACTGGGGAAACGGTTCTCAACAATGGCTGGTGTATAGGCCGCTGCGACAGAAGTATGGATAAAGGTGATTTCCCTGCAGAAACTGTTTATGTTTTACCCGCTTTATCAAAACCTCCTCCGGATGTATTAGCTCTCTTCAGCTTGGAGGCCGCATCCCACGGAAGACGATTATCAGCAACTGTGGTTAACGGTACTGAACCGCGAGATAAACCACATAATTTGGCCGAATACGGATTAGATCACTTCAGAGTACCGCCAAAAAGAACTGTTTCGAAAGCTTTAACACTGACAACAGCGCGACGAGGTGGCCCAGAAGAACTGTGGCGACATTCAAGAGATCCTATAAAACAGCCGATGCTGAAAAAGCTTATCGCGAAAGAAGAACTAGCCGAAGAAGCTTGTTTTGCTTTTGCTGCCATTTTAAAGTACATGGGAGATTTACCTTCCAAGCGACCGCGTATCGGAAACGAATACACAGATCATATTTTCGATGGTCCTTTAAAACATGAAATATTGAGGGACGAAATATACTGCCAAGTTATGAAACAGCTCACCGACAACCGCAATCGAATGTCGGAAGAGCGAGGGTGGGAACTTATGTGGCTGGCGACCGGACTATTTGCTTGCAGTCAGAGCTTACTTAGAGAGTTAACATTATTCTTAAGAACGAGGCGACATCCAATCTCGCAGGATTCGTTACAAAGATTGCAAAAAACTCTAAGAAACGGACAAAGAAAATATCCACCTCATCAGGTCGAAGTGGAAGCCATCCAACATAAAACGACGCAGATATTCCACAAAGTATATTTCCCCGATGATACAGATGAAGCTTTCGAAGTGGACTCTTCGACGAGGGCCAAAGATTTCTGTCATAATATTTCACAGCGACTAAATCTGCGGTCGAGTGAAGGTTTTAGTTTATTTGTTAAAATTGCTGACAAAGTTATATCGGTTCCAGAAGGAGATTTCTTCTTTGACTTTGTTAGACATTTAACCGATTGGATTAAGAAAGCCAGGCCAACGAGAGATGGTGCTACCCCGCAGTTTACATATCAGGTAATTCATTCAGGCAATTTTTTTATTTAAGTCTTTGAGTATATGCTGTGGCGCCCCATAAGCACGCGAGGCGCACACTTGGGGCCTCGAATTTTAGAGACCTTAAAATAACATACATTCTTAAAATTCGAAAAACCAGACCTCCAAATTTGATTGTGCCTGGGACCTACCAATTGCTTAATCCGTCACTGGGTATAATGGGTATTGTGCAATTCTGTACTAGAGAGAATGCTGAAACAGAGGTAATTTTTACTAATGGTTATCAATTTATTTGGCAAATATAATTTATCCATAGAGTCCTACCATAACATTTCTTTGACGACTAGGCAGAGAATTTAAAACTACTTTAGAAATGTTTGTATGTTTATTAATTTTACGTTATTCTGTTCAGGTATTCTTCATGAAAAAATTATGGACAAACACAGTTCCCGGTAAAGACAAGGCAGCAGATTTAATTTTCCACTTCCATCAAGAACTTCCAAAGTTATTACGGGGATATCACCGATGCACGAGAGAAGAAGCAGCCAGACTCGCCGCCTTAGCATACAGAGCTCGATGGGGAGAGAACAAACAAGAACTTCAAGCAATTCCGTTAGTATTATACTTTGGATATCATATTTTATTAATTTACGCGAGCAATAGTTCAACTCCCGGGAAGCAGCCTTTAAAAAACTCATTTGTTACTGTACACTAGTGGCTACTTTGGCCATTTAAAGTGCTCTTGCTCTGCATTCAATGTATCAGACAGCATTAGCAATTCTATAAGTAGGGTTGAAACTGTTGAGTAAGAATTTGTCTCACTTGCCACTTTAATGATTTTCTATGATTTCAATGTTGTTATATTTTTATTTATTGACATTATTTCTTACCACCTCTCTCAATTCTTGGTTGCAATTGAAATTCTGAAAACATTCAACCCAACAACACTTATTATCAAATTAGTGGTCAGTGAATATTTCATTGTTCAAATATTTTGATCATTTGATTTATTACGCTCATGTTTTAACTCTTGCGGCTCGGAGACTAGAAAAATACTTGTCAGCCGATGGGGGTCTTTTTTGACCCCAGTGGTTTCCTCATTATTGGCCTTATTCTTATGAATTTCAAAAAACAAAATAGTCCAAGGGCTTAAAAATATCTCTTTGCATCATTCCTCATACATTTTTTTATAAAAATCTGTGGTTTTTTAATAAATAATCATATTTTAAGTTGCGCGTAAAAAAAGACGTCATGCCAGCACACATATGAATTGACTACTGACGAGTGTTCTCAGTGTTCCAAATTATCATACGAACAATCGTTATCGCGGGCGCTAATCAGCTGATAAGCGTTATCGCGTATTTATATAAACTACAAAAGGTCCAAAAAACTATGATATAAGAATACCTAAATTATAAACATTGTATCACCCATATTAAAATAGATATTTACGAAAATGTTGGTATTGGGGTCGCATTTCTTAAGCTTAGAAACGGAAAAGTTAAGAATGATTTTGCAATACATTACTGGTATTTCATATTTGTTTTATTGCAATCTGTACCTGTAGCATTTCAAGAAACTGAGATCTAATTCACTGATTGTTCACAGGCAAATGCTCAGAGATCTTGTCCCCTCGGACTTGATTAAGGTTCAAAGCTCTGCCGACTGGAAGAGGGCTATCGTGGCTGCGTACAACCAAGGGGCGGGCATGTCACCGGAGGAAGCCAAGATTACCTTCCTCAAAGTGATATACCGCTGGCCGACCTTCGGATCAGCTTTCTTTGAAGTCAAGCAAACAACTGAACCGAATTACCCCGAAATGTTGCTGATCGCGATCAACAAACACGGAGTCAGCTTGATTCATCCTCAGACAAAGGCATGTATCAGATTTATCATAATATTGTTCTGTGAGACTTATTTATAGGAATCGGAATGTATTATAGATTTTATTTTACAAATTTTAGACACCCTCAAACCTTGAAAAGCTCTTGCAATGTTTGATAGTAAACAAGATATTTTTTGGAACCATGTCCGATTCCAATAGTGAAATATAAAATGGAGTTATCTCCTGAGAAACTGTTCTATGAGATCTGCTTGTTATTTAGTTGCTAAGCCTTTCCTTTTGCGAGTAAGAATAAACTAGGAAAGAACCAGTGGCTAGGTAATTTCTATTGCTATGTCTCGTTATTAAGATTGAATAGATGGGAGGGAATTAAGACATCACATATATCTATTCCTTCAAAATCAAATTCATTAAATAATTAATTAATGAATTTGGGATGGCCATAACGTCCACGGCCAACCCCTGAGAAGAATTTAGATTCCTTAGGCTCTGTACTTTCAGAAGCCTCGAGCTCTCGGCTAAAATATTTTTTCTTATTTTATTATGTAGGATCTATGTTTTAAAATTGAATGTCTTTCCTTTGGCATATTTTCTGAACCCACCAGTGGATGGAGGAATCAAAGAATTGCATCGAAACCTGGGAGATCATAAATTATTTTATTGAGAAATCTTAGAAGTAAATTGGGCCGTTTTATACCTATTTTGAACAAAAAAATTAATCTTCCCAATCCTCTTATGTTATATTCTTTACGTTAAAGTAAATATCGTTAAACATCATAGAATAATCATAAATTTGTCCAACAATAAAACTAATTTGATTCTTAAAACAATACTATGTCAATATATAATTTATTTAAAGTTTTGTCTAATATTAAACAATAAAATTTAGACAAAATGCATGTAATGCCTAGTTCGGCAAGAAGTGGAATAAAAACATTAAAAATGAATTGATGAAAATTACCACATTATAATTATAACATTTTTAACTCATTAGTCATTACTAATGAGTAATGGGTAAGCACTAGAGGTCTGCGCGGGCTCTTATCCGGCCCGGCCTGCGGGCCGGGTAGGCGCAATTGAGATTCGGGCCCGGGTAAAGAATTTATTCTTCAGAAAAATATTTCAGACTATGTTCGTGTCATAAGTCAGCCATGATAATTTTGATTGTTACTGTTCTATAGAGAATCGTAAATTGTTGTAAATTTGTAAAAAAAAGGTTTTTTTCGGTCTGTTGAGTATAAATCCGGGCTTCGGGTCGGGTTCGGGTAACAATTGTGGTATTAGACTCGGGCCCGGGCCGGGTAATTTTGTAAAATTTCGGCCCGTGCAGACCTCTAGTAAGCACTATTGTTTTTCTTAATAATGTTTGTACTTCAAAAAATGAAAGTTTGAGCAGCACTGATGCCACATAATTTAAATTAATAGACAGACGATACTCGTGAACAATTAATCAATTAAAAGAAAAGGGGAAAGAACTCGTTTTTGCTGATGTACAGATTTGATATTAATATATATGAAACTGCTTTAAGACTATTATTTTACTATCAATCTTCTTGGTGGAAAGGCATTACATAAAAAAATAAATGGGTCCCTTATATATATTTAAAAAAATACAAAATATTGACAAAAAAAACGTTCTACCCTTTATACATATCAAACATAGATATTACTTTTTTTGACAGTTGCCTTTTGATAACATCATTACACTCTTATTGTATGACAGTTATATTATATGTATCTTATATTATTTATTAATTCTGTCGCCTGCTGTGGCCCAGTTGGTTAGAGCTTGCTCTACTGATCACGCAGGTCTGGGTTCGATTCCCAGTCAGATCACAGTGAATTTGAGAATTATTCAATTCAAAGTTGTGATCGAAGACTGGGTGTTTGTGATGTCAATTCACATCATTTTTTCCTCCCATCCTTATGATCCTTTAATAACTGGGTGTAGCAATAGCGATTTGCCAACCACTAGTCCTGTTCTATCCTTATCCTTCTTTCCCTACTACTCACTTTGAAAAAAGTGAGGTTGAGCGACTGAGTAACAAACAGTTCTCGTAGAAAAAACTTCTGTTGAGATATTTCCATTAGGAGACCATATGCTCCACATTAGGAGCGGACATGAATTAAAAAATATATATATATTAATTCTTGTACATTAGTTTAAAATAAATGTACTTTAAATATTCCCGTATAATATATAATAGAATAATTTGATTATACAAAAGGTATTTTTTGGGTTAGATTGTTACATTTTTCATTGTTATTTCTCATTTAATAATAAAAATATAAGGTTCTCACGCAATCCAAAACCATAATTAATGACTAACATACCTTTTAATCTGCAAGAGGTATAAACGGTTACCGTTTGCATAGTAATATTTGTATCTACTCTTCAAAAATCAGGGCGATCAATTATTTTGTAATTTTATTACAAATAAATATGTACATGAAAATCTATTATTTTAACACTATTACTAATCGCCACAAGTAGCGATATGACTTGAAAATATAGCGAATTCAAGTTTGTTCTCCCACAGTAAAACAATCTATTACGAGACAAAAGGATTGCCTTTTACATCTGTCAGTTGTAAATAGTTCTGAACAAACTTGTTGTGACACTGTGTTTTAGATTTTCTGTTGAACTATAATTTGGTGAATTTCACATTGAATATTTGGGTACCAACAGCCTATGGTGTACATCAATTAACACTTATGTATTATTTCATAAAATCTTAGCATTTCCTTCAGGTCTTGGTTTAGTTTATCAAGTATTAGTTTATTCGTAAATAACTTAACGATATAATTTAAGATTTCGACTGAAGGTGCATGGTGGAATTTCAATATTGAATTTGAATCATTCAAATTTTGTACATTCACACAAGTTTTGTCACTAAAAAAAAATATTCTCTCATATTTTTCACATATTACTTATCTTGTGTGTATCTTAAAGCAGGGTTTTTTTAGGGAAGCCACAGTACAGTTTAGAGGGGTTATGGGCAAATTTTCCGAAATCTGTTAATTGTTGTGTTTGAGAAATTGGAATGTCTGAGAAAAGCTATAAAAAAAACGTCTCGCGGTGTTCATTTTGGGAAATCTGCAAATTCCTGGAATTTTGGATTCGAAATTATGGGAAGACCAACAAAAAAACCCACGACTCGCGTCTTTTCGTTTCGGGTCCCAAAATTCATTATAACACTTATACTTTAATGCTTAAATCATTCCCCGAGTCCCCGTGAACTGGCTTCACTACGGTTTTCTTACCTCTGTAGCGATCACGCCCTTCCGTCTGCAACAAAATGAGACTCGAAGAACTTTGACCCTAACGCGCCTAGTAATTAAAACTCCATAAATTTGAAATAAAAAAAAATACTTCAGTAGTAGAAAACAGGTATGGGGGGGCGCAGGCCCAAAAAGTTTGAGAAAAACTGGTCTAAAGCAATGTATTGGAATGCTGTAAAAAATATGCTAATTACTAAAACTTCTTAAAATTATGACCATATTCAGTCTGAGGGGCAGTCCCAAAATCGTGTGACGTCGTCGTGAGTAATTTTAATTGAAAATGGGATCATAAAATAATAAACTAATATTTCAAAATCAGTTTAGATGTCAAAATAAAACACTAACACATAAAAACATCCGCTTGAGAATCTCTTGTTTTATATTGTTTTCCAGTTGGCTGAGCGATTTAATTAGTATTCAATTTATTCATACTGGCAATGATAATTAGAGAGGTACTTTTTCTTACAACTTTCCCACGGAAGCTTTACATTCGCCACCCAAATAATTATAAATCTCAACACTCGGGAGCCATTATTTTTAAATTATTAACACATGAACAAGAATTTTACCACACTTATTCAGGGCACTTATCATATCGCATTTATCTGTAATCAATAGCAGAAAGCTTAGAGAAAATAAATATAAAGCATTTTGCAGAATCAGTTTCTAGGATATCATTGAATAGCATTCGTTGACTTTAATTATTGTAAAAAATATGTGTATACATACGTGGAACTATTGCTTACAGAACTTCCAACATTAATTATGGCATTTGTTTATTCTCTATTAGTCCTATGTCGAATCTCATTTGACATTGATTTTATTCTTGTGGGTCCTATGTCGAATGTCATTTGATATCGACTATGGAAAGGAAAAAGGACGTAACCCACACAAATCAAATTTTATACGAGGCACAAAAAACGTGTATTGATGATTTTGGGCCATATGCAAATTATGAAATATACACAACCTTGAAGTGCACGGAGACTTCTAAACTGGTGTTTAGTTGACATAATTTAATTATGATTAAAGAAATTGTCTAGGAAAAACCTTTTTTTCAATCTTTATTCTTGGTTTCAATTTTCACAAGCTCATCTTTTTTCAAACTTAAAAGCTAAATTTAGATACTAATTCGACATTTGCAGCTTACATCCTTTTGATAGAACGTGTATCAAGTTTGATACATTGTGATTATCGAAAAAAAGCTGTTTTGAAAAACCTGTGGGTTACGTCTTTTTTCCTTTCCACAGTCGATATTTTTTTCATTATTAGTATTGAGTTAAAATGCAAGCCCACATTTTTTTGCAATGCAGCACATGCACCCATTTTCTGGTGTGGACTAAGATAATTTTGACAGGTAGCACTGTCATTGACTAATTTATCATTATTGTATGTTACTTCGTAATATTACTGTTTCGAGTCTGTTAAAAATAAATATTCCTTTATTATTTAAGCCACAAACAAAATACACAATTATTAATACTAGGATTATTTTCAGGATATTCTGGTGACGCATCCATTTACCCGCATATCCAATTGGTCGTCAGGCAACACCTACTTCCACATGACGATCGGCAACCTCGTCAGGGGGTCCAAACTTCTCTGCGAGACGTCCCTCGGCTACAAAATGGACGACCTTCTGACGTCGTACATATCCCTTATGTTGACAAACATGAATAAACAACGCACTATAAGGGTGAAATAAAAACCAAGTATTGACAATGAATAATATGTTGTTTTTTTTATTATTTACTCATTGAAGAAGACGCAAGGAAAACTGTGCTTTATTAGTTAACGTCCAAGAAGATTATTCTGACTTATTTAAATTATTTACGGTTATACATAATATTAATATAATGTTAATGAATCTTCATCGCAAGTTTGCTGAGATATGTTATATTTATTGTGGCTATATAGATTGTTTTAATTTATGTTTGATATGAAAGACCGCTTTGTATTGACAATCATATAATTAAGGAAGAATATGTATCGATATAAAGAGCTTTAACACTTCAATACGGTAACTTATTCTTACACAAAATTATAATCAATAGTGTCGACTGTTACCTGCTGTCGTGAGTAAACTTTATTATAACAATTTACACAGTGGAAATCAAACGTGGCTTTCACCGATGAATTCCAATTGAAGATAATTGTTGTTGAACATTTAACGTCAATCTTGGTGAAAAGACATAATAGTTATAAAAGGACAGTTAGTTGTATTTATAACACAATTTCGTAATATGGCAAGCAACTGTTTTTTTATCATACGACTATGCAGCAAGTGTTTTTTTATTTTTCTACATATTAAACAGCGATACTTTTGTGTACATATTTTTAACAATGTCTGTGTCGAAAGAACTGATATTAATTTGCACGCCACATTAGCAAATTCTCTTTCTTGCAATTTGTTGCAATGTACTTGATCGATTTTGATTTAGTATTGATGGAAACATGGAGAAGACTAAGTTTTATTTTATAATGCATAAGAATGATTTTTCTATTTTTATCAACAATAAACAAATTTTAATCAATTGAAACTGGACATGTTTGATCTGCAACAAATCGATTAAAAGATATTTGTCATTGCTTTTTATATGAAGAACCACTACCCGGGTAATCATATTGTAAAATTATAAATGGCTTCATCATTGCGCAACTATCTTAATATAATTATGTAATTTGGATTCAAAACATGAATGAATATGTATTTTTCTCATGGTAGTTATAATTAATGATCGTCTTCAGAGTTTACCAAATAACTTGTTTATATTTGGTTCACCGGGTGTACTGCCTGAATATTTATTTTCAATCTGTTTAAATTGGGGATCAGATTACTGAATAATTTCGGTACCGAAAACTAACTAAAACCAAATTTAGAATGTATAGAAATCGTCACATATTTTATTCATTTTTTCGTAACGAATTTAAATATTTAAAATCTGCCAAGAGCTGTATATATATTGACAGATTATCTTTTTTAATAGTGTTATTGTTTTAAGAAACAGTATGTTATTAATGAAAATCATTCGATTACGATGTATTTTTTAATTTTTTGTTTTACAACTCCGATATTTAATACGAAATACTGATGTACCAGTATTGATTTTTTTGTCCGGTATTTGTGATCCCTAGTTTAAATGCATGGTTTGTTCTCTTTATATCATCCGTTTGCTGTTGTCATAAATACTTACTTGATGCTTAACCTTATCAGAAGACCTATAGTTAAAAGATTGTGATTTCAGAGCTGTAGTGACAATGTAGATTCATTTGAATACGGCATCTTTTTGAGATAAATTTAATGTATATATTGTGTATCGATACTTGATTTGTATCACTACAATTTATTTTATCATCAATAATTTTGAATTATTATTTGAATTCAAATATTCTTTTTACTTTTTAATACTTGAGCGACATGATATAGTATCTCAATAGATTACTATTTGAAACTTCATGCATGGTCGAAAATTACATTACTTCGTAATGTAAAAATATGTTTTATGTCACTTCCCTTTCTTAAGAATTTTGCTCTCGATTATATCTGATCAGAATAAAATTTAATAACTTATTGGATTAAGAATAAGTTATGTCATATATATGCGTATTGGGGTGCTAAAATTGTCGTGTACGATGACGCGCAGTCAGAGAAGTCGAGTGCTGCTGAAATTATTAGTCAATTATTACAATTAAGAATAGAATATTTATTTTTGCACAATGTTTTGAAATTATACGAGTCGCCAAACTCTGAAACTGTAAAAGCCGACGTTACTCGCGGGGCTGATGATATTTCTGAAGTCAAATAAATGCGAGAATACCGTGGGAAGTTCCCACGCGTCGGCTAATTAGAATCTCTTACACTTGCTTATCCTCGAGTAAACTGCCGCGGGCTCTATTGTTGTCAGCGAGACAGGAAGTCGTCTATGCAATCATCGCTGTGAGGAATGTTATCTTGAATGATGGTTCCCATCATATTTTTATACAATAATATTCACTGTGATAGTGTTCGTCGCACTCACACGCGAAAATAAAACAGAGCTGTATTATTTTGTTACTTTGTTGTATTTCAAAAAGACATCAAAACATGCTTATGGACAAAAACATAAGCAAAAAAACATCATATAATAGTTATTATTATAAAGCATACAAATACGGATAGTCCTCAACTTATGACACAGAAAAAAATACGTATTGTAGAAAATGGCATTTCACAAAATATTTGTTTACAATAATTTCTTATTTACAACACAAAAATATTGGGCTACAAATTGTCACCCCAGTTCTACTATGTCGGTTGATAAAATCACATTCATTGAATCGTGACATTCTAAGCGTTTAAAACACTTGTACAAAATAGATCAACAAGTTTTTTTTTTGTAACTATTGTTATATAGAAGTTGCGCTAGGCTGTCGTCATAAGTACAGACAACATAATTTTGGGCATGACATAAACTTTTAATAATTTAATGAGTAATTTTTTTGTATATATTGAAGTTCTACAGAAAGCTTTAAACTTTTAATTCAAAATTGGGTGACAAAGAACACAATCTACAATTATGTCTTAAATGTCTTTAACTACAGCGTTTATAACATGTTTTATTGTTATCGATTTAATGTTGGATTAATTTTATGTCATAAGTCGAGGATTACTGGTACAATAAATATACCGCGAGCGGGACATCTTTATTTGTTTGAAATGAAAATATAAGAACATCAATATGACATTCACATAATAAAAACCTGTTTCACGAAGTATCAATCTCATTTTATAATGTTAAATAATTATTAAAAGTAGAATATAATATGATACATATAAATTTTCCGGCGAGATATAATAACGCTATCAAATTATTATTTATATGAGAATTTCGCTAAGTTTTTAATTATATTGTTTATATTATTAAATGTAAAAAAAATAAGCTTCAAATTAGTTTTTAAAGTCGGTATACCCGGGGAATATGTCATTTATTCTCTTTTAAATGATGGCTCTAACGCTGGCAACGATGATTAAAATTATTAAACCCAGTATGAGAACATCATTTGTGTGTAATTTATTCATAAAAAAAATCAAGCCTGTACATAACAGCGCTTGTGTATTCTCAAGTGTACATTTTTATATATTAACGTGTTCGGTTAATGAGTTCATTGTTTCCGTGCTTATTCTCACAGTCAAAATAGAACCTCTTTATATCTTAACTTTTCCCACATCACTCTAAACTAAAAGTAGTGACGTAAAACTTGATTTATTATACATAATTGATTTGATTCATTGATAAGCGGTAGGTGTTGCGACGCCGCGAAAGCGATGAACCATAAAAATATACAATTGCAAACCTGCAAGGAATAAGGATATTGACACGAGCCCAGTCGATTTAAATTATATAATATTTAATTTGACGCAATATTCTATGTTATGCTTTGCTTTACGTAATAGTCTTATTTTGTACACTATGTATTATAATATATACATTCAATTTATACATTTGTCGTTGAAAACAAAAATTAGCAGATAATTCCACTATACATTTTTATATTTTTAATATCTCTTAAAAACTATAAAGGTATATTTGTTCTTTTGTCATGATGATGTATGAAATGTTGATACCGAGAAGGGTCTGAATTTGTCAATAAAGTAATTTTATTACTAAATCTTTGTGCATTTTTGTTTTTATTTATTATTAAATCCTGATTTATAATACCGACCACTTCATCGATAATTTTTTTATAAAATAAAACTTTTGCAAATCCTCGTTAAAAAATCAAAAAACTTTTAAAGATGTTTTTCCAACACCTAACTCGACTGCTGACTCTATTTTACTTCACAATTAAATCACAGGCTTAAATTGGAATATTCTGTGATCCACTTTTTACTTTGTACGCAGAATACGAGTGGCATTTAAAGTCTTAAATGACAAAACGATACTACCTAAACTAAAATTTCGATTCTGAACTGAGATCAGCCTAATAATAATGACCGATAATATAAAACTATCGTCATTTATTATTGCGAAAATTGGCAAGACTGGAAACTGAGGAATGTCAGCGATCAAATCATGAATTAGCAGATTAAGGTTTACGAGACACAATGGCATAAATTGCACCAACGGCGAGCACAGTACTTCCACATATTAATGAATGACGGAATATTCACACTACAACGAATACCCTGTTTTCTTTTATTTGTTTTATATTATACATATCGATGTCTCGATTGCTATTATTAGTGAAAAGACATTATTTTGACATAAATGATCTTTTTATTAATTTATAAATAACAAAACTATTTCGCATAATAAATTAGGGATGCAAATCGCTACATCAATGTCAACGGTAGGACAATCAACAAAAAAACATGTTTTGAGCAATGAATGCCATTATAGCCAATATATAATGGTACATTAAATGCAACACGACAATTTTAAAACTCTATCGACATGAATAATACCCAACGGCGACACGAAAAATATCAATATACTATTAACCTTTTAGCTGCCCGTAGATAATTGATAGTTATTACCTAGCACGCCGGCTATAATTTGCAAATATTAATTTAATCGGTTATTGACGAGATAACTCGTCTCGTGTTGAGCTTGAAAAGTCATCGAGTTAATGCAAGAGTAACACAAAAGTTACATATATTTAATACACAATATTAAACTATTTTTAATTTGATTGATACAGTAATGTCCTTTTGTCCTAGGGAAACACAACACATTAATATATATGAAAATACCAGTCAGAAATTAACAGTTATCTTCTGAAACTGTATTAGATTTTGCCGAACACTAAACTGTCATTATCTCGAAACAAAGTTTTTCAGATTGTCCTCCTGTTGCATTGATATAGCGATATATTGTCATTTAAATAAGAAAACTCGGCACGGCATGACTTCCGTCAAACAATTTTTCAATTGATAATTCTAATATGTATGATTTTTGCAATGTATTCATAAATAGGTAGGAAAATTCGAAATCAAATTACAAAAAGGCAATATTTGAACATTTTTCTATTACCGAGCACAATATACATAAACTTCGTATGACATTTCTTTTATTCTATTCATTTTATGCGATTGTACGATTTGATAATAAAAATACAACTTCAATTCAATATAATATATTCTGTAAAATGTGTATCTGCATTATTTTATACATGTGACTTACCCAGTTAACTTTATAAGTAGTAATTATGGAATAATAAACACACTGAATATATATATACATATAATTCAACTTGACTGATTTCAATAATTCGGTGTTTAGAAGGGGAGGGTTAACAAGGAGGTCCCCACATTTTTCAGATATTTACATTTAAATTATTGCTCATAAATTAAATTAAATTTCAAAGCACCTCTTGGCAATTACATCATACAAGAATCGGCGATGAACGAAGAAATTCTTCGATTCACTGTAATTCAAACAATATTATAATGCATACGTTTTTATTTCCTATTGACATTGAATTCATTGGAAATAAGTTACTTTCAAGTCAATTAAATCTCAGAATCACTATTAAAAATCATCCACTCCAAAACCCACCCTGCACAAAAACTACTAGACTGAAAAAAAAAATGCAGTATGGCGAATAGGTAAGAGTTAAAAATAATTGATAGGATTCAATAAATAATTTTTAGTATGTGGACATTTACTAATGTATTCAAAATAAAATAAGCAACATGGATTGATTTAGATTAAAAGTGAGACACTGGCTTTAAAATATATTGAGCGATTTTTTCCACATACACGAAATAAATCTGAAATTTTGAACAAGGAACCAAGCATATTGAATTTAATCATGCGTAAAATAGAATGAAATATAATTTAATTTACATTTTTGCTATTTTTAAACTAACAACAGTCGCCCTCTGTCGACTAGTTGGTGAGGGTTTTGCCCTATCATTATGCCAGGTTCAAGTCTCAGTAAGGTCACTGTCAAATTTAGATTTGAGGTCATGGACGTATGTGTTTGTGCTTTCTTTTCGCCTCGAGTTTATTTCGTGTGATCATCCAAATTCCAAAAATTTGACATTGAAAATTCAAAAGATAAACATTTTGGTAAATCGAAAATATAAACATTCATAGCTTACAAATTATTATGACGAATATTGGCTAAATTAAATACATTACAATGTTTTAATTTCAGTTGTATAACTTTTTCTTATTCCCTCAATCCACAGTTTTATAAAATGATCAGAACAAGGACCAAAATGTCAATATTTAAAAGAAAGAAAAATTTACAATATGGCTGATTTATAATTTAAAAAATGACAATTCCAGCTTTTAAAATAACAGTGATCGACCTCAAGATTAAAATAACTATCGGAAAAGTTAAACATTTGTAGTTTCGACCTTATAGGTTAAGGAGGCATCGAGACATACAGCATTATATTTTTATATAAATTTTAGGTTTTGAATCATTCATTGAAAATCTCATTCAGATTTATTTAATACTTTGTATTGTTCATTGTAAATATTGTTATTAAAAAATGTCATAATGAATACAAATAACAATGAAAAAATTATTACTTAACACAATTAAAATACCAAAGAACTTCAAATTTTGATTATATTATTAAAAATGTCAGAGATCGTGGCACTTAAAAAAGTGTTAGGTTACTTTTGTATATAGTTCATCCGATTCTCGGTAAAGCAATTATAGAATGATATTATCTAATATCTACTTTAAATTCTCCCAAAATAATAACACAATATAATTTTTATATTTTTACAAAACCTACACGAATCAGGTTATACTAATCATATAAATATATACAGATAAAATAAATGTATGTATTCGAAATCATCAGTTTTCTTCTAGTATCTTGCGTGACCCATCAGATTTTCCCACGACAAACAAACTCCACAAAACAGTTACAGTAACCTCAGCCGAGTGAGTGCAATACATTCTCCAACAATAACAATGTAAATTAATATTTTACAACATTTATCAGCTCTTGAAGTTTAAATAATTGCTGTTGCCAGAGCATGTGGACGTATATTTGTCAAAATCGCTTGTGGGTAATGTAATGCGTGCGGGTTACATTATTCAGGCTATTTTTCAGAGTCTTTTGTCTACCGCTATTCTGACGGGATACCAGAATTTCGATAGATCGTAATATCTAAATTAATATTTAGATTTATAGCATTGAGAATTCTGAAATTATAATGGCTAAGCCGCGACCGGATAAAAATAGGATGGCGTTTTGCCTTTTCATAAGTTCGGCACAGAGTGTAAAATGCTCCATGCTACAACACTTTGGCGATGTTCATTTTCAAAGAACAAAATACTAATCCGGGAGGAATTTCATCAATCGCATTGAAAGAATTGAGGGCTTGGAATGCATCGTAAGGCAATCTCACTGCGTACTTCCACTCAACGCGTCTCTCTATATTTAAATTGAGCGTGTGAGAAGTAATAAAATCAATTTGAAATAAATAACAATATTACTCGATCACCATTTATTCACCTCTCCCCTCACATTCTCAACTAAATATTGGAAAAGAATTGGTATGATGCTTTTTTTAATCTGACATGAATTGCTTAATGTCATGACTTGAGAGATCTGGCAATACTAAGATATGTCATTAACATGATAAAATAAAAAGGATTCCTGCGAGTCCTTGTTAGGTTAATAAAAACAATAATCCTTTGTACTTCATTCCACTTTATTTAATATGTCAGGACCGGTTTCGCTCATTGCGAGCATTGTCAACTGATAAGAAATATAATTTAACAATGCTATTTATACAAAATTGAAAAGTTATACACAACAGTTGGCATTGAAAAGAAATTGCCAATTACATTAAAGTGATTCTAAAATAACACAAAATTAAAATGTTCAACACAACTAACATATAATTAAAAAGTCATCCCAGATTCATAAATTCAGAATGCGATTGAAAGTAATTACAAACATAATTAAAATTTGGGAAATTTTTGACAAAGTGATAAAATGCTACAATAATAAAGTGAATATGCTTAATGATATGAATATGCTTAATGATAGTTTTATGTTTTCCCCGCTTCCAAGTAGTTGGTGTGTTCATTCATCACATAAACAAAATCGACAGCCAGGAAGATTCTGAAAAACAAATTTTTCAAAGACCATATCAATTCTAACAAAAGAAATCTATATTTATTTTTTTATTTTTTTTTTTTTTTTTTATTTAAATTTATATAAAAGAATAGTTAACAAGGGCTAATGCAATGGATAAAGTAACGGGGAACTAGCAAAAATTATTTGATCGTTTAAAAGATCTGAATCAGGTAAAAATTTGAATCTATTGATTTCTAGGATTTCTTGCTTGTCTAGTTTGACAGACTTGTTATTTAAATGTAGAACTTTAAAGTTTCTACCAATATCGAAAGTGTGTTTATTTTGAAACAGATGGTTTCCAAATGAAGACTGTTCATCCCCTTTCTTAGCACAATTCAAATGCTCTTTGATTCTAATATTAAACGATCTACCTGTTTGACCAATATATTTGGCGTTACAGGAGTCGCAATTGAGTAAATAAATACCGCTTTGGTTCAAAAAGTTTAATTTATCTTTAGAATTAACTAAAACACGACTCAAGTTGAGTGTGTTATAAAAGGTTACATTAAATTTATTTCTATCAATTTTCCTAGCGATTTTTTCTGTAACTCTACCCAAGTAATTTAATTTAACCCACTGTTTTATAACAACAGGTTTATCCAACACCAGGCCAGAGCTAACATTTAAGAGTGCAAGTTTTTTAGTTTTTTTAAATAAAAGACGATCTATTATATCCGTAGCATAACCATTGTTAACTGCTATTTGTTTAATGGTCTCTAATTCTAAATCAAAATTTGCTTTAGTCATCGGAATCATTAGAAGTCGATGAATAAAACAATGGAAGGAGGCTAATTTATGTGAAATATGGTGTCTAGAAGAACTACTAATAATATTGTCGCTGTAAGTCGTTTTTCTAAAAATTTTGAAAGTATGACAATTATTTACTATTTCAATTGTTAAATCTAAAAAGTTGATTTTATTTACACCCAACTCCATTGGTAGAAACTTTAAAGTTCTACATTTAAATAACAAGTCTGTCAAACTAGACAAGCAAGAAATCCTAGAAATCAATAGATTCAAATTTTTACCTGATTCAGATCTTTTAAACGATCAAATAATTTTTGCTAGTTCCCCGTTACTTTATCCATTGCATTAGCCCTTGTTAACTATTCTTTTATATAAATTTAAATAAAAAAAAAAAAAAAAATAAAAAAAATAAATATAGATTTCTTTTGTTAGAATTGATATGGTCTTTGAAAAATTTGTTTTTCAGAATCTTCCTGGCTGTCGATTTTGTTTATGTGATGAATGAACACACCAACTACTTGGAAGCGGGGAAAACATAAAACTATCATTAAGCATATTCATATCATTAAGCATATTCACTTTATTATTGTAGCATTTTATCACTTTGTCAAAAATTTCCCAAATTTTAATTATGTTTGTAATTACTTTCAATCGCATTCTGAATTTATGAATCTGGGATGACTTTTTAATTATATGTTAGTTGTGTTGAACATTTTAATTTTGTGTTATTTTAGAATCACTTTAATGTAATTGGCAATTTCTTTTCAATGCCAACTGTTGTGTATAACTTTTCAATTTTGTATAAATAGCATTGTTAAATTATATTTCTTATCAGTTGACAATGCTCGCAATGAGCGAAACCGGTCCTGACATATTAAATAAAGTGGAATGAAGTACAAAGGATTATTGTTTTTATTAATATAATGCCTTTCCACCAAGTATTGACAGTGAACACCCTAAAAGTGATCCTTGTTAGGTATTACTCGGCAGCTATTTTTAAAGACATCTGACTATGATAGATTTAAATTTAGCAGTTTAGAAAAACAAAAATCGGTATTAATTAATGAAGGAATAAATAATCTGAAATGACCAGGATTTGCACAACTCAAAAGACTTCAAAAATCAATATCAATATGGAATGAATATTTAGATTTACAGAAAGAAATGTCAAACATAGATTATGCATACGATGATGTGAGTCAAATTATACAATACATGCCAGTCAATTAAATGAGTTATCCATTTTAAAACAAATTATTCATTGATAGATTTTTTCTAAAATGGGCAATACACGCGCCATTGGCTTTCTGAAAGCTCAATCGTAGGAATACTCGAATTGCTCTAGGCCTGCAGTAAGGAATGTCAAAAGAGATACACATTTTCATAAATACTGTGACAAGCATTATTCGCAATGAATTCGGTGAGCAAAAATAAAAAATCTCAATTTATACACAAATGTTTTTTAAGTTCGTTTCAGCGCAAACCTCCCGACTGCTGCCAAGTGGACAGGGGGGCGTCCGGTCTCATCACGTCATCGACCGGAGTGCAGTGGGGCCTCGGCCCGGGCTCGGGGGTGTACGTAAAGGTTAACCCGGTCGCGTAAATGATGCCGTCATTTCTAACCAAAGATACAGGAACCTATGGGAAGAAATGCAAATTATAAATGTGAGTCTTGGAGTCGCGGGATAAAAATAGTGAATATATTTATATGCCAAGGTTGATAGTGAATGACAACTGAATGGGTCACACTTTTAAGTGAAATAAATTAATAAAATAAATAAGATAGTGTAATTATTGGTACATTTAAAATGATGTCTCATAAATAATATCAATGGCAAACCTGAGTCGGTTGTCGAACCCACAGCCATTCTCCGCGGAACTGCGAAATGTCAGGCACGACGCAGAGCATGGACTCTGCGCATCGATACATGGTCTCCGCCTCGACGTCTCCGAACCAAACTTGCAACGAGGGCGTGAAGTTATCACCGGCCAATTCCAGCATGGCAACATCGCCGCCTCCGTTCAAATTAAGCGAATGAACCAACGGGACTGGAGTCACAGGAGATCTGAGAAATTATTTTTGGTTCACTTTTCGCACATACATCTTTTCGATCGTGTCCGTCCCATTACTAGCGAATAAATTCAAGTACTCATCTCTCGATTTATGCGGTATCCCATTTAACGAAACTATACTTTTACACGATTAAGAAAAACCAAAATGTTTCTAAAAAATCAAACGTATTGTATTCATATTATCATGAGAAAGGCAATTTGCTAACATCAGGGGTCAGTGGAATATTCCCATTCTTTCACTGGACTCACATCTGAACCTCCTTTTCTCTGCATCGACGATATATCCAGAGTCGTGCTTCAAAGTGCACGCAGAAGAACATCACAAATTTAATTTTTTTACTATATAATTTTAAAAAAACATTCGAGAATAAGTATAGATTTGATTAATTTATTTTAACACATTGGTTACGGATGACTCGTATACGAGTCTTTTCGCCGGTCTGACTGACGCGTTGAAATATATACATCCAATGCGACAAATGTTTTAGATTCTCTACGCAAATGGCGTAACAAATGTTTGATGCATCATTTAAAAAATAAAATATATGCACAAATAATTTTTTTATTCGGTGATTTCGGCGATGAAAAATCAGCAGACAGTTAAAATATAACTTAAAAAATAGGCCACCAAAATGTAAGCAATTGTAGGCTAAAAATAAACTTTTATGTTTTCTAATTTTGTTTTGAAATAAAATAAACAGGAGCAAATGTATATTTGGCTTGTTATTTATTACGTTTTCGATGAAATATATAATTCTATGTCAAATACCCGATTTTCTATATTAAAAAATACAAAAGTTGAGTATCGCAAAATCAAAAGCAGGCTAAAATATATAAAGTATTATGCAACAAAGTGTTGCACAACTAGTGTCCGAACATTTTTTTAAAATGTCAAATGGTTTTAAAGTTATACTCTTTTTTCAAAAGTACCTAATTTTTTGCAAAATTTCGCAAAAATGCCCCGATGCGAATGAGTTAATATATTATACGTAGAAAATTATTCAATATTCTTATTAACCTTCTCACCGCTTATTTATTAGTCAAATTCTGGAACACGCCGTGAACATACGTCACCAATGAAAGATTTTGGATAATGTAAATAAGCAATCGAGTGCGGGTGAAATTGATATTGTTCTGAGAATTTAATATTATAAGCATATGGTATGGTGGTGGCGCAGTGTTTTCGGTCGCGCGTGGCGGTATTTTGCAATATGGCGACATCACGCCGCAATTGTATGAAGAATGATTATTGTTGAATTAAACAGAAAATACAAGAAATATATTGTATTTTATTATTGAAAAAGTTACTTTGGGTGGCAATTAACATATTTGATTAGTTGAAAAAATATTACAACCTATACCTAAAAATATTACAACCGCAAAAAAGCAGCCGCGTACGGGCCATGCTCGCTAAATTTGGTGACGCGGGCAAAGGGTTAACTGTCCATACTGAGATTCGAACCTATGACTACCGTGTTCAAAGTCAACAACGTTAACACTCGACCACGTAGCCAGCACTGATACACTTAGTTCACCTTTTGCATTGTATATTTCAATTGCCGTTAATTCCATCTCATTAAATGGTAAAGTAGAACAATACTTTACTATTATACGTAAGTAGTTTTTTTAGAACCAGAAAAATAGTATAATAACAGTAAAGGATTGTAATTATTATAATTCCAAATAGGATATATCACAGGGTGTAAAAAGCTAAGCAAGGTATTGAAGTCACCTGAAATATTTTGAGTAACGTAAGCTGAAGTGCTAGCCACAAGAAAATGGAATTTCAAATTTTACCTGACTGGTCCCATTCCTTCGAAGAATTGATATTCAGCTTTGTCGGTAGAAATGATCGTCCAGCATGCTCCGTCGTTGATCATTTCTTTATTGGTTTCTTTAGGGCAAGGGGTAGCTTGAAATTGTATAATACGTTCTTGCGAGAGGCAAAGGTACATCCGTTCGGTGTCCTTCATGTAAAAAGCGCATTTGTGAAGTTGTGACACGGGATCGTCCGCTTCTAGCAGCGCCATTTGTTTATCAACCTGTTAAACAATAATACTAGTAACTGTACAAAATTTACGCTTAACTCTTATTTAGAAGAATATAAAATACATGTTATTAAATTCAGATGACAGTGACATCTTTTTTGTTCAAGAAGATGAATAAAAAAATCCTTGGCAGAAAGTGTGATTTAGAAAATTGCAAATATATACTAAATTAACTTAGGTCAGTAAAATAAGAACTCAAGAATGTGTCTTGAGAACAGAACCAAGTGTCGCACGAATCATATTGACCCACAACTAAAGTATGTGATGAAAACATTGACTGAGAGCGTTTACCAGAACTTCAACTAAGCAAACATTTTTTCGAATACAGCATCAAGAAATTTATATTCTGATAATTACATCTCATGGAAACACAAAAAAATCAAATTATTTTTCAATTGTTACAAGCATAACACAAAAAATGTAGTTATTCTGGAGTTTCAATTTATTACATTGTAAATATTTGATTTATATTAGTTCAGACATTGTTTACACGCTCATCTTCACATTCTGATTAATATGATCATAGTCAACAGAGATTTTTACTTTTAAGCTATGTCCGCTCCCAATGTTAAACATATGGACCACTTCAAAGAGGTTATTTCAACAGAAATTTTTCTGCGAGTTTACTCCTGCTTCCCGACTTGGGGTCCGCAGGTTTTTTCCGGGGGCCGCGGTAGAACATGTTTTGTATTGAGGGGGGCCGAGGATTATTATTTTCAGATTTAGTGGTCCGTGGTATGAAATTTTTTGGGAAGCACTATACTAGATTCATGTCTTCAAATAAAACTACATATCATATTGTTTTTTGAATATTCATTTTCTAGTATAAAGGACAATATAATAATACTTATACGGACGTGGTACGAATTGCAATACCACTATTACCAAATGCACCGAAATAACGGTATTCATGGTATTTTTTCAATATTGAAATACCAGTTTTGAAAACGCAAAAATGCTGGAATTTCTATATTGAAATTTATTCAAAATCAAATTTTAAATGGTTTAATTGTCGGGTCCTACGGCACAGCGGTTAGTGTTGTGGGCTTCTGTGCCGGACTTCACGGGTTCGAGTCCCAGTACGAACAGCATCTTTTCAATCAATTTATCAATTTCTGTTAGAAGGCATGGGTGTTTGTGATGTCTAAAAATTCCCTCCCACCCTTCCGATCCTTCAATAACTGGGCGTACTACTCTATTTGGAAAAGGAGAGGTTGAGAGACTGAGTAACAAACAGTTCTCGTAGAAAAAAGATTGGCGAAACAGAAAGGATTGAAAATATTGATGATCATTTCAAGGAAGGAAAAAAATATTTTTCGCTTTTTTTTTTAAAACCGAATTTAGAAAAACGCTTAATTTTACAAAACGTTACATCACTGCCGTATATTTTAAAAAATAAAGTAAGAATATCAACGAGTGTGAAAGTCGAGCCTCGTTACAGATTCCTATCCATTACTTAACTTGCAGAGACAAGAGTATGCATGCTCGGAAACAGTAAAATACTATAATTTGCCGATTCTGTACATGAGCTGTCAACACTTTTGGGTGTTTGTCCTATTCGGTTGCGGTATCTATGGATTCGAATCACAATCAATCAATCGATGGATATGTATCGAGAGGCACGGATCCTTTAAACTTGTAGCGAGTATGATTAGCATACTAACAGTCCTGTCTTAGCCCTATCCTTTCATCATTACTCATTCTAAAAAAGAGAGGTTTACAAAACAACTTCATTATACAACTAGGTCTTCTCTGAGATTAATACTAGGCTTCTGTTAAAATTCTATTTGGTTGTCATTGGATGAACATGTTTAAGAGCTGCTCGAAAGAAACATTTAAGACTTAATATATATTTGAATGACATGTAGCGAGTGAATCGTAGATGCAAGGCGAGGGATGTCGGTAATGTCTAAGGAGCGATTAGCACAGCGCCAGTCTTGCTGTAGCCTTATTCTTACTCTTCGTGATAAGGGAAGGTTGAGCAACTGATTAGTAGTACGGTTCTCATAGAAAAACTTCTGTTGATAAGATGCTTGATCGCCTTTCAGTCACCGGTAACAAGCAAGGAAGACCTAGTTTTGAGTTTTTATTCGTTATACAGCGCAAGTATTTTTTTATATGCGGTGACAGAAAAATAAATAATCAAAATAAAAAATAATCAATATATTTTCATCAAAGAATGTGTTGAGAATCAAAAAAAAAATAATATATAAATTCAATATACCGTATACACACAGAAAAATTAAATTTGATCAATTGTCAGACAGTCAAAAAGGACTTCCAGCTGTTGGAAAATAAAAATCAATAGTCATAAAAAAACAAACGCTTAAATTGCTGTGAGAACTAAACACCCTGACAAAAGAACAGTAATAGAAAATATTTCACAAGAAATTGTTGGATGAATTCATAATAAACCCATATATTATGTATACAGGTTTTCGTAGTCCTACAACAGTGCCACCCATGGGAGATTGGTATTATTTAATCTCAATTTCGTTTGCGCTACAGTATTCACGGTAATAAAATAACTGATTTATTTAACCATTTAGCTGCCAAATATAATTAATAGTAATTACATAGCACGCCGGCTATAATTTACAACTATTAATTTAATTAGTTATTGACGAGATAACTCGTCACTGGCGTGTGTTGAGCACGAGATATCTTGTCTGTGGCAGCCATCGAGTTAAAAATATTAAATTCGAGACAGTGTCATAAATGTGAAAATAATTATCCACGGAACAGCAAACTGGGGAACGGAACAGCAAACCGGGAACTGAAATTGAAGAATTGTACAATTGCATCTATTCTATTGTGTCACATTATTGTACAAAGATTAATTTATATAGAAATACAATAGATTATCCACTGTTAATTAAATAAATCGTGCATTACATAGAACCTGAAAAATATGAAATAAGAAACGACCAACGCAGACCAAGTCCTTTAGGGACAACTAAGGCAAACCGTCGGGTCCGCGGCACAATGGTCAACGTAGTTTGCTTCTGTGAAAAATCACACAAGTTAGAATTCCAATTGACTTCTGTTAAAAGGAATGGGTGTTTGTGGTATCTTAAAATTTTCTCCGACCCTTTGAATCTTAAAATGATGGCACATACCGAAAGTGATTAGTTAGCCACTAGTCCTCTCCTTCCCTACTCTCTTAGAAAATGACATGTTGAACAACTGAGTAATAAACAGTTCTCGTTGAAAAAAAATCTGTAGACATACCTCCATTAGGATGCCATATGATGCCATATGAAGCTATGTGCAATGTTATCTATACTGAGTCAATATAGGTTTTTAAAATATCGAATTCGAGTGTATATTAGGCAAAATTATTTTTCTCAAAAACAAGCAGTATCTCTGGGACATATTAATGATTTATTTTCACGGTATTCAAGCGGTTAACAACATTCAAACAATTGGTAAACTAATCGCATACATACGAATAGCAAATCATATAAAACGATGATATTTGAAATTCTACAACAAACCAAGTATAATTAAAATTGTCTATTTTTTTTTATATCATCAATAATAGTGGCTAAATTTAGGGTAATTCTTATCAACAATGCTGATGCGGAAACCTTTCAAGAGAATCCCCCCTCCCTAATTTATTGTTTACTTTTGTTAGAGTGTGAATTGAAATAAGTATACACGATTTATAATGAAGGGTGACAACCCCAATGTTAAATCCCCAATAGCATATGAGAAGCAACACAGTTGCAAACATATTTCATTGATGAGGGGTGAAAGCCTACCACTAGATCGAAACTTATTTAGATTAATATAAATACACTCATATATCAATTGAATCACTGATACTAATATAATTTAAAAAATCAGACCCGTAGCCCAGTGTCAAAAAGTGTCGCTTTGATCGCAATGCTCACGGGTTTGAATACTGCTACGGGCAATTTCTTCAATTTTACAATTGGGCCCACGGCAGGTGAAGTGAGCCAACTAGTAAAATGGTAAAACTTTTTTCTTGGACTTTAAAGTACAATCACGTCTTAACTGAGGTTACTTCACTTTTACAATACTTTAAGACGTTTATATTATTACAACGCATGTAACTTTTTTTTTCTAAAATACTTAGCTCACTCCACCTCTAATGGGCCCAATTGATATATGAATGTCCATTCATGGACATCGATGTCTAATATTCCTTCTATGCGATTAGCTAACAACTAGTCCTGAGCTAGGCATATTCTTCGTTCTTCACTCTCTTAAAAAGGAGAGGTTGAGCAACAAGAACTGAGTAACAAGCAGTTTTCATAACAAAAACTTCTGTTGAGATTAAAATTTAAAATGCATATTCTGACCAATAACACATAAACTGTCATTTCAACATTTGTAATATATTTTTTATATATATTCATTTAATTTTTGATTCATGACAAAATTGACGAAACTTAAACACGAAAACTTTGACATTCACTTTGCATGACATAACTATTTTATTGTTCTACGAGAACTGTCTATTATTATTCATTAGCTAAACCTCTCTTTATTTAGAGAGTATGGATGTAAACTTTTTGTCAATTGCTGTCAAAATTAATCAACAATTATTGGCTAGTCATTTAATTAAATCAGTATCGGATAAAAATAATTAGCCACGTAATTAATTATATCTGCAGAAAATAATAACAGTCCAATTATTATACCAACTTCAGAGTTCACCGTGCTAAGATTTTATCATCAAATGGGTGGAAGGGAATTAAGGAAGGGATTAGACATCCAAGCCTTTGAACACAAATTAAAGGTGCCCATACTGGGGTCCGAACGCGTAGGCACCGTAAGCAAAGAGCTCATCATCAAACACTTGACTACGGGCTGAATAGGATTATCTTGGTTTACCATACTATCGTGAATCAAAATTATAACAACTAATTACTATCGTGGTGTTGTCAGGTAATGTTTTATTGCTCAGAATATGATCGCTGTTGGCTGTCTTGAATGAACAGCAATAGTGACGTACACGACAACTAAAAATTTATTTCGATAATACCAGGGCTGTGAAGTCAGGTAAAAAGAAAACGACTCCAAATCCAGCTTTAAAAACTCCCAACTGATTTTTCAATCGTTTCCAGTTAACTTGCATATCTGTACAGCATCAGATCATTCTAGTCACTGGAATAATTCTAGTACATTTCACCGATCCATATGATGAATATGCTAATACTTGTCATAAAAAGGATTCTACGAATTTTTGCGACTCCACCTCCAGAAAAAACACACGACACAACGACTCCACAACCCTGATTAATACACCCGCAGGATCAGACATATGTATGTATCAGTTGTATGGGTACTATTTGTGGTTTTATATGAATGTCTTTCTTTAAGGTCTCGGTGTACAATTATTGATGTGGGCCATGTTCAACATTACCCGACACTAGGCGCCTAGCAATCTAGACCACACTAGTGTAACACACGTGGTAAGCATTCATCGGTCGCTTACGGCGTCACACTGTACGTGGCCGGCGACATCTACAGTGTGACATTCGAGAGAAATCTAGCTAGCCACATATTTCTATTGGTTTATAAGACATAAATGAGAATCCCTCGAATAACACTCTAGAAATCATTCTATAGTGTTATCAGAAGGATCGCGGACATCAATCATTTCTTTTTGAAAATTAGGAAACTAGCCTGAGAGTGGTGATGCCACTGGAAAGAGCTTTAATGTTGCTTTACGGTGTTGCCATATTCTGCGTGAACGTAATTTTGTCACATTGTAAGGGAAATATACTTTTAATGTGTTGTTTTATATATAAATTGATTTAGATAAATTAAAAACGAAAATGTTTTTAGGAATTCACGAGTCAATTAAGATAAAGTTCACGCAGTGGAGTATAGAGTTTCAGTTGCATTTTACATAATTCAATGCACCAATAAAAAAAAAATATTCGGGTACTTGTCAATTATAGCGACGCCACCTACTAAATCAACCATAGTATGTGCACTCAACTCATTTTTTACATGACTGTCCACTAAAAAGAAAAAATATTTCTACACCAATTATTTGTTCCAACACGATTCCAAAACCCAAAAAAACAGAAGCGGATAACAGATTTACCAAATTTCACAACAGTAATGCAAAAAAAAAAACTTCATAAGATAATAACACAGGAGATGTATCAGACATTTCTAGCGTGGAAAACGATTTATGTTCAGTTCCTCATAAAAGTTCTCCTATATAATCAAGTAGCGATGAATGAAAATAAAAAAAAAGAGTTGGGTGTATTTTGAAATAACAATAACCCACACAAAGATTATGATGTACCAATGACCCAGTGGTGGATTACCCCATAAATACACACTTTTTTTGCTATATACATTCATACGTCTCAGTTAGAGTTCTAGTTTTCTTCATTTAGTCATTTTAGTTTTGACTTTAGAGTAAGAAAAATTTGCGCAAACAAATGCGATGTAAGACTATTTATGAACGAATAAAGAAATATATGTGTATAATGAAAACGGTCAATCGGGATAGTAATTGGGACAGGACGATAATATTTAGATGATAGATCGAGGAAATCGGTGAATCGAGTGAATGATTAACGTGGAATTAATAATCATTGTTATTACGGGTCTCGGTCGAGTAAAAAATAAAAAATCCATGCAATAAAACGAAGATAGCGATCGATAAAAAACGGTCAATCGAGATAATATTTGTGACGGGACCAAAATATTTAAAACGATAGATCGAGGAAAACGGTAAATTGGGGAACGATTAATGCGGGATTATTTTACATTGTTCGCATGGGTGTTTGGCCGGGACTATGAAAAATAAACGATCCATGCGGGAAAACGAACAATGCGATAACGGTAGATCGAGGTTCCACTGTACATATATATTGGCTTAGAAGAGATGCACACTACATCCTCTCATCCACTCGTAACATCTTAATTTATATTTCAAAATAAGGTATTACATTTAATAAATTTTGTTTTGTGTTTCTCTGAATGATAACAAATATGGGATTATTCAAAGCTGATTAGTTTAAATATTAGTGATTATTAATAAATAATTACATTAGCATTTTTTTAGGTTAGTAGTAATTACAAAGGTTTTAGCAATTTATAGTATTGAGTATGTAAAAATTTGGCCCCTTATTCTCGCTGGACCTTCTTGCATTGCATGAGTCTACCATGAGGTGCCTACACAGCTTCATAGTAATAATAACTTATTAAATAAAAGCTTTTCTCTAAAAATAATGATAAATATAATTCATGCAATGATATTGAACAGTGTTCCCCAACCGTTTTACACCTGCGGACCGGTAAAAAAAGGAAAAAAATTCGCAGACCACTAATAGTGAAATAAAAATGGTTTTTATGTAATATTTTTTTAATCTTATATTGTTACAAATGGACATAACTATACAACTGTTTTCAGTTGACAATGCTCGCAATGAGCGAAACCGGTCCTGACTTTTTAAATAAAGTGGAATCAAGTACAAAGGAATATTGTGTTTTTATTAATATAATGCCTTTCCACCGAGTATTCACAGTGAACACCCTAGAAGTGAAAACAATTATGTATTATGAAATTATTGGTATATTTAGGCAGGGTTTTGCATCTGGGTTCTCTATCGAAGAGCAAATATTTATGACTGTCGATTCTGAAAAAACCAGTGACCATCGTGTCGCACACAGAAAAAATAAGTCAACAGAATAACTAACCGCAATAAACTAAACTTTACAAATTATTAAGTGAGAGTAATATGTAACCGCACAAAAATGGCCAAAAAACAAAATACGGAGCCGCATTATTGATGTCTTCTTATTTAACAATAACTAAAAATACAAGTAAACGTACAGGCGATAAAAAATCTTATATTCAATATTTTCGCATGGCGAATTTCTTGAAATTTGGCATACTATTTGCGGCCCGACGGAAAGTCTCTGCGGCCCAGTATTGGACCGCGGACCACCAGTTGGGGAACACCGATATAGAATACTCTATCTATAAAATAGTAAGCGACTATATCGGAAATATAATAAACATTTAAGAGTATAGTAGGAATAGGTACTCATCTATTTTCATCATAAATGGTAATAGACAATAAGTTGTGTCAAAAATCGACAAATAAAATACCTTTCGTATGATAAGACGAGGCAAAGCCATTCCTGTGACAGAACAGACCAATTTGACAGTCGATCCGTAATGCACATAGCCCTCCCGAACTTGAAACTCTTCCGATTCACTCTCATTGTCATCTAATAAATGAATGGTGAACGCACCCCACTGAGTGGATGACGCATGAAAGTTCCCGTTCTCCACGTGCAAGTATCTCGTGGAGACAGTCTGAGATCGAAGGCGGTTAAAGAGAGCGACTTTAGTTCCGCTGGCGATGCACAAATCCGCATTCTTCAACGATTGTTTCTTTTTAGACGGCTTGGAAATCACTTTTATTCGTTTGCTGTTAAACACACCGATATCGTGTCCGGAACCGTAAAACATTTTGACAGATAACATAAAGTGTTTTCTTTTATCTGAATCAGAAATATATAAAGTTTTAGCTGCACAATACTGTTTGCCATTATTTAAATCTAACTGCTGCATGTCCTGCTCGGAGTTCCCGATCCCTATGAAGGCGCAGAGCTGGGACTCCTGATCCGTCGCCCCTTCACGCAGCATCTGCTCCTGCCTCAACCGCCAGCCATCGCCGAAGAGATAAATGCACGGCGGCGGGCAGAAGAATCTCTTCTCGTTTCCGTAAGACTTCTGGGCAACTTTGGCGTGCAGGATGACCATGACCATATCGGAGCGGTCTCGAAGATAACGCTCCATGGCCTCTCTGGTGAGCCGCCGCTCGTCCGGGCGGTAGGCCCCCTCGCCGGGACCGGCCGCACTCACGAACCGGGGATATGGCGCCCCGTGCTGCGGCGGTGGCGAAGAAGGCGACTGGGCCATTCCTGGCAACCCATACTGATGCGGCATCTTCGAGCGCGAATCGTCTGTCACAACATCGTCAACACTAAAAAGTCAAACTTCGGCATGGACTCATCGAAACTTTCAAATACTTTTTGACAACTTCACAGTATACCGCTCCATGAGTGATGTTTGCGTGCACGCACGACGACAAACTCGGCGAGAAAAAGTCGAACACGAAACACAACAAACCGACGGCGCTTCTGTTCGCTGCGGAATGATCGGCGGTACGTTATCACGTTTCGCAGCTACACGAGTACAATAAAATAAACGCACTGTACGTACGCCAATCTGCGCGGCTATCTCCCGTTCCATTCAAAAACACCTGTTCACTCGGTATATTTTCCGACAGTCTAGCCAACACAGCGGAGAAATCCACTTGGAATTTCAATAATAAGTTTCATTTTACCGCTCAATTTGTCGATCACTGTCACAACATCGATGAATTAGAGGTAAACAACAAAATATAAACTGACATAACATTGTTTTAAGCTCACTGTTAACCATGGCAGCCTGTCTGCCGACACGTATTTGACATGACTGTACGTACTTTTGATCTGTTAAGTTTGTTACCATTTAATAATGGCCCCTCTCCCCTCGTGGGTACTCGCGGTCCGCGGACCCATCAAAAGGATGTTGGGGTTATGCATGGGGCGTGGGAAAACGCAGTGTGGGAAAGAGTGGGTGGCCTCGATGTTCCTAAACATTTGATACTACAGGCGAACGCCGTGCTCATCGCAGCCGCACCACTTATACAGTGGCGCAGGGAGGAGGGGCGGTAGTTACTTCAATATTCATAAAGCGAGACGATCCGATTCCGTCTGACGTGTCGGGGAGAATCTCGTGGGAAAGCTGCGGCTCGGTATGCGGCAGCGGCCTGGGAAGGTCGCATAACAATAACAGGAGTTGATTTGATGCGATTTCAGATTTGATCGAGAGCAGATATGGGAGTCACTGGCCTGTGGCGACTCGTAGAACCCGCAGGGAGACCTGTACCGCTGGAGACGCTTGAGAACAAAGTTCTGGCTGTCGGTAGGAATAATTACGCAATTTGACTTCCGAGTAACATTAATTATGGGCTATTATATTTCTTTAATGGTTGTTAAAGTGTATTACAGTCTTACATTAAATATAAAACATCTGACATTTTAAAATTATTAACATTCGAATGATGAACTGTAATAACCCAATAACTATTATAAATAACTAGTAATAGACAATGTTTGTATACCAATTAAGGTTATAACAAGCTTGTGACAAGGCTCTTCCAGATGATTGTTGATAAATATTCTTATTACCAAAATGGCTTTTAGTAATTAGAATATTTTTTACTCTGGTTTCTCATGTCCATGCTCTTTCTTTCTCTTATGCACAATGAGTAATCAATTTGTAAAAAAAAATATTGAAATAATCATAAGCCAAAAATTATCACATACTTAATAGAAGTTAATAAAAAACTATAATTTATTTATACCATGTATTTCTCTACAGATATCTCAATATGGCTGCATCAAATGGTAAAAGGATACCGGGATGGTCATGGAGCAGCCATGGCAAACGCACATCTCATAGGTTTATTTCAACGACTCTGCAAACTTTTACATTACAGGATCAAACCAGTATTCGTCTTCGACGGGAGGTTTCCAGACTTAAAACTTGAAACTATTGTAAGAACTCTTTCTTATACAGCGGAAACCCAATCTATCAATCTCACATTTATTGTTTTCCCATATGTAACGTTAATTATTTTATAGTTCTAGTTAAACACCCATAAGAACAATCTTAAATAATCTTGATCTATTGTTTTCCTTGATTTTGTTGAACATTTATCATCCTACTCAAACGTACAAACAACCACTAACCTAAAAAAAAAAACAAGGCTGCAAGTGTCAGCTTGTAGTTATGTCAGCTGATAATGTTTCCGCTGATGGCTGACCTTCTAAGTACAGACTATTCAATAGTCCCACCATGTCGGTAAGTTTCCATTTTGGCTCATGAATTATTCAGACTTCCAACTATAATGCCCTCTATGAAGAAAGTTAACCACTCTAACTGAGAATGGAAAATAATTCAAGACTTTCCTGGATTAACCGGTCCTGACCTATTAAATAAAGTGGAATAAAGTACAAATGAATATTGTGTTTTTATTAACATTATTATTACATTGGATTTGTTTTATTGATCCGATCGTAATTTATTTATCTTTACTATAAATTCTGTTAAAAAGTTTTTGGCTTGTTTCTACATTTCTCGTGTCTGTAATTCTTTATAAAATTCTGTGAAGCAAATCATGCCAAGTCTCAATTCATTTTGAAATTTTCTATTACACCCAGAATTAGGATTGTTTGTCAAAAAAAATACCATCTGTGTTGACATTTTTAATTCTTTCTACTCTGAATGTTGGAAAAAATCGCATAACAGTGAGTAAATAGTAACAAGAAGGGTGCCATCCAAAAAAGTTGCATAAAATTGATACCGCGCAAATAAAACTCACATAAAAAGAGGACTGGGTATACAATGTCTGAGAAAATAAGTTTATAATTATTACTTATTCATTTTAATGATATTGCATTATCTCCTGCAGATTAAACACTGGAAATCACTATTTAATGTAAAAATTATAACAATTCCTTTAAATCAATTTTATAATCTATCAGTAGACTTCAAATGTTACAGTTTTATTGGTTATTTTTGTATGACACAGAAATCTTGATTTATGGTCTTTTACTTTTGGGTATGGCTATATTTTTACAAAATAATCTTATAACATTCACTCTTTTATTTTGTAAGTAACAATTTTTAAAAAATGTTACAGACGGAAAGGAAAAACAAAAAATCTCAAATGCACAGCAATGTCGACCAGATAAGACAACAGCTTATGGAAATTCTTCTAAAGCAGACAGCTGTTAAAACCGTGCTGTCCGCAACAGCACCCACTGACAAAAAATCTCCAACAAAAAGATCTCCAATCAAACCAAGCAATGCATGTTGCGATGAAGAACTTTTTAAACTTCCTCCAATGGCTGTCGAAGATAACAAAATTGATTCAACAGACGAATCTGAGTAAGTCGAGCGCTGTATCTGTTTCCAATAAAATAAGACGAACTTTCATGGATATCTAATTTATTTTTGTTTTTATAGCTCCGATGATGAGACATCTACTAGACATCAAATTGATCTGCATTCTATTGATGTAAAATCAGAATATTTTAAAAATTTAACTCCTAGAGAAAAGCATGATCTACTCACTGAATTGAAAGAAACGAGGAAGCAAAGCTCGTGGGGGCGCCTTCACGAGCTACCAGTTCAAAGTGATGATTTCTCCATCTATCAGGTGTGTAAAAGAAATATTGAACATCAAACTAATGAGTAGGGATTCTGAAGTCTCGGGTTTTTCAAAGTCCCGGGACACGAGACGTGATAAAGTCGAAGTCCCGGGACTTCCCGGGACTTGGGACTTTTATTTCCCCTCCAATAAAATTATAATGATTTTTTTTATTACTATTTTTAGCTTTCCCACATTATCAGTTTCCCGCATTTTTCGTTGAGTTTTTTCGGTCCCTTGAAAAACGTAAAATCGGGGTTCCACTGTATATACTTAGCCAACCTATTTTGATTGTGTACTTGTTTCAGATGAATAGATTACTCAAAAGAAGACAAGTTCAAGTATCATTGGAAGAAGCAGAAAAGGAAATTGGAGGTCATTTCTTGTCTATTAACGAACTGGAAGTTCTTTTGAATGAAGAAGGCATAAGTACCAAAATAGAACAATTACCCACTAGAAGAATTGCTTCAGACGATAGCACTCGGTTCATCCTCATAAAAGATGTCAAAAAGGCAATTGAAAGAGCAACAAAAAAAGAAACTGTCACGAAAAATGAGATTGCTGATGAAAGTGATATGTTACCATCAACAAGCCAAAGCGATATTCTGCAGATTAAAAATGAACTTGGTGGTGAATTCGATGAAGATCTCAAAGCTGCCATTCAGCTATCTCTTGACTCACCGGATGAAGTGAAAAATGAAAGTGATTGTGTAGATTTAACAGAGTTTGGTGGGGATTTTGTCTACGATACTGACAGCGACTGGTCTGTAAAAGATGAATCTGAAGACGAAACTAATGATTTGAGAAATACCGAATTGTCCTTGGCGAAAGCTTACATGTTACAAAATAGTGGCTTGTCTGAATATGAAATAATGAGAATAATCAATACGAAAAAAGCGCAAAGCAACAAAATAAAAAAAGTTAAACAAGTATTTCGAACTGAAGATGCACCACAGACAGACATAATAAAACCTGTTACTCAAAATGGAGTAATTTTAACAATCGACAAATTATGTCAACCACTTGATGAAATTAAACATACACCTTCCGATATTATAAAAAATGAAGAAAAAGATTTTGAAACCATTTCGAAATCTGTAGTAGAAATTAATTCAGTAAACGTACCAAAAATTGAAAATGTTGTACTTTCTTCTGAAGATGATGATACAAATGATAAGATTTCGAAATCAGGAAAATCATGCGATATTTCTGAAGTATCTTGTTCAGATTCTGATGACAGTTTTGAAGATGTTCCTGAACCAAGCCTTACAGGTGTGATACGTGATCAACCATTGCTGCAACTGGTGGTTAAACCTAATACTATTTTGGAAGATGATATTTTTGCTGATATATTTCAGGTCACAAACCAACCAAAACTTCTTGAGCAACTCAAAGACATAACAAATGAAAAATCGAATCACATTTCACAAGTCAATCCAGTGACAAGTAAAATTGCAATACCTACTTTAGATGTTAATAGAGAAGAAAATAAACCTCAATTATTACACAAAATTGATGATCCTACCCCTCCTATTATTAGTAAGAAAATAAATTTTCTCCATAAAGATAAAAGTACAACCATTGTCGAAATAGACAACACTCCTCTCACACCTTCTAAACAAATCATTGATAACATTAATGCATTAAATGAATCTCCCCAGAAAGGTATGCCACTCAATAAAATAAGACACCTAATATCTCAAGAAGATGAACCAAAAATATCTGAAGTAACTGAATCTAAAAAAACAAAGAAAGCTGTTCCAATTGGTAGTCAAAGAATCTCAGCTAAAGAACTCTCAGTCCTAGCGGACGACTTGGAGGTCCAAAAAGACCAATTAGAAAAGGAACACAATAAACTTGATAGAATGGGTCGCAATATTTCAGAGGAGATGACCAAAGATACTCAAAATCTTCTGGAAATGTTTGGCATACCTTTTATTGTTGCACCTGAAGAAGCCGAAGCTCAGTGTGCTTTCTTAGAAACCATTAATTTAACAGACGGCACCATCACTGACGATAGTGATATTTGGTTGTTTGGAGGAAAAACAGTCTACAAAAATTTCTTTAATCAGCAAAAATATGTCCAGCAGTTTTTATCGGAGAATATTCAACAATGCTTTAGTGAGTACTCAAATAACATTTTCTTTTGAAAACTCACCTGTGATGCTCATTTGATGTATTACATTCCATGACCTTTATTTTTTTAGAATTACGGAGGGAACATCTGATACAGTTAGCTCTCTTAGTAGGCAGTGACTACACAGCTGGCATTAATGGTGTGGGACCTGTGACTGCTCTCGAAATATTAGCAGCCTTCCCGTCAAACAAAACTGAGCTTGTCCCTCCATATGTAAATTTGTTGGCCGGGCTAAAAAATTTTAGAAGTTGGTATCGTTCCAGTCGAACAATGGGAAATTCGAATCTCAGGAATAAACTGAAAAATATTTCACTGTCGGAAGAATTTCCCAGCTACAGGGTTTGTTCCTCTTACTCTACAATAAAATTTAAAGATCATCGGCATAATAGTTCTAAAGAATTTTCGCTGTATAGTTTTATAAAATTATTAATATTTCAGGTTGTCCAAGCATATCTTTCACCTGAAGTGGAGAAGAGCAATGAAAAATTTAGCTGGGGAAAACCAGATCTCACTGCAATCAGAGAATTCACCAGAGAAAAGTTTGGGTGGACACAAACAAAAACTGATGAAGTCATTGTACCTGTTCTAAAAAGATTGGATGATAAGGTTTCTCAACAATCCATCAGATCTTTCTTCAGAACCAAAGTCAAAGAAGCTGATGCCAGCGATAATATGAGTAAAAGAGTTAAAAATGCCATTGAAAGAATGGCAGGTGATGAAACTGCCAATGGAACAAGTCAAGAAGGGCCAAGCGCATCAAAGAAACCTAAAATTGTTAATGAAAGAAAAAGAAAGGCAAAACCAATAAAAGTTGTTCAACCAAAAGATCTACCCACAACTTCTGATGAAATTCAAGAAATAATACAGCTGCCACAAGCATCAAATGTGAAAGATGATAAGCAAACAGTCCAAAAGAAAGGAAGTAAAAAATTCTCCTATCCCGAAAGGCACACCGAACAGTTTCCGCAAAGAGAAAAAGACAAAAATAAAATATTTCAAAACAAAATAAAGGCAATCGAATTATTCAGGACTTCAAAGGGCGGTCCAGGTTTTGTCAACAAAAGAAAAAAGGGAGTCATCCAATTGAAAGAAGACGCTGAATTGTCTGAAAATAGTGATTAGTTTTTATATGTATTAGTTTCTATTTTATCTCTTCTTTAGACATTTTACATTATCTATTAGTAGTATTTCTCTTTAGAATTATTTTAATGCTGTGCAATTTTCTTAGTCATTTTTAGATGAAATTCAATAAATTTGACCATAAACCATAATTTACAATATTTTCAATATTTTCAATAGTTTCTTCATTTTCCCATTCCAATGTTTTCCACAGTTCAGATTACTGCCCCCTTCTACGGAACAAAATAATCATCAACCGCCGTTTCTCAATTGTCACTGAAAATAATGTATTACATATTTCACAAATGGTGTAGTTATATTTTTTGGTGAACGGATTCTCCGTACAAGAATACACCCTAGACCAGGGATGGCGAACCTATGGCACGCGAGCCCGAGGTGGCACGTTTGAGAATTTGGATGGCACGCGAACGATTTCCAAGTTCAAAAAATTTATTTTTTAAATTTAAAAAATTCAAATTTTGATTAAATAATCCGTGAATTATTAATTTATTCCGTTTTATTAATTTTCAAATGTTTCCCAAGATAAGCGACAATCGTTTCAAAAATCATTTTTTCTATTTTGTTAAAAATACTGCTTGGGCACGCCACAAAATCGAGAAATACTATTAGAGGATTTTTGGCATGCGGACCCAAAAAGGTTCGCCATTCCTGCCCTAGACCAAATTTTTTGAACACAGATTCTTCCGTACACAGAATATTCCATACATTAGGATCAGAGATTTGGGCACTTTACATTGTCATGAAGTTGTCCACGCTTTTGTGACATCAGTTCCTTATGCACATTAGGCATAAGGAACATACGTCACCTAATCCTAGACGACGGCACCCCAGTGTGCAGACCTAATGTATTGTGTATCTCTTCTAAGTCAGTATATACAGCTAAGTTAATGTAAGCTATTGTCTCTGATGGAAGCTAAAACATTATACAGAATTTTAACATCTGTTTTTTATATTTGAAGTTGACTGTACTGAAACGCACGAATTTGTCTGTTAACATTCCTGACAACAAACTCTTACAGAGGGTTGAAAATAAGTGCCTGCGCATAATATCAGACTTGAGGAAAAATGCCAGCACATTATACCTCCATACCTGGTACAAAGGCCCAGACATACAAGAAACCCTACGTCTCCACCGTGCCAGCTTTGTGGAGAGTCTGGAGCTGGTGCCTCACCTTGCTCCAACTCTTCGAGTTACAAAAATTGTAGAATTCAAAAATCAGCTTAAGGTCTCCAAGAAGCATGTCACAATCCTTAAGCTCCACATCCCCTTCTTTTACAGGAAATCCTACTACAGCGGAGGCGGAAGATAAAATGGCCGACAGTCATGCCGGCCCTCATTTAACCGCCCTAAGAGATAATGCCGCCTGTGTGGTCGAGTGGTCAACAGTGTTGGCTTCGGCTACAGAGGGCCTGGGTTCAAATCCCAGTACGGACAGTTTTATAAATTGATTTTTCAATCGATTTATGAATTTCTGTTCAAAGGCATGGATGTATGTGATGTCTTGAATTCCCCCCTCTCACCTTTCCTATCCTATGAACGGGGCGTATCGACAGCGATTAGCTTACCACTAATCCTGTCTTAGCCCAATCCTTCTATCCCTACTCTCTTTGGAAAAAGAGAGGTTGAGCAACTGAGTAACAAGCAGTTCTCGTAGAAACACTTCTGTTGAGATAAACTCCATTAGGAGTCCATATGCTCCACATTGGGAGCGGACATGGTTTAAAAAAAAAAAAAAAAAAGAGATAATCTTTAATGTTTGGTCGAGACAACACAAGCAGGCTCATTTATTCAGTTAAAAACTGGGCATGTCTAATATAAGAATAACAAACTATAGCCACATATAGATTCAATAGGAAAGGCGCCTCTTGATCCTAATGCGTAAGACGTTTCAGACATTGCTAGCGAAGAAAGTGATTTTGGTCCAGTTCCTCATAAAATTCCTCGTATATAATAAAGCAACAATGAATTGTATAATTTTTTCTGAATTTAAATACATATTACTATGAATAATAGGTTGTTTTTTAATAATATTCTTTTTTATACAATTTTCTAAATCACAATGTTGCTATTTTTTCAAAAATGGTTTTTAAATTCAGGGTAGTAATTCTCATTGTTTTTATGAATCCTATCACTTTTTACACGGTTTTTTGTGGAACGTATTTATCATGTAAAAAACGAGTTCAATGTATTAGCAGAAATGTTCAATCTCGTTTCCATTTGAAGAATATTCATTCAAATTATATTGATTGAGTTGGCATTTAATTGGTAGGACTGCATTGTAATACGGTAAAATAGCAAAGTATTGTAGGCTTAAACATAATTTTGATAAAAGCATACGCCAAAATAGCTATCAACTGATTTTTAAAAAAAATTGTAGAACCAAATACTTTTTTCCGTATTACTTAAAATCATATTTGCGCCACTGTTTAGATCAGGGGTGGGGATTTTTTTTTCTTTTCTAAAAGCTACATTCATTTATCTGATTCAACATAAGGTCGCAGTAAAGAAAACGTTGACACTAGGGAATCTTTGGTCGGTGATTTTTGAAACAATTTCATGCCAATTTCTTAGGCCTAGAAAATTGCGGTTTTCTCAAAATTACAAGTGTGGGACATTTTATTTTTTTGGTCTTCCAAGAATCCAAAATCACAAGAATTTACAGTGCGGGAGCTTTTTTTTTAGCTTTTTCATTTTTTTTAAAATCCAAAATTTAAAAAAAGTCAAAAGACCGTATCAGAGTAGCCAAAAGACCGCAGGTTCCCCTTCACTGGATTAGACCGTCACAGCTATTGGCCACATTAGCAGTGATCTATCTCTGATAATATTAGTTTCATTTTATTTGCAAAGGGATACAAGTACCTATTGTTGCACATCTTTTTTGTCTTTAGACTGGTAACTACGACAGGCGGGCTTCTGAAATTTCAACTGTTTCTCGTTTGGCGTTTACGAATGGTCTGTTTTAGGTTATGATTGGTTATCATACAGTTTACTGGCGGCTAATCTACTATAGTGCTGATCATATTTTCTAATTACCGGGAGTATTACTTTATAATCAGGTAAATAATATCTGGTGAGACTATTTCCAGTTATGTGTTTCCCGAGTCATTTTATTCTATCTGTTGATACTTTCAAATACTTGTGTCAAACATAGTTTGCTATTGACAAATACTATGCATTTATGCTGTGTATTGAAAGTTCTGTGCATTTCACCACTATTGGCGATAATATTAAAATGATTCTGAATCATATATTCAAATTGTTTTAATTACATTTACTCCAGATAACCAACCCTGCTACGAAATGATGGGAGATAACGGCTTCAGCTCTCTCCTTCACTCAGCAGAGCAACTTGCCACTGATGTGGAAGGAAATGAAGAATTACCCAGAGTGGAGAGGTCTCTCGGACAAGTTTTGGAAGCATCCCAGGAATTATACTCCAGGGTGACGCAGACGGGCGCTCATGATATACAAGCGTAAGATTTTTAAACGTCATGTTTACTTGTTGACAATAATAATTACATTTCATTCAAATGGCAAAGCTTGGTCAAATCCAGGAAAATAACCTTGGTCGGAATATTGTTTTCGTTAAATAAGTTTATTTAAATTCGCTGTTATATGTTATTTATCTAATATGACAGCTAATATTAGAATTAGACAATAATTACTCCGATTTTGAGATATCGAGATAATTTTATTTTAACTTGCCATTTATACCATTTCCTTTATTCTTAATCATTAACTAACACAACTTTCTTATTCAATGAGATTTTTTTGGTAATCAACATTTTCATTATGTTTAACCATAGGCACCTTCTGCTTGGGTCAAAAGGCATAGATTTACCACAGATTTCTCAAAAGCTTGAAACATTGAGCTCTCGAAGAACATTTGAACCACTCCATCCCATTGCCGACTCAGATATTGAGAGTTTTCTGCGAAATGAAAGAGAAAATGCTATACTGTCACTCATTGACGAAGTCAACAAATCGGTAAAGTTCCCTTTTCTCTTGAAATTATTGTTTGAATATTGACTATATATAAGTTTTCAGGATTGATTATTACAAACACATCTATTGTATACAGTGGAACCTCGATTCTACGTTTTTCAAGGGGCCTTAATAAATGAACGAATAATGCGGGAAACCGATAATACGGGAAATCTTCAAATAATACCAAAACAATGTTTAATTTTCATAAAACCCAGTGCTTTATTTTGAAAAAAAAAGGTGCCGGAACGCACTTTTTTCGAGCATTTTCTAAGAAGGTATATTATTTATTATATATTCAAATATCATTTTGATAGAATTAAAGGCGGTTTTTCATATAATGCATAGAAAATAAAACAAAATATTCATATTTTTATATTTATTTTAGAAATTTCAAATGAAAATTAAACAAAGAAAATTACATACATTATGTAACATAACATTAAAAAATTATGTAATTTATTAAAAAAACACTATCCAAAATTACATTCCAATTACAATGATTTCCACAGTTTTTCCCAATTTTCGTCAGGTAAATGGTCCCTATTTCTTTTTTTTGTGTTGGTGTCTCTGGCTGAATGTCTTCCTCTTAGTAACCATTGATCAACGTATTTTGAAGGATCAAAAAGTATCAAAGGTGGTCCGACGAGTTTTAATAAACAAAAGTGACGAAACTGTTTTGGTCATCAACGAAGCTCTCATTGGGCTGATAATTAAATTAATTTATGAAAACCCGCGTTCACATTCACTTGAAGAAATGGGAATAGAATTCAGTGCATAAATTAAACGAAGAAGTTTTTCCGGATATTTCTTTTCGAGAATATATTGGCGAAATCCACGGATCATTTCTCGTTCGTCCAATTGTAATCTGATTGACATATTTCTAATTTCTATTTCTCCAAATGTCAACTGATTATCAATATTTTCAGGCCAATATTTTTTATCGAGTACTCGAGCTGAGAGTGCAAATTCCACATCTGCTTTATTTAGCATCCTCTTTTTTATTGGCTCTTTCAACGTGGAAAAAAATAATTTCGGGTCAGTAGGATTATTATTTTTCGAAACCTTATTGTGAAGTGTAACTCCACGAAAACGCATATCGCCTACAGCAGTTGTAGCACATTTGTAATGCGGTTCAAAACTATGTTTTCTTTCTTCAAAAATTTGAACCAGGGCATTTATTTTTTGATTTGGAATCTTAAGTGTAACATTGCGCTCTTGTAAATCTAAACTTAATTCTGATAATTCCTGGAGAGCATCACTCATCAATCCAAGATCCAATAAGAAGGTACTAGATGTTAAAATTCTTCTAAGGCCTTCGTATGTACAAGAAAGTACATACCTGATAATCTTTTGCATGACATTAATTTATGGGTCCTATGATACCCTATATATTCAAAAGGGATTAACAGTCAATGGCTTCCAAGAAAAGAAACGAAAGTTTTAAAGTAGAAAAAATAAAATTTTACGAACATTTATTAAAATTTCGAGAAAAAAAGGTGTCGGAACGCCGTTCCGCCACGTTACAGGGCAAAAAAAGCCCTGATAAAACCTATTTATTTATTTCACTATTTTTATTAAAGAATGAATAAATATTTTTTAAATTTGTTTAATACACACTAAGTAGTCTATTTGCACTTAAATTTTGACAAACACCCTTCAAAATCGCGTACATTTCTAAGTCAACTCTTTTTTACTATGTCGACTCGTTTTCCTACGGATTTTTTTTCCAATGTCTTGAATTGTTTTCAGTTTCTCATTTAGAGTTCTAGTTTTCTTCATTTAGGTATTTCAGTTTTGACTTTTGAGTTGCGATGTAAGACCATTTATGAGTGCAAAAAAATATTTGACAAAACGGTCAATCAATAGCGAGAACGGTAAATCAGGGTTACGCGAAACAAAACGCGAGGCGGGACTATTTATGAGAAATATTCAACGAAAACGGTTAATCGAGATAATATTTGTGACGGGACCAAAATATTTGGACGATAGATCGAGGAATATGGTAAAGTGGGGAACGATTAATGTGGGATTATTTTACATTGTTCTTATGAGTGTCAGGCCCGGACAATGAAAAATAAACGATCCATGCAGGAAAACGAACAATGCGAGAATGGTAGATCGGGGTTCCACTGTTCAAATTATAACCAGATGCAATGTTACCTTATGACAGTGTTTCTCAAACTTATGTGTACCCCTTCTATAATTTTTGTAACACCGAGTACCCCCCATAAAAAAAAATGCATAAACTTTAATAACAATCAAAATATATAAGCAGCTTGTTGCACCAGACACAGCCAAAGCCCGGTGCAGCGTGTACCCCCACCAAACTATTCACGTACCCCAGGGGGTACGCGTACCACACTTTAGTAAACACTGCCTTATGACTTCTTTTTTATATTCATTGTGCTTCAGACATTGAACAGTTTATATAATATTCATATCACAAGACTTGGTGAAGACCACACAAGCCTGTAACTTGAGAATATGTTTCCAAAAAAAAATAAACAGCAATACACTGGTGGACATATACTTTGCAAAACGATACGGTCCCAGCGTAGATTGAGCTGATTAACATGTTGCATGTGTTTTTTAATGAGTTACTTTGAGTTAAATTATATGTTGAATATGAAAGATTATAATATTTTTGATGGGTATATAAATCCACAAACAATACTTGAAACAATTTCCTAATATTTGTATCTCTCGTTTAGTCATTGCAGGCAATCGAGGAGCAAAAATGGGAACACATGGTCTCTGAATGGAATCAAGAGAAGATCAAACTAATGAATGCAATGATCGGACCCTCTCAAAATTGGCTGGATTTGAAACGTGTGCCGGAAGCGCCAGTCTTAGCCGATGTAAACCCAAAGAAAATCGGCCACTCCATGCTAGACGATCAGGAAATGGCTTATGCCAAACAAGTTCATCAGCACAACAAGATTGTACTGCAAGGAGCAATGAGGCCGTCATTGGTGCAAAAGTTCTCGCTTGTCGCGGAAGAGTTTGATGATCCGGTACCTTTGAATTTGTGTTTAAATTGTCTTTCACTCGTTGCGCCTTAACAGTATGAAATGTGGCTATCACCATCAAAATAATTACTTTTCTCTAATGCCGCCTGTGTGGTCGAGTGGTCACCGTTGTTGGCTTCGGTTATGGAGGTCCCGGGTTCAAATGGATTTTTCAATCAATTTATGAATTTCTGTTCGAAGGCATGGATGTATGTGATGTCTTGAATTTACCCCTCCCACCCATCCTATCCTATGGGCGTATCGAGAGCGGTTAGCTTACCACTAGTCCTGTCCTTGCCCTATCCTTCTATTCCTACTCTCTTTGGAAAAAGAGAGGTTGAGCAACTGAGTAACAAGCAGTTCTCGTAGAAACACATCTGTTGAGATAAACTCCATTAGGAGCGGACATGGTTAAAAATAAAAAATGTTATTAAAATCTACTTTTATTTTATTCTATTTTAAAAGTGATTGCCGTGTCATTAGACATCTACGGAATTGAAGGTACATACCAGGCAGATAGAAATCAAGCTTTGTCATTCAAAACGAGCCACAGTGGGTGCATTCTTTCGAGGACCGCACTCTAGCACCTCAAAACATTATTTTTTTTGTTGTATCGTGCCTAAGACAAATATAGTCGTGAATTTATTTATATAAATGATGTAGTTTGCAAAACATTTAATCATAATTTGTAATGATATAGTATGGCAGAAATCAATTCAACATTTTACCTTGAAGACATTAATGTTTTTGATTGTGTAATTACCAATTAGTCAAGACAATCTTCGTATAGTGTATTTTTTATAAAACTTAACATTTATATAATGTATATAAAAGTAACATTTTACCAACACAGTTTATTTAAGTTCAACATGTCTTCTGATTTTATTAAATACATATTCTTTTGTTATAGAAATAATAGTATATATTATTCGGCTCGTCTCTGATATATGCTAGCTAATGTTGAAAATATCACAGTGTACTGTACCTCATGCAACACCCACACAATATAATTTATCAATTGATAATAATGTTAACCTTTTGACCGCGGCTCGGATCCAGATCGGTTCAGATTGGGCTGCTATAGCAGTCAACCGCGGTCTAAGGGTTAAAGGTTGAAAATAGCACAGTTAACCTAGGAGTAGCAGTCACAAGGATTTGTGATAGTTTCACGTCGCTACCGTTCACAGTTTAAGATGAGTTTGTATGACAGACAGACATACACATGACAGAAACAAACATTTATCTATATTCAATTATCATACTTGATACACAGTTTATTCCAACTCCATTATATCACTAAGTAATTAACGTAAATTTCATGCTAGAAAAGAACAGTTAATTTTGTTATTGTATTATATTGACTCATGTGCTCGTTTACAGAAAGTGAAAGAAATGTGGGGAATTATCAAGACAATCTCTAACATTCCCCCCCTGGCTAGGAACGATGATCCCCTCAAATCTAGAGCAACTCCCGCTGTGCAAAGAGCCATCATAACGCAGGGACGTAATTACTTACAGCTAAGGTAAAGACTTGTTTCAATTTAATAATTCCGACAGCGATTGCAATTTATTAGATTCGAGAGTAACATTAAGACATGTTGTACCTTCTTCTTCAGATACAAGACTTATATGAGGAGTATTGTAATGGATAACTTGCAGACTGCCCAACGGGGAGGAATACCTGGCACATACCCACTAGTCCGCGGTTTCGTCGGCTTAAAGATGCAAGGGCAGTCGCTTTTGGGTCTCACAGACGGCCAATTGGAGGGCCGTCCTATTTGGCCAATGGTATATTACTGCCTCAGGAGTGGGGATCTTGAAGCAGCCCTCCATTGTGTAAAACAGTCAGGGTAAGAATGAATTTGCTAGCAAATATTTTGCACTAGTATACGATTTGTCTGAGAGAGTAGAACCGTGATCCTATCGTTCTCGCATTTTCTATTTCCAAGATTTACCGTTATGTTTTTATAATCCTGACCAAACACCCATTAGTACAGTGTTTAATAATCCCGGATTCTTCATTCCCCTTATTTACTCTTTTCACTGATTTATAGTTTAAATATTATGGGCCTGTCAAAAATCTAAGCAATTAACTAATCACTAGTCCTGTCGTAGCCCTATCCTTCAATCCCCACACCCCAACTTTCCTCATCGAAAGAGACCATCAGGTGTTACCTAAAACATTGTACTGATAAATCCAATATAAAAATTCTGATGATTAAATAAAAAATAATTGAGTCTTTCTTTCTAAGGGTCCTTAAAGATCAATGAATCGAGGCTTCACTGTACTCGCCTGTTTTATATTTCAGACCGGGATTTGAAGACTTTATCGAAGTCCTGGAGGAGCTGATAAAAAAACCAGGATGTCCACTTAATAATAAACTCCAAACTTCAATCAACTTTCAATATAGAAGAAACATCAGGAATGCCACAGACCCTTACAAAAGAGCTGTAAGTTTTTTTTTTTATTCAACATACTCTGATTTTCATGAATACATAGTCACCACTGTGGACTTGAGAAGAATGCAGGAAAATGATATCACTATACAAACCCTAATTTATGAAAGAATCTATTAACTTAATTGTAAAATTCATAAATCCAAGTCACGTACTTGATGGCCGGTGATCAATGATGATCAAATGATGAATTTTATAAGTCGATTGGTACATTTCACAGACCTGTCAATATGACGCTGCTAGGACCCTGTCAGTGACCAATCAGTGTTTCCGAACAAAAGGTTTCTATTGAAGGTTTCTATTAAAGGTCTATTGAAATTTTCTGCCATTCTGCAAATTCACCCAATTTAGAATATTGATGCTGAAAATTCAATCAAATTGTCATTCTTTTTTTTAGTATGTAAAGAAAGCATTTTTGTAGATTTTTCTCGAGCCCAGTAATTTAAATTATGTTTTTAAATTAGATCATAAACTGGCAGTGTGCAATATTCGATTAATCATCAATTTACCATAGAATTTTCATGTTATATATTATTTGTATTTCTAATCGCACACAGATATTGCAGAATTCGCAGGTTTTAAAAGATTGGTCAACTCTGGATCAAATGATTATATGGAGTTTGAGCCAAACATGCAATTGTGACCACAGTTGCTGGTGCACTCAGTTGAAAATCCCTGTATACTGTATTAAAATCTGACCTAGCTTATCAGTAACTTACTACCAAATCCACTAAATATATTCATTCTGCGTTCGTAGGTGTATTGCATTTTAGGATGCTGTGATGTCAGCGATGAACATCCAGAGGTTGCGAAGACAGCTGACGATTACCTTTGGCTGAAGCTTTGCCTTATCAAAGAAGAGTCTGGTTCAACCAATTATTCAGAAACATTCACTTTCTCTGATCTACAGAAAATGATTCTTGAAGAATATGGTAACTTTGTACTACTATCTTCTTTATTAACACTTGATGGATAGAGATACACCCAATACTAGAGGCTTAAAACTGGCAATAACTTACTACCAAGCACATTTAAGAAATGTGACGTTAATGCAAAAAAATGTGTAAAATGTCAAAAATATGCCACTTATTAGTCACTAGAAAAAATCTAGATTTGAGACTTCTTTGCTCGAAGCATTTTTCTACAAATTTTTAACTGCGGGGGAACTCATAATTCATTATGAAAAACAGTTATTCATAAAAACTCATTTTCTTTTGTGTATCTTCTAGGTGAATCACATTACAGAGCTTACGAGCAGCCTCTAGTATATTTCCAAGTTTTAGCACTAACTGGCCAGTTTGAACCAGCTATCGAATTTCTATCAAGGATTCCAAGGTACGAGTATTCCTGTTTTTTTTTAAAATTAATTGAATAAAATTGCACCGTCGTATGGAGAGTGACCAGACCTCAGTTCATAGAAGCTCTTGCATTACTTTTGGCACACTGTCTTTTTCTTTTTGTACAGTGAATTCTATGCAACAACCAAGTCATGATAAATTTGTGCTGCAATATTGTGTTAGGTTACTTTAAGGAAAATATTTGTACAATATTTTAGAAAAGAATGATTGTATTTTTTTTGACCATTTTCACTTCCTGTCAAGACATTTGGTCACCACACGGTGCCTTCAAGATTCTCTGCCCCCTGTCAGTCTCTTAGCTCTTCTTCACAAGATATTCCAGTGTCCCTGTAGCTCCTAACCATATATATGATCATCAGTCCAGGGCAACAGAATCCATTCATTAAACTTGCATACAACTGTACCATCATGTGAATAAATTAGGATGGTATGGGCGAATATTCATATTTGCAGACGTCCTTTAGTCGAAAATTCATAAATCGAAAATCATGAAATGAAAAATCAATTTATAAATTTGTCTATACGAGTATCCAAACCGTGAAATGTGGAATGGAATGAAGCCGAAATACCATTGACCGCTTGGCTTCGGGGCTAAGAGGTCTAAGACAGTGATGGCGAACTTTTTTGTGTACACATGCCAAAAGAATATCTACAATATTAATCAAATTACTGACACACTATGGTGAGTTTTATAGGAAACTAAAATTGCAAAGAATGTCATTAAAAATAATCCCACGACATATGTATGTGATACTATTGCTGTAGCACTGTATTATGGACATCAAATATTTTCTATCTAGATTATATTTCGTCACTTAGAAATATACCATTAATAATGTATATATGCATTATATTGATAAGATAGTGAATGTCATCTGTAAAATATTCACATGCCAGTATTTTTTTTCGTACATGCCACATCTGGCATGCGTGCTGCAGGTTCTCCATGTCTGGTATTGGCTGTTTATATTTTATACAGTTTTATGATGCATTTTGTTTGTTTATCCAGGTATCAAGTACACGCTGTTCACATGGCCATAGCACTTAATGAGTTGTACTTGTTAGGAGGGCCGAGAACTGTCCAAGCTCCATTAAGTAAGCTAATTCATATTATCTAACAGTCATCCCCACGACTTTTTCCAAGTCATTCCGACCTCTCATATAGAAAAAAAAAACAACCGGTTGTCTTGACAACACCGCTGTTGAAATTCGTTGATTAAAAATACTATAGAAAATGGTTTGCTTCCTCACTGCGACAAATTTATTTTCAAAAGTTCCCCTGTCGGATACATTCACCATTACCACAATTTTTGTAATTGCATAATTCCTATTAGATTGGTAATTATTTTCTTCCAGTTTCTGTTGATATCGAAGACCCAATTCCGATGCGGCGGCTTAACTTGGCAAGACTTATACTACTCTATGTTAGAAAATTCGAAGTGACGGATCCCGCGGAAGCCTTACAATACTTCTATTTCTTAAGGTAAGAGCTGCATTTGATGTACTATTTATTTTAATATTTTGTTTAGCCAGTAAAATTCGGCTGTATGTATAAATTTGACATTTCGCAAGAGAGCGATTTGAAGTTTTGGAAACAATAATCTGGATGCGTTGACTATTATATCTTTTTATGTGAAAAAGTTATCTTTTTGCAACATTAATTTTAGTTTTCTTTAAAATAAATATAATAAAAGTGGAGATATGTAAATTAAGTGCTTCTTTTCTGTCACTCGTTGAGTTTAAAATATGAATATGTTTTATAACAATGGAGCAAAAAATCACCAATCCATCCATCGAACCATGACATCGAAAATATCTGCATCAGGCTTGCAACAGTATTGTACTAAGTGGGCGATATTACGTATGTAATCTTTGAATAATAATTTCAGAAATATGAAAGATCCAAACGGGAAAAACCTTTTCATGGTCTGTGTCGGAGATTTAGCTTTAGAGTGCAGAGATTACGATGCGCTCTTCGGCCGCATCGACCCTATCACCGGAGTCAGAACGCGGGGACTAGTAGACCAATTCAATTCTTCACTAACCGACAGCAAGGTATGTGACAGTGTTTATGCTAATACTTTGCTTGAGATTTTTCTGCGTGTGTCACAATATTATTATCTTTTTATTTTTGTAGGTTATCGCTGCAAATGTTGCCGATGATCTTGTCAAGAAAGGTCTCTTTGAAGATGCAATTAATATGTTTGATTTAGCCGGGGTAAGCTTTTGTTTTACTTAATTTTATTCCTTCAATACTATTTATTACAATATACGTAAATCACACTATTTTTTCATTAAAAATATCTTTCATCGCTGTACGGCAGTCCAATTCAAATTCTCAAAGTAAAGGATTCGAATGATCCTTGTGAAGTTATTTAATCAATCCAGCTATATAATTTTAGACATCACAAGCATCAATGCCTTTGAACACAAATCAAATCTTCAGTAATAGGATTTCAACCCATTGACATCGACACCCAAAACCTCGACATTGGTCATTCAGTTACATGCCCAGAAAAATAAAGAAAAATAAATAAATAAAAGAAAAAAGACTAATATTTGATTCACAATATCAAAAGATATAATGAAAACACTATGTACATTCTACAGTTTTTATTTAAAGTAAGACTGGTTTCATTTGTCAGTTGCAATAGCAAAATGAGATTGGTTATATTTTATAATGTCTTTCCATATCTAAAGGAAAACAGAATGAAATATTATTGATGTATGTTATTACAAATAATTCTCTTTATTCTAGAATGTTGAGCGTGTGTTTGAAATGTGCTGCACTCTGTTGAGCCAAGTGGTGAGCGAGCCGATGAGGGCCGGATCGCTCAGAGAAAGACTGACACACACGTGTCACAAACTCAAAGACAGACACGTGAACACCACCCTGCCCATCCAAACCCAACAAACATTTGCAGTTTTGACAAAGCTGGTGACATTCTTTGATCAATATCATGCAAATAACTACGTGGGAGCGCTTGAGGTTTGTAAAATGGAGTAATATTAGTTTACACTTAGCACTGAAGGTGTTTGTCGGAACTTTGATTTTACATTTATTTTGTCAGTTTTTAAAAGTCTAACATGAGAATTGTAAGCGATGAAATTTGTGCGTGAGGCTAGGCAAGGACAAGAAGTTAACCCTCCAAGGACGAGCGTCACCATATGGTCACACAAAACACCGTTGTCTATCGATCCCACTATTTATACTTTTTCTACCTGAATATCGTTGCTTTCGCTCATATTTGGTTAAGAAGGGTACGGACTACATTTAGTCATCAGCCGTAGGAACAGGAACGGTCTCCAAAAGCACATGTGATTTTTTGAATTTCCGTTTTTTTAAATTTACTTTTTGAAACTGTTAGATATTTTTTTATAAAAACATAAAATTATTTACAGTTATTTTGCTAATATATTTGTTTTGAAATTATGTTGATCTAAAGAGGTCAAATTGTAAATATTTAAAAAAAAATCACGTTTAGCTATATTTCAACCCCGAATGTTTGCAAGCCCATACGGTCACTTTTGTCCTTACTACTGTCCGTACTCAATATTACACGGTAATAAAAGGATGAGCATGACCATATAGTCATGCAGGGTTTCTATACAACGACTTTGCGTTTTTTTTTTTTTTAATTTTGAATAGGAATAAAAGTTACCCGTGACTTCAATATGGCTTAGAAAATATTTTTTTTATTGGAAAAAAGCTCTCGTCTCTGGAGGGTTAATTAATCACTCTCGTAGAATTCAATGGGTGGGAGGAGAATTTTACATTACGGACATCTGAGCATCCGAACACAAATTGATTGAATTATCAATTTATTATCTGCATGGTGATTTAAAACCCAGAAGATTTCTATTGCATAAGTCAAATTTCTAAAAGAATTCGCTTGGCTAGAGATCCGACATCAATATAATATAATAAATATATTTTAATTTTACTATTTAGTAGTGTGTGAACTAAGCACCTAAAACAATATTGAAGCCAAAGTTGCCGAACAGTAAAATAGGAAGCAACGAATAATACAGCGCTTTTATCTGTACAATCTTTGTCAAGCAAGTATGCATGTTAGTCCATATGAAGTAGAAACGGAATATAATTGCTTTACTTCCACAAGACTGAGAAACACTGCAAGTAAACAATTGATTCTACAATTTTTCAAATTTAATATCTCTCGATTTTAGACTTTGGCCGCATGCAAACTTGTCCCGTTGAGTTCCGACGAGGAGCACGACAGAGTCGCCGCTTTCCGACGGCTAAGCGGAGAAGTTTGCAAAGTGATACCTGATCTTCTATTGGCCACTATCACAATTCTATACAACAAATATCAATCGCTCCGAGGGCAGGACCACTTGGTGCACATGACTGCGGAAGGAAAAGACAAGGTAAAGAAAATATTTTAATTATCGCATAATGTACGTTGAATTTTAAGGACATGGGTACACAAAATGGAAATGTTTCAGATTAAAAATTAACACTATATTGAATACACCAGTTTCTTTTTTGAAACAGTGAGCTGATTTAAATTCTAACCAAACTTGTAACCATTAGCTGGTAACTTGTTGCGAATACTTGCAAGTATACATTATAAAATATTTTTGTCTTTGACACTTTGTCATTGAGGCAAGTTTACCAGTGGTGAAAAAAAGAGAACTTATTGGTGTAGTCTGACCTCTCGTCACCACGGGGTGAGATGCAAGTGCATTCCATCTTTATAGATCTGGTCATAGACGTCTCAGAATGCAGTATTTCAGTCCTAAATTGTACTAATATGATAATAAAACATTAATTATGTATCCTGTTGGTATATATTTAAAAAAATAACATTTACATACAGTAGAAGATTATTATTAAGACAAAGCAAACATAATACAAATAATTAACAGGCACAGAATAGTACATTTTGATGAAATTATGTGATATTTTCGATAGATTCAGCGGTACCTTTGAGGAAATTTATTTTTAATACAAAATTAAATTTGGTACCTTAGTTATTTCGCTGTCTTCGTTACAAATTGTCACGTGTGTTTCGCCTTCAGACTAACTATCATGACGTTATTTACTAATAAAGTAAACATTGATTCTAATTCTTAACTTATGAATTACAAAATGGAGGTTGGAGTTTTTTCTTTCGACTGATCGCAGGGAGGGGGCTAGACCCAAAAAAGTAGTATCTTACCCCTGTATTAAATTTTGTAATTTAAAAGTTATGAATTAAAATTAAAATTATTAAAAAATTAAAATTATTAAAAAATAACCTTACGATAGTTACTCTCAAGATGCTTCACATGTTTGTCACGATTTTTAACACACTCAGTGGAATAACAAATGCTATCAAATTCAATTTCGTATTTATATTATGTTGTTAAAATTGTTGCCTCCTACAAAATTGTAACGCGATGCTGCCCTTTTATAGTCAACTCTTTTTATTTTTTCAATACAGATTTTAAAATGGTACTTCTTGTTTTCCAGCAAGTGGAATATCTTCGGGAGCAAGCGGAAGCGTTGACGAGCTTCGCTGGTAACATTCCTTACAGAATGCCGGGCGACACCTACAGCCAACTCACGCAAATGCAAATTCTTATGCACTAGCCGAAAAATCTTATATCTATTTTTATATTTTTATCTCACATTCGTTTGTAAGTCACATTCGTAATAAAATCTTACTTAATTTATATTGTTTCTACCATTTTCCGCTGTTTTCATTTGATAGACTTTTAATCATGATGTCAGAGCTGAAGTCAACGACGACACCTTCTTTTACCTATACAAAAAAAAAGAAACTGTCTTATTATTTTGCTAATATTCATCACTATAAATAATATACGATGGCGTGTGCAATTTGAACTAATGGAAACGTCGTCTTACGATCTCCAAAAGAGATTGACCAGATACAACCACACGGATGTCAGCTAATTTATTATCAAGATATGGTAAACACAGCTGTGCACACACTTTTCAAATTCAACATAATACATCAAACTGTTGCTGTCTCAAAAAACTCTAGCTCTATCCATCATCTCCTACAAAATAAAGTAATATTTAATACTTTTTACTCCATCAATGATCATACTTACATCTCTGTAATCCAACATCATTTCTTTGAAGATTAGAAAGTCTGATAAAGTGAACAACATTTCAAATACTTCCCCTTCCAATTCCATTTTCATTTTCCTACAATTTAGACAAAGTATTACTTACATATCAACAAATCAGAGTAAAGTGTAATTGTGACTTAGCCAGGTGCAGTTTCACAGGTGTTATTTAATTGTTTGTCTATTGGCTACAATAAAAAACTAAGGTATATATATATATTATTCGTTCTGATGAAAAAGTTTGAAAGTATTCATATTACAAATTATTATTCGTATTCATAGTGACAAAATCTGTGAGAATGTACAAAATTTGAACGATTCAAATTTAATATTGAAATTCCACCAAGCACCTGCAGTCAAAATCTTAAATTATTCATATCACATTTGATCAAAAAGTTGGTGAAGGAAACAGTCTTTATTTTCATATTTCTACAATAATTTAAAATTTTATACAATATGTTAAAATCAAATGATAAACATCAATAACCAGGACTTCATTTTCACATTCTTTCCGATAACACTTTATCGGCAAGCTGATTGCACATGTGCTATATGTGTGATGCAGTATTTTTTTGTAAATTCTTGAATTTTATAGCATTTCACTAAAATATTTATGTTGGCTACTTTTTAAGTCACAGTTCGATATATATATTTTTGTACTCAAATATAAAGGAAGAATCCATATATTTGAGATTTTTAATACCAAAGTGACCATAGTTTTTATTTCAACTAACTATATATATTATTTATTAATTTGATCTAAGAAGAATCAGCATATTTATAAAAAAAGTTGATGCAGTTTTATACATAAATAAAGCTATATTTACACGTTTTATAATTAGGTATTGATTGTATTTTAAAAATGATCTTTGAAATATGAATCAACCCAAATGGATAAATCAAATCAAAACTACTCATTCATTGGCAACTACATGTAATAAAATAATAAAAGTGTTCAGTTTTAACACGTGCAAACCAAACAAAATTTTAGATCACTTACTCAAGCTCACATAGAAATTGTTTCATACAAAAGTCAGGAATTCTATTAGTCAAGTGAGTGTCTATAAAGTTCTCCAGTAACTTTGTATATTCGCTGAATATATCCATGTATATAAGTTTGTTTTCTTCGTTTTTGTCAAAATTCTGGTAATATTTCTCCATAAAATCAGATATAACTTTCTAGATTAAAATTAAAGAAAAACAAATTAAAAAAATTATAGTCTTATAATTTTTATTTAACCCTTAACCAGGCCGCGAGAAACTGGAAGTAGTATAGTGATTCCAATTAGTGATTTGTACTTAAGAAAGGATTATAAATGAAACGTAGAACAAGTTTTTCGAAAATTATATCGTTTTTATAGAAAAAAATGTGTGGGAAATATATTCCCTATGCCTACATACAAACGTTTTCTTGTGGGAAACAATTATTCCTATGCCCGTTTAGAAAAAAAAGCATGAACTCTTAAAACTATAAAAATAAATAACTTTAAAGTAAATTGAAAACGGGTTGGAACTCAAAGGTTGTGGTTTGTGGAATTTTTTCCCAAATGGATATAAGCAGATATTGCATATAAATATCTGCTGAAACCAAAATAGTCGGAACCAATTTGTCTTCTTAGATTTTCTCCCAATCGAATATGAAGACCAAATTTATCCATGGAATAATAATAACCTATGAAAATAAAGAATTTACTGGCAAAATACGCTAACAGGCACAGGGAATATAACAACCCACAATTCAATAACATCATGTTCTTGTCGGGCACGGGGTTATATATAACCCACACATTTCAAATATTTTTTTACGAAACATAGCGCACATTTGTATCAATTTTATAATAAAAGTAAAAGAAAAACTCAAAATCTACACATATGATGTAAAATATTCCACTTACCGGATTTTTCGAAGACATTATTAGCAATTGTATGTAGCCGGTGCACGAAAACAGTTGGCGCGAAAACTTCTTAACTTTTAAAATGTGTCAAATGAAAATTGTTTGGTGAGTAGCGCTCGCTTTGGGTACAAACAATAGACAATATATCTGTTTGTCAAAATGTCATTTAGTAGAAATTTTAAAACCCATGGCTTATTAGAAATCACAAAAAAATCACCTGGGAAGTATATATTCCCCAGCCTGGTTAAGGGTTAAACAATAGTTGACAGAAATTTATCATCGGCCATACAGATAAGTGAAATTCTTTGCTCCATATGCTAGTGTGGTTTATTGAATTTTGTATTTATATAGACTGTTCCCAATAGATTATTTTAATAGAATGCATTCAACAAATTTAGTTGTTAATAATATTGATTGTAGTCGGTCATTCAACCTATCCCTTTCAGAAAGGTAGGAACGGAACAGCATCTGTTGGTGCGGTGGTATGAAAAAATCACTGACATATTGACATAGCAGAATAATAATTCTATGAAGATGCACAATGTGGAACATATTGACCTATAATCGTCAAAAGAACATCAGCAACACAATTCAGTAAATTGCGTTAATAATTTTTCAAAGCCTACAAACTGAGTTAATAACTTACGTGGAAAGTTCCATCAACAAGAATGTCTTCAATGTGCCCAATTATTACATCAAATCGGTAATTTTCCTTTTCAACTGTTTTATTTTTATTGCTGAACATATTTGGATAACATTGTGCCATGATTTCTATATTACATGAAGACAAATCATGAATAGTTGGATATTAGAGGTATTTTCAAAGAATTCCTTTTATTGTAAGGACGTGATTGCAAATAATTTGTTATATTAATCATTGTGTTATCTAGACTAGCTTACATGAATTAATACTCAAAACAATCACCATGGGAACGTTATTCTAAACAAAACAATCACTATCAGAATACCAACACAATAATTAAAAAAATAGTAATGTTGCCCTTAAATATGTGATTGAATTCAGTGATGCGCCCATTTATTTCATTCCATAGACTAAATTAAATATTAAAAAGTTTCCTAAGACTATTATTCAAGATTTGACAGAGGGCGAGTGTAAAGTGGATTTTTGTTGGATTTTAATACAGTGAAAGCTCCATTCTAAAGTTAGTATTCTAAGGGAAGTAAGTACGATTTTCTTATTTATTTTATTTCTATTGGGTCCTATGGCGTAACGGTTACCATTGTGGACTTCCGTGCCAGATCTCATGGGTTTGAGTCCCAGTACGAACAACATTTTTTTGATTGATTTATCGATTTCTGTTCTTAGGCATGGGTGTTTGTGATGTCTGAAAATTCCCTCCCACCCTTCCGATCCTTTATTAACTAGGCGTAGCGAGAGTAATTAGTTAACCACTAGTCCTGTCCTAGCCTTATCCTTTTATCCCTACTACTCTCGTTGAAAAAGTTCTGTTAAGATACCTCCATTAGGAAACCATATGCTCCACATTGGGAGCGGACATGGATAAAAAAAAATACTGTTTTCATGCATAGGTGTTTATTGAATATGTAAGATTCATTTACATATTAATTTATTGGTATAAAAAATCTTTAAAATTCGCTATTGAATGAATAATACTTGTGGGTATCACCGATTCTGAAACAAGGAAAATATTGATTATGAATAAGTTACGGAGTATGATTATTTTCTATAACAGGAATAACCAGTGCATCGACTGTGAAGGTATTATTGGTTGATCTCATGATAAAATGACCACCGATATTAGTCGATCCGCATCAGTAATTTTATCAACTAGTCACTTCTAGGAAAAAATGGGTTCAGGTGATAACAACCATTCGTATATCAAGTTATCGATTTTCATTATATATTAAAAATGAATTTCCAAAGAGTAATTTGCTTACTGCGTAAATTTTATATACTAGATTATTTTATTATTATTTAAATTAACTCACCCAGACATGGTTATCAGTCTTCCGTTGCAGTCTAATGCGTTAATCTTCTGGATATCTTGTTCGCTAAGTTTAAAGTCGAAGATGTCAATATTTTGCTTTAATCTGTTGATGTTAACTGATTTCGGGATGACAATGAAACCTCTGTCGATTTGATATCTGAAAATAACATATTTAATTGAACAATTATCTTTTATTTAGAAAAAAATAAAACAGCCAATTCACGGTTCAAAAATAATTAAAAATATATTCGAATTATGTGAACATCGCTGTTATCAATGTTTGGTATTAGATTTTAAGATTTCTGACCATCGAACATGGAATTCAACAAATATTTTATATCACTTTTAGGGTGTTCACTGTCAATACTTGGTGGAAAGGCATTATATTAATAAAAACACAATAATCCTTTGTACTTCATTCCACTTTATTTAATACGTCAGGACCGATTTCGCTCATTGCGAGCATTGTCAGGACTAGTTGACTAATCGCTATTGCTACACCCAGTTATTAAAAGATCAGAAGGATGGAAGGAGAAGAAATAATGTGAATTGACATCACAAACACCCAGTCTTCGGTCACAACTTTGAATTGAATAATTCTCAAATTCACTGTGATCTGACCAGGAATTGAACCCAGACCTGCGTTATCAGTAAAAAAAGCTCTAACCAACTGGGCCACAGCAGGCGACAATGTTATATAATCTAATTTTATTGCTTAAAAGTATCAATTAAATTCTTACTTAGTTACATATCTCACGTGCAAAAAGTGAATGGTGTGTAGTATGTATGTAAATATCCATAGCTTACCTCAAGAGTACTTGTGCAGGTGATCTTTTGTAGCTAGCGGCAATGGTGTTCACCACTGGGTCGGTGAGTAAAACTTTGTCTGTTGGGCTTGGGTTTGGGCGATCTGGAGATCCAAGGGGACTGTAGGCAGTCAATGTGATGCCGCGCTCTGCCATCCATTTGCCCAATTTCACTTGGGAGAGGTAGGGATGACATTCGACCTGGAAATAAAAGATGATTTTACTGATAACCACATATCATAATATTAAACATTTTAAATTTGTTTATATCAGAATGTGATTTTTTTTATGAATCTGTAAATGATTTTGATAGCTAGTACATTTGACAGTAAATTAACATTGCATAAATAGTAAATATATTATATTGCTATTGAAAAAAATAGCCCTAGTCTTATGAAATAATATTATACCATCTCTAGGACTGTAGGAAATCTGGAGACGATTTTATAAATAGTAGTCAAAAAAAATTCATTTAGAAATGAATTACTGGCAGATCTTTTATTAAAACTAACTGAGCAATAAACAATGATCTAATATTATATGCTTTCGTTTGATCGTTATAGGACAGTATAGATCTTTAGCAATGGATGTCTAAAATACAACCCTCGAAACTTATATTATTGATGATACGTCTGAATACTCAACTAAGGGTTGGAAATATATGCAATTTTTAGATTTGACAATTAAATTACTCGAAGATTTACTAACTTGATTGGTGACGGGTTTAATTGTGCAGTTTTCAAGGATTCTCGCAATCTGTTCTGCATTGAAGTTTGATACTCCAATACTCTTTGCAAGACCGGCGGCCACCAATTTTTCCATGGCTCTCCATGTGTCAATATAGTCGAAGTCTGCGAAAATCATCTCACCTTTGGAATCCCTCGGGAAAAGATCATCACTTTCCTGAAACATACACAATAACATTAACTTCCGCATTCATATAATTTATAAAATTTCAAGTAAAGCTGCATTAAATTTGAACCAATCAAATTATGTACATGCACACAAGTTTTGTCACTAGCGACCCAGGTGTCACCTTTCGCCATCTTCAGGCGTCCAAGTGCAAAAATGAACTTGAACTGGCGTTTAGTAAATAAATATGTCATGTTTAGATTAGAAATAAATGTATCACTAAGTTAAAAGCTATTGATGGATTAATTTGATTTTTATGACGTTTAATTAGCTTGGGGAAATATTTAGTCTTTGCAGGTTTTTGTAATTAATGTGATTATCGTTAAAATGTTATAACATGTGAATGTTTACAGACTTAAATGGTGGGTAATTTCAATTTATTTTGATTGCTGGAAATTTTTAAATTGTTTTACGAAATTTAATTATATTTACGATTCAAATTTAATATTGAAATACTACCAAACACCTTCAGTCGAAATCTTAAATTAAAACTACATTCATAAAGTATTGTTTCCATGTACATTCATAATAGTGATTATGTAAATGTTTACAGAAATCTATGTTTACAAAAAATGATTATCCATGATTGTCTATGACACCTGCTTCCACAATCTCCTTTTCTTTACTTAGATCATAATTTTCCTGCGCGTTCTTATCCCTAAAGACTTATTGATATTACTTTTTTGATAATTTAATCATTAATTTTTCCTATGTGACCCACCCAGCGTAACCTTACAAACATTACAATTTATGGCCCATTACAGAACAAGTTTGTCATTAAACATGCAATGCTTGACATTTTTTTCATAATGAACCAGATGACTAGTGAGATGGTAAGAAAGGTTTTTGTCAATAAAGATTTTGGATGAACGAATATTTTTTTAATTTGATAACTGAAAAGAAATTATACTAAAGTAAATTTAAATATACTGAACACTTACAGGGTAGCACACGGGCCAGTGAATCAGGTACAGATCTAAGTATTCGAGTCCAAGGTCGGACAATGTTTTTTTGCAAGCCTTTTCTACAACCTTCGGATCGTGGAATGTGTTCCAGAGCTTAGATGTAACAAAAAGTTCTTCACTGTAAGAAATATAAGAAATTCATGTTAGTATATTGAATAAAGACTAGAAACTTTGTTGTCTCTAAATATATATATAGTAATAATATATTACAGAGCTTCAAAAATCTGGAAACAGATGTCAATCAAGTTCAATAGTAAATCTGATATTGTTGTTATGTCTACGCTAAATCAACCACTGTGAAATGTTGATTGCCCCTGACATAATATAATTAAAATTAGTCCTATTTGATTGCACTCTATATTGTTTATAATTTCAATGCAACAATAACTTTTCAACGGACAAATATATATATATCGATTCCTTCTACTTCAGTTTAAATCGAAAGGTCGTCGACTCAGTAGAGACTTCTTAATACTCACGTCGTTATTATTTTGATTATAAGATTAAGTGATTTATTAAAGTGTAAAAATTATGTTATTCGAATAAAAGTTGAATCAAAATTTAAATAGTGTTTTAGTAATAATTATATCCATACTCTTGCATTAATTTTTACTGGCCATTTTATTATAGTTTTAACTATTAGTAATAAGAAATATCACATTATTTTCCTTTTACGAGATAAAATCTGGCATATACTGTGATAATTATGATAGAATTGAAAATAGTTTTATAGTTTTGACATTCCATTGCTATTAATATACCATGCAGCAGTGTTATATTAATATTTGAAATATTTATAGAAGCTTTTCATTTATTTCTCATGAAGCTTACTTAGGGGGTTCATTATCTAAGTTGAAACAAACAAGAGCATGTATTTATACACTAGTAATGGAAATGCTTAATTCTTTATGATTCAAACATGACAGCTGTATCAGCCATTGCTTAAAATATTTGGCTATTATTTATTCCCCCCATTGTTTGTCACTTAATTTAACCTGTATACTCCCACACACACTGTAAGCAATTATATATTGTTGTATCACAGTAATATGAACAGTCAGATAACAGGAGAGGATATTAGCACTTATCTACAATTATTATTGTGAAATATTAATCTGTTTCTACTCATTTACATGTATACATAATATAAAAAATGTAACATTTTAATTCAGGTGGAATGAATATTTTATATAGAGATTTTATTTTTGAAAATGAATTAATGTTATGCAATATTGTGCGTAGGTTTGAGTCAAACATTTACTAATAGAAGGATCAAAAATCTACAGTTTTCTTTCGCTATAAATCTTTTTTTTTGCACTGCCATCTTTGTTTTACTCTTTAAAATACTAAATTTCAAAATGTAAATGCAGATTTTGATAGCATCAAATAAGAATGTTAAGCTCATAATTACTACAACTGCAATATATCTTGGCCACTGCTGCCTAGTGGTAAGAACTTCATTCAAGCGATCAGTGGTTCTGGATTCAATTACTAGAATGGTCAATATCAAATTACGATTTATTGAATTCAACGTTTGAATTCTTGAAGGTGAGTATTAGTAATGCCTATTCTCCTCGAGTTAAGTTTTTATTTTTTTCTGTCTGTGCTAATTTTTTGATTACTATTAATTTATTAATAACAAGGAGAGTGTAAAACCCTATTATTTTCATGAGTTTTTACAAAAACATGCAACAAAAATATGTATATCAGAAGTGGTCAGTAGCAGATTAAGCACATGAAAGGTCTCCTCATTTGAAGACCCTGATTTTTGGTTGGCATAAAAACGACAGAAAATTCCATGTATAATAATTAAATCTGAACAAAAAGTATAAGGGCAATATAATATAAGCTATTTTTGAGGCCCTTAAAATTTGGAGGCCCCAAGCGCGCGCCTCATTTGCTTACAGGAAATGGTGTGTAATAACTGTATAGTGTCAAATCTTCTTACTGATGATCATGAAAATGAAGGCGATTTAATCGCACTTTAGCAGATAGACAAGCACACAATAAATGAATTATGTTATTTACCGTTTAACAACTCCTTCGTTGATCTTGGCATTGATGGCACTGCCGACTTCTTTCTCGTTCTGGTAGCAGAAGGCACCATCGATGTGTCGGTAGCCCAAGTCAATGGCATCCTTCAATGCCTGTCCAACCTCACCAGGAGCGGACTGCACAGATATAACAATAAATATATTATGTAGATAATTTTTATTTAATTATATAACATTTCCACAATGTTTTAAATCGATTATTATAGTGAAAAAAAATGATTAAAATTATGAAATACATAATATATACACAATTGGGATCAGTGGCGGCCGGTCAATGTGGCATTCGATCAATGCACCCCTCGTATATGCAGGGGCGGTTATATTTCATGAAATAATATTAAAAAATAACATTTATACCATCCACTCATTTTAAATTCAATAAAATAAAATTTTAAATAAAATAAATAAAATATTTTTTTCTAAAATGTTTATTATAGACAATAAATACATTAAGAATTTAAAATGATTGAATGGTATAAATGTTATTTTGATAGCCGCCCCTGCATATACAAGGGGTGCATTGATACTGATTGGGATTGTTATATAGATATGAGAAATGTTGAATATTTGTTCATTCCAGGTCCATAAGACGGACGCGCATTTTTATCAATATTTCTAGCTAGTTAACTGACCTATCATAAAATAAATTTTCTAACGCACCTAATGGAAGATAATATACAATAACATAAAGAAAAATAAACTAATCGGCCAAATTCAAAAGTAAACTGCTTACACTCAATGCTGTTAGTGTGAGATAATATTAAATTGAATGTGCGAACAGGAATGTTAGAATATAATAAATAGATCTAACCTTGATTTTGTTTGTTAGTTTGTCAAACGCTGACATTTTTTGTGTATCTCATATACATCTATGAATCATATATTTTTCTTTTGGTTCGATTGTTAAATGTTTAAAATCTTTTCATTTATCGACTTATGTTTGTACTTTGTAACTAATAATAAGAAAAAAGTGAGCTTAGTGTTTATTTTTATGACGTATCTTATTGCAAATTGTGCAAATGATTTAAATATTTCACAATTTTATTGTTTATAATATTTTTGCATAAATATTGTGTATTTTATTCCAAAATATATATTTAATTTACAATACTATCACCGTAAAAACTAAACGCTTATCTTGAAATTGTCGAAAACATCTAAGGAGAATGAAATTTTAGATAAGATAAATAATGATACTTTGTCGAATCTATCGAAAAAAAAAATGCATAATCAATGCTGTTTAACATTTGACGGTTTTATAAAAAGATTTCATTTAGTAATCCTATTTTTTTTTTCATTTCCTCTACAATAACTCAATCGAATTACGAACGACGTGTGCCGTCTCTCAAAATATGAGTATGTTATTCATTTATAATAGGGTTTTATTAAATAGCTCAACTTTAATGAATTAAATAAAACGAGGTATGTGGCATAAAACGGTACTACAACTCAAAATATGCCATAAAATATTTGACAGTTGACATATAAAATACGTGTCTAATTTGAATCTTATGGTTATAATAAATTCGTAACCAACATGCCGGAAACTATGTTCACGATATTTAAACAGCTCGTTGTTTAATAACGTTTGTTAATGTACACAAAGTATTTATTGTCGATTTACTCCAAACTAATTTCAGACCTAACCTGAGAAGAAATACGACAACGATATAAACCGATAAAGAACGTACAGAACTTGCCAACAACATTCATTCTAAAAACATAATCTCCCACGAGGTGGCTATAAATAAACTCACATCTTAAAAATATACAATACGATATGTTTTGTTTTTTCAAAATAAAATGCCGGAAGATGGACACAATACTATTCAATGTACCTACCTATTTTGTTTACAAAATTTAGTAATCGTGATGTAAAACTACGCAGCATAATAGTTTGTCGTAATTTATAGCCTGCTGGGAACAAGACTGCCGGTTGTGTATTATATAAATATTTACGTTAGAATCTTTATTCTACTGTAATATTTTGTGAGATGATTGTAAGAGTCCGAAAGTGACATTTCAAAATTGTACGCTTTAATAGTTCAATATTATCGTTTTGATTTGGAGTTCAATAGAACATTCATAGATTTTTAATTGATTTAATTCCGAAATTTATATGTTAGGAACAGTGGCAACTGGTCAATGTGGCATTGGATCAATGCACCCCTTGTATATGCAGAGGCGGGTATATTTCATGAAATAATATTCAAACATAACTAAATATCAGAATACTAAATTACTATCATAATACTAACATATTACTTAATTTATTAAGAATTAGAAACAACGTTAACCTTACGATAACTATCGAAGAGGAATGTTAGAAAATTAGATATTAAAAAATAAAACATATTGTTTTTAAATTTAGGAAGCAATATAATCATAACTGTTAAAATAATACACTGATGTTCAATACGCTAGTTCCTGGCGCGGCAGTGTGCAGCTAAGAATCATTTTATAATACATATCGAGTTTCATGCTCATTATCACTATTAGTAACTATTCCCTTCATTGATAATAAAAGAGTTTAGCGTGTTTTCAATCGAGGTATGCAACGTAAATAACCGCTTATCTGCACATCCAAAAAATGAGAATTGTACTCCCACGGCCAAGATTTTTAAAAATCACGAAAGATCTATCGAAAGATCGAAAGTCTACATCAAAAATGTTTTATCCAAGAGCAAAGAAAATTTGTATGGTAAAAATGCACGAGTATTTATTAAAAGTTAGGTGCTGATTTTAAATTTATTTTTACAAAAGGTAAAATAATAATAATCACGTGTTATTACATATTTTAATGATAAAGTTTTTTCTACAATTTCTTTCTAGCTTGCTAACCTGAACTCTATTGATAGTTTGCCTTGTGGTGTTTGCTATGCAGTTAAACATTGTTTATTAACTCTTACTTTTTATTTAAAGATACGCAGTAGTTTCTATTAATTTATAAACCAAACAAAACTATATTCTTACCTTCCATGTGCCCAATCCGAAGATTGGCATCTGCACTCCGTTGTTTAACTTGACATTGGGAACGGTGTATGCCATATTCACGACCAAATAGTTTTTCGACACACGGAAGTTACTTTAGCGGACGCTAACGCAAGACTGGGCCGTCGAAGGACGAATTGAGTTTATAAATACTCGAAATGATAATAATGATATTATCGAATACTATCATTATGTAACAAACGCAATTTTTAGCAATTTACATAGTGTATCGCACAACCAATTGCTCATCATCTCTCGCTGATAAGTATGAAATTTGACAGGTTATTTATTTACCTGGCATTTGATGAGATTAGAATAAAATAATTCAGGTATAAATAATGATAAAATATGCTAAGCGAAGTGGATTTGAAAGTCGAGCTACATTGCTAAACATCAACAAGTCTGTGGATTCATAATATAGATTCATTATATCATATTGCTAGAATGTATTCCCTGCCTTCACCCGGGGTAGATTTAGACTAATTCTTTATTCATACTAAACATTCGGTGTCATAAATTTCCGGGATTTCGACTTTTTTTCAGTCTCGGTTCCCGGGACTTTTAAATAAAACAACCCGAGACATAAGACGTGCTATTTTTACGAATTTACTCAAACAGTTGCCTTTCTAAGTATTGGAGCTGAAAACATAATTATATACACTGTGTTGATCAGAAAAAAACATGAGTCTGTCTGTTTGTCACAATAACTCTGAAATTTGGTCTGTCATTTCTAAGTCAACATAACTAAAATAGACCGTTTAAACACTTATTCGCCACATTGTATATTTGCCACAGCAAACATAAACAGGACTGTTTTGATTCATTTTATTGAGTAGCCTCATTTAAAAGGTAAGTCGAAACCCTAAATTAGTGATTGTTGGATATGATTGAAAAACTTGCTTTTTAAATCTTTTATTTATCCACAACGCTGCACTTTTGTTTTATGTGGGTTCGCTAGTAACGTCGCTGTTCAAATAGTTGTTATGAAAAGAGATGTTTTATTTGACGCGTGCGAACTGACAAAACATATTCAGATATTTTTAAATTCTGAGTGCAAAAGGTCATTAACCGTGACCACGACAATTTGCCAAAAACATGAATGGTATTCGCGTGATAAATACGAATATAATGTTGTAAAAAAAATCCTATCACTGTTATCATATTAACACGGTGAATTAATATTTAGCTGAGTACAGTTGTAAGAAACGGTTGACACACATGGGTGTCGCTACAATCATTATTATGCATAGTTCACCCAATTCCACTGTTATTTCAAATCCGGAGCCACATAATGTTTTCAGAAACTTTGCTTTCATTAATTTCTACCAAAATAATCGATGCGAAATTTAAAATCCTGACGATATATTTTAAACAGAATTCTACAATAAGAAAAAAGAGTATGGTTCGCTGAGCATTATCGATCCAGATCATGCTATAAAATTGTGGAATTAGTAAATACTACAGATAATGTTTTATTTTTATAAATAATGTTTTCCTGAAAAGGGTTGACACTTGACAGTTAACGTTTTTGAAGTTACTAAATACCCGCCAAATTCTAAGTAATCAAATCATTCGAAACAAAATATTCATCAGAGTTGCCAACTTAAAATAAATTTATTTCAGCTTTCAATGTTGAAGCAAAAATCGTTTGCAGACATTTAAATTCCTTTGGAACCTATTTATTAATAAGGTATCTCCCATACATCAGTTAATACGTTTCGTAACAAATACTTTGTTTTCAATAAGCACATGTGCAGTCATAGGAATTAATCAGGGATGGGCTGGAGGGAACTCGCGGGGGCTCGCGCGAGCCCCTTGTTTAATTTGACTCAGGCCTCCGAGCCCCTTGTTAAAGATTTAAAAAAATACAATATTCCCAAATCGAATTAGTACTAAAATACAATTTCTGACATATATAATATATATATTATGTACGACAGTTTAACTATAAAGAAGTATATGTACATTCGGTTGCCTCAAAAATTGTTGTGTTTACTTATATAAGAGTGATCATCAAACAAAAATCGTCACAAATAGCTCTGAGAATAAGCGTGCCCCTTGTTAACTTGTCGGCAGCCCACCGCTGGATTTAATGTTGAAACTATTGTTCCAGAGACTTTAGTCACTTACAAATATTTTCGATAAATGTTCTTCACACATATTTGCTTGAGTTTTTTAATAGGGCTACGTTCTACCAGTGCCAGAAACACAAATGCTGCCAGTTTGATATCACTGCGTAATAGAACCACAATATGGGCAGCTGTATATTATCATATAGAATTACGCCATGCAATTTTGTATTGTAATATGATTATAGTGATTTCATTTTTATGAAATTATTACCCATAATAGCATCACATCTTCTTGGCTATTTCGATATTGTGATACAATAATTACATTCAATCTCAAGATACGACTCGTGATTCTAGTTACTTCGGATGCCACTCACCTTTTCAGCGAAGACAACTGCTGCTCCAATAAACAAATATTTAATATACATAGATTGTTATTTTTTTCTTTTATTTTACATAAAATATAATACATAACATATATATATAACAAAACTGTAAGAAATGTATCAAATATAATTATAACTTCCATGTTATTTTCTGTGTCTCTTATTCATTCAACTATTTTCTGTTAATTTCTCTTTCACGATAATCATATGAAGCGCCATTTGCAAAAACTGTCTACTGATCCAGTGCTTTCCAACCTTTTTCATGCCACGGCCCTCTAAATCTGAAAAAATAATCTGCGAACCCCCGATTTTTTTTTATTTCACATGTTTATATTTTATCACAAAGAATGTTAACAAATAAATATTTGTACTTTCTCCTGAAAATTTTCGCGGACCCCAGTTTGGAAAGCACTGAACTAATCAATGGATTGTTAATTATAAATTGTGGATATATTCAGCAGCGAGCTATAATATTAAACAAATGTTAAGTACCATTATTATTCATTGTGACAACATTGTGAAGGTGTTATTGATTTTTGATTAAATTAAACGGAAAATTCTATCTAGAGAGAACGGATAAGTACTGCTCGGGTAAATAAATGCCTGAGACAGCGGATAAGCAAAGAAATACAATTAGATATTCTGCCGTAGCTTTGAGTGCCTACGCTGAGTGTGTTTAAATAATTGGAAGAAATATTGTACACCCTCAAGAACTTCTGTAACGTTAATCTTTCATTAATTGACTGCTTTCTATCAACTCAGTTTGCACTTAATTTGGTAAAGAAAACAGTGTTTTTATGGTGTAAAATTGTTTTATTACTTTTACTCAGTTGCTGTTTCTTACATCCAACCCCTATTTACCTGTTAACCAACACAATCTTCCAAAATGCTATTTAATTTTATCAAACTTTAAAAATACATTCTGTAGGAAATTAATATAGTTACAAAATATTACAGATTTTTTAATTATCAATGTAAGTTGATAAATTGTTGTTTAAAATAACTATTTGTAGTGACAAATTTAATTCTAGCATAAGTTTTATATTGTTTGTGGTAAAGCACTTAAAACTTGGCATTGAACGGGTAATACTTGTGGGTGTCGCCATATCTGAAACAAACGATCGGAATAAAATGAATATTATTAGTTTTACTGTCACCATTTCATAAAGTATTGTTATATTACATGCTTGATAAACGTCCTAATGTATGAGATTTCTGTACATCTTCATACATAGCCCTCCTGTCTTTTGACGGGTCCGTGGTCTAGTGGTCAACGTCGTATGTTACCACTACGGTGCTCACGGGTTCGAATCCCATGACGAACAGATTTCATAAATTGTAGCATAAATGTCTCCTTCCCACCCATTCGACCAAAAAAAACAGTTCTCGTAGAAAACTAAGATAAATACACAAAGAGTTCATAAGCTGGACATGCTTGAAAAATATATTATTCGTCTGGTAACTTTGTTTGTATTTTCTTACCCTTGCATACTGAGAAATCGCCCGTTACAATCAAAACTGTTGAGTTTTTTAACGTCCTCTGGGGCTAACTGGAAATCGAAAACATCGAAGTTTTCTTGGAGTCGGTCAATATTAGCTGTCTTTGGTATGACAGTGAATCCTCGATCAATCTGATATCTGGAATAAAATATACTAACACTAGATTGTCCCTGGTTGAATTTTATTCCCAATCTTGACCTTTACCGCGTATCTTTACCCAGGAGCTTACGAAAAATCAAATGATCGTTTTCCTTCCTACTCTACGGTTGAATTGTCTATGCCGATTCTGATGAGAAACGATTAAGATTGTATTAATTATTTATATTCAAGTAGCACCTCAATGATTTCAAAGTAAAAAAATAACAAATGAAACTTCCTTTATTAGGGGTAAAAAAAATACATATAAGTAATAAAACGGCATCGGGTAAAAACTTTCAGACGCTTTTGACAGTTTCATTTGGTTTTTTTTTTTAATCACTGAGGTGCTACTTTTAATGTATATAAATAATTAATACAATCTTAATCGTTTCTCATCAGAATCGGCTTAGAAAATTTCATATTTATTACTTACAATTTAAGTTATCTTGGTTATAAGTCTTTAATGGTTATAAGTGCTGGTTATGAAAAACAAACAAATTGATTTACACGAACTTAATCGGGCATATTCCATTAACATTTGTTCATTAATCCACTTGCCTGATAAGCATTTGTGCAACAGATTTGTTGTATTTTTTTGCGATCGGTTCTAATCTGGGATCAGCCATGAGATTCAAATCGTTTCTCTCTCCCGAAGTCCTGTCAGGAGATCCCAAAGGACTGTTCGCTGTTAAAGTTATTCCTCGCGTTTTCATCCATTCACCAAGCTCCAATTGCGGCAAATATGGGTGGCATTCAACCTTGCAAATGTACAATAAAATAATACATTTTAAAAAAGAGTTTGATCGAAGATGTAGTAAAGAGAAATTAGACTAATATAATTGCATTTAAATGAGGCGAACATAGCTTTTAAGTTACTGCTATAGTTTCATTAAACATTGGATATTTTAAAAATAATTGGCAAACAGTAAACACCCAAGTCATTTACTGCACTGGTATACGGTCGAAGCAACGCTGTGTAAAGTAATTGTTATTCTTTTCGAGAGATTGCTCTTTAATTTTATTTTTTGAGATTATGTATATATTTTTAAAAAGTTACATATAAATGGAATGACAACGCCAGCCGTCTTTTATTTTAATTAATATGTAAGAGTATAAAATTTCAGTTGCATTTTACATTATTCATTGCACTATTATTATTTGGGTACTTGTTAATTAGAGCGGCTATACAACAAAACATAATATTTAGTATAATATGTACACTCAACGCTCCCTCATAAAAGTTCTCGTATCTATACAGTCAAGAAGCGGTGAATAGTATTATTTATTTTTAAATGTAAATACATTTTATGAATAATATTTTGTGTAATTTACTTTTTGAGTGTTAATTCTAATAAAAAATACACGAATTTATATACTACATACCACAGTATTTTTTAAAATTCAGGAAACTAATCTTCAATTTGTCTATGAATCACTTTTTTATACGGTTTTTTGTGGAACGTATATACCGTGTAAAACAAGTTTAGTGTAGATATAATGATTTTGAAACGAAACTATCAGTGTTAATTAATAAGATAATTTTATTCGTTTTCTTAAATCGTGTTAAGCCTCATTTAAAAAAAACATTAGTAAAGTAAAGTTTATTTTGAAAAAAATAAAATATACTCTCTCACTACCGGTGTCCAGAATCCTGACCATCCCCAAGTGTCTACTTCGATCATTGGAGCTATTTTATTTTGTACCAAAATAGCTTATTGGGATTCGTATTCTTCACAAATATGTGATCACCATAAACATTATCAAAAAAATATTAGCTTAACTCTTTCGCATCGGGGCATTTTTACCTGAAAGCTGAGCTGGTTACGGGGCATTTTTGCGAAATTTTGCAAAAAACTAAGTACTTTCGTAAAAAAATTATAACTTTAAAACTGTACGACATTAAAAAAAAAAATTTGGACACCAGTTGTACAACACTTTGTTGCATAATAATTTATAAATTTCAGCCTGATTTTATTAGTGATACTCAACCTTTTGTATTTTTTAAGATAGAAAATCGGTTGTTTGATATAGAATTATACATTTTATCGAAAAAGTAATAAATAACAAGCCAAATATAGATGTGCTCCTGTTTATTTTATTTCACAACAAAATTAGAAAACAAAAGATTATTTTTAATCTATAATTACTTATATATTGTTGGCCCTTACAGGACGCAGTAACAAGTTTCCCAGGATGATTTTTTTAGTTAGAATACAATATGTAAAAATCTGCGGCTCTTTTGTAAACATGATTCAAATGAATAGTTAAACCAGAACAGTTAAGCCAGCCAGTGATTCAAAACCATTTCAAGAAAAGTAATTTATTTTCACTCAAATTCTTTTGTTCCTTCAAACTTCTTATTACATGAAAATCAGGTGATTCGCTTCCTAAAACTGATACCTAGTCGACAAATGAAAATAACGATAGACACGATCTTTTTGTGTTAACCTTTTATCAATCTATTTTTAACTAATCGGATTACTTTTCTATGCCAAATAATACATTTTCATTATTTATAATAAAAATACATACTTAAAAACAAAATAAATTTTAAAAACTACAAAATAAATATATTATGTACGCATACCATGGCTCCGTGTTTGAAGAAAGAGTAGGCAGTGTGGACCAAGCTTTAATTATTCAAATTATGTCCAAATGGCGTAGTCAAATTTGTTTAAAATATTTTTCATAAAAATAAAAATCACTTTTTGAAAAAGTTTGCGATCACTGAATGTAGTGAATATAATCGAGCGTTAAATGAATCCCTCAACGCTCACTTATTTTTTATTGATTCTCTCCAGAACTGGGACATATGGGTCGGGGCGTATTTAATGTATTTTCACAGTTAGGCACAAAAAAATATTTCGGTTATGTTTGCATAATATTATTAAATAAATCCTCACGGAACTTGGAACAAAACATTTCACGTTTTGTCAATATTTTTTTTGTGTGATATGCTTGAAAGCAATCACCAAGATGGAGTGGAACTTCACAGTACTTACACATGTAATATGTATCACGACGTATTTTATGGGAGTAACAAACTCGACACTTTCTCCTTACATTTTTATAATTGTTTAGAATTTTTATCGGTTCGTGCTGTTTGATTGTACCCGTAAGCCTTCCCGGTGGATCAAAACTGGGGGTACGTTTGGAAGTCGAGGGTTGACTTGTCGTTGCCATTTGTTCACTTTGGATATTTATATCGGGAATTTCTTCTAACCAAGCTTTGGCCGTATTCAACATAAAACTTTGGAATTTCATGTTTGATGACTGATTAAGTTTTTGAAAAACTCAAAACGAATTGAACAGGCCACAATAAAGAAGATAAAAAAACATCTTTTTAAGCCTCTTTATCGTTTTACGGAAGAGGGGATTGTATGCTAAATACTGATCAGCAATATCAACACCATTCATGTAATTATTGTAATCAACTATGCAATGGGGTTTCACAATGGGAAGTCGAGTTTGTCGATCAATTTTGTTAGTGTTTATTAGTTTTGCATTATGAATGGTAGAGATCATTTGAACATTGCGTTTTTTTTTGTGTTTCCATATCTGAAGCATTATTTCACCTTTTCTTTCGTAGCGAGTTTCTCCGGGCTGGAGTATTTCATTTTTCAAAGAATTCGGTAAACCGCGATTCGATCTTATTGTCCCACACATTCTTAATTTTTTTAGTAAAAGATTTGATGCTAGTTTAACGCTGGTATAAAAATTGTCTAAGTAAAGATGGTGCCATTTGTTTAGGTAGGGAGAAATAATGTTCTAAGAATATCCGATCCTTGATCACTAGTATCCTCACATTCACTAACTTCAGATAACGTGTCTTCACACCTCTCTTCTAAATAAGAGTCTTCTTCCATATTTCAAATGTTACACAAAAATCACACAAAGAATACCAGTTCTAGGTAATAGCGCACCGAAAGAAAAATAAATTCGAATATAACAACGATCGAAGTTAAACTGAACCTGCAGTTTTGAAATAAGGGATTAAGCAGTATAATTTATCGACGTTTTCGTTAACATTGGGTCATCGGGATCATATAACATGACATCCAGATGTTGACGAAACTCCCGTGAATCTTGTAATCAGAGCATGCATTCTAAGCAAAATCAAGAAAACGAACCGCCAGGATAAATGTATGTTTCGATTTTTATCACATAACTAAACCTTTATGTTTTCTCAATTTATTGTTAAATTAAAATTAGGCGAACAGAAAAAAAACCTTTTTATACTTTCTAAAAAATCGGGAAAATTGACTGAAAGAAAAAATGTTTTTTTTTCGATTTTTATCATAGAAATGATCAATTTGTCTTTATTACTACATATCCTAAATTTATTATTCAATAAAAATCATTCAGACAAAAAAAACTTCTTTTTAAAAAATAAGTTATATTTTAACTGTCTGCTGATTCTTCATCGCCGAAATCACCGAATAAAAAAAATATTTGTGCACATATTTTAATATTTTATTTTTTAAATGATGCATCAAACATTTGTTATGCCATCTCTGTAGAGAATCTAAAACATTTTTCGCATTGGATGTGTATATTTCAACGCCGCAGTCAGACCGGCGAAAAGACTCGTATACGAGTCATCCGTAGTTTTAAAGGGGAACTCAAAAGACTCGTATACGAGTCATCCGATGCCAATGAGTTAATACGTGCACGTTCAAATTAATGTATGTTTTCATAACAAACACAAACTGAAAATTACTGCTTTTTATCAATGTTTCCAGGTTATGAATATTTTTGATCGTTATCTCTTCCTCAATTAATAAACCAAATATTAACAATCGTTAATTATTATGAGATAACTGATGAATTACGTCATCAAGAATGATAATACCACCATTATCTAACGGTCATTTTTTTATTGGCAATATCAAATTGTGACAAAAAAGTTATTTTATTCCATTAAACAGATTCCAAATACATCTTGTTCAGCATTGGAAAGCCATTACTCGCTTGCGTCTCGCTAACTTGAAAGTGAACTTCACTGAATGAACGGGAGATAAATGATTAGTCTCGTTTTTATTGACCCAAAAGAGACAATGGACACGTAGAGAAGAGAATATATAGATAACGGATCGTAGGAACAAGCGAAATTCATGAGCGAATTTTTCCGATCCCGGAATTGAGCATACAACTTTATTTCGTGTATAAATTCGGATTCGGGAGAATTTTTCACTCGGTGATTTTGAAGTCCTGGGATTTTTCAAAAGAAATCGTCTATTTCAAAAACCCAGGAATTGCCAAAATGTGAAAACGCAAGACCTTTTTTAAGTTCTTCCCAGAATTTTCGAATCCAAAATCGCAGGAATTTACGGAACTCTTAAAATGAAGCGACGTGAGACATTTTTTTAGATCTTCCCAGAATTTTCGAATCCAAAATCCCCAAATGAACGTGGTCTCCAAATCTTAGGGGCCTTAAAAATAGCTTATATTATATATACTTTTTGTTATTTTTTTTCTTATGTTATACGAAAAACAGGGCCTCCAAATTGTATTGCGCTTGGGGCCTCTCATGTGCTCTTGCGGCCACTGGATGTACATATTATATTTAGTTTTTTCTATGGCGAGTCAAGCGCTCAAATACATCTGTAAAAAACACTCATGGAATATATAGGTTGAATGGAAAGAAATAAGTAACAAAATATTACAAAACATTTTTAATTACAAAAGCGTCATCATAAATTGGGGAATTGTGGTTAAAATGGGTAATGATAATATTGATTGATTTACCTGATTAGTAACCGGGACAATCTTTGCATTATCCAATAACGTCTCTAGCTGTTCGTGATTAAAATTTGAGACACCGATGCTCTTTGTCAATCCCATTTTCACTAAATTCTCCATTGACTTCCAAGTGTCAACATAATCGTAATCAGAAAAGACCACATCACCATTTTCGTCGCGCAAAATTAATTCATCACTCTCCTGCAAAAATAAATATATTTTTAACTGTACATAATATTTAAAGAGGAAATAATTATTTAAAAAAATGAAGATTTTTCTTTTACTACTATATAATTAAACCGTATATGTTCCATTTCCTATAACAACAATGAAACAAAGTTAGTATACTAAATAATTTGTTTCAATTATAGTAAGTATAAATAAAAGTAAGGATGTTAGAGTAGACGACATCATATGTAGAGGTTGGAATTAAAAATAATTTAATATTGTTGTACTGATTCAAAAGAATTGCATTTAATAGCTAGAAGTCTCATGCAATTAAGGGTAAAAATATGATCTAATAATAATATTTTTTTTATAAGATAAGTGTGTTTTTCTCAGTCCAGGAAAACGTGGATCTGGTCATCTTTGATCCCAAGCTCCTTGCGATGTAATGCCGAAATTTTAATATGTTATTTAATTTTTGTGAAATTAATTGGTACTTTGACATAATTATTTTAATTGACTTCTAGGTATGAAGTAAAAGTCAATTTAATCAATATGGTAGTCTAATGGTTTCATAGACACATTATGTTTGTGTAACGAGTACGGGATTTAAAATACTCTAATAGATCTCGACACTATCACCATTTAAAAATTACAACAACAACGCTATTGCAATTTAATCATAGATGAGAAACTAAAATAATATACATAGTACATAATTATCAGAGCTTTTCCCATATAGTAAGCTATCAAAAATTGTAAATGAATGTGTTTCCATAACTTCACAAATCAAATAAATTTATAATATTGAAATATAAATACTAATTTGAATTTTATTTAAATTTTTGACCACCTTTATTTTTGATTATGATAATAATCGGTGGAGAAACCAAAAGAATACAAAAACAATATTATCAGTTTTATTAGAAAGAGATTTACCAATATTTTTAAGATATGTCTTCATACCAATACAAAGTAAATTAATTTTTATTCCGGTTATATGAATATACACAAATAATTAATTATATATTCATTCACTTTAAGACCTCCTCGAGGTCTATGTTTTTGGTTTCCTGTATCAAATTTTTGCGATAGCGAAAGATATTGTTTCTTTTTCAAATATCGTCAATAACGAAAACAACTAAGTACATACTGCCAAAATAATAACGCGAAAATAACATGAGATCAGATATCAGTAAATTATCAATCAGATATCTAAATTATACGCTTTCATAGTGTTTTCCGGTACTTAATAATTGATATAACTTACTCGTGTTGAAACTTCGAGATATTTTTTTATATCTGATTGTCGATTAAATAAATGTAAAATCATCAAAATATGATCGATAACATCATCCGTTGATATGCTACATAAATATTTTGTCACTGATATAAATATTTTATGACAATAATATAAGGATCTTAAAGTGTTCATAAGAGTGCAAATATAAATCTTGGCAATATCGGTTAATGTCTATCAATTTAAATATACATATACTGTTAAGTTTCTCCAGTTAATTCATTAATCAATCCAATTAAGGGTAATTTAATTATTATGCTAATCCTGCGTCCTAAATGAGATTAATGAATCTTAAATGTCAACGAGAACAACGTTGATCTAATTCAAAACAGTGTTTATGATGAAACTACGCAGACAAGTATTTATAATATGAGAAGTGGCGAAAAAAAACATGTAATGATTGAAAGTGTCCTTTGATATACAGGTGTCATTTAAAAAAAAACAAAGCTATGACAGCCATTCAAAAAAATGGGCAAATTAAACGTGAATTTGTTTATGTAAAGTAAAGTTATCATTTCGTTTGAATCGATGAATGAAGTGATAATTCAGAACATAGGGAAAATAATAGATGTAGTTTTTATGGCATAATATTCTGGATTATTTTATAGCTTGCTATCGTACCGAATTTCACAAATCAATGTAATAAAATAACTATCAAATCGTACGTAACATAAACTTTATATTTTTTAATTCATTTACAGCAAACAAACATTGCAGCAAAAATCAAAATATATCAAGCATAATATAGTGGACAATTTCATTATTTCGTTCAGCAATCAGCACTGAAAGTTTTGATAATAATACTTAAATTACTGTTACTTTTTATTTTTGTAATAATTTCAAATCTACCCGAAATAAAGATATCAACTTTGGTGTATGTACATATGCATGTATTATTATTGAATAATGTTTAACTAAATACAATTAAAAATGAACGATTGAATTGCTATTTCAATCAATAAGCAATAAGAAGCACCCTAATAAAATATGATTTGCACTTCATTATAATAATACACATAATAAATAATATTTACCGCAAACCCGAATGGAAAATGCATCAGATATAAATCCAAATAATCCAGCGAAAGATCCTTTAAAGTTTTCCTGCAAGCGTTTTCTACTAGATCTGGGTTGTGAAATGTATTCCATAGTTTCGATGTTATAAATAAATCTTCTCTGAAATCAATAAATGTTGACGTTTTTTTTCTTAAAACATTAGAATTGTAATGAAATAAAAAAAAAACTGAATGATCCACAAGATTGTTTGAGGATTTCGGGATTCCCAATTATTTAGGAATGTGGTTTTTCAGGATCTCGGGATCGATCACTGGAAAAAAGTCAAAAATTTAAAAACAACCTAAAAGAAGGTGAAACACCTTTTTTTTTAAACTTGCAGGTGAATTTCAAAATTTTTACACTGGCCAATTAAAAAAAACAGAAATTTACGAAATAACCAAAATGTAAATATGTCGGAGCTTTTTTTTTATCCCGTTGACGGATTTCAAAAAAAAATACATGGTTGGCTACTTTCAAAAACTTTTTTAGAATTTTTCACTTGTTATCCTTAATCCCGAAATTGGACGGGATCCCGGGATTACAGACACTAATACAGGCTGCTCTGGACACTCAAAATTCAACGAAGTTTTTACTGGAAGCCAGGATCAACAAAGAATATTAAAAACATTTATATGTTTAAGCCTTAGTTTGCCACATAAATGTTGAATAAAAGAATTATTTGTTTTTCAAATCAAACGAAAATATTTTAAATAAACATTTGAAAAATCGATTATATAGAGTTATTAATAAATTGAATGTAAATTTTTCAGCAACATATTAATCGGCGATGAATTTGATCGTTGCTGTGTAAAAAATAGTAGTAATCGATTTACAATATTACAGTTAGACACCAAAGTTTTTTAGTAAAAAGTTACCATACGCAGTACATATAAATATAACATAAATTATTAGAAAAATTTGTTTAGAATAATGAGACTGAGATAACATCTTTGTAATACATTAATCAGACGATTTTTTAAATAATCTTGAATCACCTGTCATGACATTTAGAAGATATCAAAATGCGCTCAATCATTAACAGGATATAAGTAATTAACGATTAAAAATAACATGCGTTCACTTAAATTCAGTAAGTTCCCTCATTTTTTTATTACTTATCATTACTCGAGCGGAAGTAAAATGAACAAAATTTTATCAAAAAAGAATTATGAGTTAATCGCTAAGTAAATATTTTTCAACCATCTATCACTCACTTGCGTCGTGATATTTTTAAATAATCACCAGGTAGCAAACCCATTAATTTGCACACTAATTATTATATAATTGATGACTGTTGAAGTTGTAGTCAGAATTATTCTGATTCGAGCACCCTTTTTGTGATTCCGGAATTTAGGTAATCAGAATTTTTCAATCCCGGGATTGATCATTCATCATAAAATCGTACCACAATTGTTTGAGGTTCTTGGAGAATTTAGAGATTCACAATTCCTTAGTAATGTGGGCAGCGGTGGTTTGCCATTACGTTAACAAATGGCTCGCTTAATCTCAAAACAATTCTCGGTGTTCTGAAAAGTAGTGAATTTTTTAATCACCCCTATGCAATTATATACAATACCTAAATAAGCAATCTATTGTTACTTAATATACTTATAACATGTAACAATATGCAATTTACCGTAAACTTATCAATGTAAATGGGCAAAAATGTACTACTGTGTATACTGAAGCTGTCTTAGATAATATATAAGTCAGAAATTGCAGTTATGTACTCATTTGATCTGAGAATATTGTTTTCTCTTAAATTAACAAGAGGCTCGCTGGCCTAAGTAAAATTTAACAAGGGGATCGTGCGAGCTCTTCGAGCTCCCTCCAGCCCACCCCTGGATGTGGGCTTTAATCACTGATAAAAGAGAAAAATCAAGAGATTCTAAAATAATTTAGAACATAAGGTCGAACATCTTTTTTTAGGTCGATGACTCGATCCTTTCAATGGATTACGATTGCCAGTGCTCCAGTGCAAAATATTTTTTTACCAGACTTTTGAATCCCGAAATCGGTCGGGATTCCGGGATTGGAGACCCTAATTCAGATAGTATAATAATTACGGTAGTTCTAACGATGAAAGGACCACGGAATAGCTATCAACTTTGATAATATTATAACCAACGTCTTTTGTTGAGCTTTGCTGTTTTTTACTCATCATAAAATTATTTCTCGTAAGTCAATGACAACTAAATTGATTTAAAGATGCATTCAACCGTCAGTATATTAAATTAAGAAGTAACTTATGTGGGGAGAAACAAGAAGAATGGACACTGATGAATCGCGTTACTTTAAAGCAGGCCTGAGAAATTATGAAAAAACACAGACTCCGACTACAGAATTTACAAATGGGCCGACTCTGATTAAAAAATCGATCTAAAATTTTATACTAAAAAAATTGGTTTCCCGCAAGACTTGTAATATCTACGAAAAAGTACGTTTTTGGATTATAATTTATTAAAAAACTAGTACCCTGCTTTATACGAACCGAATCCTGATACAACTCCATATATACAGCTGCTTTAAAGCGAATACGAAACCAGAAAAATATATCGACTGTGGAAAAGAAACAGGACGTAACCCACACATATCAAATTTTACAGGAGACACAAAAAACGTCGTTTGATGATTTTATGCTAAAAGCAAATTATGAAATATACACAACCCTGAAGTGTACGGATACAGATAAACTGGTTTTTATTGACTTAGCCTAGTATTAATTTTATAAATTGTTCAAGAAAAACCTTGTTTTAGGTACTTTTTCCTGGTTGCAATTTTCACAAGCCTTTCTTTTTTCAAACATAAAAGCTATCTTTAGATACTAATTCGGTATTTTCAGCTTCCATCCTTTTGATAGAACGTGTGTCGAGTTGTATACATTGTGATTATTGAAAAAGCTGTTTTGGAAAAACTGAGGGTTATGTCCTTTTTTTTTCCACAGTCGATATGTGTTATCACAGTTTCTATTGATTCGTACCGAATTGCATGGATATCTGCGGTATTTAAATTACTTTCCGCATATTTGATCATAAAAGCGAGGTGTATTTGTCTTTCTTTCTTTCCTAACCTAACCTTGCTGATATATATATGCTTTCCCTGACTTAATACCTCCCAGGTTTTATAAAAGCATTTTCCTGTGATGCTCCATTACTCCAGTACATAAAATACTTCACATTTAGAGCGAATTTATCAAGGAAAAACTCGTTTTTAAACCGATCTCTAGCACAGTTATTCATATTAAAAGTACATATTAAAAGTAGCGTAAATAAAGATTAGATAATAGTATATTACATGTAAAATTGTAGTGCTATCTCTTGACACATTTAAATAATATGGATTACGATAAAATACATTAAGTGTATAAACATTACCTTATTACTATCGGTTTCTAGGAAAGGGTCATTGTAGGAGTGCTGGAGTGGTATTAAAATTATGGCAATATGATAAAATGTAAACAAGGATCTACCGTATAACTATTATATTATATAATTGTCTACTAAGTGAGGAAACATAGTCTTGATAGATAGTCAGATGCGATTTCTGGATTCACTATAATATGTTAAAAATCTAATTGAATTCTTCTAGATTTACTGTCATATATTTTAATAAAAAAAACAATTTACGACAGTTTGTTTAATCATACATGTTAAATAAATGAATTGTGGTCTTTCTCCCTCTCATATTTTGTAACAGTAGTAGACAGAAACATACAGTTTTATTTCACGATTTTATACAAGCTGCAAAGATTTTTTTCAATGTTAATTTGAGATCTTGGACACAGGTGTTTGTGGTATCTCTTCTATTCGGATTAATTAATATCAAACAACTGCGGATTAGAAAATAAAAAGATGGCCGTTAGCTGTAATGTCAGTTATTTTTTGTATTGTTTTTATTTTCTGTATCTGAGTAAAATTAAATAGTTTTTATTTTACAAATACCGCTGTAAGCGTTTTAATACGAAATATTTAGTGTAAACTACAGTCTATGGTTCGCTAAGCGTAGCTTTTATTAGCTTTCCGCTATAATCTATAATATCTTCATATGTTTGGTGACAATTCCATCAGGCATTTACATAGTATCGGTCATAAGTAGAAAGACGGCTAACAATAAGGCAGATATTAAGAATAATAATTATATCAACAATTTTCACTTTTTTATTAAAAATGTTTTCACTAACCAAGTGAACAAGGTTTTTTTTCATAAAATTAAAAAGGTCACTAGCTGAACGCGACCCTTTATATTTTAAATTATATCTAGACTCTTTATATTTTATATTAAAATTGCAATTGTGTGTACAATTAAACGATACATAATTTTTTTCATTATTCACATCTCATAATTTATTTCCATCGTGGATTAAAATTAGTAATATTTTTAATACACAGTTTTTGTATACAAAAACTTTCTTTACCATAATCACATTTACTTTTCTTTGTATGCAGAGCCTACTTAACACATCCATGATTTGTATAAAGCCAAATACAGTTGTCTTTGGTAACCTCGTTAATTTCCCGTGGATTACCTACCTTTTAACAACACCTTCGTTTATTTTATTTGACAGCGCTTTTCCCACTTCTTCTTCATTTAAATATATCATAGCACTATCGAAATGCCTATATCCAAGATCAATAGCGTTCATTACAGCACTAGCGACATCTCCCGGCTTTGTCTGAAAACAACGCAGAATTTCCTTCAAATGTAATCACAAAGATAAAGAAAATTGTGACAATTGTTTAAGGTTTATAAATCTTAGTTTCAAGATAATTTTTAAATCTATACATAGATGACTAACATTACCATCGAAATTCTCTCGCGGACCACCACTTTGCCGACCGCTGGTTTAATTGAAGGCGGTATAAGCATAATGAAGCGCGAGCGATTGGGGTCTCCGAATCTTAGAGGTCTCAAAAATAGCTTATATAATATAACCCGTACTAGTTTTGTTCAGATTTGTATACATTTTTAATAATTTACTTGGATATTTCTGTCGTTTTTATGTTATTCGTAATAGAGGGCCTACAAATTTTATTGCGCCTGGGGCCTCCCATGTGCTAAATCCACCACTGGATTTAATATATCTCAAATTACTTGTCTGCAGATGTCATATTATTTATTGTCGTTGTTTATATTTAATATGTATACATAAACTAATCCATCGATAGTTTTCAACTGTAAATTAAACTTTTTATGTGGTAGATTGGTTTTTAAAGTTGCTGCGTAAATTTAAGTTTAATATTAATGCAAAATAGAAAGATAGGCTGCAAGATATCCAAAAATATATAAAATAAACCTCATAATTCATATAAACTTAGGTCATATATCCCAAAAAACACGAACAGCTAAATAGATAATATGTAGAAAATTAAATATGTACACATTTTTCCCTATTGGTTTGCTATCAATCTCGTTGTTGCTGGATATAAACATCGTAATGGTTCATTATTTGTGAAACACTAAATTTAAATAGTGTACCACTAATTTTTTTTTAATTTTATTTTTGTATTGGATACATGATTCAAATTTTAGGCATATAATGCATTTTACTTAATCACGATAAATTGAAACAGTGTATTAAAATACTACTAGAAATTTGGTGTATACTATATTCATTAATTTATAGATTTATCATGCTCTTACCTTCCACAATCCTAATCCAATAATCGGTATTTCGTGACCGTTGTTAAACTTGACATTGAAAACTGAAGAAGCCATGTTTTTAAATGATAATGAAACAAAATCCACAAATTATATAGTAACTCTTATATTGACAAGTCCACTCGATGGTGTATTCGATTACACTGAGTTAGTGGTAGAAGTTATGTACGTGAACAAGAAAATCCAGAAAGTTCTCATATTACAAAAGATATACTTACTCAGTACATGTACGTACATTCATAAAAACATATTCACAAGTAGTTACGTATTATAATAAGCCGAATTTAAAGTGTTTTACAAATTGAGGTGCATTAATTAAGACCACTAGTATTTGAGCTCGTAATCCACTGCCACTGTGTTGCCACTGCTTTTTGGGCTGACTAAAGATGATCTGATGGTATATATATTATACATATATAGAAAAAATTCTTCCGTTATATCCCCAGGGACATTCCGTGAGCATAGGTAAGTAGGCAGTTGCCTAGGGGCGGCAAGTCCAAGGGAGCGGTAAATAATCACAGTTTTTTTTAAATGACTGAATATTTTGGCACACGAATTTGGCTGAGAATAAATATGATGCCTCAATGTCTTTGATAAAAAAATGTCAACAAAAAACATTTTCAATTGTAATAATATGACTGATGGGTTAACAGTAGTTAAATCAATCGCAAAAAAAATCTTCATTAAATGTGACATTTACCGATTTCAGCATTATAGGCGGCAGACAAGGTAATTTAAAACAAAAATAGTAAAGCGCGCTTTAAGCTCTGCCTAGGGGCTGCACATAGCCTAGGAACGTCACTGTATATCCCTACTATTCTCTTGCGGTTGAGAAACTAAGTAACAAACAGTTCTTTTAGAAAAACTAATTTATAGGATAATTCTTGCTGTTGAAATTTCTATTAAATCTCAATTTCCATTGAGTGAAAACTTTAATAGCGAAATAAATACTACAAAACAGTAAGAAGAAAAGTAGACAATGGACGTTTCTGTTAAATTGATTGAAACTATAAATTTGAGTTGTCTTACATTCTTTACTTACCCACTAAGCAGCTCTGCATTTTTTTAATGAATCAATAATGGGCCATCAAATTAAGCATTTTCGTGATGACTTCCCATCAAGCATTCGTTGTATTATAATCAAATAAATATTAACACACTGTCAGACAGCATTGTTTAATTTTTCATTTATTGAATGATTACTTATATATTCAAATATATATCAAACCAACCAATAATTTTTTGTATTTAACACAAGATGATCTCATAAAATGTAAATGCATTTATAATATATTGAGAACTCTTGAGATTCACTTGACACAATTATCGCCAATGCATATTTGAATATCTTTCATGCGACAAAAAATGGCACAAAAACTTGGGTGTACATTTCAATCAAATGCTTGATTTTATATTGTGGGTAACTGCGACATGTTAGATTGATAAAAAAATAACCGCGATCGTGCAATATTTCGAAAAATAATAAATATGATTAACAGTTTAATAACAAAAACAATCAAATAAAAATCTTTTATTTTCAAAGCTGGAACACTAGTTTTCTTATCTAAATATAACATATTTTATACTATGCTACGATTGAGTACAATGAATAATTTATCTTAGTTGTAAAAATACCATTTCGTAAATCGATCCGAATATTGGATTTGTGTTCGAAGGCATGGATATTGGTGACGTCGTGTTCCTTCCTAACCATCTGGATCCTAAGAAGGTGGCGTACTAAAAGAGGTTTTCTCACCACTAGTCCTATCCCAGCCTTACTATAATCTTTTATTATATATATAGAGAGCGAGGTCATCAAAATATTGAGATACCCTCCACTAGGGGTGCATATACACACTAAAAATTGTGGAGTGGAGATGCTGACTATAGGAATACAAAACTTTATAGCGAACCGGGAGCTTACCAGCGGCCGAGCGTGAACATGAAAAGACTTGCCACTTACATTAATAGTATTATAAGTGTCATGGAGGAATTATAACGGAAACAAATATTCAAGACAACATCCATCAGGTAAATTAAAAATAGCATAAAAATAAATATTATATTATTATACAGTAAAATACATATATTTGTAACATTGCAAATTGCAATAGAAATAATTTACTATTTTAATGTCAGGCTAAAATTCCGCATTAAACGGATAGTACTTGTGAGTGTCGCCAATCCTGAAAACAGAAAACAAAACATTTTCAATTATTATTTTACTACACCCCTGAAATTAAAACGTTTTGTATTGTGATTATTTTTAAGTCATGTCTGAATTGAATTGTCACTTTTAAAAAAAATGTATAATGCAAGTATAAAAATAAACTAAGTGAATATAAGTGGATAGATTAAAATTTTAAAGAATATTTATGCTAGGAAGGCTGACTAAAAACCGAGGAGGCCATGTTTTAGGCCAGGGATGGCGAACCTATGGCACGCGTGCCCGTGTTGGCACCTTTGGGAATTTGGATGGCACGCGAACGATTTCCAAGTTAAAAAAAAAATTACAAAAATTAAAATTTTGATTAAATAATCTTTGGAATATTAGTTTTCAAATGTTGGTGTTGTAATTGTAATTTTTAAACTTGTAAATAAAATTCATAAAAAAAAACATTTTTTATTTTATTATATTTTGTTATTTTTTTTACTGCTTGGGTATGCCACACAATCGAGAAATAATATTTGAGGATTTTTGGCACGCGGACCCAAAAATGTTCGCCATCCCTGTTTTAGGCACTATTTATCCGGTAGATAGCGACTGCCAATATTTTTTGTTCTTTCCAAGAAGTACCCTGCTGGTATTTTGAAATTAATAGTAGGGGTTATTTATTGGATGCTTTCAAATAAACCGATCAAATTGCATGTTATGTATTTTTTTACTCATATATATTTTTTTAATTTTATTTATAGAATATCCGACTACGCGCGATCGATTTTGTAACCTATCGGTCAATGCTCTTGTGAGTTTTTCTTTTTCTATTGCGGCTTCCACAAGATAGCCGTACGGAAAATGCCATGAATGTAATTTATAATCAATTTACGGACTTATCCGATATACATCTCCGAAATCAAAAGGTTGGGCGATTGAATAAACGAGCAGTCCTTGTTAAATTTAAAAAAACCCAAAAGCGAGTCTTTGGATCTCTTATGATTTACAACGAGAGTAGACAAAGTCAACAAAAAAAAAACAATCTAAAATTAAGAACCGAAGCTTACAAATAATTAAATCCCTTACTGTTTATCGAAATCACTAAAAAAAGTATCTTCACACACAAACACGATACCGTAAAATATTTAACATTTTTTTTTATATCCAGATCACAAATAAAGTCGACGATATGAATGCTTCTCACTTCGTAACACTTATTATTCCGAACCAGAACCGACTCGTGAATTCCTGCGCCTCGCGAAGCAAGAACTAAATGAGTGGATAGTACTAAAAATCGTAAAAAGTGCGGCGCACACTTGGGACACGCCACGATTCGGCCCTGTTCCGAACCTCAAAGGTACATAGGGAATCAAAAGGTAGGTATTTAATCTCCTCTTGATAGAAAATTCTGTCTAATATTCAGAGTATCAATATCATTTTGTTTTTTCTTCGATTCATATGTCATTGATAGGGTTCGATTTATGAATATTCGATTACAAAAATGGCCGCAATTCCGCAGTATCATTGAATGACATTAAATTTGAATTCTTGACGTGCAGATTGTTACTCCAATTACATAAACAGAATATGTTTAAAAAAACCGTATATTTCTTAGACGTACACTTCACATAATTATTTTTGACATTTTACTAGTTTCAGGAATAATAACAACTTCAGTGACTTCAATTCCTAAAATAGAATCCGTAAAATAGAATTTTAAAACACGCATTTTACAAACTATGCACAGATTTTTTTACATTGAATAATTACATTTTTCATAATATTATTTATAATATATAACCAAGTTTTTTCTGTAATATCCGTTGTCAGTGTGGATCATATGAACATTGAAAAATGTAATTATTAAACGACTAATATTTAGTTAAGACACACTATGTAAACAACACAGACATCGATACAAATATAAATTTATGAAATTGTCTGTATTGGGGTTCGAATCTGGCAACACGGGATACGGTGAACGCCCGAGAGCGTTAACCATACGTATACTATATAGCAGGGGTTGTTAACCGTATTACTGTGAGGGGCGCACTTGAGATTTAGGAGAAGAGTGACGGGCGCAGGCTGGATTTTTAAAAAACAAGATTTTCATACATAGTAAGTATTTAAAAGTAGTATATATTTATATATTGATTGTATTATTGTTCTTTAAACTTCTTTAAAATAACATAGGTAGGGCTTAATAAACTGTTTATTAAACAGAATAATTTTATGCTTAAATTATTTTTGTACGAAAATAAATGATGTAGGTATATCCAAAGTAAGACTTAATTTGCGGCTCTCATTTTGAATTTTTGATATGGCTTTTCAGTCAAAAAGTTTCCCCAGACCTGGTCTGCAGAATTGAAGTCGTATAGACTTCACCTTCGTAAAATGATAATCAACAACATTTAATGAAAATTTAAAACACCATGTTATGCCTACGATATAACGTTATTTTTTGCTTACCCAATCATCGCCAAATAGCGTTCATTACAATCCATACTATCCATTTCTTCGATGTCTTCGGCGGAAATTTTAAAATTAAATACATTAAAGTTTTCTTTCAGTCGCTCCTTTTTAATTGACTTTGGGACGACGGCAAACCCTCGCTCGATTTGATATCTAAAATAACACGAAAATGGAAAAACAATTTATACTCAAACAGTCCATTGTGTGGACGATAACATCAATTAGGCTGAGAAACACTTCTCTAGAATAATAAAGGTCTAAAGCTTTGATGAAAATCTGAATTAATCATAATTATGTTGTAACATCGAGTAATTCGCACCTTTCTTCATTAATATCACGGAATGTTACCTGATAAGAATCTGTGCTGGAGTTTTTTTGTATTTCTGTGCCATCTGAACAAGTGTGGAGTCTTCTAGCAGGGAAGGGTCGCCAGACTTTGCCTGTGGTCGACCAGGAGATCCCAAAGGACTGTAGGCAGTTAATGTTATACCCCGATCTGCCATCCATTTCGCAAGTTTGTTTTGATTTAAATAAGGGTGACACTCCACCTGGGCATCAATAAAGCGATACACTTTTGTTTTTGGACATTTTTAAAATTCGAAATATGAACAATCACTCAAGTATTTATTATACACAATTAAATATGGCAACACTTGTGTGCACGTTATCGCTTTCGTATTCATTTATTTTCATTACAAATACATACATTTCAATGTATTACAAAATTTTATATCGCGAAAACAAAAAGGACGCTGAATATCAGATAAGCAAAACACATGGCAGCTTTCAGATTAAAAAAAGACACGTCTACTTTTGCTAATCAGTTAATTTCGGAAAGACACGTGTTCAATCAGTAACAAGGGATAACAATTTCCAGGAAATAAACAGAGCACAATTGAACAGCCTTCCGATTTTAAATGAAATACTAAACATGCCTGGACCTCCACTTCTATACCCTATATAAATATAAGCATAAAACCTTTTCCGGCAAAAAAATAAATATAATTCTTAAAACCACTCACTACTCAAATCTGTGGGCATTCCCATGGGCGTATCCTTTTTGGCTTTAAACTCGTTGATACATTTATTTATTATATAAACATGAAACATTCATTTTCTAAGCGTCAGTTCAAGTTCATCCGTGCACTTGAACGCCTGAAGATGCCGAAAGGCAAAACCCGGGTCGTTAGTGACAAGATCTGTGTGAATGTACATAATTTGAACGATTCAAATTTAATATTGAAATTCTACCAAGCACCTTCAGTCGAAATCTTAAATTATATATTTTAGGTATAAATTGCTATCAATTATATAACACAATTCTTGTGTAACAAACATGCATGCTATTTTTAAGTTGAATAAAACTCAAACGATAAAAAAATCCTACCGGAAATCACGTTTTCCCGTTGCTGGCGTTTGATTTTTGCAATCACGTATTATTTTTATTTAAGACATAAAATGACCATGGCATATAGCCTATCCAGAGAACAATTCCAATCTACGGCTGAAGATAGACGTTTATGAAGGCATTCAGCGTTTTGTATTGTTTAGCATCAAGTAATTTTGTGCTTCTCCTACTTGAATACATGTATCCAACGTCTGACATTTGGTGTATCATTATTCTTTTAGATTTTGACGTATAAGATCCCGCTTCTTCCAAATGTCAACCGGAGATCTGAATTCGAGACTTCTCTACGATTTAGCAACAAATTCTCTAGCGATAAAATACAATTAAAAGCATGATAAAATACCTGATTAGTTACTGGCGGTATAGTTGCGACCATTAGAAGTCTGTCAATTTGCTCTTTATTGAAATTTGAAACGCCAATACTTCTCACGAGCCCCAGTTTAACCAAATTCTCCATGGCCATCCAGGTTTTAATATAATCATGTTCGGAATAGATAATCTCACCACTCTTATCACGAGGTACCAAATTATCTCCATCCTACAACAACAAAAATGTAATTTACAAACTGTTAAAGTTTTGGCTCTCCTGAAAACTAAAGTGTAACTGGCTTGGCCGTATTGGATACTACACGTCTCATTTGTTTCTAACTTTAATTAGAATTTTTTTTACTTCGTTTTTGGATTGAATGTTTTCAAGTTGTTAATAATGACTCTTAAACAGTATAGTCAAAGTAAATATATGACTTATACTACAATCAAAATTAATATTTAAAACATTAAAAAAACTGTCTGATATTGAGGAAAGCAGAATGCAATGAAACATTTAAGAAAAAATATATATTTAAGAGATATTTATGTAACTTTTAAAAGGCTACAAAATTTTTTTAAAGGTGAATATAAAAATGTGAAATGACGTTGTGGCATTTCCCAATTAGGATGTTTGATTGATTATTTTTCAATCACATAAATAAGTAAAACATAATAACAACTGCAGATAATAATCAACGACCCTTGATATGGCGAAAATGTTAAATATTTTACTGCTGCCCAAATAAGTCATAAAATTACAAACGGTACAACCATCATCTGACTATTAGATCTTCATAACCCATTATTTTATATCTTTTGACAGCAATTGTGAAGCAATATTTTTTTAACATTTGAATAGAGATTAACAGTTTTGATCGAACAAAACCGTGGCCGGTTAATGATCGGAGTGTGATGAAACATAATTAACCTGATAATGATTTTATTATCAGTTACAAGTATCTGTGTAAAAAAAACTATGCGTCACAGTATATCACATGATTAATAACAACCGGGTGCAGTGACGGATTAAACAATTAGGGCAAAACGAATCGGAGGCCCTGTTTTTTAAATAACAGGATTTCATGTAAATATAATATAAATTTTGTTGAGACTCCCACGGTTTGGAGGCCTCAAGCGCGCGCCTCGTGCGCTTATGGAGTAATCCGCCACTGTACGTTCATTTCTATTTATTTGCAGTTATGAAATACCGTAGTTTTACAAAAATGTTACTTCATTGAATGAATTTATCCCATCTGTACTTAATTTTCAACAATCCTTGATTCCGAAGTTGTTACATTTTTGTTTAACCTCAATATCTGATTACTGTAAAATCTAGATACGCCGAAGAAGGAATTTAAAACGTTATCTTATTAATTAGCTCACTTACTGCATATCCAAATGGAAAATGAATCAGATAAAGATCCAAATATTCAAGACCAAGATCTTGAAGAGTTTTTCTGCAAGCCTTTTCTACTAAATTTGGATCGTGAAACGTATTCCATAGTTTGGATGTGATGAAAAGATCTTTCCTGTGGTAATAATAATTGGATAAGTAACAAAAAATAAATGTGATAAAATATTTCTGTTAATTAATCTATGTGTTATAGCTGATAATATATCCTAAATAATATGGTTTGAGTTTATTTCCCGGTGTCAAAAAACTTTCGTTTACGACCCCAGCGGTTCGAAAGTTAGATAACATCATTCCAAAAAATTTTTGGAATTTGAGATATCAAAGATAAAAAAATGTTATGTAGAAAAGGGTCTGATAACTCAATCGTTAAAATATTTCAGAAATTGAAGATAGCAAAGATAGCAAAAGAATAAATTGAAAAATGGGCTCTATGACTAATGTGACCAGATGTTCCGTTTTTACCAGGACTGTCCCGTTTTCAGGTAGCGTTTTCCGGTGTCCCCGAATATAACTTCAATGTCCTGTTTTCGAAAAGAGAAAAACTAGCACTAACAATTTTAAAAAAAATCGCGAAATCAAAATCCTGGCGGTAGACGAAGGTAAATGAAGGCGTGGGCGTGCACGCGCACTAAATAATACATTCCTATGTAAATATTGCTTTTTTATATAGTTCTAGCCGGATTTCAGGAAGCGTTGCAATGCCACTCAAAGAAAGAAAGTGTTTGTGCTTTAATTGTGTTTACATGTTTTCTTTTTCTGTCTGTTTGACGTTTGCTGCCAATTTTCTATGGTACGACACGTGCCACTTAATGTAAGTTAATTGTATTATAACCTTCGCGCAAGTGCAAGCATACGTTGTCAAAATGAACTGTATGGCAGACATAAAAACATTATTTTTATATATAAGATCTACTGTAAGCTAATTTTGCTATGCCTATAACCTTCCCGGCAGTGAAAGCAAAAAGTTTGTCAAAGTTTCATTGCAATCGGATGAGCGGTGTGGCAACGCATAAAATATGAACAAATAAACATTATTTTTTATCTATAAGATATCTAATATGACTTGATTTTTTTTTATTATCTGAATTGAGGATTTCAAATTCCTCGGTGAGCTAAAAAAGATCGAGTTTCGGGTTTTGAGATTTTGAAAAAATGTAGTGTTACCCCTACCCCTACGCCCTACCAATATTTTAAATTGCGCTATAGGGTCCAAAAAGGTTGGTAACCCCTGATCTAGTCAATTTTATTTTATGAAAGAGTTAGACGCTTAAAACGACGCCTAAAAGTACCAATTTTTTTTAGGTGTCCCGGTTTGGGGGGAAAAATAAATGGTCACGTTTTGTGTATGATATGTGTAATTATCATTATTATTCTGTGTAAAAACCCATAAAGTAATTTTTATTTCTCTCAGCTTACGAGAACATTTTTTTTTAATCCATGTCGGCTCCCAATGTGGAGCATATGGCATCCTAATGGAGGTATCTCAACAGAAGTTTTTCTACGAGAACTGCTTGTTACTCAGTCGCTCAACCTCACTTTTTTCAAAGTGAGTAGTAGGGACAGAGGGATGAGGCTAGAACAGGACTAGTGGTTGGCTAATCGCTTTCTTACACCCAGTTATTAAAGGATCAGAAGGATGGGAGGAGAGAAAATTATGTGAATTGACATCACAAACACCCAGTCTTCGATCACAACTTTGAATTGAATAATTCTCAAATTCATTGTGATCTGACCGGGAATCGAACCCAGACCTGCATGATCGGTAGAGCAAGTTCTAACCAACTGGGTCACAGCAGGCGAGAACACTTTTGAACTACAAAAATTACAAAAAAAACATTTTCATTACCGTATGACGGCGCGCTGTTTGAGTTTTTCTGTCAAGGCTTTGCCAATTTCGGCTTCGTTCTGATAGAAGTAAGCGCAATCAATGTGCCGGTATCCTATATCGATCGCATCCTTGACAGCCCTGTCTACTTCTCCAGGTTTTGACTATAAAAAAAATATACCAACACAATTTTCATATCCTGTGATCTGGATCTTCTGCATTATAAATTAATATAAAATTAAAGCGTTTATGTGAGTATTTAACGGCAGTGACGTAGCAAGGAGTGATTTTTTTTATGATGGCATTTTCCAGTTGAAAATTGTACACAGAATCAATGCAAGCTTCATTCTTTTCATCGCGCTTTCTTTTGTTTTATTTGTGCTAAAATTTTAGGCAAAATATACTTTTCACCGATCTTTTCAAAAGATCATCGAGTTTATCTCGTATGTTCTTAAAACATATAAATATTTGGCGCTTTGGCATTAGCTGTAATGCCCAATATGTTTTCACTAAAAATATTTACACTTTTTTTTAATAACAATAACTGAAAAAATATAAAACAGACTATTGAAACAGACTATTAAAACCGATGTTTTGCCTATTTTGCCTAGTCAAGCCTGCGGTTTGATTGTTTGATGTCGAATATAAAATATAAGTATTCATAAGCAAAAACATAACGTGCGGCTCAATATTTTAGTTCATAATAGCTCACGGTTTACAAACATCCTCTCATCCACCACTATCGTAATATTTAGATTAAATTATTTTTAGAGCGAAATCGGGGACGGTTGTAAAATCAAAGACTTCTTCGGGCGGCCAAACCTCTCGCTACGCCACTGGTAACGGTCAGTATTTTTTTTATTATGAATACAGAACGACACTTTATACCTTTATATTAATCAATTAATTGTAAGGTTACTTCGCGATACATTATTTGAAAAATATAATATTACGTAACATCTTACGCCAAACTCTTTTTTGAGTTTTCTCAGTGGGGTTGAGCTATCTTGTCATTCAACAATAATAAAACTAAATTTGAATCGTTCAAACTATGTACATTCTCACAGATTTTGTCACTAACGACCCGGGTTTCGCCTTTCGGCATCTTCAGATCCGTGCACTTGAATGCCTGAAGATGCCGAAAGGCGAAACCCGGGTCGTTAGTGACAAAATCTGTGATAATGTACATAGTTTAAACGATTCAAATTTAATATTGAAATTCCACCAAGCACCTTCATTCGAAATCTTAAATTATAATAAAAATAATTATAAAACCCTGGTTATTGAAAATAGCCGCTGTCTTTTGAACCACAGCACACAGTAATTCAATACATTAATGGCAGTAAAAATGTTGAAACCCAATACATAAATTATTATAATATTATGTGATCTTTGAGAAATGAATAGTGGATCAAGATGCTGTCACTTTCACTTATATCAAACTCAACAGGGCACATTGCACAGTGATTTTATATTTATTTAAGCAAAAAATCATCCTCATAAACCAATGATATATATATAAACGCAATGAATACATTAAACAACGGGGCAGTGCTAACTAAAAAAGTCTGGGAGTATTTAAGGGAGGAATATTTTAATACCCCCTACATGCAGTCATTCAATTTCTCCACAAACAAGTTTTCCATAAAACGTTCTCCCAATACACAGTTACATAAATCACTTGTTTATATTTACGTAAAAATAAATATGTATCGCAAAATTTCCAAAACCCTAGAAAAAAGTCTAGGAGCGCCGACACCAAGCGCCACTGCCCCACTACACCACTGACATTAAAGCTCTGCTTACCAAAAAAAGGGAAGGCGGGACAGGACGTCCACAGTTCAAAATGGAAACCGTACAGCTTATAATAAATATATAACCAATGCCATAAAACTTTACTAGTACTATTATTTATTACTTTAAGGTTAAATTAATTAATTGTCTACAAACGTTACTAAAAAGTTGAATTAAGACAAAATATACTTTAAGACTTGCATTCAATTTGACGAACTATATTTTCAATAGATTATTAACAGATTAAATAATGTATCACTGTTGTATAATAGATTCATTTGATATTTATATTATAATTTTCAAGCTTACGTTCCATGTTCCTAATCCCAAAAGAGGCATTATTCGCCCATCATTGAATTTCAAATTCAGAACACCGCGCGACGACATCTTTACTATGAATGTTCTTTTTTTCAAATCGAAATCTTATCTTTCTTTATTATTATGACAGATCAATATTCTGATTGAATGTTACATTATCCTATGCTTCAATCGCGATCATTATAATATGTAATCATCTGTTTGTATTTTGCAAACAACGGCATATTTTAAAAGAAAAAACACGACATTTACAAAAACCTAACCAGCTGACATAAAGATACTATCTTTCAATATGTATTGAAACAATTAAGTACCTGGTATTATAAACTAAACAGTTATAATATTTCACATGTTCTATGTTAAAAGGAAACTATTTAATAAGAAATAATTTATCTTATCTCGATGTCTGATAATGATATTGATATAAGGTAATGATACCAAGAAAATAAAAATGATAATTGATAGACAATGCAATTAAATTCCTGCCGTAGAATCAATATAATATTTAAATAATACCTATGTGTTGACGATTCGTCATCATAACTCAAAGTAATGGTGCATTGCCAAATTTAATAATCTACGATATTCAAAAATAAGTAGATTTAATGAATGTTTATAAGACAAAACAGAGCACGGGGAAAACACATAATATTGTCGTAAATATTTATGATTTAAATACATATGCAACACAAATTACGTGAATACATTAATATATAAACAGCTGGTTGTAAGCTTTGCAGTAATTAAGTAGGTCAAATGGCGATACAGTAATGACTATATAATTTTTATTATTATTATTATTTTTGATATTATACATTACAGCTTATTCTAATGCGTCAAATATTTTGAAGTTGAAAGATCATACGAGATATACTCGATGAGAATTTTTGAAAGTCATTGAAAGAATTAACTTGACAACAAATACCCATGTCTTAGATCTCAAATTAAAAATGAAAAAAATCCAATTTGACATTGACCGTACCGGGAATCGAACCTAGACCCACCTGATCGGTAGAGCAAGCTCTATCCAACTAGACCACAGCGGGCGACATCATGTCTATGCGGGCGATAATATCATGACATCATTAGCCCGGATAATTCGGGTATTATCCGGGCATATTTTTCCCGATTAAAATGTTGCTTTGGACTTGATTAACATGTTTTATTAACAAGACGGCCCGGCCCAACTTCACTTATAGCCAATGTTTCAATTGAATTACTGAGATATCTACATATTTCCACAACAAATAACTTAAAGAATTGTGATATCAATAAGCTTCCATGGTTGCAGGATTTAACAGCTTCGGGCATATTTTGGTGGGAAATTTAATGAGCAAGGTTAACAAACCAGAAACACTTGCGCAACATAAGCAAACTTTTGCGACGAAATTAATGAAATACTGGGTGAAATGTGTGAAAATGTGATGAAAAATGTCTTGGGAAGAGACCGAACTTACAAAGCTTACAGAGTCGGACAATTAGGTGGCATTGGCCTCCATACGTAATTCCCAACATTAAATAAAACATTTATCAGCATTAAACCATTTTGTTTTTATTTTTCATAAAATTTTACAAAAACAAAGGAGTAAAACTTCTCGGTGAACACCCAGTACTTCAACTAAAAAAGTAATGTACAGAGCAGTAGCGTATCAAGGGGGGTGCGGCAGGAGCAGACCGCTCCGGGCGGCACATTTTTAAGGGCGGCATTTTCAAAAATAAATACAATATTTTTCGAGAAATTATAAATAAATGAAGCCACCTGTAGTAAAAATCAGGGTTTCGAACCGGAACGGAAAAAACGAGGCACGGAGATATTTTGGGCAAATTGGTAAATTCCTAGGCTTTTGGATTCGAGCTGAACCGAAAACCGTTTTTTTTTCGCCGGAACGAAAACCGGAACCGAACCGATATATATTTTTTTACTTGAAACGGAACGAAAACCGGAACGAAATAAGAAGCGGCTCGAAGCATTGATAAAAATACCTAGTTCATAGATAAAAAATAGTAGAAGTGTTAAAAACAAAAATAGAGGACATATTGGGGGCGGAAAAATCAAGGACCGGCCCGGGCGGCAGGACTATTTCCTACACCACTGGCACAGAGTGAGTTTCAAATTCCAGAGTATGTCCCTGCGCATTATCCAACACATAAAGATTTTTGGGCCAAAGCGAGAATTTAACACTAAATAAATAAATTTTGTGTCACATAATCTTTACGGCTACTGATAATTTGTTTTAAGAATAACATTTTATAGCGCAAAGAGCTTGTGATTGGTAAATCAACAACGATTTCAATTTAAGCCAGAGGCAGTGGTGAATTATCCTGTAAGAAAATGAGGCGCGTGCTTGGGGCCTCCGAATTTTAGGGGCCTCAAAAATAGCACCCATATACTTTTGGCTCAATTTTTTATATATTTTTACTATTTTAGTTTAAATTTGATGACGTTTTTATTTTATCCGTAAAATGGGGCCACCAATTTTATTGCACCTGGGGCCTCCCGTGTGCTTAATCCGCCACTCGTTAGAGCATATATGGGCACCCACCGGCCCGCCGAGCTATTTTGTCCGGCCCTGATTCATCACGGCGAAGTATTAGAGAAATAAATTAATAGTTCCAGGGAGGGATTAAATAATGGATATGACACGGGCGCTTGCAGTGGCTCCACTCTACTAGTTCATGATCACCACCATATAAGAAATAGAAACGTGTTTTATTAATTTAATATTAATTTATTATGTTTAATAAATTGGCCCCGGACCTAGGAAAGATTGCCCATGCCTGGGTTAGAGGATGCATTTCTGCTGAAAAGAAGAGTTAGAGCAGTGATGCGTACTAGTGGCATTCAAATAAGACATTGTTGAAATTTGTTACAAATTTAACTTTTGAATAGTGGCACTTAGCTTAAAAATGATGCGTATGTCTGAGTTAAAAGATCTTTGGCTGCTTTAAGCCCAGAAGCAGTCTGCTCTTTTATGAAAATAAACATTAACTTTACCTTTATATAGTTTATATATATGAGCGAATAAGAAAAATACAACGCGCGTGCAACCCATCATAAAACAGTAAAAAAATAAAGATCGCGAAATATTAAATTTCATTAATTTTACAACCTGCTGTTTTATTATTTTTACATGCAATTTATGTGTATTTCATTCATAAATGAAAATGAAAATTACGTCTTGGCCACCGCTGCCGTAGAGTAATAATGAATATTCCCTGTTCGATTTACAATAATGATCATACATATGGTATTTAATTGAGCTCACAAGACGTCATTACGATTTATCTATGTGTTTCTGAATAATGCAGCGTTTAATTATTTGTGATTGTTATCAAAGTCGAACTGAATAACAACTTCGTCACTTTTCTTTGGGGCTTTTTTATGAATGTGTTGATACGCATCCACGTGCTTCAATGTTAATTAAATTTTGATCTCAGTATTACGATAAATTAACGTTATCATAAAATAAATCAGAGTATTTTTCATCGCATATCAATAGATGTATACATAAGTATTTACGCGTAATCTTTACAATAGTTTTTTAATCAAATCGTGCAGATTCGAGACTAAGTAGTGCTTCTCGAAGGACGAGGTTTCAATGAAAATTCTCGCAGTGTTAAACTTTCAGTAGCAACATGCCATCGTACATTTAATACAATTTATTTAATGCATTATACCAGGCATGTCAAATTATTTCACCTCAGAAGACAAGCCGCGGGCCGCATTACAAAAAAAAACTCAAAGGTAACCACATAAGACTTAGAGCAGGAGTTACCAACCTTTTTGGGCCCAAGAGTGCATTTTGAAATATTGGTAGGGCGGTGGGCACCACATTTTTTAACCTTTCTAACCCTACCGAACGATTTGCCCAAATTATCAGCGTCACTCGTTTTTTTATGCGCTTCCAAGAATTTTCATACCCGAAAACCCGGGAATTTACTGATTTGCCGAAATTATCAGCGTGACTCGTTTTTCTTTTTAGCTCTTCCAAGAATAACAAATTTATCAATTGAATTTTTAAATAAAAATATTTTTTTCAAATCTACCTAGGTACGAATCCATCAAAAATATTAATTGTTTGTAACCTCTAATTTTAATGTAATAATAATATATGTACTCTCCTACTCGATATTATTCGAACCCGCTTAGTATTTATCAGAAAAAACAGTTTTTATATCTTTCTTCTATATTTGTTAGATCACTGCTAAGTCAAATTCAGTAAATTCGCATAAAAAAGTTTCATATTATAAGTTTTATAAAATATAAATTGAAGTATAATTTAAATATGATTGGTAAATTGTATTGACAAAGATTTATAATATTCTGAAAAATTTTCCATGAAAAAAAAATCCCTGCTAAATCTTTGCGTATGCTTTAATATTTACAGCAGGCATGAGCAACCTTTCCTAGGTCTGGGGCCAAATTATCATTTTATCTCCGAGTCAAGGACCGGATCAAATTATTAAATATAATATCGTCCAAGCGGTGGTGATCATAAACTAGTAGAGTGAATCAATTGCAAGCGCCCGTATCATCTCCATTATTCAATCCCTCTCTGAAACTATTAATTTCTTTCTCAATATATTCGCCAAGATGAATCAGGGCCGAACAAAATAGCTAAGCGGGCCGGTGGTTGCCCATATGTGATCCACAGGAAAAAACGAAGTCTGAGTCACGAAGAAACAAGAAAAGATTTAAAATAACTCCAGAGCCCTAGTTTTTATTTTTACTTAATATTATTTTGTTTGCTTGAAAAGAGACTTTATTATTTTTATTCTATTCTTCATTCTCTTTTAAAATCTCACCATCATTCTAGAGCAGGTAGTTGTTTTTAACAGTTTAATGTCATCACCATCAGTGTCTTTTCATTTTTATATGGGGAACTGTGGAGCCTAGCTCCAATCTCCCTTTCATCTTTGGTTTTGGTTTTTTTTTTTTAAATGTTGTGGACCCAGGTTTTTTATTCTATTTATTTTTTTAGAATTGTTTTGTTTTGGGTTTATCTATTGTGCTTTTTTATACAGAGTGATAAGGGGGTGGGGGAGAGGGAAAAGGAAGGTCGCATATATGCGGGGAGGGGGAGTGAAGGGTAAGAGGAGGTTACAATTTACAGTTATATAATATAAAAAAGAAAGTTTCTTTTCTTTTCCTGTCTTCTTTTCGGCCGCGCAATTGCGGCAACCAGGCATGTCAGTGGTGGGATCGGAGGGGAGCTAGGGCGGTTTTAGGAGGAGGACTTTCCTTGGCCGCGCTATGTCAGTGTGCGGGTACTCAACGTAATCGTTGAGTAGGGCTTTTATTGTGTCGTTTGGATGATCCGTCATGTCGCTGTAGAATTTCTTCGACAGCTTCATGACGTGATCGAGAATTGGGGCTGTGTTAGTGTCTCTATGTAACGTGGTGTCTCGCACGAACCAGAGAGCACCTGTCATCGTGCGAAGCGCCTTGTTTTGTATTGTCTGTAGTGTCTGGATATGATGCATGCCTGCGTGTGCCCATATTGGGCATGCATAGGTCATGATTGGTCGTGTTATCGCGGTATACAGTAGTAGCTTGCTTTTCAATGCGAGTTTACTATTGTGTCCTAGCATGGGATAGAGTTGGCCCATGATAGTTGATGCCTGTTTTTTTTTTTGCAGTTATATGACTGCTGAAGTTAAGTCGCGAGTCTAAGGTGAGTCCAAGGTATTTAACCTTTTTGGCCCACGGGATGTTTGTGTTGTGCATCCGAATGCTTTTAATATTCTTATCATGTCTGTTAGTTCTGCGACTGAAGGTCACTGCAGTACTTTTTTCCGGATGGATCTTAATGCGCCATTCGGCGCACCAGGCGTGTATGTCCTCGCTTGCCTTTTGTACAAGCGCGGTGGCTCTGTTTCTATTTAGCGATCTTGCTAGGATAGCTGTATCGTCGGCGTATTGTGCAATGATTGTTTCATTGCTGCCGGGTATGTATGTTGGAATAGGAATATCATGAGTATAAAGGTTGTACAACAGGGGTGATAAGGCGGATCCCTGAGGCACACCTGCTGTTGGCGTTCGCGTTGTCGATTTTTCGCCGTTGACTTTCACGCGGAAAGTTCTGTTTGACATGAATGAGTTTATTAGTTTAATCATCGGTTGTTCGAGGCCGGCCTCGGAAAGTTTAACAATCATACCTTCATGCCAAAACTTATCGAAGGCTTTGGCTATGTCTAGAAACAGGCCTGTAGTGAAACATCGGCGGTTAAAGCCTTCGGTGATGTATTCAACAACTCTAAGTAATTGGTGATTTGTGGAATGTTTGGTTCGGAAGCCGTGTTGCTCATCCGGTATGAGTTTTTTTTCTGATACAAATTCTTCCAGTCGGGATTTAATTACACGTTCCAAAATCTTACCCATCGTCGGCAGTAGGCTGATGGGTCTGTGATTTTCTGGAATTGCAGGTGGTTTGCCTGGTTTGGGAATGAGAATGACGTCCGCGGCTTTCCATGCGTTCGGAAAGTGTTGGACGAGTAGGCATGCATTTATGATCGATTTGAGTGCTTCGACACCGTTCTCGGGAAGGTGTTTAAGCTCGTTATGTTTTATGTCATCGTTGCCGGGGGCTTTACGATTCAATAAAAGTTTGATTCTAGTTTCTATCTCGCCCGTGGTTGCGGGTTCGATAGATGTCGCGGATGGAGATGTTGTGATCTCTTCAGTGATTTTAATGTATTTTTCGGATATGTTTTCTATGCGGTTTTTAAGCGCAAGGTCGTTGGGGTCGAATGCATTCGGAGAGCATTGTTTCTCGAGAGATTCCGCGAAGGTTTCTGCTTTTTCCGCGGCTGTATACACCGGGCCATTCCTTCCGTTAAGCGGTTGAATGGGGCATTTTTTGTGTCTGATTGCCTTGCTGAGGGTCCAGAAGGGATCGCCTCCTTTTTTCCAAACCCATGAGATATGTGTTATAAGAAGAATTGCTGTGTTCTTTTAACAACATTTTAATCTCCGCGATGAGTCGGTTTTTGTGCGTTCTCGCTATCGGATTGGCACGTTTTTGCCATTCCTTTGCTGCACGGTTTTTTCCCTGATTAAGTTTTTAATTCTAATCGGGATATCGGGTCCAGTTTAATGTGGGTTAGACACTGTTTTTATATAAATCATAAACAGCATTTACTTTTCGTCATTCTATTACAAGATTTTTTTAATTGGCAAGGATTTTAGATGACTTATTCTTTAATTGAATAATCCTATACCAGGAATGCTGATAAGATAGATAACTCGTTTTAAAAAATAGCAAGAACACTCTTTTTTCTCGGAATAATTTGTTTTTTATTGTTACAATATAATAATAAAGATATTTTTATTATAAAGGTTTCTCGTATCTAACGAAATAATTATTATAGGGAATTATTTTTCTACTGTGTGGCGAACGTCACTAAATAATCAAAAAGTGATATTTTTAAGGTGATGATGGCGGTGGCGGTCGACGAATTTGGAATTTGGTTAAGCGAAAAGCTTAAAGCGCTTAACACCGACGAAAATGTTTTCGGAGCCTATATATCAGGAATATTAGACGGAGATGACTCTGGAGAAGAGAAGAAAGAAGCCTTAGAATCCATATTATCTGACTTTGTTGTATGTTTGACATTGAAAATATTAAATTTGGTCCATTAAACTGATAGTTTTAAATGAAAACATTAGCCGGCAGATTCGATAACATTTACTTTTATTTCAGGAATGTGACATAAGTCGGCATGTCAACGAAATAATGGACAAATGGAACTCGTGCCACCCAATCGTTGAGAATGGGGGGCCATCGAACGCAGATGTGGAAGACAGGCTCGTGAAGTTATTGGGATCGCAATCACTCGCTACCTCGGCCCCGAGGCAATATACCGATGAAGAAAAGAAAATTAGACAAGCGATTTTATCTCAATACAGTGAGCTGTCTGATGATGAGGTTAGTCACCGAGTTAGGTTAGGAAATCCACCATAAATAGATTTCCCAGTATTGACGTGTACTTTACGACAATGGTAAATGAGTGTTTTCGACTGTATTTTTTACAAATTCAGCTGGTTTGGTGAATCTCTTCCCATTCCCAATTTCGCTATATCTCACTGAACCGTTATTACTTATAACAGTGCTCCAAGATATTCATTTTCCAAAGCACTTACATCTTGTGGAAGGTAACTTATAACTAACTCTAAATATATGAATCTTGATCATAATTGGATAGATTCATCGTGCTCCTCTCTTTATAATAGGAATGTATAGTGAAACACCGATCTTCCGTTTTTTATTGCCTCCTTCAAATACAAATGATGAATCCAAGAAAACATAAATTCTCTAAATAACATACATTAACAGTGAATGCTTAAAGTTTTTGTTGACTACTCGATGAAATAATATTTTTATTAGCTACTTGTTACTTTTTATTAAATTACAAAGTATCTACCTGGAATAGATTTTCAGCCCCAAGAACAATTATTGATATTAATATAAGACTGGCTGTAAGCCCGTTGCCAGCAACGTGAGATTTTTGTTGCATTATAGAAAAGTCAGAAATTTACTGGCATGAACAATTGAATGCATATTTATTATTATATATCTATATAATCTAATAACACATATTTAATAAACTCCATTTTTTTCCCTAGGGTACTCAACGTTGTACCCACCATCACCCGCTACGGCTACACACTCTTTTATAGGGTGTATTCCGTAGTGTAACAACGTTAGTCGTATTGTTAACGTTAGCTGTAAGCCCGTTGCCCTCAACGGAGTGGATTTTTGTTGCATTTTTAAATAGTCAGAAAATTTACTGGCGTGAAAAATAAATTACAAAACTATTTATTGAATAAGCCAGAAAATCTAAACGTAATTAATTCTCTACATGGATTGTTTAAGAAATACACACAATTCTCTAAAAGAACTAAAATACACCATGATTGCAAAAAAAAAAAAATATGCAAATAGCGGAAAATTCTGGGAATGTGAAAACAGAATTTCACTGAACTGTAAATTTTCAAAAATTACTTCCCAACCAAATTTAATAAGATAAAAATTTCTGCTCAAAAGGTTAAAAAAGAATTCGATCTATTGTAAAAAAGATGTTATTATTTTATTTGTAGTTTTAGTGTAAATAAAAAAGTAATGTGAAAATAATCTTTTGAGATAGCAGGGGTGTCCAGTCGCGAACGTAACATAAACCATATAGACCAGTGTTTCCCAAACTTATTTGTGTCACGCCTACCCAATAAAAATCTTATACACCTAGTCCTCTTTTATGCGATTACAATTTAATTTGCTTTATATAAATAACACTAATATTGCATACTCTTAGCAGTTTATAATGCTCACCATTAGCGAAACCGGTTCGGGTCTACTATAATAATACGGAATGTATATGTATAACAATGCCATCGTTTCCTCAATTGAGGGATGCAATATAAAAAAAATATTTTGGAAAAATCATTAAAATAAAAACACAACAAAAATTAATTGCATATTTTATCAAAACGTATAAAAAAAGTCAAAATGTGATTCTATAAAATATCCATATCATAATTAGAATATTCGTAATGTATGTAAAATTAATGAAAACTTATGTAAAATGTCCAAAAATATTCGACCCAAGACATTTTCAAAGTATGAAAAATTCCAAAAAAATATTCAATATTTTGTCCAAAATGTATGAAAAATATCGTATTTTATATTTGCTTTACATATATAATTTTTTTTGTTTTTTTAAATTTTGATAAAATAAATATATTATAAATGAATATATTCATACAAATCATAATTGAGCTGCCCTGCAGAGCTGCTATATCCAATATCGACAGCCCTGCAGTCGAAAAAAAGTATAAAAGTCCATACCGTAATTAGAATATTTTGAATGCATGTTTTCATGCAAAAAGTTTTCAAGGCTGGACGTGAAATATAATCATATCTTTAAATAATCGAACCGTGTCTTTAATTATTTGAAAATTTCGTAAACGATACAAACTTTCAAATTAGTTTTCCCAATATTATTTTAACATATACTACAATCTTTTTGTTCTAAGCCAGGAAATTTGAATATAAAAAGAAGTCCATTCCAATTGGAGGAACGAAATATGCGATTCAAAATAAGCCGCTAGCATTGGCCGAAAAATGTGGTGTTCAAAATAAAGCGTTATCATTGGGCGAAATGGACATCAGTACGGACATATTTGTGATTATTTAATCGGCTATTAATGTTAAGATAAGTTTTATATATTTTTTACTATTCAATGAACAATTTAATAGTCACTAGAATATATTTTTTAGTTCCAATGAATAACATAATGAGCAGCATGTGAACATATTAATTAAAATGTTATTTGCTTATTTTTTATCACATTTCTCGTTACAATTTGTACCAAATAATTTTATGACACTAGTGACTGTCAAGTTTTTTCTTTGAAGTTATTATATTATTTGACCAACACTTTATCGACTCTTATGCGGTAACACTAAAACCCCACCTAAAAACCTATAACTATCACCATTTTATGTTACAATTAGAAATATAGTCTCAGCAACGTATTTTTGATGTTGTTGAGAATTCGAAAACTTAACTTTCTCTCCAAATTACATATTTAATAAAAACAATATTTTTAACATTCGGCAGTTTTTTTTTTGTATCAAAATCAATGCGATAAAAAGTCTAAATCTTTAACCTTAATCTTATCTTTATAGAACTCGAGATATTTTAATGAAATTGATGAACTATGGACATAATAACTGAGCATTGTTTTCGCCGGCTGTGCATTTCATACGTGCCTGAAGGGTTAATGTTTGTTACATAAAATTTTATTATTATTCACAAAATTCCAAAGTTACGATATAATGAATATCAGATACTTCGCTTACCATCCGCAATCCAGTACCTACCTATTCAGCATATTAAATCAAATGAAATATGATATTATTTTTATCATCAAATCTCGAAAATGCTGTATATTCATTTGAAGCTTACAGCAAATTTTCTAAAAATATTAATGAAATTGCATAATTTTTTACAAGATACACATTTATTTTAAAAAGAATGTAACTATTCAATGAACTTTCTGTTTGAAATTGAAATAAGTATTTATTTTTTCAAATATTGTTTTTAATTTTAATGATTTTTCCTTTTTCGTTGATATTGAAATATGAATAGTTAATATTAATTTATTAATTAACAATGAAATGTACCACTTTCAAGTAATCGTGTTACCAAAGATACATTATTTTAACTTTTAGGAAAATGCGGTATGCGTCAGCGTTGCAGAAGGAGGGGAGAGCGACCTAATGAGAAACACAAACGCATCAAACGTTGCTGCCGCAGCCAAAGAGCGTCGAGAGTATGCCAAGCAGGAATCCCAACGGAAGAAAGATAAAGACAAGGAAGATAGGTATACAAAAAAACAAATATGTGCTATTAATCTTTGAATTTCACAAGGAAGCCTTGTTATGCTACCGAGCGGACCGGAAAAACAAATTGAAATAAAAAGATGTAATAAACAATTGGCGTTGAAAAGAATTTACAAATTACAGTAGAAATTATGAATAAGTGACTCTGAATTAACACAAATTAAAATGTTCAAACTTATTCATAATTTCTACTATAATTTGTAGTTTTTTTTTAATGCCAATTGTTTATTACACCTTTTAGTTTCAATTTGTTTTTGTATAAATAACATTGTTAAATTCTATTTCATATCAATTGATAATCCTCGCCATGAGCAAAACCGGTCCTTATTTTGGTAAATAAAAGTGGAAATAACTACAATGAAATAATGTTTTTTTTTAATATAATGCTTTTCCACCAAGTATTGACAGTTAACACCTAAAAAGTGAACAATAATGTATCAGCCGATATATTTGTGTTTATTTTTTACGTTTAAACCATTGCACGTTTTAGATCATAACCCATATTTCTTGTGGAAATACTTCATTACTATGAATAGAACTGACTAATGAATAATCCCTCGTACATAACAAAAACATCCATTTTGTAGAAACATTTCTGTGTTGCTAACCAATCTATATAACATGCTCGTATCAATTTATTGAAATTTCATGAACAAGCGTTTAAGATATATTTTTGTTTAGTATGCGTCTAATGAATTATTTCATAAAATTCCAGAGAAAAGCAAAAACAACTGAAAGAAGACAAGAAAGAAAAACGTAAAACAAGCAAGAACGAAAGAAAGCGGTAGCACTCATAATAAAAATACCCGGATTTAGCTGTATATTTATTTAATTTATTAGATATTATTTATGAATATGTACACTTTTATTGTCATATAATGATTTAAATGCTCAATCATTAAAGAATATTCATGTTTTTCTTTTTTTATATCTAATTACATCAATTTAATAAAAATTATTATAGTAAACAAATTGTGAATAAAAGAATCCTCTATATGTATAAATCGCATGCATAAAACTTGGTTTTATTTCTTCAAACATCCGTAAAATCATAAAATTCAACATTTTCTTAAGATATTAAAGATTGTATTCAATTAACATTCTTCTAACTCTTTGTATACCATATTTATACATTTGTAAAGTCATTCGCCACTCCCCAAATGTGAACAAAGTGTTCAACATTTTTCTTACCTGTCGCATATAATATATTATTTAAGTGGTTATTAAATAAATTTGTCCGTCTCCTTTCATCCATCTGTATACGAAATAGGTGGAAAAACTTTTGATCGCTGCAAGTGATCATCTACTAGTGGTCTGCACGGGCCGAAATTTTACAAAATTACCTGGTCCGAGCCCGAAAGACGCGGGCCCAACCCGGCCCGAGTCTAATACCACACTTGTTACACGAAGCCCAGATTTATATTCCTTAGCCTGAAGAAAAACCCGTTTTTTACAGTATACGATTCTCTATTTCTTACGTTACGAATAATAACAATTTGTTATGAATAATATTGCCGCATGGCTGACTTATGACACGAACATAGTCTGAAATATTTTTCTGAAAAAATAAATTTCTCACCTGGGCCCGGCCCGAGCCCGAATCTCAATCGCGCTTACCTGCCTAAACCGAGAGCCAAGCCCGGGCCCGTGCAGACCTCTACCATCTCTGACATGTTTCCCAAGATAAACGACAATCGTTTTTCTATTCTGTTAATTTTCTTTTTGCTGCTCGGGCACGCCACAGAATTGAGAAATAATATTTGAAGATTTTTGGCATGTGGACCCAAAAAGTTCGCCATCCCTGGTATATATATATATATTATAAAAAAAAAAGAAATTGCATCGAAAGTATGAATACCATAGTTAACAACAAATATCATGTTTCTAAAATTTGATTTTATTACTGACACCTTTTGAACAAAAACTGACCTCGAGAAACAAATTATGCGTTAGGAATTTTTTAATAAATCACTAAAAACTTATTTAGAGTAATTTGTGAAAACATTCTTTCCTTTGGCTGTGAGCCAATCACGCAATCTACCCATTTAACAATGGGTAAGAGTTAATAGGTATCTTCAAATCTGTGGGCATTCCCATGAACTTATCCTTTTCGCCAGCAGTGGCTTTAAACTCGATGATACATTTATTTCTTATATAAACACGAAACATTCATTTACTAAGTGTCAGTTCAAGTTCATCCGTGCACTTAAACGTCTGAAGATGCCGAAAGGCGAAACCCGGGTCGTTAGTGACAAAATCTGTGAGAATGTACATAGTTTGAACGATTCAAATTTAATATCGAAATTCCACCAAGCTCCTTCAGTCGAAATCTTAAAAAATGAAGTTTATTATTTATAAAAAGTCAATCAAACAATATATTCATATTTAAAACATTCAAAGACGTGTATTTTTCAATCCTTCGGATAATTAGATGACAAATTCTCAATATTTGCTACAAGAAAACTGTGACCGGAGCCAGATATTATATTATGAACACTTTTAAGAGCACATTTTATTTTCATCGGTTCTGTAACATTTTCACATGAACCGGTGCCGGTATTGCCATGTTCATTCCATCCCCATGCCCACACTGAATTGTCATTTGTCAAACATACGCTGTGCTCTGATCCTAAGCTCAATTTTACTATTGCGGCATCTGGAAGAATACACATAATTTTTGTAAGTCTACACATGTCGAGTAATAAGGTAATTGTTTCACCCTGAACTCTAAAACTAAGATTATTGAAATTAAAAAATTTACTGTCCAACCTATAACAGTTGAATTTATTAGAAATATTGCTTAGAAATTATATATTGACCCAGAAATGTCATCATGAGTTTTTATTTAACCGAGTCTTAAATTAAAGTAGTTATAAAATATTTTGTTATGTGACATCTTTCTTAACACATTAAATGCGGGAAAGGTATTAATACCCGTTATCTCAACTGATGGTTAAATGCGGGAAGGGTATTTTTACCTTTTATGTTATCTGATGTTTAACGTCGGGTAGGGTATTTATACTCATTCTTTTCTACAAGCATTTGACTTTGTCTTGCTTTTGAGGTTCGATTGAACAATTTTACAAAAGTAAACACATATTTAAGAAACAGAGTTACCACAAACTACCTTCATTTTTTAGAATAAATAATGTTTATTTATTTTGCAAAATCCACATAAATTTGCAATTATATTGCATATTCGCTAGCATATAAGGTTTGATATGACCTAGATTTATAAAAATGAACACATTCAAGAAACAGGAAAATTTTTAATTTAAATAACGTATGTGTAATTGTTTTAATGTGTATTTTTAAGTGTTAGACATAATTAAAAATTAGTGTAAGAAGTTCTAAAACTTTTCGATGATTTTGCTGGTGGTGCTATACTTGGTGAGTACCATATCGAAAAAAAAATATATATATGTTGGATATTTTAAAAGTTATGCCATTTTATGTAAATACGTGTTTTTTACGCGCGACCTCGATTTTTTGCCCGCATTAGGGTATCAGCGGTGCGCGAATCTCGCCCGAAATTAATGTGTTAATAAGCATTTTTTCTGGCAAACACCTTTGTTAAAATTAGTTATTAATTTGACTCAATTAAATTTAATAAATATCGAACATGATTAAACCGGAGTTGGAATCAATAGTATTTTATTTCAAATTACCTTTAATGGTTACAATATTCTTCACATTGGAGATAACTTTAGATGCAAGTTGCCCGTAATCATTTCTACCCCAATAGATTGCCTTGCCCCCACTCAAGAGAACTGCACTGTGACTCCACCCGGCAAATATACCTATAATTTCTTGCCGGTAATTATCAGGTAGCTCTATTTTTGTCGGTACGTACACATGTTTTCTGTCAAGATTTAGACCCAGCTGCCCGCGGCTATTATCACCCCAGGCATAAATTTCTTTATCTTCCTTACACCATGCTACGGTGTGATGTTGGCCACACGCTACATCTTCAACAGTACCAAAGTGAGGTATTTTTTGAAACGTGTCTAAGATGGAAACAGACTCCCCCAATCCCAATTGGCCACGTTTCCCGCATCCTGTGGACCACACCTCGCTGTTAACATCTACTATAACAGTGTGTCGGATTCCCATGTGAACAGTTTTAACTTTGAGCTCGAGCTGTATGGGTCTTACCGCGTCCGGAAAGTGTTCTTTCGGCAGGCCTAGCTGTCCATAAGTATTAGAGCCCCATAAGTACAAAACATTTCGATCGGTGACGGCGGCACTTGAATCCCAGCCGCAAGTTATTTTGACGAAAGATATTCCACTCAAATCCCATATTCTAGTAAACGTGTGTAGGTCTTTTGTTTCAAAACCCAATTGGCGCTGCAGATTCCATCCGCATCCATATATCCTATCTTCCTCGTCTAACAGCAGAGAATGTCCACCTCCTCCGCATATCTCTTTCACTTTGCCACTCCATGTTGAAATAACAGGCTTAGGAGTCTCACACTGTTCAGAAGCAGACCCTTGTCCTAGTTGCCCGTGTGAATTGGCACCCTGAATCAATCAATCATTTTTTAATCAAGTAATCCTTACCAAATATATCTAACTAATTTGAAATTAAATATAAAACAAAAAAAAGACCAATGAAATATGTCTCAGGTGTGAATCACTTTAATTCAATTACCCCGCTTCAATTCGCTCATTCTTCATAAATCATTTATTTTCTCATTCGGAATGAATGAGAAAACTTTTCGTGCTCAACACGCCAGAGACGAGTTATCTCGTCCATTACCAATTAAATTAATAGTTGCAAATTATAGCCGGCGTGCTAGGTAATTACTATTAATTATCTACGGCAGCTAAAATAGATATTCTGTATTTTTAAATATTCGCAATTAATAAGTCCAAGGTATTTATTTACCCAAGAATACACTTCCATGCCAATCAAAATATTCTCGATCTCATTAAATTATGTAATATTTAATCAAAAATAATTTGAAATTAATTATAGACATGATTCGAAAGTCAATATATAGTCATAACATTTATAACCTAATACTTTTACTTGACAGATTTGGTTTGACGTTTGAGTACGAAGTAGCCAGAATGGAAAATAATATATTACTTCTAATGCGTTTATAGTTTTTGTACATTTTATTGACATTATATTTACAAAATAAAACTAAATCTATATTTCGCGATACGTAATATGAAAATATTATATTGAGTATAATTTGATTTAGTTAAACCAAAAGCAAATATTTTGAAGTCTATACTTTTGTAATGTTAAGGTTGGCAAACCTGTCACACGTAGTGACTAGTGATCCAATTTTTTTTAGTCCCCTTATGACAGCTAGAATCTTTAATTAGGTGCGATAATTTATTTCACAATTGGTTAAACAATTACCTATTAAATCAATATCACAACATATCGCGCTACATTCCCTCACCGCCGTAGTTAACCTTTCAAAATGGATGGTAACCGTGACGCGGCGAAGCTCTGTGTCGAAAAGGGAGAACAACAATTCAAGGAAGGTCGTTTTCAAGAAGCTGAAAAATTTTTCCTGCGGGCAAATCGCCTGTATCCGACAGAAAAAGGTCTAGAATTATTAAAAAATGTTCAAGCGGCCCTTCTGAATAATACAAACACACCGTCGCCCGGTCAGACTCGCGAACCAGAAGCCGTTCGCCAAAGACCTACTGCGACAAAACCCGTGGAGCCTGAAAGACCCGATTACACACCAGAACAGCTCGAGGCCGTGAAAGCAATCAAAAAATGTAGAAACTTTTATGAAATGCTAGGAGTGAAAAAGGATGCCACCGACAGTGATGTGAAGAAGGCTTACAAAAAGCTCGCTCTTCAGTTTCATCCCGATAAAAACAAAGCCCCCGGTGCCGCGGAAGCTTTCAAGGCGATCGGTAACGCAGTAGCTATTCTAACTGACCCTGCGCAGCGCAAACGATACGACGCTTGCAGCTACGATGACGAGAGACCGACAGCTCGCCGCACGGCCAATGCCGCATATAATACCCACGGATTTGAGTCGGATTTCACAGCCGAAGAGCTATTCAACATGTTTTTTGGATCTACGGGAGCTGGATATCAGCGCAGAGAACATCGTTTCCAACGCGCTACATATCCCCATCAACACGCTAATCAGGGGGGAGGGGGAAACCAAGGAAACTATTCCAGCTTATTACAGGTAAATTAAATGTTTGTAGTGTCAGTCAATTAGAGGTTAGTATTAATCGATTAAAAATTGAACTTTGAACCTGTATTAATAATAATATTCAACCGAAGGTCAAATAACCTGTCTCCTGTCGAGCGAAAAAACACAAATTAGACTCCTAAGTCCAAGATTTATTATGTCAGTATCGGTATTAATAATGGTATACCTATATACTTGCAACATGCTACTGTAAATGTTCTAAATGCCCCCAAAAACAAACATTGAAAGCAAGAAAATTGATATTTATTCAATTAACCAAATATCTTTATGGAAATTTGTTCCATATTCCATTTCACATGATATATAATTATTGTGACTTTCTTATTGATATTATATTTGTACTTGCGAAAATTATCGGTTTCTCTGATGTATGTATGTATGTACCATGTATGATAATTTGACATTTTCCTATTCATAATTAATTTTCCTACATAACTTCATCAATATTAGCAGTATTTAGTAAAGCTTCGGGTAGAATAAAAGTAGCGTGTTATACAGCATATTTACCCGAATAATTAATTGTCATAACGACTTGTCATTTTCAGATAGCAAAAAAAGATACATGCAAGTTTAAAAAAAATAGAACACTTTAGTACTAATCCACATTATTTATCTTTTAATATAATATTTCTTATAACACAAATATACTAAGAGCACCAATTTTTTTGTTTCGTCATTACCTACTACACCACCAAATTATTTAATTATTGTAATTAGTTAATAATAGTAGTTCCAAGAAAGGTATCGGTGTATCTTGTGACTGTCTCTTGTTTGTCAGCACTATGTATAGCAGTGCAGCAGCAAATCCTATCCACTACGGCACACTAAAATAATCCTAATAGTTTTGCGAGACACCGTTTATTGACTATTTTCATAAATGCAATTCCGGTCTTAGTGGGTTAAAGCTTTCCGTTTTCTTTGGATTACCAGGGTATCGAGCCTGATTTCTCTTTATCAACCTTTTTGCTATTCATATAACCTCTAACATTGCCTGAGTGCTAGATTAAAACCTTTTCTCAATGAAATTATTTGACGGTTTTTAAATTTATTTTTATGGATGAGGAAAATATTCACTTCTATTGAAATTATTTACGCGTCAACCTAATATATGATTGACTTTTTTTCGTTTCAAACCTGCACTGTACACGATTTTCTATGACTCGATCTGAAATAAAAATAATGACGAAAAACGCCCAGATGGATAATAGATTTTTCGATTTTCAGATAATTTTCATAACCTGTATTGTGATATACGTTTTTGCGGCACTTGAAGATTTATTGTATTTATGAAATATCAAAAAAGGGCTCTTCTACCTTAAATGGTTGCTGATCCCTAGGACAGGAATAAAAGAAATTAAACACTTGTAAGTTTAAATCATTAAGATAACGAGCTCATTCAATATCTCATTACATTTGATTGATTAGAAATTGCCAAAAATATTTACTCAACCCGCTTGTTCAAAGTTCTGAATAGAAATGTAAACATGTATGCGATGTATGTTCGTTTATTAGTTTCATATTTTATCGTCAATTGCTATTATTTATATGGATATTCAAATATTTTTGGAATTTCATTACTGCGAGAAATAATACGATTTCAAAATAAAACACTCTTTCCAGAAGAGAGATTTCTAATTTAAAAATTCTGAAAAAAAAAACTTAATGAAATCCCTAAGTCAAATTGTCATCAAATTACAAAGACATTATCCGGCTTAACATGCAGACGCTTTCACATGCGATTGAGTTTTACTAAGCTTTTAAACGAAAAAAAGGTGCGTTATGTAAAAAAATGTACTTTTTGTACAGTTTCTAAGCATACGCATCCACCCAATTGCATGTCAAAGCGCCTGTGTGTAAAGATGTAGCAAACTGAATAAAGACTACATTTGGGACTTTGGACAGTAAGCATTGCACTCAATACAGGCTAGGAAACTTTAAAACTTTTAAAAAAATACTTCTTTTAATGTGTTGCAAGATAACATCTCTTCACATTAATTAAGCAATTCTAATTAATAATTAAAAAAAAACATTTTGAAACAGGCAAAAGCAATATTGTAATTACTGGTTAGTGACTATTTGTTAAAGAAAAATCATTCTCATTTTTTTACCTTGTTGGAAGATTTATTATGAATTTTCTTTTTGTTTCTAGATGTTGCCCATAATACTTCTAATTCTCCTTTCGATGATGTCATCGCTCTTCGTAGCTGATCCCATATACTCGTTAACTCCGAGTCATAAATATCAAACGGCGAGGAAAACTGAGCAACTCAAGGTCCCGTATTATGTCACGGAAAACTTTCACACGGAATACCAAGGTTCTCTGCGGAGGTTTGAGATGAGCGTAGAAGAGAAGTATCTGGAAAATCTGCGTCACGCGTGCCAACGGGAGCGTAACTATCGAGAAACCATGGCGTGGAAAGCGAGAAACTTCGGAGACAAGCAGCAGTTTCAACAGATGCAGAATATGGCTATGCCGTCATGCGAGGCGTTACAAAATATACACGGCCGGAACTAATACACGTGTTCTCAGCGATGAAGTTATGTAATATGCATTTTTTTGGTTCTCAAATTGATGCATTTAAAAAGAGTCACGAAGAAAGTGAACTGCAGAAGTTTTAGGTAATGTTTCGGTGATCACTGTATTTAAAACACACCAATTATCGAAGTCTCTGTAATTAAAAAAAAATTATTTACAAATTTACAATTTTTGGTTAAAATATTCAATGTAGTTTTTTTTTTAATTCAACATCTTTTCAAACATAATTTCAAACGACAGATCAACATGTGTAGATGGTATCGGTGAAAAAATCAGGGCTAAGGAGTCGATGTTGTGTTTTATAACATTTTTGACACAGTTGAGAATCAAAGTCATCATAAATTGACTTTCTTTGTGTTTTGTGTTCAAATAGGCTATTTTTTTTTGTTATTAAATATATATCGGAGGTCGTCAAACAGTAAACCGAAAGAGAAATGACGATTATGAATTTTTTCAGAAGCCATCAGTTAATATTTTTTTTAATATGGTTTGATTGATTGTCGATACAGGATAACTATGTATAAATATATTATTTATCTGGCAATGTTTAAGATCAAGGTTAGAATTGGGAAAATTTTGAACCACTCCACAGCCCTGGTAGTTCTGAAAAATCGCTGATATTCATATTGAAAGTAATGTTTGAACCCTTGGAATGCGACAAAACAAACATTACTCTGGACTTACAGAGGATTATTGAAATTTCAATAAGATTCTGTATTTACCCAATCACTTTTCAGATCTCCAGGATCTTGATAACCCGCCGCACTGCTCGGATGCATATGATGCCGTGTATCATGTGTTTTACTGTACTAGTCGACTGCATTATTGTCCATTCTCCTCTGTGCAAAGAAACAGATAACAAACATACAGTATTATATTTGGTTTTCATTTTATGAAATACAAATGTAATATGTTATATTGAATACCACTGTGTTTCATTGAAGGAAATGTTAACTTAACCCTCCAGAGACGAGAGCTTTTTTCCGATAAAAAAAATATTTTCTAAGCCATATTAAAGTCACGGATAACTTTTATTCCTATCCAAAATTAAAAAAAAAAAAACGCAATGTCGTTGTATAGAAACCCCGCATGACTATATAGTCATGCTCATCCTTTTATTACCGTGTAATATTGAGTACGGACAGTAGTAAGGACAAAAGTGACCGTATGGGCTTGCAAACATTCGGGGTTGAAATATAGCTAAACGTGATTTTTTTAAAAATATTTACAATTTGACCTCTTTAGATCAACATAATTTCAAAACAAATATGTTAGCAAAATAACTGTAAATAATTTTATGTTTTTATAAAAAAATATCTAACAGTTTCAAAAAGTAAATTAAAAAATACGGAAATTCAAAAAATCACATGTGCTTTTGGAGACCGTTCCTGTTCCTACGGCTGATGACTTACTGTAGTCCGTACCCTTCTTAACCAAATATGAGCGAAAGCAACGATATTCAGGTAGAAAAAGTATGAATAGTGGGATCAATAGACAACGGTGTTTTGTGTGACCATATGGTGACGCTCGTCCTTGGAGGGTTAATCAAGCATTTCCTTCCCAGTGCGATGCGCCGACTTTAGAAAAATGAGTAAACTAATGTAACTAGCAATATCGTATTTATTTTATTGATTATTAGAATATGTACAGAGTTTTAATTTGCTTTTATTGTAAAAGTACCAATCGTATAGTGTTTGTTTAACGGAAAACTAATATTACTTGGTAAATAAAATATTCCTAGATAAATTTTATAGAAAACTGCTCTGTATTTGTTATGTTTTTACCATTTTATAAGAGGTTTTTTACATCATTGTGATAGAAATCTTTTCAGCAGCTTTCCACGGCTGTGCATTGTCATAATTCAATATTATTATAAACATAAAATTAGTCTATTTAGTGGCAAATGAATTGTATGAAATACTATTTGAGTAAACATTCGAAAGTTAACATAATTTAGCATACTGGTAAATTTTATGTATTTTTTTATGTATCATTGCTGCGCAAGATATTAAAGGATTCCAAATTCGGTGACATACGAATGAATACAACAATTGGAATTAATGCAAAAAAAAAAATAAGTTGTGTTTATCAAATATCCTGTGTTATTTGTTATCTATACAGAACGTGATTTTTTATAAGTAATAAATCACGCTTGGTAATACTTATCTTACGATATTATAGACAGTGAGGACCGCATTCACTAGGTGAGAGTGCATTTTCAATGCTTCTCCAAGCGTGAGATACATGAAATATAATGATAAAAATGTTCTTGAGAAAATAGTTAAAGTATGCATGAGATATACCGATTACAAATAAAATTCAGGAACTGCAGTGAAATATGAAATCAACTCATACTTAATTGCACCCTTGTCTTTTTTCATGTGAGTAAAAAAAATAAATGGCAACGGCTCGTGAAGTGTTCGCTTTCTTTGTGACGCTTTCGAGCACCAAGAGTTGGCCGGTGCCTTGATCAACTTCAGCAAGTGCAAAGCTAACACTGCCTTAATCAGTCACCAGATTGCTGATGCTGAGAGGCTATCGGCGTGTTAATACTATTAAATATTGAAACGAGCATAACAAATTGTTTTATTTTTATAAATGTAATATTCTTCCACCGATTGACATTCTTTTGAATCATCTTCGTTCGACGTCAACAATCGGATTATTGTGGAATAAAATAAATTATCAATGTTTCAGATGATAATGAACAACTTGGACTTATTTTGTTTTATAATATTTAAGAATTATTTGTGCGGTGTCTGCGCAGATATAAATTTATGAGGTCAGTTAGATTTATTTATGAATTGAAAATGTAAAGAAATATCTCGTATGTTACACGTAATGTAAGTGAATCGAAAGGAAGGATTTATTGTACAAAAAAATGTATTTCGTCTGTTGACCGATGAATGAAATATGACTGAAATAAATTCTCTTTATTTTAACATAAATTGCACTAAATCCTTCAAATGAAAAATTGTTTTAAGAATTGTACATATTTTATTGTTTTTTTTATGTTTTTGTATGAATGTTTTATTATAATACAAATAAATATTGTTAGATAATTAAATAAGTACGCATTCGTTTTGTGAATTTTGGGTTGAGACTTCACCTTTATTAATTGCATCGACTAGAAGTTTTATTTCCAAACCTCCATAATTTATTATTTAGATTCTATTCGCTTATTGTAACAACATATGATAAGAAGATATCTCACACGCCGATCTTGCTGTAATATTTCTAATAAGTTAAATTAGTAGTGAAGGTGAGAAATAAAATTTCCTAATAATGGTGGTTCATTTTGATATAAAATGATACGTTTATTAAATTAACAGATATTCTATTGATTTTTATAACAAATACCCTTTACCTCATAGAACACCGTAAAAACAAAATTACTATTGGGCCCATTAGAGGTGAAGTGAGCTTGAAAAAAAATGAAATGCGTTGTAATATTCTACACGTCTTAAAGTATTGTAAAAGTGAAGTGACATCAGTTAATACACATTGCAATAGTGTCATCTCTGTAGAATAAAAATATGCAATCCACCAAAACACGAAATACAACATGATTGTACTTCAAAGAAAAAAGTTTTACCATTTTACCAGTTGGCACACTTCACTCCTAGAGGGCCCGATTGCAAAGTGACCACCGTATCCATCGAAAATGTATGTATAATTTTATTCTTGTATATCTGTTATCAAAGTTGAGTGGTAAATTTATAAAATGCGGAGTTTTTCGTAATATTACTAGTCAGAAATATTTGTTGATTTCAAAGTAGACTGTTGGCTATTCATTCACGAGTGTAACTGTATAACATATAGGTAAGCTTTTAAACGATATACCGATTGAATTGAATAATAATTTTGGGAGACAACCTTTCAATAACAATTAAAATAATTATTTGGATTACAGTCATTATTGAGGTAATATTTGACATTATGAATTAATTTACAAAATAAATTTCAATGTCCCAAACTGTGCAATATTGGAACCGATGAAAATTTATGTTTGCACTGATTCAATTGGTAGGCTTGGTAAATATATATAAATACAGGCATTACATTCTCTATTTCAATACTTCATTTTTTGCACCCATCTTTTTCTCTTAAAAATTTCTTACCATCGAATTATTATAATCTCAATTTCTTCCCTGAATTAATTTTTACCTTGATTTAATAACTAAAAATGAAGAAAAAGAAATGTTATACAGTCAAAACAGCGATTATCAAGCAGTCTAAATGACAACAGCGTTATACACCATTTGCAATTTATAGATGCACTATAAAAGTGTCTTTTGTATGGTATTGGATTTGTAGTAAATTTTATTCTAAAAAAAAATTAAATAGCGAGTGAAAATCGTTTTATAGAAATTTGAAAATGATTTCTTGACATTGCGGTTCTACTTTATAATTATTGTTTTTGTCCTAAAATTGAATTTAATCACATAAGACAAAAGCAGTTTATTCATAAATAAATGGTGGGGGCTTTAATTATACCATTACTATTATTTTTTTTAACATCAATATTTCAAGCTTTTGATATTTCAAAAGAAAATCTATTTTCCACTTAGAGTATTACTAAATTTTTGCACTAATAATGCATTATAAATTGTGCATACCTATCCGATTAAAAAAATTGTTTTGTAGCCAACATAATTAGGGCACCGAATATAACCTTTGTAATATATAATTAGTCATCCAATAAAATATGGTAAAATGTGTATGCGACTGGATCAAATTTACATCTCAATATTGTCTCTGCCATTGAGAATACTTTACCAATATAAAATATCTTGTGATCATCTCACTGATGCTTGTTGTACATAAATAATCTATTTAATAAAGATAACTTATTTATAAGCAATTGAGTTTTTCTTTACCCTATACGAGCCCGGTGGCGTATCAAGGGGTGCGGCAGAATTGTGCGCAGTACGGCAGGGTGAATTTATGTTTTTGACATAAAAAACGTACATTCATGGTACTAGCAATCAATATTGCCATACCATTGTCAATTTTCTTTACAATTACTGTTGTGGTTTGTAGCTGTGAAAAGAGTCTTAATAGTTTTTTGAGATCGACGAAAAGCAAGTCACCGCTAAACAACTTGCAATACTTTAAACCATGGCTGTAGTCATTAAAAAATGAATAACTTAAAATTATAACACGGCTTCGACATAAAATTATGGATGAAAAAAATATTAACAGTGATGTTCAAAAAAATCGTGTAAAAAAAGGACTGGGCGTATACGTCATACCGGTATTTTATATCATTTGTCTTGATAAAGTTCTTTTGGACAGTGCCATGGGCCATCCAAATTCACCTATCCCTCGATTTACACGGTACTTTTTTTACACATTTTCGCTTTTACACGGTTTAAAAAAGTTAACTTACATAATTTTTAATTACGTGTTTTATATCTTGAATAATATTTGTAGCCTTATTATGTCGAAAGAAGTAAAAAGAAAAGTTATATGTTGCTAGATTATATAGCATGAATGAAGCTACAATAAGAACCATTAGAAAAAATGAAAACTCAATTAGAAAGAGTGTACCAGCTGGCACTACGAGTACGAGCACAACTTCATATATCAGAGATATTGCAATTCAAGACCAAACTCAAAAACGGATACCAATGCTATTAAAAATAAAGCATTGTGGATTTATGAAAAAAATAAATAGAAGATACCATCCTCTTCTTCATCTGAAAAGAAGCATACTTTCACATCAAGTCAAGTCACGGTGATTTGTGATAGTGATGAATGATAAAAACTTCACCAACCGTTGCAATATTTTTTTAATGAATCTTTTGGATTTCATTTTTTTGTTACTCCATAAGCTTTACCTGTATTTAATTAATAAAAGAATACGTATGTTTATACTTTTTAATATTTTTGTTTTTTATGTATTTTAGAAAACACCCAAATTATGCGTTTTTCGTGTACTTTTCGATTTACACGGCTTAACATTAAAAAATATACAATTTCGATTTACACGTTTTTCTCAGGAACCTATCTACCATGTAAATCGAGGGTATATAATCGTATACAACTTCTTGCAAGCTAACGACGTTGAACGAATTTTTACCACCGAAGCCTCTATTTTTGATACAGCCGATAGCTTCGTTTAAGACTAATTACATTAGAAGAACTCCCCAATGAGTTTTAGACAAAATAATAAGAGTGGCTCAATCACAATGTCCTAAATATATAGAAAATGTTAAAGGTTCACAATTTTAAATTGTGTGACGCATGCTGCCTAACAATAAAATAAGATTAGCAACATTAAATGCATATTGGAAAACAATACGGAGCACCAACATCAAAAGGGTCAGAAAACAAAGAAAAATATGGAAATTTAACATTTATTACAAATGAAACAGATTTCTTAACAGTTCAAGGAAACAATAATTAAAGAAAAGATATAATAAACAAACATATATGGAAAAACTGTAACTTAAAATATCCCAAAGAAAATATAATTTTATTTGATGTGAAAATCAATTAATGTGATAACTGAGCATGTTGGATTTTTCAGATTTCAGAAATATTAGGTTGAATATTTAATTTAGCTGCCTTTAATCGTCTAAATTCGTAAGTCTTTCTCGTTTTTTAGTTTTCCTATTTTTCTACTAATATCAATTCTTTCGGGGTGCAGTTGCAACAAGCTCGGGATGTACCGGTAACAAACCAATAATTTAGAAGAAAGCAGTTAAAATAAATAATAACATTATTTGCTTTTTTAAATGCCACTGGTGTAAATAAAGTAAATAAAAAAATTGTTTGTTTAAATGTCACAAATATAAATACAATAATTAATGTAAAAAATTTCTATCAATCTATTTTCATCTGTTATGCTGCACATTTCCCAATTTTCGAACTCAACAAATATAATTTAGGGCATTATGAAACCTAAAAAATCTAGCACTATTTTTCGAATAGCATATAAGGGGTCATCGATCATGCAGCACTGTTGTTCCGGTATCTTGGGATTACTTAACTCTGCGTCATATTGTTTGCGCATTGCAGGGTCCAATAGACCATCTAATACCTTCTTCATACACTTGAAGGCCACATCAGCATCGGGGGCTCTGCTTTTATCGGAATGCTTTAGAAGACTGAGCTTTTTGAAAGCCTTCCTCAATTCCTTCTTGGTGGCATCATTTTTCACTTCTAGCATTTCATATAAACTTTTAGAATCCATGACTCTTTCGATCGCCTTGATTTGTTCCGGTGTGTATCCGGGTTTTTTCGAATCCTTTCTTTTAATGACCACCTGAACACTGTCTAATAGTTCTAGATTTCTCTTTGACGGATACAAGCGATACGCCCGCAGGAAAAAATTTGTAGCTTCGGGTAAACATCCTCTCTTTAATTCTTGTTCTCCCTTTTCGACACAGAACTCTGCTACGTGACGGTTACATTCCATATTGAAAGGCAACGTAATGTGTTATGATTGATGATATAATTGTTATAGATACCAAATTTTCAGATAAATTCTCGCACCTTAATATGGATTCCAACCAGTGGCGTAGTGGGAACGGGGCGCCGCCCTGGTACTTTTTTTGCTGACTTGTTTTACTTAATTCCGTTAATTATTTGCTTGAATTCGTAAAGGGACATTTATAAAAAAAAATGATTTTTCAAAGTATATATCATCCTGAAAAGGTTGAATACATTTATTGTGCAGTTTTGGAGCTCAGAGTGTGCAGTTTTATAGAAAAATCCTGTGGATTATATTATGAAAATCTGAAAAAAAAAAAATCCGTTGTGTAGCGATGTAAAGTCTCTCCGCTTCAAAAAATTAAGGTAACTACAAGCAACGTTCCCTCTAAGGCGCGCGCAGAGGTTTGTAACCCCCGCGCATTCATCTTGGGTCCGCACGCACTAAAATACAACTATCCAAACACAAAAGAAATTTTAAAATTGTAATAACCCTCATTTACGAATAGATTCTCTCTCGTTCTGTTAAAACATGTGTTGAGTGAGGGTTGTAAATACGGTTGACCGAAATTTTTCTATTGCTTAACAGCACAGATGTTTCCATTCGAAAAATTTAATACATCTTTGAATGCGCTGATAAATTCTTAGAACTTGTTGCTTTACAACGAAACAAAATCCAGATGACTTTTTTAAATTAATGAAATTCACTAGGCCTAGAATATAATATATTACAGAAATCGTAGAATTTTTTATATAATATTTTGTCGTCTTTGTAAAGTAAGTATTATGCTGTTGTTTTTTGGACTATTAAACGATTAAGCCATTGGTGATTTTGAAAAAGGTTTGTTGGTTAGTATTTTTAATTGCTCTGCCTTACTTGACTCTATAGTTACTATGTTAGAAAATCTGCAACTGATGTTTGATATTTCTTTTTAGTATTTCTATATATTACAAATATTTTATTATCTCTTATTGAATTTGTATAGCTCATTTAAAATTGGAATCGATTTTTATTTTCAAACTGTCCAATCTTTCAGAGCTTTACTTAGCTCTCATTTCTAGCAGTAAATAAATCTGGTTTTGCAGAGCCATTGATGAATGTGCTTTCGAATTTAAGACTTTTTTCAAATCTTCAGTTATTTATTATTTTCCAAATGATCTCTCGAAACTATTAGTTATTTTAATCTATAAAACCATCTAATGAATTTGAGTAAGTATGTATTTCTATCCACATAGAAATTTCCATCAAACTTTTAATGTTTTTTCCAATCTTTGCAAACATGCTATGGATAATTTTGAATTGAATAACTTTTAAAATAATGGTATTATGTTTATTAAATTGTATCAAACAGTATATCTATTTTAGAAATTATGGACAAACTTTTTTAAAGGTTTATTGTGTAAAATGTCCTAAAACCCGAAGCGTAATAGGTATTACGTAAAGTGTATAATATGTATTTACTTATTTATTAATTGATTTGGCATTTACTTGGTAGAACTCCATTTATAACAGATTAAAAATATAATAATAGAACTACGTTCTGACGATGGCGTAAGCTGAAATAGCTATCAACGAATAAAACTATTTAAAACTGTAGAACTAAAATACTTTGTTATTTTTAATCTGTTGTATTTACATAGTTAAAAAATAATGTTTTTTTGATTACATTTAATTATACAGACACAATCATGAACTAATAAAAATATTATTGTGAATAATTTATATTTGTCCTGTTTTACAGTAGTATTCACATAATTTAAGATTTCAACTGATGGTGCTTGGTAGAATTTCAATATTAAATTTGAATCGTTCAAATTATGTACATTCACACAGATTTGGTCACTAACGACCCGGGTTTCGACTTTCGGCATCTTCATGGGCTTATCCTTTTTGGCTTTAAACTCGCTGATACATTTGTTTATTATATAAACACGAAACATTCATTTACTAAGCGTCAGTTCAAGTTCATCCGTGCATTTGAACGCCTGAAGATGCCGAAAGGCGAAACCCGGGTTGTTAGTGACAAAATCTGTGTGAATGTACATAATTTGAACGATTCAAATTTAGTAGTATTCACATTTAAAACCATAAAAACACATGTGAGGCCCCACACAATCAAATTTGGAGACCCTGTTTTTCGGATAACATAAAAACGTCAGAAAATACCAAATAAATAACAAGAATCTAAACAATGAATATATTGGTTTTATTTAATAAGCTATTTTTCAGCCCTATCTCTATACCCAAAATAAAAATGTATTATCTTAAAAAATATACTTACAAGACAAACCCAATATGATTCTAAAAAAATAAATAGAATCCTTCAAAAATAATAATAATACTTGGGCCCTCACATCTAATAAAAAAAAACTAACCAGCGATGAAAGGGAGATTAGAGCTTGCTCTACAAGTGCCCCATAACATATGAAAAGATACCATCATCAGCCCTCTAACATTCGGAGGGCCCAATCACGCGACTCATTTTCTTATAAGGTTATCTGCCACTGCTTATAACATATCATTTGAAGATTAGATTGGTTTTTATTAGTCCTCAGATATCTAAATGTTCAGGTACTCAGCGAATAATTCAAATATATCGCCAATTTTTTTCCAAAAATACGAAAAGTTGTATGGAATTCAAGCTTTATTTGGCTTCACTGAACAGTTGAAACTGAAACGCCATCCTCATAAAAAACTGCTAACGTTAATATCTTAGTAATGTTCGTTATAAAAACACGACATAAATTAGAAATTGAAAATTTACATAGTATAATGAAAATTACATGTTGCTGTTATCAGAAGAAGAAATAGATTTAGATGAAGTGTATATATATGGATAAGTTGAGTAATGAGGAACGACGTGAAAAACTATGGAAAATGGTAATTACTTTTTCAAAATTTTATTTTATATAAAAAATGAATTCTGTTTTATGTCTTAATTGAATAAACTTTATTTGATTCAGTTTATTGATTAAAACAATAAAATGATTTTGATTTCTATCATGTCTTAATTTATTACATATTTTAGTTGACTAAACTTGTTTATTTTTCCATAATTTTGGCTTGTTTAACTGTATGTAAGAAAATAAAATGGACTTATTATGATTATTTTTTTATTTTAAAATATAAATTATTTGTTTCATTCTTCTTCATTAATTTTTGCTTGATTTTATGAAAAAATCTGTTATTTTTGGATATTTTATTTTACCATGCATATGAGAATAAATTATTAAATGGTAACAATTTCAATTATGCAAAAAAATAATAAAATTTGCAGCGCACTCGTTGAATTGGCCTGATTTAATTTTTCGCGCAGCTAGCCCTTCGTCTTAGAGCAGCGATTTCCAACCTGGGAGGCGCGCCTCCCTGGGGAGGCGTGGACTATTGCAAAGGGAGGCGCGAACAGTCCAAAATATGTATTTACCCTTTGAAACATGTCTTCATTACTATTTGAAATAAAGGATGGGGAGGCGCGAAGATGTTTTTTTTTTCAAAGGGAGGTGCAGTGACATAAAGGTTGGAAACCACTGTCTTAGAGGGAATGTTTCCTACAAGCAGTGGCTTAGCAAGGAGAATGCGGAGGGGGCGATCCGCCCCGGGCGTCACATTTCTGTGGGCGGCATTTTCGAAAATGAACAGAAAATTTTGGAAGTAATGTGGAAATAAAGATTGATATGTTATCAGAACCAATGTAAGCAATATCACTTTCACTATATTTTCTTCCGCCCACTGACAATATATACTTTTTTGGAGGCGGCATTTTTGAAGTTTTCAAAGGTAAAAAACAAAAAGAAATTGTTGAATATGCTTTCTTTCGTCTAATTTGTGCTTTGTGACTTACTGTTTAAACACAACTTTTAAGGGGTTGCGTTTTTAAGAAACAAAAAAAAACTTCAGAGGATTACATCAAAAATTAAAACAAAAATTGTTTCCTCAAAAAGAATCAATGCAAGCGATAATTAATCCAACATTTTTTCCTCGCATGATAATGCTTTGTAAAACACTAAAAACAAGATCATGATGACGTTGCTTGGGAAGAATTGAAAATGTCGTTGCTTTTCCTGCTAAGCAAACAGAGATGTGGAAGAAAATTGAAATACTCTCGAACTTTTGCAATTTATTTAAAAAGTCCCTTTATTATTTAATTGACATTCATACCAGTGGCGACTTTTGACTTTAGCGATTTGTACACTCAAAAAAATAAAAAAGCAGCCGGAGTAGTTAGTGTTTTCCAACTATGGTAACGACTCCAACTTTAAAACCATTTTTTTAATAAAACTTTAATTGTCAGATAAAATAGATGTTGATAACGTTACTAACGATTTTGTGAAGAGAAAAGCCAGAAAATTAAATTTTAAAAATATTTTTTTCCCACAGGTTATGTTTACAAAATAAAATCTGGTATCTTTTGTTACGAATTAACTAACAACTTTGAATTCGTTCACTTATTTGTAAAATGAATAATTTATTATTATTATTGATAGCAATAATTTGTCACTTTTCCTCCAAACATAATAAAAAAGACAATTGACTAATATTTTTTTTTGAAACATTAAAAAAAGTTTCTGCCATGAAAAAAAATCCAAAAGAAAAAAAATAACAAAATAAAATATTTTTAGAGAAATTATATTTATGAATAAAAATAATTAAGCCACCTGTAGTATAGTCTCATAGCTAAAAAAATATAAGTAAGGGTAAAATAAGAGGAATTATTGGTGGCGGGTTGGCAAATTCAAGAAACGCCCTCGGCGGCGGGACCCCTTCCTACGCCACTGCAAGTAGTTCTAAATAATGAAGGTCAATTACGTTATGCTTATACGTAGAACTGATTACAAATATGAAAAAACTGCTTCAAAGCACACCAAATTACTGATCAGAAAATGGAAAGAATCTCGAGTGTTATTGATGAGTCAAATTGAGTCCATAAAATATTCCGACGATTTAAATTTTCATTGTTTTGGGAAAAAAAAAATATATATAATTGACTGTGGAATGGAAAAAGGACGTAACCCTCAGTTTTTCCAAAACAGATTTTTTCGATAATCACAATCTATACAATTTGACACACGTTCTATCAATAGGATGGAAGCTGAAAATGCCGAATTAGTATCTAAATTTAGCTTTTAAGGTTGAAAAAAGAAAGGCTTGTGAAAATTTCAACCAAGAAAAAAGACCTAAAAAAAGGTTTTTCTTGAACAATTTATTCGGCTAAGTCAGTAAAAACCCAGTTTATCAGTCACCCTGCACTTCATGGTTGTGCATATTTCATAATTTGCTTTTAGCCAATTATGAAATATATCATTCATCATAAAACGTTTTTTGTGTCTCCTGTAAAATTTTATATGTGTGAGGTGGGTTACGTACCTTTTCCTTTCCACAGTCGATATGTATATTGTCAAAGTTGATCAAAATATTCAGTGCCCTGGCACTTTTTAATTTAGCACTACACCACTGATTCCAGCGATTCTAAAGATAAGATAAGTTATCACAAATACTACAACAGAAAAAATATATAAATTTCAAATCTACTTATATTATATAAGTATCAATTCTTGACATTTAGGTATCATGTTTATTTTTACCCAAATTCGTGTGTCAAAAATATTTGGTTAATTTAAGATTTCGACTGAAGGTGCTTGGTGGAATTTCAATATTAAGTCAGTTCAAGTTCATCCGTGCACTTTAATGCCTGAAGATGCCGAAAGGCGAATCCCGGGTCGTTAGTGACAAAATCTGTGAGAATGTACATAGTTTGAATGATTCAAATTTAATATTTGGTTAGTTTGTTTTTTAAATGGGTGACATTTGCCGCTCCCTTAGACTCGCCACCCCTATGCAACCGCCTACTCGCCTATGCCATGGGACCTCCCTGCCAGCGAATCTAAAGATAACTGTTTACAAAAATTGAGAAGATATTGTGTGTGGCAAGTTTGTCAACAACGTTACAAAATAATAGACTTCGAAATATTTTAATATATGATTAAAACTCAGTAAAATTCAGTAAATACAATCATTTTAAATCAGGGAAGTCTCATGGGCATAGGCGAGTCGGCAGTTGCCTAGGGGCGGAAAATCTTAGGGAGCGACAAATTTAAGGACGTACGTCACTGTATGGAAGATATTTTCATTTTTTTATTTAATTTTATTCGATATTCCTGACAGTTATTTCAGCAATGAGATACAAATTGCTGTAACATTTCAAATATTCGAATGTAGAAAATAAATCTGTGATTGATTTCTTTGGGGAAAATCGCACAATATAAACACCTATATTATAAATCAAAAAAAAAAAACCTTTTTCAATTGCATCGGGGCCATGGGTCACGTGGCTTTTATAAAAAGGGGTCGCCACCCAAAAAAGGATGGGAACCTATACACTAGTGTAAATAAAGTAAATAAAAGAAATGTTTTTTTAAATGTCACAAATATAAATACAATAATTAATGTAAAAATGTTCTACCAATCTATTATTATCTATTATGCTGCAAATTTCCCAATTTTCGAACTCAATAAATATAACTTAAGTTAGAAAGTGAAACCTGCTCGATTTGTATATACATATTTTTGAAATTCTGGAACTCATTTGTCTTGGAACCTATTTAAGCATGTGGGAATACTATTTAAGCATGTATCATACAGGGAATGCGCAAACCAATAAAACTAGCACTATAAGTTGAATAATTTCAAAGGGCTCTACGATCATGCACTCCTGTTCCGGTATCTTGTCCTATCCGTAACATGCCGTCCTAAAAAATCACGTTCCCTGCCACGATGTCAACTCAGATTCACTTTTTATTGACAGTATTTAAACCTATTTCAGAAGCTAAAATGTATTTATGCTTGCAAATATATCCTGGGTATCATTTTCACCTTCATTTTAATTATAAATGCTTTAATAAGGGCAGAAAATCAGCTTTAATCAAATTCAAATATTACAAATACTTGATATTGAAAACTCGGCCTCAATGCGATGTCTCAAGCATGTTGCATACGTGAAGGTCTAAAGATGAATACAAAAAACGTGCCTTTTTGGTCATAAACTTGTACCGCTGACGCGAGGAGGATGTAAGACATGGGTGTCCAACAGGTAGATCGCGATCGACCGGTCGATCCCGAAAGCTTCGGTGAATTTCAAAAAAAATATATAATTTAAATATAAAATGTACAAAATTACTAAAACTTAATTGTTTTGTAATCACATACCTATATAATGATATGTATTTCGCATTTAAAATAAACATTTCTAAGCTTGTAGAAGGAAAAAAACCCTAAATAAAAATTCTTATAAGAATCATGTTAGAAGTCGATCGCGAGAAAACTTAAGATTGAAAAGTCGGTCCCAGAGCAAAAAAGGTTGGACACCTTTGATGTAAGACAACCAAACAAAAGTTGATTATACAGCTGTTTTGAAAGTTCAAAATATTATTTGGACTATCTCAAAAATATTTCGTAAGGATTAAGAAGTCATATTTATGTATTGCATATTATAAAACAAAGAAAAAAGGAAAGATTGCAGAGTGTGTCGATATTTTATATTGATTTTAATTATATTACAAATTGTTGTTTTTAACATGAATACAATTTACCAATCAGATAAAGTTTTATAGACTGTAAATATTTAGTGAAATATATAAACAAGTAAAAAAAGTATCATTACTGTCTTTTAAACTTGTTCCTTATATGTTATTTGTTTATATGATAATATGTTTACACATCCTAATAATAAAAGATGCATTCATTGAGTACCTCATCTTAAAATCTCAACTAAATATGTTTTAAATAATACCACCGTTTAAAAAGATGATAGATACCGGATAGATAGGTACGTATGTACCTATAAATAGGTACATACATACCTATATATTTGAATAAAATAAAAGCAATGAACTATTCAAATTATTCACCATTTCTTCATGTGATCACAACATGTTGCATTTTATTGCATAAATTTATATTTTTCTCGTTGCAGTAAGTGTGTAGTAAATTAGAAAAAATATGTAAAAGGTTTAACAACAATTGCTGGCTTATAGCATGTTATTTCATTTAGTTTTTTCTCGCGACAACAAACAAAAATATTTGCTTGAGCTTTTCGGTCACACTCGACTTTTCGATACTGTTGTATAAACACGAGGACGAAAGAAGCACCATTGAATTGCCAACGAAAGTTTTAACTTTTTGATGTGAGGATGTTTATATGGCCGTCTTTGTTTGACTTATTATGGTTATTGTTTGGTCTCGCTCTAAGCTATTAAAAAATCATTATCATCAAAGAATAATGGTGTTAAGCATTTTAATTTTGTGTAATTATAATGTAATTTGTTAATCCTTTAAATTGTTAATAGTTGCTTACACCTTTTTATTTCAATTTAAATTTGTATAAATATCAGTTTATATATTTTTCTTATCAGTTGATAATGCTCGCAATGAGCGAAACCGGTCCTGATCTAATAAATTTTATGTGGAAAAAGTACTAAAAATCTTTTATTATTTTTATAATAATGCCTTTCCACCAAGTATTGACAGTAAACACCCTAAAAGTGATGTATATAACTGTAAACAATATTTTATCCAAACACAATAATTCCCTTAGTATGCGTATTCTGATTACACTAGTGTGAACAACTCTTCATGAGAATTTCAAAGGAATGTCGCAAAACGACGCTTTGCTCCAATTGTTGGATGGACAAGGGAGTCGTGTTCGACGCAGTGAACGTGTTAAGAGAAATATTGAATGTTTTAATGGCTCGAATGGCTATGTCTGCATCATGGGCACGGAGGTGTTAACTCAGCGTCGTATTTTTTGCGCTTTGCAGGGTCAAGTAGAGTATCTACTCCTTTCTTCAGACACTTGAAGGCCACATCAGCATTGGGGACACTGTTTTTATCGGGATGCGTTAGAAGAGAGATTTTTGTAAGCCTTCCTAACATCCTTCTCGGCGGCATCATTTTTCACATCTAGCATATCATATAAATTTTTACAATTCAAGATTCTTTGGAGCGCCAGAACACTTTCTAATAGTACTCGAATTCTCTCTGACGAATGCAGGCGATTCGCCCGCAGGAAAAATAGAAAATTTTCAGCTTTGCATAAACATCCTCTCTACAATTCTTGTTCTCCCTTTTCGACACAGAGCTCTGCAGCATCACGGTTACACTCCATTTTGAAAGGTTTACTACTGCGACGGGGGAATGTCACGTAATCTGTTATGATTGGTGATATTAATGTTATAGATACCAAATTGTGAGATAAATTCTCGCACCTTAATATGAATTCCAACCAGTGGCGTCGTGGGAACGGAGCGCCGCCATGGTACTTTGTTTGCAGACTTTGTTTTACTGAATTCCAATAATTATTTGCTTGAATACGTAAAGGAACATTTATAGAAAAATGATTTTTCAAAGTATATATCATCCTGAAAATGTTGAATACATTTATTGTGCAGTTTTGGAACTCAGAGTGTGCTTTGTTATGGAAAAAATCATATGGATTTTATTAGCTCTAGGTTTGCAAACCGTCATAAGTACGCAGAAGAACAGACCTATTGTAGAAAAATCATCTCTTGAGATAAACTTCAGTAAGAGTCCATAATCTCCACATTGTTAGTGGATATAGTTTATTAAAAATCTGTTCTGTTTTTGTTTAGAGATTGGATGTATTATCCAGATGTGCTAAAAAAATTAATGCAGTCTTAAGTTGCTCTTTTAGATTTTTTCCATATAAATTGGATGATTAATTGTAATGCCAAATATATTTTTGACAATCAAAACCATATGTTTTTGGCCCTATGCTGTGAAACGGGAAGAACTGCTCAAGATTATACGACCTCAGTTGCATCTGTTGGCCCTGGTGCTCATGCCGACTTAGTTACATCTTGGTAAAATTACAATTCATTCAAAGAGCTCGCGTCGTATGAAAAACAAATTGAATTCATTTCATACAAACTCTTTTAACACTTTACTAACTGCACGAATTCGCAGTATTGTACGCCAAATACAGCAAATTTCGATTGTTCAATTAAAATTTCCGTAACTTTTGAATGCGTTAATGTATTTCAATGAAATTTCTATGCTATATTGAAAATACAACAATGCATCAATTTTTGCTATTTACTCATCAATTGTCAACCATTGGTTTGCATTCTAAAAAAGTATATAGTTACGTACATTTTTGGTAATTCTTTTTTTGTTTCGTATTACATATTTTGCAAGAAACTGCTGAGTGCTACACAGTAATGTCAGCATATATATTATATGCGCGCGAAAAGTCCAAAATATTTATTTACTCTTTAAAACGTGTCTTTATTACTATATGAAATAAAGGATGGGGAGGCGCGAAGATATTTTTTTCTTTAAAGGCGCAGTAGCATAAATTTTGGAAACCACTGGTGTACATTACTTTTTAGTAGAATCTGGTTTGTTCCTAGTTTATTATAAGTGTTTAATTTTAAAGAAAGAGTCGAACTACAGTATATTTAATGTAATTATACGTAATGACAACCATTCATAATAAAAAGGGAAACTGACTACACATAGTATATTAATCTTAGGGGAAAATAAATGTGTTTTCTGTGTGCAGTATGGTACATTTGTTTTAAAATCTACCCAACATCAAATTACCCCTACTGTTGGTAAAATATTTCAAATCACAATCACCAGCAAGGTCCAAATTTTTAAATAAATGGGGACACAAAAGTCATTGACAATTTTTTGTACAAGTAAATTACATATAGTTAAATAAAAAAAAACCAAATGTACAAACACACATTATATTTAAAACGTTAAATCACCATGAAATATGTCTAGAAAGCATAGTAAAAAATTAACAATTTAAACAGCTAATATTTTTTTTTCAAGTGGTACGCAGAGAAACAATCACCGATATGCAAGGGAACTTAACACTCTTTGCACATCTTTAAAGGGGTTTTAAGTTTAAGTTTATGGGAAGTACACACTTTAAATTTCCTCCTCAAGCGTTTATTCGTTGTAGATATTTTGATAATTTGGTGGTGCTTTACACTGCCAGTCTTTGCTATGTTGAATTTGCGTAATAACTATGACGTTTTATAAATACATGGGGTGTGGAGTCGCGTGAAAAAAAGACGACTCCGACTCTCCAGCTTTAAAATGATTGACGACTCCAACTCCAGCTTTAAAATAATTAACGACTCCGGGGAAATTTTTCAATAATTTCATTTTAACTTATTTATATGTATACCATCAAATCATCTTTAGTCAGCCAAGCATGAAATGTTAACACTTTTGACTATTTTGTTTAAATACACATCATTAAATATATTTTTCAAAAAAAAATCGAGCCGCTCATTTTTCCCCGACTCCAACTCCGGCCAAAATACCGTGACTCCGACTCCACAGCCCTGATAAATACGTAAGTAAGCAACAATCACTCGAATGAAAGCCAAAGTAAATTGTATATGATACGAACGTTCAAGTCAGACTGCTCTCATTCTCAAATTTCCATATTTGTTAAGGGGCTCGAAATCTTTCTTCGTAGATGGGAAACCATAAAAAATATGAAACTATGAACCTTACCACCTTTTACTGAAATAATGTCAAAATATCCTGATAAAAATGTACATCTGCTTCAATGTTTCACTACTACTGTAATGGGTTGTAAATATAAAACTGACAAATGCATCGACACATTTGTAACCCATTAGAATATTGCCCCATAAATATTAACGCCTACAAAAATATTGAAATGAAAAAATATCCTCCTAAAAAATATTTACATCAACCATAAAACGGCAATTTTTCCAAATGGCTGGCATCTCTTAAAAAATATGAAACTAATATATTTTTTACCATTACTTCATAGTCTGAGTCTTTGCTTAAACGACTCTTGACAAATATACGAAGCTAATATTGAACATCGAATTTTTTTTTGACAAAGTCATATGTGTAAAAATGCTATGTACGCGGTGACAACACTGGTGATTAAAATTAAAAGGTCCAATCGTTAAATTTATCGAGGCGAGATATGGGTCAGTGGAAACAATAAATTTATGATTGTGATAAGATTTTTGACATTTTTGGTACATTAAAAGCAGGCGGCCCCTACCTATGACTACTCATAGAATAATATTTATGATCTAGGCACGGAAGCGGTTACCAATCATCAAGTTTTGATTTTCAAGGAAATTGTTTTAGTAGGATTTCATTTCTCAATATGTTAAGGAAACAAAAGATAAGTGAGGTTTCAGGATTGCAATCCTTACATAAAATATAAAATAAACAACAAAGACACGCCACATTTTGATATAACAGACAAATGTCCTCGATAATAAATTAAATACACCAAAATAAAATATGCATATTTATTCCAATATAAAAGACATCTTTTATTAGGCTTTATCTCCTATGGTAATTTTCAATCCTCTGTGTGGCCAACAAAACGTGTTCGGTGTAACATGAACCACATCTTCCTGTGAACGAGATTCATTTTCTTCATCACTACCTTCGTCATCAAAAGAAATGACGAGTTCTAACTGTTCTGCCATCTCTTTAGCAAAATCTTCAGGGATGAGGACCTATAATTAGCAAAAAAATACACATAAATCAATTATTATATCCATGTCTACTCCCAGGTAGACTAATCCACTGTCAACGGTCAGAATATAACAAATGAATCTTTAGTCGTCATACAATCTGAGTTTCTAACGATTATATTTGACGCTATCTAAAATTAAAAATCATTTTTTTTATGCTGAAAAACTCGTGAAAAGATAAGAAGTATTTTAAACGTGAATAGTTCTTTTCCTATGTACAGTTCCTTACTGTCTGGTTTAATCCTAGAACCTCACTCGCAAAATGGACTATATGGACTCCTAATGGAGTTTATCTCAACAGAAAATATTCTAAGAGAACTGATCGTTACTCAGTTACTCAACCAGTCTTCTCTCAAGAGAGTAGGAATAAAAGGATAGGCTTAGAACAGGACTAGCGCGGTTAGCTGATCACTTTCGCCACGTTTTTAAGATTGGATGGGTGGGGAGGGAATTTTAGACATCACAGGCATCCATGCCTATAAACAGAATTCCATAAATCAATTTATAAAACTGTCCGTACTGGGATTCAAACCCATGAGTTCCGCAACCGTAGCCAATGGACGTCAACTATTCGACTACAGACTCGGCAAAATTATCAGAAAAAACATATACATTCAAAACACAGCATCTAAAAACATATATTAAGATAATTTAATGTAAATATAAAAATAATCTATCAGTGTTACCTGAAGCCAGTCGTTGGCAGTTGCGATTGGATTCTGCAGAGAAACAATTGCTCCACTTACTGACGGTGGAACCAATGTGACGGCTTGACTGCCTCCGACTGTGGTCCATGTAAAATGACGCCCGTGCAGAACTCTTCCTCTAAAACAATTCAGCACAAAATTAACTGCGTTATTTTTTTCAACCACGTCTGCTACCAATTAAGAGCAATTGACTCTTAACAGTCTTAATAGAATTGGTTCTTATTCCGCTTCTAAACTTCTATTTTACAGAGATAACGGATAGAAGGATAGAGTTAGGAAACGAGTAGTGCTTAGCTAATCGCCTTCATGATACCCTGATTTTAGCATAGCATAGAAATGTTAAGACACCATGCGAACAGAAATCCATAAATCAATCGGACCAGCTAGAAGCTTAGAAGAGCAAACTGCACCTATGTACGTATTTCAGTAACACAAAGTGAAATTGAGCTACAGTAGTAGATATCATTAAATATTTGGCCATGCATTGATTACGCTGCACGACATTTGAGCAACTATCATGTGAGCAAAATGACAATTGTCATAATGATCAATTGATCATAATAATAATCGGTAATAAAAACATATTTGGAATGACATATACCATTATTCGCAATACAATGTACATAAAAAAACTGTTGGTATGTTAAATATGGTCTGCTAAACACGAATGAAATAATAGACACAACATTATGTTTAAAATAAACCGTTCTAATGTTACTTAAGGAATAGTATTCATACCTCAAAGCGAGTGGCAACAAGCTGCCTGCTTCTTTGTCAAATATGAGATGTACACCTTGCAACTTTTCAGATCTGGGTTCCAGCGATGGCCGCCCACCGCACCTCTTGCAAATCTGAACGGGATCTTGTCCGGCTTCATTTTTATCATGTCTATTTGATTCTGTAATGTATTCCGCCTGTCCGCACGCGCACGGATAATATGAGTTACCGTTATCTCTTATTGTACAAGTGTTATTTTGATATGCGTTGGTATTATTGTTTGTCTGTTCCGTCTTAACTTCCAATTTCACTCTCACTTGATCAGTTTCAGACGATTCCTTTTTTATAGCGTCAGTTGGATCGCTCGATTTATTAGCAGGAAGGTTCATAACCTCTTCTAGAAGTGCGTGTTCAATTTTCGACATTTCAAAACTGTCAGTCGACATCGCCACATCTTTCTGTACATTAAAAGGCATTTTAAGACTGTCGGTTGTAAAATCAGATCTATCTTTAGTTTGATCTTCTGTAAGAGAAAATTTAACACTATCTGTTGACATTTTGCATTCGTTCAGCATATTGTCTTCATTTATTTTAGGTCTGTCTTTCGACGTTGTCTCAGAGCTCGGTAAATCACAGTTGATGGGAAAATCTTTCGAAGAGTGAGGAGTTATTCCCGACAACCCTTTCTGTAGAACGCATTTTATCTGTTCTTTAACGGTCAACGGTATTTCTGAAGTTTCTCTACTAGGTGCCTGATACTGTAAAAAGAAATTAAATTAAAATCAATACAATATCATTATTTCTTTAATTTAAACAAAAAATCTATAAACCATAGTCAACCTATTATTGCCACTGTCCGAATTCGAATCATTGAACTCTTGGATGCACACATTAATAAGGATGGAGCCTTAGTGTCACCTCTCAGCCATGATATTACCACAAAATAATATATTACTTACATTATATCATTAATAGGAAAAGTTCTCATAGAATCCTGATTGGTACATATTAAAAGCCGAGAATGAATCAATATTATAAAAAAAATATTTTAAGATGGATATCATTTTAAAGTGTTACATTCGGAGATAGAGGATCTTGAGAAGATATCCAGGGTACCCATTTGCACACAGCGGCCACTCCGCTCAACTCTGACGGCAAATGATTTGAAGAAGGAAGCGATACGGAATGAGATCTTTCTAAATTTGTCACTAACCATCCTCCGCCGCATCTGAAATTAAAAAAAAGAAGAGTTTTGCAGCAAAACAAGGCTGATATCTAAACACAATGATGCTCAAAATTTTTATTACAAGTATAAAAATTAGTAAGCAATAACAACTTACGCTGGATCAGCAGCTAACATATCTAGGATAGGACTTCCGCCGCTTCTTTGAGCAGCCTTTAATTCTCGATCTGTCACACCGACTACCTGTCAATTTTGACCGATGAAAAATAAAATATTAAAAAAGCAATGTTTCAGTGATCTTTTGAGAAATGAGAAGAAATTCTGAAAGAAAGTCAGAAAATATGTTCATGTCAGCTTCGTTTATTCAAAATATCCTCATTTATTACCGATGTATCAAATTTATCATATAAAAAGGACCTCGATTGAAGAAACATAAAATAAAACGATTACTATTATCTTTCTGTTGGATTTTCAAAAATAAAAGCTTTTTTAAGACATGAATTATTTGTGTATGATAACTTAAAGTATTATTATGCAAAACCAAAAAAAAACTGACTCATTTATTGTTTGACTCAAATTGAATGGACATTTGTCAAACTAAAAGTTGATATTGTTCATTGAAATTTAGTAAAGTGTGGTTGCTTATCAGTGCGATGTGTCACTAGTTGTTGGTGAATGACAAATACTCTTATAAGCACTAGATATAAAGGAAACGTAAAATTCAACCACAAATTGACAACTTTATCTACCTATGTAGCAATGAATATAGCAATATTTATTGCAGAATAAAAATTGAGGCCTATCAAAATATATATTACTATTGGCGAATTACAATGATTGATTTTTCCTGAACTCTTGTGGGCTATATTGCTCATGGATATACTATTAAAATTTTACTCAAATCATATTAAGTCTGTCAAATAAAAAATTATATACATGAAAGAGAAATCTTTGTAATATCAGAGCAATAGATGATAACCGAAAATTACCTGAACGAACTGAACTTTTCCCAACGGTGTGTCTACAGTTCCAAACTGTTGATCTTGAGCGATCAGCATGTGCCGGATCTTCAACTTTCTTTTTCCGTTAAGGTTGCCCTGTTGCTGTGGATTATTCGCAGAGGCCGGCGTCGCCAATGACTGAGCAGTCAGGACCTCGTCAGATCCATCCAAGGCACTGTGCCACGATACGTGATCACCCACGCACAAGCGGTTACCTACGAAATATTACAATTCATAATGTAAAAGGTATAAAGAGACTTAAAATGGATCACTTATTCTTAAGCAATATTGATGTTGAAGAAGATATAAATAAAAAAAAACACTATTGGAGTACCTGTTTTAAAAACATAAGTAGCAAGGCGTTGAAGAAGAGCGGCAGGCCATGTCGGAGGACGTCCCGGTTCTCCGACCACTCTAAAACTCAATTCCAATCCCAAACCTGCAATCGAAATAATTGAATCATTGATTGTTCTAAACGTAAAACTGAAAGATATTCAAAACAGATGAAGATATCATCCTAGTATATATTTAACCCCTTGAAAAATTATCAAAAATCTAGAAGTTCTCTTTTTCTAATAAAAAAGTAATATGAACCGTTTACAGGCTGTCAGTTTAGGATCATCTGTGGACTTTGAAGTGTGTAGTTGTCAAAATATTAATCTTGCACCTTAACTGATAAAACGTTTCAAACGGTACAAAGATTCAGAAGTTATATAAGTCACCTGCACCAAATTTGACTGGCCTTTATACAAAGTAAGAAGTAATTGAATGTACCTGATGGCTGATCTGGCTGCAAAGGACCAGTCGGGGGTGGGTGCACTCTACCGTCTCCGTGAAGATCCGACAAGCCAAAACTAAGTAATGAAAGAATACCTTTCTCATTTAAACGAAAAATTCATATGTATATAACCTGTATAAGTATTATTTTGTGTGAAAACTTACCTGACATAGTGCCAATGGGGGGGAACATTTAAATCTGGCCGGCCAGTATTCCAAAACATACTAATGTAATCCAACGGATCAGGTCCGCCTAACCTAAAAACAAAAATTCAATCAAAACATGAATAGATGTTCAGAAAGCTACAAAATTTTAATACTTACGCGTACTTATTTATTCATTATTTTAAGGTGGTAAAATACTTACCAATATTTGATGCGCGCTGTCACTTGCAGTGGATTCAGTTGGTCAGGATAAAGGCGAGCGCATGCAGCACAAAGAGCCTGAAGACCGATCACAGGACCTTAAAAAATATTATATTCATCAAAGTAATGAAAAATCTCTTTTCTTTGTTGATGTATATCAGTGATTCCAAAACTTATTATGCTCACGGACCCCTTCATGGAGAAAAATTTGACCACGGACCCCCAAGTGAAATAACTCATTTCAAGAGAAAAAAATATAAATTTTATTTTGATACCTTGAATGGTAAATGGTGTTAATAAAATATAAATAAAACATTTTGATATTTAAATTAGTATTTATAACAATAAATATTTTTTGATATTTAAAAAAAACACATCTTTTCAATGCGACGGGTGAATCTACAAACGATCGCACTGCATATACACAATGGGTGGTGGTGGGATGCTGGCATGTCACGAGAGGAAGCAAAGCTATTGGCGGGAGACAGGGAAACATGGAGGTGCCGCATGGCGGCCATATGCTCCATATAGGGAACGAACATGGCCAAAGAAGAAGAAAAATAGATGTTCGGGGTTTATAGATTCGTAGAAGTTTCAAATACCATGTGTTTATATATTGTAATATAATTGTAGCAAAAGCAAATTACCAAATATTAAAATTGAATATTCATACCTGATGTTGTTTTACGTACAAATGTTTTTTCACTATTTCACAAAGATACCAATGTCTTAATAGGACAAAAAAGGTCTAAAAGCTGTATTGTGAAGTTACGGTCATAAATTTTATCCTGACGGCGGTGTCATTGATATTTGTTCATTACATGTACCGTTACCATCTCTTCTTAGTAAAAATTTACCGTAAGCATTGCACATATCCATTATATAAGAAAAATATATTAATTATTAAACATTGTATTAAAAGAACACGATTTTTACTATTCCGTACTTACTTAAAGTACTACCGTTAAAAGCGCCGAGAGTATGTAATACATAAATACATACGCAAATATTTAATTTTAATTAAATTATAATTTTATTGAAGGGGAAATATAAATCTCGGGTCCCGGGATGTCTCGGGACTTTGACTGTATCACGCCTTGAGTCCCGGGACTTTGAAAACCTCGAGACTTCAGAATCCCTACACCACAGTGGGCAATAATTATAATAATACTAGCGAGTACCCGGCATGCGTTGCAATTCCACTCAAAGAAAGAACGTGTTTGTGTTTTAATTCTGTTTATTGGTGCTTTTGGATATCTTTTGTTTTTCCGTCTGGTGCGTATACGAATAGATCTGAAGGTTTTCCAACGGGTGAGCAGGCCACATACAGCTGTCTATGTGAGAAGCATAGATTTTCTAAATTTAGTCTACACCCTTGTAGCCATTGTCCCTGTGCTTTATTGATGGTCATTGCAAATGCGAGTCGCACGGGAAACTGCAAACATTTAAATTCGAATGGCATATCTGTTGGAATCATTGAGATTCTTGGCTACAGTACATTGTCCCCTTTAAATTTTCCTTTTAATTTGTTTAGCTTCAATGATATTGTGCATTATTTTTTTCACTGAATTTCTGGTACCGTTGCAAAGTAGTGGATATATATTTCGGAGAAGAATGATAGATACACCAATTTTCAATGTTAAAACGTGTGACGGCATAGCTGGCAAATCAAGTGAATTTAAGAATTCAGAAGAATTTATTGCGATATTTTTGGTAAAACTTTGTGAATCAATTCTCTTATTGTTTTTGTAATTTTACAGAAGTTTTTTGGCAATGTAATACATTGTGTGGATTCATCTATTTGAGATAAGTCACCAGAAAAGGCGATAATAGATAGAAAATGCACCACAGAGAATCCTAAAAATAGCCAATCAACGGGTCCAATTTTCACTTTTTGTGACCTATGATTTGCCATGAAACTGATAGCCGTGGCACGCAGATCGCTTTATTCGGCGAAATTTCTCATTGTAAAATGGCTGCACTCTGGGGTGGGCTGGAAGAAGCTCAGAGGGGCTCGCGCAAGCCCTTTGTTAATTTAAGAGAAAACAATATTCTCAAATCAAATGAGTATATAACTGCAATTTCTGACTTACATACATTATCTATAACAGCATCATTATACACAGTAGTACATTTTCGGCCATTTACATTGATGAGTTTACAGTTAATTGCATATTGTAAATGTATTAAGTAAAAATCGATTGCTTATTTAAGTAGTCCATCAGAGTGATAAAAAAACTCACCGCTTCCCAGAATACCGAGAATTGCTTTGATATAAAGCGAGCCCATTGTAAACGCATTGGCAGCCTACCGCTGGCTGTACTAATTTAGAAAACTTTGAGGGCGTCCGCACAACAAATCATCAAAGTTTTATTGCAATCGGATGAACGGTATAGAAACAGGAACGCATAAAAGAAAAACTACCAAATTACCGTATTGGCAGCCCATCGTTGTATATTTTGATTCAAAAACCTTTGCTGGTGTCCGCAAAACAGCTCACCAAAGCTTTATCGCAACCAGATGAATGGTATAGGAACGCATACGGAACAAACAAACAAATTTAGGTATTGGAAGCCCACCGCTGGCTGTATTTATTCAGATACAGTTGCGGGTGTTCGCACAACAACTCACCAAAGTTTTATCGCAATCGGATGAACGGTATAGGCACAGGAATGCATAAGGGACAAACTAACAAATTAATGTATTGGCAGCCCACCACTGATTCATATACATTCGCGGGGGTGCGCACAACGACTCGCCAAAGTTTTATCGCAGTCCGATGAATGGTATAGGATTGCATACGGAAAAAAACAAACAAATTAACGTATTGGCAGTACACTGCTGATTTACATACATTTGCAGGCGTCTGCACAACAACTAACCAAAATTTTATCGCAGTTGAATGATCGGTATAGGAACGCATACCAGACAAACAAACAAATTAGCGCATTGGCAGCCCACCGCTGATTCATAAATCTATTCAGGCGTTCGCATAACAACTCCTCAAAAAAATTGTCGCAATTGGATGAGCGGTATAAGAGCACATAGGTAACAAACAAACAAACAAACAAACAAACAAACAAACAAACAAACATTCATTTTTATATATATAGATAGATAGATGTAAGATTTTGCAGCCTAGCAGCAACAGCTCAGATTTTAAAAAACTCTAAATAATCATGTTCAATGTCACTCTTGGCATAACAGATGTAGCCTAAAATGAGTAGAATAAGTTCACATCATTATTGTTATATGAAAAATTTAGTAATGTTTCTGTATTTTCAGTTATACCAAGTGTGGGGCAAACGTTAAGTACTGAAAGTAAGTTCTGATCAAAAATTCTTACCAGGATAATGAGCATTCGCTTGGGCATGATGTTGATGTAAGGACGCCATGACAGAACCAGGAGTATTCAGTTGTCCTGTAACATAAGGCAATGTTATTTCCTTTGTTCACAAACTTGCAAGCAGCTAAATAAAATACTAAATCATGATTTCACTACTATTAACAAATTTATTCAGCATTATTTCGCAACCGACTCAAAATCCTGTCTTTTGAAAGCATGTCTGGCAATTTCATTTAGCTTGACTATTTTTTCTAGGACATTATTACTAACCTTGATGGTTTCCATTTTGATAGTCGTAAACATTCTCAACTTGATTGCAGATAGCAGGGACTTGATCCGAGGACTGCCAATTGGGATTGGAGCATGCGGACTGAGGTATTTGCTGCGCCCAATACTCCTGTCTATTGCACTGTCCGGTATCTTGGGTAATTTGTGATGCTACAGTATTCATAGGCCTGAGCCCGTCCATATTTGAAGCCTGCATGAAAGATTGTTTGTTGTTGTTGTTATTATAATTTCATTCTTTATTTTACATACCTAAGAAGCGTAATTGTCTTTAAGAAGCGTCAGAAATACTCCGAAACAAATTCCTAAACATAGGATCCGAATAAATCCCTAGTTGTTGCGAATTGACGTTTCAGCACGTTTCGCACTTCGTATAGTGGTTTTGGAGTATTTCTGACGCTTCTTAAAGACAATTACGCTTCTTAGGTATGTAAAATAAAGAATGAAATTATAATAATTAATGTTTTGTTTATGTGACATATGTTTTTCTATTGGTAGCACTAACGCGGCGGCCATGTTGAATTAAATGTCAGTGAGTTTTCTACTCTAAAGTAAAAGATTACCGATTGTTTTATTGACTGTGTTATCATCCAAAGTATTACTGACGAGGATAGACTTGCACAGTGCTATTCAAATATTAGTTCGAGGACTGTTCTTTAGATTAGCGATAGCTGGTCCGAAGTAAGTAAATCTATAGTTTAATATAAAGTAAATATGGCATATAGTAGCACGTCGACTACTACGGCGAAAAACTTCACAACTACGCTAAAAACCGCAAAAAATAACTTTAAATCGTGGCGTTGTTTTTAGCGTAGTTGTGAAGTTTTTCGCTGCAGTAGTCGACGTGCTACTAAATGCCATATTTACCAAAATAAATTATGAATATACGATTTGTTTTTAAAGTCATGTCAGATTCGAGTGAGGATCATATCTGGTGATGGTTGAAGAACAGACATCCGTACATTTGGTTACATATCCCATAAATCTCTCGATTGGGGGTTATAACCCTCACCCGCGACAGAAAAAATAAATTGATAAAATGAAAGTAGGATTGCGGAAATTTATTATTCGGCTACGGGACCGGCAGTTTTTAAAAAAATCATCTACATTTTAACTAATTGACAAATATAAAAATGCCATAGCCACAATGGAATGTGAAACTTAAAATAGGTTTATAAATACAAAATTTTGATAAAGAAGTTTATAAAGTTCATGCCGGTTTGTAAAATTTCATAAGATGATGTTGTTTTTTGGCATTATTCATAATAAGTAATCGGTTTATAAAAAGTTTACGCTGTATAAAAGTTTTTCACAAACATCGAAAAGTTTACAAAGAATGTTATAGAAAAAAAAACATGCCAGTCAGGAGGACAAAAAGTCATCCAATACAAAAGAAATAATAAATATACATAAAAGCTTACCTTCTGATGACAATAAACTGAAGAATTACCACTAAGATACTAATTAAGTGTATTCAACTTTAGACACTTATTTGACAACGTTAGAATTAATAAATAATGACATTAGCATAGACAATTTACAAATGAAAATAAGACATAGACACTACAGCCAACCCAACGAAATTTTAAAAAATATAAGACTTTTTCTATTTTTCTAATAGTAGGTAGTCGTTTTTAATCCGTTTCCGCTCGAGATATATTCAAACTTATTTGTATTCGTACTGTTATGAAAAAAATATTTCAAAGCTTAGATATATACTTCACCATTATGCACCATTCGAAAGCCGGTTTTTCGCTACCCGGTTTCAAGTGTTAAAATTAATATTCAAGTTTTTTACGATTATTCAAATTAAAACGTTAAAATTCTCCCTTGAAACTGCCTTGGTTATAATTTAAACGAAACAAATATGTAGCTTAATAAACCATTAAATGCGTGAAAAATATTATATTTTGGGATCTTTTGAAAATTATTTTTGTTGTGCATTTGACTTACACTTCTCGAGAACGGGGCAGGTATAATTACTCCACTGTGCCGACTAGGAACACTTTAAATATTTCTTAACACTTTATATAAGCTTAAGTATCTATTTGTCACATAGTTTATAATAAACAAAGTTTAAAAAAACGTTAGTTTCATTAAATTACCTTTATTTTTAAGCTTTTAAGACCGGTTTTATCAAACCTTTTGGATATCGTCGCTGTAAATTTAATTAATCTTATGTGGCAAAAATTACTTTCCAAGAAATCGAGAAAAACTGTTTAAAAAAATAGCGATACAAATGGTATTTTGAACCATCATTTTTACCACGTTTTTGACGTCTCATACCATGCGTTTGAGGAATGTTGTTGAATTGAACGAACCAAACGTTAGAAATAAACTGAATCGCCAAAAACCTTATAAACGTGTAGAGACTTTTTAATGCATCTCCGCTCCCAATGTGGAACATAAGTTTTCTACGAGAACTGTTTGTTACTCAGTCGCTCAACCTCTTTTTTGTCAAAAAATAGTGGAGATAGAAGGATAAGGCTAGGACAGGACTAGTGGTTAACTAATCGCTCTCGCTACGCCCAGCTATTAAAGGAAAGTAAGGGTGGGAAGGAAATTTTAGACATCACAAACACCCCTGCCTTCGAACAGAAATCGATAAATCGATCGAAAAAATGCTGTTCGTATTGGGACTCGAGCCCGTGAGATCGGTCACAGAAGCCCACAACGCTAACCGCTGTGCGATAGGACCCGACAAATATAGTAATCTAAGCTGGCAAAACTGTACGATTCTGTGATTCCTCGATTCCGCGTTATAAATATAATATTAGTTATTTTTTAGACCCCTTAGATTTAGATTTGGTTATCTGCCACTGCCTAATGCGATAGTAGTAGTTATGTGATATTTTATATAAATATGAAATGTAACTTCTTGTTTTATATAATACACATTATATATAATTATAATATACCTTTGCATGGACACGATCTGAAAACAATTAGGCCACGGTAATTTAAGCATGTCCGCTCCGGGCTGTTCCTTGTGCATGTTTGAATCATATCATGTGACCTTAATGTTGGGTATTTAAACATAAGTCGTATGACTTCTGCAAAAGAAACAATAATACATTATAAATTACTTAATCATTGCCATGCAGAGGAAATAGCTAATAAAATGTATGTCTTTTTTCATTGCTGTTTTAAAAAATGAGTCATAAGGTATACAATTATTACATTTTATTTTTAGATTAATTAATCGTTTTGTTGTGACTTCTTTTTTACCTAGCTGAGTATGGCCTTCTATTTCTGGTAACATAAACATATTTTTGACCAATTTCGTAATGCGGGTTTTGTAAATCGGTCTCAGAGGGGCATCGGAGAGTTAAAATCTACATATACATACATACTTTTATATGTAAAATTGTATTGAGTTTTACTTTGCAAAAGGCAAAAAGCAAATAAAATTTCAGTTTTTACAAAAGGTGATTTTTTAACGTATTTTAATTACAGGTAACAAAATAAATTTTGATTTTATCTTTTTTGTCTGCTGATGTGATTAGTGAGGAATAAAACATTTGATTTAGCCTCATAATAAATAGCCATTAGGACAGGATTAGTGATTAACTGATTGCTCTCGCTACGCATTGTGTTTAGGATAGGATGAGCGGGAGGAGGGAATTTAATACATCAGAATAAACGCCCATGCCTTCGAACAGAAATTTATTGAAAAAATGATATTCCTACTGGGATTCAAACCCGTGAGATCTGTCACGGAAGTCAACAGCTCTGTTCTTCTGCGTACTTCTGACGGCTTGCAAACTGTTTTCAAATCTAATTCAAAGCTTAGATTAGAAATTAGATTCTAATTCGCAAACAGTTTGCAGACCGTCAGAAGTACGCAGAAGAACAGAGCTAACGACATTAATCAATGCGCCAAGGAAATGACTTATATAAATGATTAAACTCTTAATAATCAACACTGATAGATACAAATATCTTAAAATAAGTAGGAAGGAAAACCAAATACATTATTTCTAGCTATAAAATATTGCAATTAAGAATTAATTCACAATGGGTTGAAATAAACCGGGACTAAAAATTGAGCATTTGGTCGAGGAAAATAGGCTATATAGTTTACAAGATGTTTATTCGTTGAATTATCTATTCAGAATCTGATTAGATTTTTTCGGGCTTATATTTTCAATTTTGATCAACCAACACGTTGCTCAATTATTCTTGTATGATTATGACGTGTTGGTAATTTGATGAGTTGGTGATAATTTAACAAAAGTGTACAAAATAATCTTTAAATAACTTCGAACATAAGTTTACTTTATTATCGATAGACAATTATTAATGGTCAGCCAAATAACCCATAGCCCAAAGCTAAATGCCATTACTAAACTCAATGCAAAGTTAGTCAGTGGCGTGAATACCACATATACAAATAAAAGTAATACGCACACCGTTAAATTGTATTATATTTATTATGTTTTGGTAAGCCACATCAACGCGTAATAGGTAAATTATTATTGTAGTTACTATAATAATTTACCTATGGTTATAGCAAAATAATTTTAGAATTCATCATAAATATTGGCAGAGATTTTTTCCCCGTGTAACGCGGTGGAACGGCGTTCCGGTAGCTTTTTCTTAACATTTTTAATGTTTCAAATCAATATTCGATTTTTATTTATCTTTTTTATAACTTGTCGTAGCATCGTTGACACTCTTCAATCCTTTACTTTGTTGATCTGTTGTCACTCAGATGAAGACGAGACTTCTGTGACGGATCTCACAGATTCGAGTCCCAGTACAAACAGCATTTTTTCAATCGATGTCTCTTCGAAGGCATAGGTGTATGTGATATTTATAAAATTTCCTCTCACCATTCCAATCTTAAAATTAATGGAGTAAAGCGAGAGCGATTAATTTACCACTAGTTATGTCTTAGCCCTGTCCTTCTATCCTTACTCTATTAAAAAAGAGAGATGTTGAGCAACTGAGTAACAAACGGTTCTCGTAAAAAACTTCTGTTGACATACCTCCATTAGAAAGTCATATTCTCCGCATTGGGAACGGACATGGATTAGAAAAAAGTTTGACAAGAAATAAGTTCCGTTACCTTTTCTTTTAATTTTAATTGATGTTGGCAATGCGGGTGGAATTATACTTCATAAATCAGACGTCCCGACTGCGTTCGAATTTTAATTAAAGAGATTACACCTTAAAAGTGATCGAATAAAAGTTTTTTTTAAATATATAAATATATCAAAGAGTTTCTTTATTTCGTGGTCCCTATAGAACCCCATTGATATCAATATTATTTCTTAAAAAGTGTTATATACAATATTTAGTAACCACAAATAGAGATTGTCTGTAGTATGAAGCAGGGTATGGGGTATTTTTATTTCTCAAAAAACCATCTGGAAGCTTCCGTGACTGTGGATAAGCAGATAAACAATCAGCAGATACTTCAAATTAAAACAAATCTAATAAATTGTAATATCTAGACCCCAAATCGCTGAAAATTTCTTACGTCTCAGTTTTCTTGTTGTTATATTATACAGTTCTCTGTAGATATGAATGGCATCTTAGGAAGACGACTTTTTAGTTATTCAACAAATTGCTTATACGCAACAGAAACTTTATACTTTGTTTGGATAATTCTGAATTAAGGTAATATATTGAAGAAAACAAAATAATACCTATATATGTTGTCTTCTTCTGATATTAAAAAAGTGATCGATGCGTTTATTGAACAAGAGTATCACATCCAAGATGTACCATTTAAATTGTGTAGCTTAAAAGTTATGCAATAATATTTATTCTGTAATTCATCCCCCCATAGTCTGTGCCACTCGTTAAAATTTTACAGGTAAATATCTACGTCAGCGCGAAGGTTGTTGGGTCATTTCTATTAGATATTGAAATATATCTCTAAGAGTGGAGGTCACCTTGAAGAATAGCTGATATTTTTTACACCATGATATAACAAAATTATTTTAAAACATCAGATATATAATAGCTCATACCGTGTCTACCTTTTTAATTTAATTTAATTTTATGTCGCATACGACACTAGTAAATCGAAAATCATTTTCAAATAAAGTTGTTTACATTTGTGTCTACGTTTTTTCTAGATAACATATCATTTGACATACGGTTAATTATTACTTTACTTCATTGTTTACTTACACTTTCTCTAGGCTCCAATTCTAGGGAAATTTCATTGCCTACTGCCACTTTATGTTGTGTTTCTTTACAACACACGTGACTGACGTCGTCAACTGTCACAGTTTCGGAACCTGTCAAAAGCCGTAAACTTAAAATTACAAGTTATAAATTAAAAAATACCGGGACACATCTGAATTAGATCAATGAATATTAATAAATGACTCATGCCGATTGTAAAATATTAAAATTAAGGCATCACGTTCAATGACACTAGGTGAGAGTGTGACTCGTCGAATCGTAACTTTCAAGGTTGTGTAGTGTTTCTTTGCCCGCTGCGAACGTCTTTCAGTGTACCGCTGACCGCCGATGTTGACATTCATCTCTGTGAAAAAACTTAGTGTAAATAATTGTGAAAAATGAATTCGCGGTCCTCGTCGATAGTCGACACTTTAAGTGCACACACTTTCGTCGTGCTCGGTGCGTCTGGAGACTTGGCAAGAAAAAAGATTTACCCTACGCTATGGTATCTGTATCGCGATAATCACCTACCTCCGGAGATAACTTTCGTCGGATACGCGAGAACTCAGCTTACCGTCCAGGAACTAAAAGAAAAATGTAAAATTCATTTGAAACTGCACCCCGGCCAGGAAGAAAAGTTTGATGAGTTTTGGAGTAAAAACACTTACGTTGCGGGTGCGTACGATAAGTTGAGCGATTTCGAGAGATTAAACGAACACATTGATAATAATGAATATAGTCCGTCGGCGAATCGTCTTTTCTATCTTGCCCTGCCTCCTTCTGTATTTGAAAAGGCCACAACCAATATTAAAAACTCGTGCATGGGCAAAAAGGGATGGACGAGGGTCATCATCGAAAAACCTTTCGGAAGGGACGCTGAGAGCTCTCAGAAGCTGAGCAATCATCTGGCCGGACTCTTCCGTGAAGATCAAATGTACAGAATCGATCACTATCTCGGCAAAGAGATGGTGCAAAATCTAATGACGATAAGATTTGGAAACAGAATATTCAGTCCGTCCTGGAATAGAGAGAACATCGCCTCCGTCCTTATAACTTTCAAAGAACCTTTCGGCACCCAGGGGCGTGGCGGATACTTCGATGACTTTGGCATAATTAGAGACGTCATGCAAAATCACATTCTACAAATTCTATGTCTCGTCGCGATGGAAAAGCCTACATCCGTCAATCCAGACGACATCAGAGATGAAAAAGTTAAAGTTCTCAGGTGCATTAACCCTATCAGCTTGGACAATGTGGTAGTCGGTCAATATGTAGGAAATCCTGAAGCGCAAGGTGACGCCGCTCTCGGCTATCTCGACGATCCCACCGTGCCGAAGGGATCGGTCACGCCCACTTACGCTATGGCCACGCTCGAGATCCACAACGAACGCTGGGACGGCGTTCCGTTTATCCTGCGTTGCGGGAAGGCACTCAATGAACGAAAAGCCGAAGTTCGCATTCAGTACAACGACGTGGCCGGAGACATCTTTGAGGGTCATGCCAAACGCAACGAATTCGTAATACGAGTTCAGCCTGGCGAAGCGCTGTATTTGAAGATGATGTGTAAAAAGCCCGGCAGGTCGTTCGATCTGGTCGAAACCGAACTAGATTTGACATACAGTTCCAGATACAAAGAAGTCGAGATGCCCGACGCTTACGAAAGACTGATTCAAGACGTTTTCACAGGATCTCAAATGAACTTTGTCCGCAGTGATGAACTTCGCGAGGCTTGGAGAATATTCACTCCTCTTTTGCAAAGACTGGAGAGGGACCGAGTGGTCCCTGTTCCGTATCTGTACGGGACCCGGGGTCCCAAAGAGGCTGATGACAAATTGGTAGCAAATAATTTTAAGTATTCCGGTTCCTATAAATGGCACAGCAAGTGCTGAAATTCATATGCCACGATAGGGTAGGTTATTTTATATGCAATTCGTTTCATGTTACATTTTCATTCATTTTCAACATAGGTATGCAGTCTTTACCTATCTTAACTAAAAAAGCATAGTATCACACTGTTTCATGACTATTCCATCAACCCCTATTGGGTTATTTTGAGGTATATTAGGATAAGTACCTACCTAACTTTTTTTACTACTTAATTTGCAATAATATTTTTGTCTGGTGTATGTGTAACTGTTATAATATGGTTTAAATGGAGGATAAATAATTATTTATTTAGATTTAATATGTGTCTGTGCGTGTGTAAATTTTACAATTATTATGTTTTGTGTTGTCGTACTGTAAGAAGAACACAGAAAAGTTTTAATGCTCAATCATTATGTACATATGATGTACGCAAGCAATTAATTCAATGCATTATATATTATTCATGTGATAATCATAATACTTTAATAATAATTGTAAGCTTGTAATTGAAGCCAAGCTTCATCTAGTTATGTTTTTTTTTTCTTTGTTTATTAATAAATATTTTTTTATACGCAACCCTTTCGTTTTAATCCAGTTTTGTGGTTTTCCTTGATGCTTATTTAACATATCTGTCGAAAAATTACATTATTTTCATGTAGTTTCACAGTCAAACTGTAGTACCCTGCTTAGAAAAGTTTACACGGACGGATCTTTCAGTTGACCGTCTAAGTTTAATTCAAAGAAGAGCAATTTATTTAAAGCTTTAATTCAGTTGATAATACTGGCGATGAGCAACACCGGTCATGATCTGTATAAAAAAATATGGACATAATACAAAGAATTAGATCAATATTATTATTACTAATCAGTATCTTCACAGTTCTTATAAATTTTAATGATACTCAAAAAAACTTAGTTTATAAAACATTGCTGAGTTGCAAAATATGGTGAACTATTTTTTAATGTCAGTCTTTACTATATTCATAGCTACCACTAATAATTAATAGTAAAGCATACCAGTTAATAGACGGATGTATTACCCGATATTTTCAGTTTAAATTAAGAATACAGTAAAACCCCCATTTACACTATATTCGGGACCGTGTAATTGGGGGTGTGAATGTCATACAAAATAAGGGATTTGATTTTTTTCCGCGGAAAACGCAAAACTAAGATTTCCCTTAGTTTTACAAAAAAAACTGTATGCGAAGCACAGACGACCGTCTCTTAGTAACGGCAATGGAATGCGAATATTTCAAGCCGGCGCGTAATTCGGGGTAGTGTAATTGGGGGTTCCACTGTATGTCAATAACATAAAATATAAACTTCCTATTGATGAACTCTTTTCCATAACTCAACTTTTCATATTTCTATAAAGATATTTATAATCAATTCCAAGATCGTAGTAGGACAACACCAATTATCATAGATTTTTCAATAAATTGCTTAGCAACCAAGCAAAAATTAATTGATTACCTCTTCTTAAACTCCAAGGGGCCTCTTAATTTTACCATATTATTACACTTAAAAATAATTGCAATAGAGTCTAGTGTTAATCCAATATTTCTTAAACGCAACATGAACTGAAATCAAAATATTACTTAAAATTCATTTAAATGAACATTATAATTATTATATGTAAGATGTTTGATGTACATACAACCGAAAAAATATCTACTGTACAAACAATATTTGACAATCTTTATAGAAAAAATACATTTCTTAAATTATACCTTTACTGAATATCCTTAAAGTTACCACCGAATCCATCAAAAATATATTTTACCTGAGCATCATGATTGCTTTTTCTATAATTGAATTTTGCTTATACTTTGTTACAATCGAAATAAACATGCTAGTTATCAATGTTTAAATTGATAAGAATTAGAAATGACAGATTTTTCTAACTGATAGTATTTGTACACAAAAAGACGAATGACCTCTAAAAAGGTCATTATGCTAAGGATAATTTAAAGAATCTTTGGTACGCACACAATTCACAGAATTTTCCTTATAAGAAATAATAATGTTTTTTAATTATTTTTAAAGAATATAATTGGTCAAACCGATGCCTCGTTCAAAGTATTAAAAAATTATCATTAATTAAAGTTCAGTGTTAACAATGTCTTGATTTAAGTACATTTATTTTATTCTGCACACTTTAGATATTGCTTTAATCGAAGCATATGTGACCTTTGAGGTTACTCTTCATTTGCATAATGCTCACTAACAGGTATTTCGAACTCATCTTACGATGGGACAAATTGACGATTTAATTAGAGTTTTACAGGCGATAGAAATTCAATCATGTAAAACATGTATTAAAATACTTTTCCTACAGCTTGTGATAAAATTATAATTAAATTCTTGACGAAAAAAAACGGCTAGAATTTGTATAAAATTAAGCTAAATTTAAATACTATTACTTTTAATAACAGTTTTACGTAAAGAGATATTAAATTTTTACAACATGGGCATGTTGTCTAAAGCCTTGTATTTTTAATTAATGGTTAATAATACTTTGACTTCGTTTAGTACTTTGAGCTATGCAATTTCTCCTCAATCATAGTTAGGAGTATTTTTTTTTTCGTGACAATTCATTAGTGTGCTCATTTATAACGCTTTCATATTAATTTTTAGCATGACAGTTAAGTCTCAAAAGTATGTCTGAGCAAATGTGTACAAGCAAGTTAAAAAGTGATGTAAGCCTAGTATAGCACAATCAATGGAGAAGTGAGTATCGATTGTTTATCATTTACTTATCACAGCTTATCGAGAGGCACTACATCTTGTGTAATAATATCACATGTTAGTGACATATATTTTTCATTGTTTTACAACGTTCAAAATGTAGTTGTTTATTGTAAATGTGTTTCTTAATTATTGTTGACTTTCCGCTGTTGTCATTAAATGATATATTTTTACTATATTGGATTTAGATCCAATGAAAAATATTTCAAATTGTGTTTTATTTTGTCTTATTTTTCATCAACTGAAATTTCATGAAATCTATAACATACAGCTTATTGTCAATTTGCCAGATATTTCTAATTGAAAATCATTCGAGATTAATCCAATTTCAAAAATGTCACTTTGTATAAAATTATGAACTTCCATATTGCTAAACCCATCAACAGTATAAAAGTTATTCTAGATCATCTATAGCAGCGTTTGGCAAACGAAATGCAACGTCATGCCATAATACAGGTAATTCAAAGTACTGGACCCTTAGTGTGTGCTACTGAAATAAAACTAGTAAATCTAGCGTATATTAACACAATTTTATTGATTACAATAATACACACTACAAAAAATTATCATAAAAAATACAATATTTAAACATTAGTGACGCCCTTGAGGTTCAACTTTGGAAGCTTTCACTTCAATATTTGGTTCATTTTCGAAATTTTAATAAATCATCATTTTCGAGGTGTGCCACTCAAAAACGCTTTCACATGCCACCTAGTGGTACGTGTGGCATAGATTGCCTACCGATGATCTACAGGAGAAAACAAACCACGAAAGCCCTTGCCCAAGATGTAAAATGACAAATTAGACACTTGATATTGACCTTATTTGGTCTCGAATCCGTAACCTTCTAAGCAGTGTTCTTACAAAATAGGCTATAGATGGTTACATCACAATACCCTGATATTGTACAAATGTTGAAAAGTCTCATCTGCTTAGTATGACGGCTTAAGTAAAAAATATTTAACTCAGAAATAAAAATAAAGGCTACAAATATTTGTAATTTTAAATAAAGTCATCCCACGGTATAGCTATTTATTGATAATTTCAATGATCTTTAATCACAGTGATATCAATTAAATTAAGTGTGAGAAGAATCATCATTGAGAAACATGATTCTATGTTATATAGATGAGTAAAGTAATGATGTAAAAATTAAAGTATATGCCAATTAATAATTATTGTAGTTATTTATTTTGATTGATTTTTGACATTATACAAGAGAACAAATCTAGGTTTTAACAATTTAATTTGTTACGTATAAAGTAAAGATACTTGAGCAGAAGAGCTAGTGAGATAGACAAAAAATGTATGTATATATTATTATTCTATTGATTATGTCGGGTTATATTTTCCAAGAATTCGCGAAAACTTTAATTATTTTTAACTCTTACGGCTCGGAGACTAGAAAAATACTTCTCAGCCGATGGGGGTCTTTTTTGACCCCAGTGGTTTCCTCATTATTAGCCTTATTCTTATGAATTTCAAAAAAAAAAATAGTCCAAGGGCTTAAAAATATCTATTTGCATCATTCCTCATACATTTTTTTATAAAAATCTGTGGTTTTTTAATAAATAATCATATTTTAAGTTGCGCGTAAAAAAGACGTCATGTCAGCACACATATGAATTGACTACTGAAGAGTGTTCCAGCGTTCCAAATTATCATACGAACAATCGTTATCGCGGGCGCTAATCAGCTGATAAGCGTTATCGCGTATTTATATAAACTACAAAAGGTCCAAAAAACTATGATGTAAGAATACCTTAATTATAAACATCGTATCACCCATATTAAAATAGATATTTACGAAAATGTTGGTATTGGGGTCGCATTTCTTGAGCTTAGAAACGGAAAAGTTAATAAAATGAATTACTTTGTTAATCCATTGGTTGTATATATTTTGTTTAAATAAAAAAGTTCATATTTAATTTGTACATAAACTTTATTTCCACCCTGCTCCACCCCACCTCCAAATTTTCCAACAAACTAGAATTTAAATTTGAATCGTTTAAATATTACACTATCTACACTATTTCTTACACGATACATTTATTTACTAAAAGTCAGTTCAAGTTCATCCGTGCACTTAAACTTAAACGCCTTCAGTAGAAATCTTAAATTAAACCAGAATTTAGCTTTTTATGCATACACACAGAAAGAGCATTCTGATGTATGTAGTCTAATTAAAAATATTATTGTTATATTATATTAATAGGACAGGGTTATCATCCATTACTTGGCTGATGTTTTTTAATGTACTGGACAGAGATAAAAAATTTCTCTATTAAAATATACCTATCATTGCAGCCACAATTGACATTTGCATAAATTGAATTTGCATCTGTATGTATTTGAGCTCAAGAGCGTGGATTCCATTTTCATACCCTACCCTCTTCCGTCGTCTCTTAACTTAATCCTTTTAATTACTGATAAAGTTGGTTAAGAAAACAATTAACACCAGTACTTGTTTCTATGTTAGGACTGGAAATAATTTAAAAAACATTCATGCTTATAGTCATTTCATCAAATATACATAAATACATATTTTTTAACTATGTCCACTATGGAGCATATGATTCCCTAAGAGGTGAAGTGAGCCATGTGGTATTTTAGAAAATAAAATGAGTTAAACGCATTGTAATATTCTACATTCGAAAGTATCTTAAAAGTGTTATTTCCCTAAAATAAAAATATGGAATCCAATAGAACACCACCAAGTTTGTAACAGACATGATTGTACTTAAAAGTCCAATAGATTTTTTTTACCATTTTACTACTTGGCTCATTTCACTTCTCGGGGGCTCGTATGTTCTCTTAATGTAACTTATCTTAACAGAAGATTTTCTATGAGGGCCACTTGTTTCTCAGTTACTTATGTCTCTTATTAGAAGAACGTATTGATAAAATGATAATACTAGATCAGGACCTCTATTTAGCACATCACTATCAACGACCCTGAACACTCGACTCCAGACCTGGCAATATTATTTATTGAGAATTTTTATTATAATACTAAACAATGGATATATCATAATATTGATTGATTCAGTATCAGCATCAAATATAAAGGTTTGATAGTAGTTTTTGAAAAGATATTTTCATGTCCTATGTGTTTAACTTATCTGCCTCCTGTCATAGTATTTGTATGCAGTTATTCATTATTAATGCATTTCTAGTGCAAATTTTATCTATCCATAAGCGGTTGTGAGGTCATTAATCTCCATGATTGTATTGGAATGAACTGTTCACAAAGAAACACTTAAAGATAACATAATGCAATAAAAAAATACGATGAAACCCTGTATTTATGTTCCTGAAATAACATATTCCTTATATTTGTATGGAATACTTTTTTTTTACTAATAATTTATGTCAGAAGTATTCAAAATATTATATTAATCTAATTTTTATGATTATAATGTATTTCCACCAATTTTTTTTTAATGAAAAGTGATTATAATTATTATTATTTACATGCTCCCAATTTATTCTTACGTGGGCGAAACTATGACCAAAAACTTTTGTTTCTAAAAACTTATACCTAGCTTAGGAGGTATGATTGGTACAATGTACAACATACAGGACCGATGACTTCATATTGTAACAGATCAATGTGCTTAATCTTTTAAGGCAGCGGTTTCCAACCTTTATGTTACTGCGCCTCCTTTTGAAGAAAAAAATATCTTCTCACCTCCCCATCCTTTATTTCATCTATATATATATATATATATATATATATAAAAATGAATGTTTGTTTGTTTGTTACCTATACGCTCCTATACCGTTAATCCGATTGCGATAAAAACTTTAGTGAGTTATTGTGCGGATACCCGAATAGGTTTCTGAATTAAAAAATGTGTGTATTTCATATATTAGGTGGACCCGAAAGTATTCGCGTATTCAATTCAATTTCAACTTCAATTTTATTTATTTCAAAAAATTTACAAGTAAATTATAAAACATAAGCTCCATCAATATTCAACACATCTTCCCATCGTTTTGGCAGATCTTCGATCCCTTTCGTAATTCGTAATGAATTATCCCCCTCATATCCCACCATATGCATAAAAGGACCTTTTTTATGGTCAATCCCGGCTTAGGCGTTGGAACTGGGGTTTCTTTCCGAGAAAGCCATTGTTTTTTGCGTCGTTTATTATCGTAAACGACCCATTTCTCGTCACCAGTTACAACGCTATTCAAGAAGGGACTATTTTTTTGTCTTGTAAGCAAGGAGAGGCACGTGTTGCGTCGCTCGTTCTTGTTGGCTTCGGTCAAGGCGTGCGGTACCCATACACCCATCCTATTCGTTTTACCGATGAGTTTTAAATGTGTTTGTACAGTGGTCCATGGGGATCTGAGTCTCAGCGACAATTCCTCGATTGTTTGTCGTGGATCCGACTCGATTAGAGATTTCAGCGCCTCATTGTCAAAATTTGAAGGCCTTCCGCATCTCGGCTCGTCAATTAAACTTCTGTTGCCCGATTTAAATTTTTGAAACCAATATTGACATCTGCGAGCTGTAACCACTTCACCATAAAGATCTTTGAGCGTTTTAGTAGTTTTTGTGGCATTCCAACCCAAATCAAAAAAAACCAGCATACAATGCCGGATGTGAACTTCGCTAGTTTCGGGTCTGGACATCTTACCCTTAACAATAAAAAAAAAATTTATGCACGAAAATAATGTTAAACCATAGTTCTACAAAAAAAAAAAACTTACACAGATGTTGCCGTCACCGTGTCCAGACACGAACTGAGGTAAACATATGGTCTCAAAAATACGCGAATACTTTCGGGTCCACCTATTAGTTTAGCAACGGTTTGTATGTTTTCGGTGTGGATAGTTTTACTGAGATATCAAAAACAACTTATGTCCAAAATAAGCAAGTTGTTTATGATTCCTTAGTTACGTTTGATACGCGCAATGGTTATGTCAAACAATCAAGTGAATTTTTAATTGTCGTCACAAAGCATTTCTTTCGCTGTCAAACAATTATACCACCCAAACGACTAGCTAATAGTCGATTTACACTTCAAGTGCGAAAGAAAATGGCACCACGAGCTTCAAAAACAGATGAGCAATGGGAATAAGTTTAAAAACCGTTCGAGCTCGCTCTGCTCAAGCCCGATCGTTTGATACAATTGGGAATAGTTGCTCCGAATCGATCTGTACACAACCTTTTTGATCGTGATTTGCAACGAGAAAAACATTTTGAAGTCGACAAATTGGGTACATTCGTTCAAACAAATCTTCCGAAATTGGTTTCAGAACAACGCATTGCGTATGATAAAATTATGCATGCAATCAATCACAAGCCAAAGCGTTGGATCACGAAACAACATTGCATTGGCAATCGCTTCATCTGCAATTTTCTAACTCCTTTGGATCGTGGTCAAACAGCGCATTCATCAAAGAAATTGCCTTTGACCACCAACATGCAATATCAAAAAAAAAAGTCAAGAATGGGTGAAGTACTTTAATAATATCAACTCATTAAATGGGACGAATTTACAAAACACAACACTAAAACTTACGCACAAAAAGGCATTGGAGAATCTTCACTATATGTACACTAAAAGATTTGAGAGGAAATGAACAGCTCTTTAGCGGAGCACTTATTTTATTGTCTCGTGATTTTTGACAAACTCTACCAGTTATACCACGTTCAACAGCTGCTAATGAATCAAGTGCATGTCTCAAATCATCAGTTTTATGGCGACATGTGAAGAAATTGACTTTGAAAGCCAATATGCGTGTAGAATTACAATATGACGTATCCACTGAACGTTTCGCAAAACAATTGTTGGATATTGGGAATGGAAAAATGGAAATCAATGAATCCACACAATTTATCGCATTGCCAACAAGCTTCTGTAAAATTACAGGAACCATAAGCAAATTCATTCACAAAGTTTTCCCAAATATCGCACAGCATTACAAAAATCATCAGTGGCTCAGTGAACGTGTTATATTAGCAGTCAAAAACAACGATGTTAACGCCATCATTCTTTCTTTTTTTTAGTGGCATTGCAACGCATGCCGGGTACTCGCTAGTACAGTAATAGATACACGTTTTCAAGGGTAAATAAATATTTTGGACTGTTCGCGCCTCCCATTGCAATTTCCCACGCCTCCTCAGGGAGGCGCACCTCCCAGGTTGGAAATCGCTGTTTTAAGGGGAAAACATATTGATAATTCTTTAAGCACTATGATGCAATTGCCTATATTTTTTAATATCTATTTTCTACAAGTAATAATTACGAGTGTTAATAAAATATAATACATTAAATGATTTTTTGAAGATGACGTGTCCACTATCGTAATATCAAATGATAGATTCACTTTACACAACTGGAATTTTCTAAGCAATGTTTCAGTGATATAAGCGATCAACATAGATACTGAGTTCACAGTTTACTATGATTGAATATGTCCTTAGCCTGTTGAGCATCATTGAAGCTTGAAAGGACAAGATTGTTATTGCAGTTACCTACAAATGGAAACTTCATATAATTGGATAATTCAAATGTCTCGCTACTGAATGTTTACAGGAAAAATCATTTGATATTCACAAAATCCCACCCAATAGCAGTTGTAATAGGAATATCTTGTGTATAGTATAAATATTGTACATGATATTGAAAATTTATTACAATCTTCTAAAATCATAGAAATAATAAAAAATGGATCATTTCAATTCATAAGTGCTTACACTTCAAATACTGTTATCAAAACAAAACAGACTTAAAGTTAGTTCAAAAACAATTCAGGACCAAAGGAACTCAAAACACATGCGAATGCATGAAAAGAATCCGTATCATTCTCTGAAGAAATAAAATACTCATTTGTATTAATTGAAATTTTATTTTATATGATCAGGACCAGTTTCGCTTATGATGAGAATTATCAACTGATACTATATTTCAGTGCTATTTATACAGAACAAACAGCAGTGGTTTGTGACTTACAACTTAAAAAAAAAAAAAAATCTAATTCAGTTTTTATACGTTATCTTTATATGGGGTTTCCAATACTAACTAACAACAATGACTGGACTGAGAAGTATATCACAACCAGTAATTTTTTATCAAAATATAACTGGTTTTTCCTTTCACACTACATACTTTTATGTTAAATTAATAATGTTTTTCTCTATTTTTTTCCTTATAAGATGAATTTGTAGTCTAAAAAAAATGTTTACACAAAAATTACAAACAACGAGACAAATCAAAGCTCAAAAAAAATGGTGAGATAAAGAAAACATGCTTCTTTTTATCGAGTAAAGATATAAAATAGTACAAACAAATATTTCAATTATATTTTTGTAGACAGCGTACAATTACAACAGTTTTTTTTTGTCACAGACCAGACCTTTCTTAACAAAAGAATTAACAATGCATATTTGCTGTTTCGAGCACCTAATAAAATTACTAAAATGATTAGTTTATAACTAATACAAATTCTTTTCCTCGCAGTGTGATCTTTGAAAATTTTCCAGTAATGGAAATGAATGAATATTTTATTCTTTCTTAATAATATCCATAATAAAGTCATTAGTATTCAACCGTTATGTATGCAATCCACCAAAACACAACGTAAAGATGTGATTGTATTTAAAAGTCCAAGAAAAACGTTTAACCATTTTAGTAGTTGGCTCACTTCACCTTAAGAGGGCTCATTTCATCATTTAAGTTTATTTAAAAAAACACTTTTTTAATATTATGTCTACATCAATAATAGACAGGAAACAGCTTAAAAGTAATCAGATTTTTTTTTCAGATTATAAATGGTTAAAAAGATTAGATGTTTTTATCAAAAAACAGTTTTTTACTTTAATTACCTAGTGAAAATATACCTTACCGCCAAAATATTGAAGTATTATACATCTAATACTGTACATAGACACAGAAAACTTAGAAATCAGAATCAAAACCTATGTTTCTTTATTATGTAATTTTGAACCATGAAAACAACTTTATCTGCGATTATTACAAAACTCTGTCAACTTTCTTCACCGCACACCTCAATTCTAAAATACACTTTATTATTGATTGAATTGGCATTTATTTGGTAGAACTCCATTGATTGGATGGCAGGATATATTGTGTATCTCTTTTAAGCCTTTTAAACTGAGTTAATGTAAGCTAAACTGAGTTAATGTAAGCTTAACAGATTAACAACCGCGGACGCGTATTTGAGTCATTGAAAAACAAAGGTTGCTGGCCGGCGAACTCATATATGCGTATAGGCGAAGTATCTGGAAGCTAAGAAAATTTGGTAAAGATATATCAATTGGTTTACAAATTATAGTGAATTTAGTAAAATTACAATTTTTGTGAATTTTTCGCAAAATTACCAGGCCGCCAGGTGAAATTCTATAAAAAAAAAACGTGCAGTCGTTAAGCTGTTAAACATAGTTTTGATGAAGGCATATGCCGAAATAGCTATCAACTATATAATGTAAAATAATATTTGTGGAATTAAAATACTTTGTTATTTTTTCACCTTACTACTCTTTACTTTTCTGCTTACAAATAAAACTGAATTCACAAATTTTACCATCATTCTCTAAAATGAACTTTTTTATTATCCATTTCTGCTCCCAATATAGAGCGTATGGCTTCCTAATGGAGGTATTTCAACATAAGTTTTTTTTTCCACAGGAACAGGTTTTTGGTTTCAGTAGCTCGGCCTCTTTTTTTCGCAGTAAGTATAGATATATATAACTTCAATGTTTATTTCTAATTTACTTACATACACACCTGCTGAAGTTGATGAATTATCAAACATTAAACTTATGCTAGAAATTTCATAATTATGATGGTTAACTTTTGTGGAGTTACTTCAGATGAGTTGATAAGTCTAATGCATTATTTGTTGAAAAAGTAGTTTGTTTTTTAAGTTTTTCAATCGGTATATTTTGAATCACTGAAGAATTTATTGAAACCCTTTGAATTTGTTGCGAAAAAGACCGCACGGCATTATAACTGGGGCTTTGGAATAGAAGTCATGGAGTTGGGTGTTTTTTTCCAGGGGCGGAGAAATTGGAGAATAATAATCAAAAGATATTGGAATATTGTATTCATGATATTGATTGGTGAAATGTACAAGGATTATTCTAGTAACTGGATATATCTGATGGTATACAAATATGTAAGATAAACGGCAATGATTGAAATCCGGAGTCGGTTTTTAATTAAGTCAGTCATATATTTTTTACCCGACTCCACAGCCCTGGTTATAATATAGCTGATTTGAGCTCCAAGTTGATATGATTTATATTTTCCTAAGAACAGACACCGACCTAGTTATCGTTCTATTATGTTTTATCTCACTCACAAATATTTCCTGTATTCATTACCTGTAAATCTATCATCATAAACACTTTATTATCATGGGATTATAAATTGATATATAGATCAATATTTTTATTTCTGGTATAATATTTTAGGTCCTCATGATTCCTTTCACCGGGTGTCAAAAGGAACCCAAATGAATTTGAAATGCAAGTGACGTGCAACAACTGAGCACAAATCAAGTAATGTAAAATACTAATATTTTGCAGATATACTGTATAATATTTTTAATGTCTTTACCATTCTATAATATATACCAGGGGTTCACGATCTTGTTCGCTCCATACCCTCTCTTTCACCATTGTTCAGAATATAATTCCTCCCCATAGCTTATTTTACCAATGTTCCGTTTAAAATCGGGAGAAATATTTTCAAATTGTTTTTTTGTATGAAAATACAAGTTAAAACTAAATTCTTTATTAAATTTCTACTCACCATTAATTACCCTATGTTTCATGCGATAAACATTTATGAACAAAAATGTTAATTTATATGATATTAACCCTTTTGAGTGGTGAATTAATTTAGATTAGTTTTACCATTGATACACACAAAAATATATAAACTTTTTTTCGTTTGTTGGTCAGTCTGGGAAGAATATTGAATAATATTTTAGGTGGTAAATCTTTTTTTATAATTTTACAACACATAATTAGAAATATAAATTTACAAACTCATTTTTACTTTTCAATCATTTTCAAGAAGCTGTTACTTCCGATTTGGGTCTAGATCTTTTTTTGCTTCTTTCTGTAAACATAACCCGCTCTACTGACATTGATTCCAGGAAGGGAATCGCGCCGAAAATTAATTTTACGCTCAGTTTTGTATGGCTACCGACCTGCATATATCACGTATAGTGTGCACTGAATAATAAAACACTAGATTATAAAAAAATATTTTATTCATATCAATTACAATGGCAATAGTCAAATATCTTAAAAACAACTTTACTAACAATAATAATATTACAAATGGAATAGTGGACGCGCTGGACAGTCGGCTAGACATCCTCGGCTATGGATCAGACCTGAAGTTGTCTCTGGCCTGGCGCAGGACGGAGCGAGTTTTGTGAATCTCTTGACAGATGGCCTTGTGGACCATCTTTTTGCGGGAATCGGCATCCTTGATTTGCATGACCACAGCCTCGTAACGCCTCTGCAGCGTCGCTAGACGTTCACTCAGTATCACATTTTGAGCTGCCATATCATCTGTAACAAAAGAATAGTAACTGTTATTCAAATGATAAGTAAAATTGATAAATACAATAAATAGGATAACAAAGTAATCACATTGTATTAAGCCACAGCCGAATTTACAAAATTTAATCATCTGGCAAATAATTTATCTTCTGTTCGCATTATCCCATAGAAAAATAGGCTTAAAATTAATTTCAATAACCCAATAAAAAAATAATATGTTATAACTCTGGACAAAACAAGAAGGCTACATAACATTTGATGACTGAGGTCAATTGTCTTAATCACAAGTCACAATTGTCTTAATCTTTACTATGCATCTAAAAAAATTAAATAGAATTTTTTCTGACATTGTAGGCATAAGTTTTGAAAACAAATAATATTGTTACTCTGCAACGTGTGTAAGAGTATGAAGTCGTAACGAGAGAAGGTAATAAATACTTAGTTGAGCTAAGATATAATTATTTAGTATAATATTATTTAACAATATTTAAAAAGGCTTACTGGAAGCGAGGTCATCGTGGAAAGCACCGGATTCCACCATCTCTAGGCTGGAGAGACGATCACTGTCAATACCCTGGTCGGGAGAGGGCGCTCGGGGTGGTGACGGGGATACTGCCACCGGAGAATTGGAGGAGCGAGAAGCGTCAGAGCGCCAGCATTCCAGCCGGACCACTCTATTTTGGAGTTGAGCGCAGTGAGATTCCAGTTCACTGTGACGCAAGCGCGCCGCAGCCAGACATCTAGCCAGACGCTCCGCTTCTGCATCGCTACGCATCCTTTGTTCGGCGGCCAGGTTTCTATCCAACGATGCTTGCGAAGCTTGCAAGGCAGCACTGTCTGCCTCCTTCCGTAGGGCATCATAGCGACTTTTGCTTATCCATTCTGTTTCCATTTTTGCTTTCAATTCCCTCGTGCTGCGATCGAATGCTTCGGTCATCTCTTTCGTTCGCAAGAGGTGGGCTTCAGCTTGAGATTTCAACTTTTCCCGTTCTTCGGTTAATGTTACAATGGCTTTCGCGAGTTTGTCTTCAGTGACTGTCCTTTCCTGACAGAGACGCGTTAATACTTCTTCGTGTTTTTTGCCGCACCGCACTAGCCGGTCCTCAGCTTCGTCTAGCCGCCGGGTGAGAGCATTTATACTGTCGGAATTTTTCTTTGACTCGATGCTGTGACGAACTTTTCCAGAGTCCAGCTGCATTTGTAGATCTGCAATCTGCGCTTTGGCATCTTCCAAAAGCCTTCCGGCGCGATCTCTCTCATCGGTGAGACGTTTTATGAGGGAATCTGTCTCCTCACGATTATCAGGTGTCTTTCGGTGAGGTCGTCGGTCTGCCTCTTCTTCACTAGACACGGTTCCGTCGACCTCCCCTATCAGACTTCCCATTCTGGCTAAGGAGACGCCGCGGTCTGGCTCCGACCAGCTCTCAGATTCAGAATGGTTGACTGCAGCGCCTGCGAATCCGTGCCACGTATTGTTAAGTTTCACTGCTCGTCGATTGGCAGATTTGGCCTTACGCGGGAGAAGTCTACCCACGTCTCCGCTAAGAGTCCTCATACCGGATAGGTTCAACTTGTCATCCGAATCTTCTGCGGCAGTTGTAGCGCAAATGCATCGCGAACGAACATTGTTCAGCTGCGAGCTGAGTCTTTCGATGACCTCTCTCTGTTGAATAACAACGCTTTGAATGGAGGCTTCATTCGCCACCCTCTCCGCTTCATCCAGGTTTTTATATTTTATAGCTTGCGACATGCAAGACTCGTCCAGAGACCCGTGGTGTCCCAGAAGTCGGGTGAGGTCTTCAATTCTGAAAGATTGCGACATGTTTCCAAAGGTGACGTCAGCGAAGGTGTCTTCGAAAATTCTCGACGCCTCCGGGTCCAATTTTAATCCTACTGGTAATTCTAAAGACTGCTCCATTAGACTCTTCACTTTTTTTCTTTTCTCTTCACCGAGCACACATCTGAAATTTTAACAAAAGACATTATGTTATTCTTGCAATATTGACGGTATGTAAGGTTTTTTAGTTTTAACATTGAAATACAACTCTTACCTATGAGACAGTAAAGTGTCCAAAAAGCATGCCATCTCTGTTAATCTGCTGGCCAGCATTTCTTGGACATTCCTTGAAGAAAAAGAAATAAATAATTTAAAATACACATTTCAAAATAGCATTTCAATAGAGTTGACACAATTCAGGATAATAATAGATGTTGAAGACGTACTGAGGGATAACATACTATCATAATATTTTGCACTTTCAAAAATATGCTTGCTATGGCTATGTCATGCAATTCAAGTAACATAAATTGTAATTAAGTATTTGTTGAAGCATTTATCTTCATAAGAGATACTAGTGCTCGTAAAATGCACGCCGCCAAGTTCAGAAGTCAATTAAAGCAAGGAAGCTAGAATAAAGTGTATCTTTTTTAGTGCACTCAAATTTAAGGTTAAAATAAACGTGACCGTTTCATCACCACAGTAGGAAGTAGCAAATTGTTAGCAATCAAAATTTTGCCTATTGTCTATAGATATATGTTTTATTTTTCAATTAAAAATAATATGGTAATGTTGTAAAAAATATTAGGCTTACTTATGCTCTATATCTTTTGATTTGTCATCGTCTGCAGGTATTGTTTCTAAGACAACACACTTAGTGGATTTTTCTTTTGATACTTTGCAAACAGATTCTCGCAGACTGATCAGTTTATTTTCAAGATGGTTGTTCATCCAACTCCAATCCTTATCGTCATTTTGTGAAGAAGTATCCCCAGCATCAATATCTTTGGCGACTGTTAAACTCTTTATTTCCAGCTCGAGCTCTGCGATTCTGTTATCCTTTTGATTGATCATATCGGTGTACTGCTGGAAGACGTTCGGATCATTGTCCCCGCTTGTATAATCAGTCTAGAAAAAGGAAAATTATAATGAAACAACCATCCATCAATCTTGGGTTACTTGCGTGCATTTTTGTAATTTATGCGTTATCAAACCCAAGATATCAACAAGAATCTGTGACCAATTAATATTTAAAAAAAAATTACAATGAAATCCAAAGTCCCAGAATATAAAACTTTGGAAAGAATTCTCGTACAATACGAATGTTTCCCTATCTATATTTAAGTATATCGACTGTGGAAAGCAAACGAACGTAACCCACACATAGCAAATTTTACAGGAGGCACAAAAAAACGTGTTTTGATGATTTTGAATATGCAAATTATGAAATATCCACAATTTGAAGTGCACGGAGACTTGAGAGCTGGTGTTTAATTGACATAATCTAATATTAATTTAAGAAATTGACTAGGAAAGTCTTTTTTCTTGGTTTCAATTTTCACAAGCTCATCTTTTTTCAATCGTAAAAGCTGAATTTAGATACTAATTCGGCATTTGCAGCTTGCATCCTTTTGATAGAACGTGTATCAAGTTTAAAACATTGTGATTATAAAAAAAACTGTGGGTTACGTCCTTTTTCCTTTCCACAGTCGATATATATATTTCTAACCCTGGATATTATTGATTTCTTCAACCTTTCATTCCCTACCCGTTCATTCCTTGCAAATGGAGTTTTTTTATTGAAATTAATTTTCATCATGAAAAGGGAAACCTAAATCAAGATATTTATATAGTCAATAAATAATTAGTTTGAAAGTAATGGCACAACTATTGTTTAAAAAAACATCCAAAGATTATGTTTTGGTATAGTTTGTTATCTTTGTCAATATAACTTCATTAAAACTAATGAGTGGATAGTTAGCTGATCAAATTGATCAGAAAGTATGCAAATACAAAATCTTCTTACTGTTACCGTTACTTTCATCTGATCTGATGAGAGATTTCTACAATGTAAATCTGCACGATACACTTTATATGAAGAGTCAAACGCTATCTTACATTGTGTTGCTCAGTAATGGAATCATTTTAAATATTATATTAATAAAATTTCTTCAAGAAGTTTGAATAATCACAAGTCAATTAATAACCAATTAATTTTTATTCATAAATAGGACAAATTTCTTCTTTAGTAATTTTAATTGTAAAATCTGTATAAAATTAAAACAGGTTACGGTGAAAAAATTACATGTACATTGATCATAAAATATACTAATAATGTTGCCACATGTTCACATTGTTTCGATTTATAAAATTATTTCACGAGGATGGCACCGGAGGAAGGGTCGGAGGGTGATTGGGTAGGAGTCGAAAGGTCTTGTGCTAGAAATAGTAAATTTCCCAAACAGAATCTGTCGGTTTCACTGTGAGCTGCAAATATATCAATAATTAAAAACGTAGGATAGAGATAAAAATCACAACACCAATATTGTATGAATTATTTAGACACAGGCCCGGCAAGTTTAAATTTAAATCGAGACAATGGGAAATATGACACTAAAAACTAACCAGCTCACAAAACACTTCTATTCTTTTCAATATTAATATGCAGAAGTAGAATAGCTATTCTTGTGCAGTTTTGGGGATGTGCAGAATAGCAAGGAAATATAACATAATACCAAAATATATAGGAGTTTCACAATATGTAATACAAAATAATCACCATATGAAATATTGACTGGATATTAATTACTAGGTTTCTCATATAATGTTTATATACTATGAAAATAAAAAAAGGAAAAGTAATTACCCCAGAACGAGCCGAATCTTGTGGGAAGTGGAGCCCGGCACGTTTAGCTTGGTTCTATAAAAAAATACAGAATGAAATATTAAAAAAAATATCATAATTCAAATACGGTAGGCAGAGGGCACTATACACATAATTTTGGATATTATTCGATAGAAACTTTCAATTTTTCTGATTTGCTAAATTGAACAATCGCTGAAAATAAAATATATCACTCGGGAAGGACCTGCTTATCGAATGGTAGGCATTTTTTTTTAGATAAACTGACCTTAAGTGGAAAATGAAAATATGTCATATTACCTAAAAGGGTATTGGTAAGTTGAATCAAAATGCAACCTCTGATAACTATAAACAGGAATATCTGTATACTGCATATTCAATTTGATAGATATATATCATATGATTCTTTTACTTTCCCACGAAAAAGAAAAATGATAATTATTTCAATGATTTTGTGTAAATAATAAAAAATCACTTCATTTGTTGAGTGATGGTTAATTTTATTTAACCAGAGGGTTTACGCTATTTCTATGAATATATGACAGGGGAACACAACTTATACTTTTGTATACCCTCCACTAGAGCTATGTTAATAATGTTATAAATGGACATAATTAAAAAAAAAACACCTTTTTCTACTTATTCTACACTTCTTCTTTCTACAATATTTTACACTATTAACTACAAATCAGAGGCCAGCTAAAATAAATATAATGACATAAATTATAATTATACCTGTAGTTGGACAATGCGGTCTTCTTTCCTCTGCAAGCTCGCTTTAATTTTTTTGCTTTCTTTGTCCATCTGTTTGATGCGCACCAGACAACCTGAATGTAAAGTAATACAAACGTTAAAATAAGATACCTTTGCATACGCTGTCAATTAAAAATGTATTGTATTTATTAAAGTTGACAATTGATCGAACAGCTGAGATTGACGTGTGGCTTAGAGGCAGGTTTAAAAAAAATCAATAAATTACCTTGAATCATTTGAATAGCGTTTTTGTTCTCTACTTGTAGTCGCTCCACTTGATTTTTATCATCCTACAAACATAAAAAAAAAACAAAAAATGAATACAATTTGAACATATACAAAAAAAGACGTAATATGTAGTAAAAAAAATTATTCAAGTAGTCACTGAATTATGATTATTCAACTTTTTCTTTAGATATAAGATTTTCTAAAAAGAAGATATCTATAAAAACTTGAGTGTAAGTCTTCATTGTTGGTAATTTTACGATTTTTTAAAAAATCATGTCTGTTCCCTATGTGGAGCAAATGGCATTCTAATGGAGGTATCTTAATGGACTTTTTTCTACATGAACTGCTCGTTACTCAGTTGCTCAATGTCTCTTTTTTCTTTGAAATCTAATAGAAAGAGATGCTGATTGATGATTGATTGATAGGAAAGTTGCTGATTGAACTTGAGCCTGTGAGAATCATCATGGAAGCCAACAACATTGAACACTGCACCGTGACCCGACCCGGACCAGATAAACGTGTAAAAATATTAAAAATACAAGTATGTGAAAAACAGATGAAATCACTCACTTCAGTGTCCAAATCTTTTTTCGCTGGAGTCTTACTTTGGCAAACTGATTCCCTAAAACAAATAAAACATATACATTAGCACTGGAATGGAATCAAAGAAAGTGTGTAGGCTAGAGGTCTGCACGGGCCAAAATTTTACAAAATTACCCGACCCAGCCCGGGCCCCGAGTCTAATACCACAATTGTTACAGGAACCCGACCTGAAGCCCGGATTAATACTCAACGGACCGAAAAAAAAAAACCCGTTTTTTACAAATTTACAACAATTTACAATTCTCTATAGAACTGGTAATAATTAAAATCATCATGGCTGACTTATGACACAAACATAGTCTTAAATATTTTTCTGAAGAATAAATTCCTTACCCGGGCCCGGCCCGAGCCCGAATCTCAATTGCGCTTACCCGCCCGAACCCGGCCCGCGGGCCGGGCCATGTAAGGGCCCAAGGGCCAGTCCGGGCCCGTGCAGACCCCTAGTGTAGGCCAAAACATATATCTAGAACCTGCTGTACTAGAATTAAATATAAAAAGAGAATAGAAATTAATATTTACCCATTAGATACATTGCTGTGTTCCAAATTCATTGTGACCGGACTCTTAACCCGATAAATTAATTCCCTAAAAAATAATTAAAAAATGTCAATATCTTTGATAGATTCGGCGGCAACTTAGTGGAAGTTCATTTTTTAATAAACTGTTCGTAAATGATGCAATAGTCTGATGATGCTCTCAAAGAGGTGAAACATGTGTCACAAGTTGTAAGCACAAAAAGTGGAATAAAAAAGTTATCGAATTCAATTTTATATCATAAAAGATGTTTTTTCCAGGGAAAATCAAATTTTAAAAAAAAATGCTCTTAAATCATCCCTTGCCCATCCCATACACATATAAGTACACATAGACTGAAATAGTGTAAAATTATACTTCTTCACAGTTGAGTTACTTGAGCAATGCAATCGTATAAAACTATTTTTGATAACAACTAATTTGTTGACAGGTTACTTACTGTATTTGTTTAATTTGATGCGAGACGAGTTGATCTCTTGCAGCGAGTGATTTTTCAAGTTGTGAGGAGGCATCACGTTCGGCCGCCAGTAATGTTCTCAGCTGACGGCATTCACAAGGAGCGGTGTCTCCGTGCGCCTGAAAATAAAATTGTATTTAAATAACACGGAAATCATCAATTCATTCATATCAAATATCATCACTGTTGTATTATTACATTATTTCAATACTTGGGCCTATAATATGTAAATGTGTTACCTTTTCATTTAAAGCTTTGATTTCTTTAGGTGTTGGACGGAGGTTGAAAGCTGTAGCATAAAGTGCAACACTGTCGTCAGCTTCTGCAGACATTCCATTGCCGTGACATTCGAGGGAGACGATTGCTTTATGCTCGCTCTTAAATCCAGCTGCTGTTTCACGCAATATTTCCAATTGCTCCTGAAAACGTAATAAATTATTAAAATCATCTGAAAAATTTGCAGTTTCACGAATTACTAGTAGACCAAAACAAATTAACAGGATAAAATTGTAAAGTTTATAATTTTGTTTCAGTTTACAAGAACAACCGCTAATTGTATTATGTGTTTAATCGGAAAGAATTTGACTAATAATTGAATGTCTGCACAACGTGAAACACAAAAAAAAACATTACCTGGAGACGATTATTTTGCACAGTCAATTCTGATTCTTTCCTTGCAGCTGTGGTCTCCACCGTTTCCAAGGCTCGAGCTGCAGCGCATAGCAGATCCTTTTTGTCATTGCATTCGCGACGAAGACTTTCCAAGCTCACCTACAATTATAAAACTGATAATGAAAATATTTGGCGACAAATAAAATCCATCCTAAATTTTTTATACTAACATAATTGATTATTCTCCTAGAAACATCTGAAATCTGATATTTTACAGTATCGATATTAATCCTTTGATTAGTATCGCCATATAGTACATATACGGCGACATCATCTTGGTTGCAATTTCAAGTGTTTTGAATTTTGATAAAAGAGCGATCTATCAATGATGTCTAGAAGTAATATCAATAAGATCATAGATTTTAAGCATAAAAAAGCAAATATTACAAAAAAAGAAAATGTTTGAAATATGTATATTATTACAATTCTTGTTTCTGTATATAAATCTTACACAAAAGAGGTTAATAATTTACACAGCAGTTAACTCTCTTTGGCGGTCTCGTTAGAATAATATAATAAGATTCTGAAAATTTTTGATTCAATAATTATATCTACCTATATTCGTTTTCGACTATGAATTGTATTTACTTTCTAAAAACAAAACAATAGTAATCAAGTACAGTTCATTATAGTATGATTTATGGAAAATAAGAGCAGAATAATAAAGAAAAAAAATTGAGATCCACTCAACTGAATACCTCAAGATAAACTTTATATATATTTTTTAAATCCACTCAAATTATCTCACTTCTATGAGATAATATACTGAGAAAATTTACTCACTAACATTTAGTGAGTCTATCATGCTTTCAATTAATCTTTTTTTATATGCATAAACTTGGGTAATTTGAGGAAGATTTCAGGTACAAATATGAAATAATGATATAAAAGCATTATTTATGGTGTACAGAATTATTCACTGTAGTCGGTTCTACCGATGACCTAAATAAGTATTTCAGCTAGATTTCGCTGTGGTAAACTGATTGCTTTTCGAGTTAAAATCACCAAATCATTATGGAAACATTCTAAAACCGATAAACGACAGTCTCTTCCTACAGATCTAAATATTTTATTTACACAAGCATTGAAAGTTGTGTTGATCGAGACAACAAAAATGAGAAATACCAAATACATATAGTCGAGATGAAAATAAATCAACTTTGGATATAAACAAAGCAGGAAACGTGTTTTCTTAAAATGTTAAGAGAATGACCTCTGATTGGTTTTTGGCGAAGGGCCAGACTTACACTAATTTGCTTCATTCTCACACTTCAAAACCATTAGGAAAAGATTTAGAAATACAATTAAGAAATTATTTTAATGCATTTTCTACTGTCAAATTAAAAACAATAACATAAGTCAGGTTACTGACAAAATATTTCTTTAGTTATTGTAAAAACCAATTCTTTATTTTTTTATAGGTTACATGTTATTACATGATTTTTCTACAAACATTTATTTGATTTTGTGTGATATAATAGAGCTAAAGCAAATTTCGAAAACGCCTCAGTTGATAGAGGCATACGTCATTACACTGTAAATAGTGGATAATATTATATTTAAGTAGATGATATAATTTAATATAATATCAAATGAAAGTTTTTAAAGATTCCAGTATCAATAACAGAAATATTTGTAAAAAAGCCATTTAATTTATTTCTCTTCAATAGATGCCACTGTCTCGAAATCTAACATTTGCATTCATCTTTGATGAACATCTCGACGGCAAAGAACACCAAAAGTAAGGTATTCAAGGACAATGAATATGTATTAAGAAAAGTGTCTTTGAAGATAATGAATACCATACCTTAAGTTCGATGTTCTTTTTGAATAAGTCGTCTTGGTTAGCAGGCGCGTGCGATGCATTCAATCTCTCCTCCAGGAAATAAACCCTCAGTTTGAGATTAAAATTTTCTTTCCGCAGTGCTGCTATTTGCTCTTCATACTCCTTCATTGTCCTTCCTTGGCTAGGGGATCCATGCATTGGCGAGCGACCTGAAAATAACATTTGATCTGTAAATAAAATATTTTTTCTCACATTTTGCAATTTTATAAATCTGCCACATTAAATACAACGTCTGTAATAATATTTCAAGTTTACTAGGTGCATAGTTTAAAAAAAATAGTCGGAAAATCAACAGATATCTTAGAAACACTATATGTATGCACATAGTGGCAGTTGCCACCGTCACTCGATATGAAGCATTTGTGCCTCATAAATATAATGAAACTGATATATAAGACACAAATTAATATTTACATCACATCAGTGGAGGGGAACCTGCAGCCTTTTAGCTACTCTGACGCAGTCTTTTGACTTGATCAAAATATTCACTTTGATCAAAAAATTATACGCAAGCGTTTGGAAAAAGAGCATAATCAAACCATTATAAGTTCGACAGTCGAAAAAAAGGGGATGGTAGTGTCAATGTTTTCTTTACTGAGGCCTTATGTTGAATCAGATTAATGAATGTGGCTTTTTGAAATGAAAAGGTTCCCCACCCTCCACTAAATCTTCTGTTAAACATTTATTTTTAATCTTGTTTCTCAATAAATCGTAAATGTCAATTCGAGTTAAAAATCATTTAAAAATGTAAACTATGCACAATATCTGACTTAATAATATGCAAATGTATGATTATCTATTGGTATATTGGTGTGAAAAAGAAAATTCTTCCAGCCGTGTTGGGAACAACAGCATTTGTGGACAGAAGCCAAAACCCATCCATATAATTGCATTGAAAATAAAACTTCCAGCTTTTATAGTTGGAATTTATGCGTCTGTTTGCAATAACACTGCAATATTGTGAAGATTTATTCATCAATAAATATTATGGCCAACAGAATATTCGAAAGAACCAAGATTAAATTGAATTATAAAGAGTTAAATAAGATATTCACCTTTGCCCATAAAATAAATGATAAATAAATAAATAAATTTATGAAGATGTAGCTTTTATAAATTAGTATACAAAGGAAATCAAAAATGAAAGTACTTTTCAAGTGAGTTTAGCTTAATCAAATTCATTTGTTCTTATTTAAACGGAGAACAAGAGATTGAAGAAATTGCTCTATGATTAAATGTTTTCAGCTGTGTGTATTTTCTCATAAAATGGTAACATTAGATTTTTATAACACATATTTATTTGGCCTATAATATGGGTAATCTCATAAACGAATTGAGTAACAAAATTTCTGACAATTTAATATCAAAAAGTGATACATGAAAACAAGCAGCAAAATTATTAAGTAATATAATTCAATTTCCAGTTAACAGTGGGAGGACAATTAATTTACATAACAATTGTCGTGGAATATTTTAAATGGTGACCTTTTAATTGTCAGGCAAATGAACTCTCCATCGAAATTGTGAGAAATGTAAATTTAATTAATGTCAAAACTAGAAAACACTATTTAGACAAAGAGGTTGTGGTTTTGAATATCTCCATTAGTGCATGATGCACTGATGGCTCACGCTAAATGTACCTTGAAATGGTTATTTACCATACAGGAAAAACAATGATTTGGCTGAATGATTCTCACAGATCATATTGTTATGGGAGTGTCTGGCATTGATTATGAGGACATTCAGAGTTGCCTCATTTTTCATGCCTAATAAAGTTTTGATACATAATGTCTATTTCAAGGTTATTACTGCCATCACCATTAGGTTTGTTGACCATTATTGATACAACTCTGGAGCATAAGGACATATTTTCATCAATTGTCTACAAACACGTATCTCAACTTTTGTCAGTTTTGAGTTTTTTGGTGTAATGAATTCAGAATTTCAATATACACATTCCTTCAGCTCTATCCCAAAAATAAAATATTTGATGCTTTATTTAGCCAAATTAATACGTAAACGTAGGCAAAAAAATAATTTTACATAAACTAGCATGAAGGAGAGGGAGGGTGCCATGGATAGAAACGTTTTTGCTTCTTTCCATATTTACTTCTTCACAGATATAGAGGCCAAAACTGTTCCCATGGAGCTTTATAGCAATAGTGGTAAAATAAAATACATTTATGCATGTCCTGAAAACTTGTATTTTTTGAGATACGAGGTTGTAGAAAATTATCGACGATAAGTATATGTTATTTTAATGCAGGTAGTATTTGTAAAAAATTAAGGGTTATAAGAGTATAGTTAGGAGATTCCTTTTAGCCTCAAGAAAATTAAGCACGATTAACACGTTCACTTGTAAAACAATTTTTAGATTGATTTACACCCATACACACTAACGCACCTGAAATGATCTGACCTTATGAATTTCATAGTAGTACTGACCCAATGGGATGTGCTAGTGATTTTTTTACTACTGTAGTTATGTTGCTTTATAATACCTATTTTAAGATGTGTCTGTACCAGATACAGTGAACGTCTCTAGAGAAAGACTGTATCAGAACCATGTCAGATGCTAGGGTTGCAGAGTAATCAGAGGTTGGTAAAAGTCGCTCATATACTTTAAAAAACCACCAATGCCGGGTACTTGATTTCTGCGATTCAGTATTCTAATCTTGAGTAAAAATTTCTTTATGCAATCATGAATAGTAATAAAACGGTTGAAGAATCAATGTATGAAAGATTTCGTTGCAGGATTAGAGCCCGTTACCCTGAAACCGAATGGACCACACTTGACTAAAAACTGGCAATCAATTTGTAGCCTAGGCATGGATGTCTGGATTCGCTCATCTCTCCCACCCTAATTCAGAATAATGGGCTACAGAGAGAGCCATAAGCAAACTTTAACTATCCTTATCCTACTTGACTTACCCTCTCCAAAGAGAGAAATCGACTAAATGATTTATTTACAACCAGTTTTATTCCAACAACTTCTGTGAGTAGGAGTCCATATACTACACAATAGGAGCAGAAATAGTAAAATAAAAAAAACTTTATTACTCAACTTGTGTTACAAAGCGTATCACAGTTTGTAATACAAGTGGAGCAAAAATTTAATTTCAAAATAAAAATGAACTTCCACAAAGTTACCACCGAATCCATCGAAAATAGTGCCTAACCAGTCTTTCCAGCCCAACGGTAAAATTTTAATTATTTATGATCAACTTGCAATGAGTGAAATTGTTTACTACTTAATATACACCCAATTCTCTTTTTGTGAGGGGTACACGTTCCATGCGAAAAAATGTTCACAGAGAAATTAAAGATACGTTTCATTACATTGGACCGAGCGATTTGAAACCGTGTAAAAAAACAGTGCAAAAAGGGAATTAGGTGTACTTAATTTCCATCAACAACAAAAAAAAAATATATTATATATACATCTCAATTATGTAATGATCGCCATTATCGATACGATCTCTCCAATTTCAATATGTACATGTACGTATGTACATTGAAAAATCTGAGAAATATTGACGACAGATGTTCAAATATGTAAAGGAAACTCCACCCGTGACGTCACAAGGACAATGAGTTATGAGAAACACGAAGCTAAGTGCTTGCGAGAATCAGAACATTAAGACAAAGAACAAATAATTGCTGGTGGAACAATGGTCTAATTTAAAGGTACCCTTTGTTTCGCAGCACTTGGCCGCTTTTATTTATCAAATTATTATTTATTACGTGGGTGCGGAGCATCTTCTGTTTTACCCTCAATATTATATATTTACCGAGGCGGGAGATTATTCCAAGATGGCGATCGCGTCAATCGGAAATAAATTATTATCATAACACTGTAACCGGGTCAAACGGAAGCTTGACTAAACACACAATATATATATATATATAATAGAATTGTATATTGTGCCAAAAAACAAATACATAATTTGATTCACTCGATTTTGAGAAGTATTTTTTTTTTAATTAATTCAAATTGGATGTAAAAAATAAAATATACGAATGCCATTTTGAATTCAGTTACAGTAATGTCCGATTACACAGTTCATTTCAAAGCGTTTTCATGCAAATACACATGCAAGTAGAGCAAGCTTTTGAGGTCCAACTAGGTTAAAATCTACTAAAAATCGTGTCGGTAAGAAACAAATGTACTGAGATATGAAATATATTATGAAGAAGATTTTCCCCGTCTTATTTGCCGTCGTCATAAACAAAGATTTTACTCGGTATACAAAACCGTCAGTTCTTTCGAAACTGTAGAAACCAAATTCAATATGAATTTAACAATCAAATATGTAAGGTCCACATTGCTGGAATCAGACACAAGTATTTAATTGATAACAGAATATCAAAATAAGGTGAATAATCACTCTAAAACTCATGTTTTACCAACAGCCTTTCTGGGTAGATGGGATCAAAGCCCGACAAGATAACATTATTGATGTTTTATCTCTTGGAGGTGATGTCGAGTGGCGTTGAAAAGTTTCATGTGATTTAAAAAAAAAACGCGTATTTTCCCCGTTGGCTATAATTAAGTGCATTTTTTTTCCTTTTGCTATAAAGTGGTCAATGGCTGGGGGTCCCACGTGGGCATGTCAATGCCAGTTGACGTGCCTACGCTAAAATGGTGGGAAATGCCGCACACCAGCAAGTCCCATCTGCTGGCCTCCCCGTGGCGTCCATCGGGCAATGCAACAATGTTGTAGCTAACAGCAGGGGTCGCAAGGCGAACGTCCGGCGCCTCAAAACTGGGCTACTGGCTAAGGGAAGGAAATCCCCGACAGAAAAACCAGGGTTGAGCCGACCCCTAGAGCCCTTGTGACCCAGGCCTCGGGAGCGCAGGGTTAATCACCCTGCATCCTTAAACCCAAAACCGATTAAAACACCGCCACAAGCGCCTCGGACTCCCGGAAGCCAAAATAGACAACCCAGCACAACCATGGACCGAGAAGAAAAAAAAAAAATCCTCTCCAACAAATACATTATGCGCATTGGTGCGTACAACGTCCGTACCATGCGCACTTCTGGAAAGGACCTGCATGCTACCCGTATCTTGCGAAAGTATGGCCTTGACGTCTTAGGACTGAGCGAGATACGCTGGAAAGGCGCAGGAAAGAAGCTGTTGGAGGGGTGCACGTTGATATTTTCTGGCCAGAGTCAATATCATCGCCAGGGGGTGGCAATACTGATGTCTGGGAGAGCGGCCCGTTGCCTTGTGAAATGGGAACCGATCTCTGAGAGATTGATACGTGCCACCTTCAGGACTAGTGACAGCTCTGTGACTGTCTTTCAGTGCTATGCCCCCACTGAGGACGCCAACGAGCAAGCAAAGGACGCCTTCTACGACTCCCTTCACGCGGCAGTTGCAGCAATCCCCCGTAGGGATCGCGTGATAGTAATGGGGGATTATAATTCGCGAGTAGGGGCTGATCCGGCTCTCGGGCCCTCAGTGATGGGACGGCATGGTCTGGGCACCGCAAACGACAATGGTGGGAGACTGATTGAGTTCGCTATCATGAATGAGCTCACCATTGGCGGAACTATCTTCCCGCATAAAGACATCCATAAATACACATGGACCTCTCCTGATGGTCGCACGAAGACGCAGATTGACCATCTTCTTTACAGCACGAAACATAGATTTGAACTTCTCGATGTTCGCACATATCGAGGTGCCGACATTTATAGCGACCACGAACTACTTGTCGGCAAAATCCGCCTGAAACTAAGTCGCATAGCTCAAAATCCAGCGCGGAAAAAGATCGACGTCGAGAAGCTAGAAAACGTAAATACGAAACTAAGATTCGAGATTGCTGTAAGGAAGGAAATAGATCGTGTCTCCGTGCGACCTATATCCGGGTCCGATCGCATTGAGGCGGACTGGTGCTGTATCAAACGTGCTATTGCATCATCGGCCGAAGATGTTCTCGGATTCCGGAGGGAGGGGCAACCAAAATGGATGTCCGAAAATACGTGGAGGAGAATTGAAGAGCGGGCCAGGCTTAAAGCACTGAAGGACAGTGAAGCTGACCCTGAAAGATTTGAAGAACGTCGCGCTGATTATCGTAATCAGGACAAAGTTGTCAAGAAGTCTGCGCGACTTGACAAGCGCCGATTCTTGGATCGGCAAATTGAGACAGCTGAGGTGGCGGCCCGCAGAAATGATACCAAGAAGTTATTTAAAATCACGCGCGAGGTCTGCGGAAAGCGACCACCGACTCCCGGGCCAATTCGCGGCCCTGATGGAGCAATAGAGTCAAACGCAGAAAGCGTTAAAAAGATTTGGAAGGATCATTTCTGCGAGGTGCTGAACCGACCGCCCCCCCAGGACCCTTTTGACGTAACCGAAGAGGCTACATCTATGGACCTCCCCCGAGTGTCCGGTATTTCAGACCGTACGCCCACACATGCCGAAATCATCTTGGCAGTGAAGAGGCTTAAAAACGGCAAAGCACCGGGTGGAGACGGAATACATTCTGAATTTCTGAAATGTGGTCTTAACGCCGTCCTACATCCTCTCTATCACCTGATGGCCAGGGTGTGGGACGGTGAGCGTTGTCCTAGGGACTGGGTGGACGGTGAGGTGTTAGCACTCCACAAAAAAGGTGATCCCCTCAGCTGTAACAATTACCGAGGCATAACTCTTCTCAGTATTCCTGGGAAGGTAATGGCACACATTCTCTTGGCGAGAATAAGAGGTCCCATTATGAAAATACTTAGGAAAAATCAAGCGGGCTTCCTCCCTGGAAGGTCATGTGCGGACCAAATACACAATCTTCGATGTCTCCTCCAGCAGAGCAATGAATTTAACAGTGCTCTTGCTTGTTGTTTCGTCGACTATGAGAAGGCATTTGATAGTCCGCACAGACCCTCTTTGTGGAGGATACTGGATGCCTACGGGATTCCGCCAAAGATTGTGGCCATTATCAAATCCTTACATGAGAATAGTGCATGTTGTGTGAGAATCGGTGACTCAAATACCGAATGGTTCGGGGTCACAACCGGAGTGAGACAGGGGTGCGTTCTTGCACCGTTCCTGTTTATTATTATCTTTGACTTCATACTTCGCAGGTCAATTCCGCCTGATCGAGGTGTAGCTGTTGGTCCCGGTCTGAAGCTGTGTGACCTTGAATATGCCGATGATGCTGTAATATTCGATAAATCCATTGAGGGCATCCAGGAGACTATTGATGGGTTAGGAACTAACTCAGGTCGCATTGGTCTAAAAATTAATACTAGTAAAACCAATGTGATGTGTAACCAAACCTGTCATGACTCTGATAGGACCCTTACCAGCGCGGGACAGATCATCGAGAGGGTTGACAGCTTCAGATACCTCGGCGTACATATCCCTGAAGACGGTAGTACAAAAAAACGAGCTCGCCATTCGTTTAGGAATGGCTGGAGCCACATTCAACTCAATGCGGACTGTCTGGGACACACAGCTGTACTCGATTAAAACCAAATGCCACTTGTTCAACGCTTGCATTCTGCCGGTAATGCTTTACGGTTGCGAATCATGGCACCTGACGAAGACTCAGAAAAACCGTATACTGAGCTTCGAGAACAGATGCTTGCGTCGGATAATGGGGGTGAGGTGGTTTGATTTTGTGAGGAATTCAGAGATAAGGGAGCGTACAAGACAGCGTCCCGTCACGTCAGTGGTTATGGAGAGACGTTGGAACTGGCTGGGTCACGTGCTGCGGATGCCTCCGGAAAGCCTCAATCCTGCCTGCCTTTTCTTTCGACCGGTGGGATTCCGGCGTCCTGGACGTCCGTCGGGTACTATCCATAGGATGTACTCGGCGGAACTGAGGGATGCTGGCATGTCATGGGAGGAAGCAAAGCTATTGGCGGGAGACAGGGAAACATGGAGGTGCCGCGTGGCGGCCATATGCTCCACATAGGGAGCGAACATGGTCAAAGAAGAAGAAGAATAAAGTAGTTTAATTATATGACGCTTTGACTGATACCCACGAAATGAAAGGATGACAATAATTTTTATGATGGGTGTTGGTGTGGTTGGGCTACTAATCACACCCGTCGGAAATTAGCACAATAGTAAAATTACTAATGTCTTCGTTTCAGCGAAGCATTTCTAACGAAATCAGATTATAACGTTTAAAATTAAGCGTAAGAGTTTCCCCGCTGCATTTTTGTCAACATTTCGCCTTCAAAATTAAGTTATATAATCATTTTTGACGTATTTTAGGAACATCTAAAATCTAAACCACACTTCCGCCCGCCTAGATATCACCATCGAAATGTGCATTCCAGCGGCGGGGTCCAGATTAAGATAAACAATTATCTGATTTAATTAAAAAACAGTATGATTTACAAAAACGGATGACGCATATGGCTGAAAACACCATAGACTAAAATGATTAAAAACAACTAGCTCGAATGAACAAATCGGAATGGTAGTGTTCGATTCGCGAATAAGCAACTCTTTTCCCATATCTAATAATACATACCTAACATTTTTTGGCTGCTCTTAATGCTATGCCAAGTACATACATCTGCGCAAAAGATTAATATATGACCGTTTCGTTCTGAGATAAAATCTTAGCACAAGTCGGTGTTTAAGCCCGCCACTGTAACTAGCAACCAGACGTGGGTGCGTAATTATATAGTCTTGGGTACTTACAACTGAACCACCGGTCAAGTTATGTAAATGCTTTCTACAAAGCCCGTTCAACCGAAGTCACTTATAGTGACTATAGTTATAAAATTCGAATTAATATTAAGAAGAAACTAGCGGTCCTCAATCTTTATTGTGAGACTAAATAATTTTGGCCCGTGGCGCAGCGGTCAACGTCGTTGGCTTCCGTGACGGATCTCACGGGATTAAGTCACAATGCGAACGATGTTTTTCAATCGATTTATGCTCGAAGGCTTAGGTCAGGCGTGGGGAACCTCCGGTCTTTTGGCTACTCTAGTGCGGCCTTCTGGCCAATTATGTAGCTCTGTAATTTTTTTTAAATTCGTAAATTCCTGAGATTTTGGAGATAATTCCTAAAAAAAAAGTGCCACGCTGCTAATTTGGGCAAATCATCCGTAAATTCTTGGAATTTTCGATGTCAAAATCCTTGGAAGACCTAAAAAACAATTTCCCACGCTAGTAATTTTGGGAAATCCGCAAATTGATGGGCTTTAGAGATTGGCATGAAATTGTTTCCGGCCAAAGATACCCTATCTAGTCAATGTTTACTGCGGCCTTTTGTCGAATAAGAAAAATAAATGCGGCCTTTAGAAAAGAAAAGGTTTCCCACCCCTGGCGTAGGTGTAAATTTTGCTTGTTCTAAAATTTCTCTTCCAATCCTAAAACAACGGGACGTAAAGAGAGCGATTGGTTAACAACTAATCCTGCCCTAGCCTCTATCATTTAATATATCGTAAAAAAGAGATCGAGTAAAGTTGAGATGAGGAAAACCTTCTGTTGACATACCTCCATTAGAAGGCCATATGCTCCACATTGGGAGTGTGCATGGATTCCAAAAAATAAGTAATTGCAAATTATAATAAAATTAATAAGGATAATTTATTGTGCGATATAACTTATTTGATAAAATTCGGCAATAGTCAACGTAATTCAGCTTTATTGAAATTCCAAGCCAATGTCAATTTTAAAACACGATTTTTTTCGAAAATTTCGTTTATTTTTTAAATTATCATTTAAACAGATATTTAACCTCATTGTAGGGTATGCCATACATACCTAATCTGTAGTTGTAAATAACTGTTGGTATTTATATTTTCCTAATACACTTATAGCATTCTTTTTTTTTTAGTACAATTGTTCATATTTTGTTTTATAAGATGCCAAAAAATAATTTATATAAATAGTATTAAGTTGAAAAAAATGATTCGTTGAGAGAAACAAGTCGTAATCAAATTATGGAACGAGTATTATAAATAACGTTTTTATAAAAAACAAACAGAAATAACTCGAGTTCTGAAACGTTGACAGATCGATGTTAAGCTATACATACTATAAATAAGTTATACTAATTGAAGAATACAATTTAGTAGTTATTAAACACAGGCTGTTCGCGTTTTATATTTTGGGTGGTGGGAATGCCAGCTCTCCAAATATTATACCGGATTCTAAAAAGACAACAAAGTTAAATGCAAATCATACGATTTTGATTACAATAATTAATAATTGATAATAACTTCCGCCTACATGAAAGAATTGATAGGTCACCTTGGTAACTTCTAATAAAAAAAAACTTATATTCATTCGATTCCCACATAGGACAGGCAGGATCGAATTAAATGAACTATAATAAGAAGAATAGTTGTGATTAAAATAAAACGCAATTCACAGTAATGACTCTCAAACATTCGTTAACACTATTTACCTCAATGTACGGTGCTTACTCAAACGTATGTATGTACATACATAGGTCAAGAGTGGTTTCGCACAGAATTTGTAATTAGTTGATAATGTTCTCTCGCAGACCGAACCAATCATCACATATAAAAGCACTGGTGTAAATTAGTGGTGCCAAGCTTTTTGAAAGAAGAGCCAATTTATCCATTTTCTATTTTGTCACGGGCCGCATATGGTAAAATAATGATATATTATTATTCTAGAAGAGATATACATTGTGTGTAATTTTTTTAATTTAATATTTACATCATTTTATTGGCTACTTCAATCACTCTCCATTCCGCATTACGTGCATATTTGCACGATTGAACTTAGTAGTGAGATTTCTGACACTGCATACTAGCAGCAATCATTTCGACTGTGGAAAGGAAAAAGGATGTAACCCACACATATCAAATTTTACAGGAGACGCAAAAAACGTGTTTTAATGATTTTGGACCATATGCAAATTATGATTTATACACAACCTTGAAGTGCACGGAGACTTTTAAACTGGTGTTCAATTGATATAATCTAATATTAATTCAATAAATTGTCTAGGAAAAACGTTTATTTCAGTCTTTTTTCTTGGTTTTAATTTCTTACATGGTCATATTTTTCAAACTTAAAAGCTAAATTTAGATACTAATTCGACATTTGCAGCTTGCATCCTTTTGATAGAACGTGCATTAAGTTTGATACATTGTGATTATCGAAATAAACCTGTTTTGAAAAAACTGTGGATTACGTCCTTTTTCATTTCTACAGTTGATTTTGATGTTGGGTTCAGTATTTGTGGTTGCTATCCTCAATAAAGCACTGAGGTTATCATTGTTTAAGCGGTTTCAAGGGCCGCAACAGATGTCATTTTGGGCCGCGGTTTGTGCATTACTGGTGTAAATGGTACACGTAGTGTTTTACAAAATAATCTTACAACGATTTTTTTAACACGAGACGAATCTGAGCGTGTTTTAAATAAAAATATATTTACGATTTTTCAGTTAGATTTTAATATTGTATTGCATTCCTATGAATTTCGCTGCTTCCAACACCAGAATGAAAAATATTTAGTTATATAAATAAACTATTCTTCCGGATCAATTAAAACCCACGAATTTTACAAACATATTACCTAAATCTCTATTTAAGAGACAATACAGAATGCTAATAGTCTATGGCTACTCAGTCATTTATGTTGGCAACCTTGTATGCATTTTATTCCGGGGGAATTTTCAAATAAAGAATGCCCGTCCTCTCCTCGTATTTAATTAGTGCAAAAATTCTGAGGCCGAGTGCGACATTTTTTCGCAAATTTCTACGTGGGTAACACACAACGTAAAATATAATGCAGTACGGTAACTGGAACAGTAGACGCACTAATTGGGTTCAAGTACATACAACAGACAACAATCAATGCGGTCGTGCTCTTCAATCGACGCCAATTTAATGGTTATAAAGCAATAGTTTAAATGATTGACATTGAACTTCCCCCGCACTAAAATCAAGGGGGTTCATTCATTGCAGAGGTCGATGATAAGGGTTGAATCAGGATTGTTTTAATCAGGATTAATTAAACCAAAAACTTTTGATGCCAACATTTCCAGAGACAATTAATATGACACCAAGATAATTTAAAATATATATTAAGTTCTAATACGTAGTAGTGTTCATCAAAGTTTTCTAATATTCAATTTTACGAAACGTATTTAAAAATAAACGTTAAACGTCCAATTTATGATTCGGTTAATGTAGGTTTTCTTGCATAATAACCGTGGCCAATCACCAATCGACTGATGCAGGTCCGTACTCAACGCAGGCATCGCCCAAGCTCAAATAGCACAAGCTTCTGTCGCTTCTGGATCGATATAAATCATTTAAATTATAGAGATTGGGATAGTGACGAATCTAGACGTTCCGATTCTAATTTAAAAATAAAAACTCAAAAATAGTTAAATAAAAATACAGAAATATTGTTTGGAGAAGATTGCGTTATGATAATTTTCATGTGGTATCCATCTTGTTTGCGTTATATTACAAACCGTGAAAATTGAAACTATGACACTTGGACGGATGATCATTAATCATAACACGGTATCTTACAAAACAGCATTTCTGTAAATGTAAGACGCCAAAACAGGAAAAACACTTTTAATTGACGATTTATTTTAATTAAACGAATAATTCAGTATGGCATTCTGTTGTTATCACGAGCATTAAAAAATATTTACGCAGCATCACTGGAAAAGCGTTGAAAATAATTCCTATGAAATTATAATTCATTTTGCAAATGCGCATGACATCGATGAAAATAATTTAATCTTTTGGCCCCAGAATAGGGCTGGGCTCCTTACGTGCAAATCCGGCCCTACAATTTTGCAATCTCCAATCCGGTGTTTATTTATTTTTTGGTTTACACACAGGATCGTCTGAATGGTTAAAATATTACTAAATATTCCATTTGGACGTCTGCACAGCGTCTGGCAATAGTCATAATAATCATTTCAGCATCGCATTACTTAACAGTGAGTGCTAATCCCGACTGCTCTAGTGCAGAGAAGTTTCGATCTCTGAAAATAGTTTTGGCAAGGAAAATCTAAATTTCCAGCGCCGTTTGTACACCGAAAGCACTATCTGCTTACAAAATAAATGAAAATATTTATAATTCCTAATAATAGGCGGCACGCGTGAACCGGCGGCGTAAACGACGATAGTAAACAATATTTGCGTGGTAATTTATTCTCATATTGCTTTTTGTGAAGCAATACATAATATGAAACTAAAAAATAGTCGTTATTGCACGTCCGGAGTTACGGAACACCACCTGTTTGTCTTGAGCATATTTTCGGGATTAAAATCAAACATCAATGATACATTGGTGCTGACTAGGGCATCCAATCCCGGGATCCCGTTCATTTTCTGATCCCGAAAACCCGGGATTTCGGGATTGAAAAATTTTGAGCAAATCCCGAAAATTGACACGAAATTGGTAAATTGAGGATTTCAAATTCCTCGGTGAGCTAATCCGAATCCCGAAATTCCGGGATTGCAGCCCCTACCCTAGTGCTGACTAAGGCAGCGGTCGGCAAACTTTTTGGGCTCACGGACCAATAAATTCACAATTTTAATCCGGCGGACCACTAACTGGACTTTGATGTTAAATATTACATAATGAAATAAAAGTGATCAAATGCGTCTAAAAATGCACTAAGTTCATAAATTAATGTCAGATTTCTCTGCGGACCACCAAATTTTTCACGCGGACCACACTTTGCCGACCGCTGGACTATGACATACATACAATCCCGGAACCTTTTTGTGATTATTCAACATAATATCATGCTACAATTGCTTTAGATTCTCGGAAAATTTCGGGATTTGGGCTCTCATGATCCTGGGATTGATCACTGGGAAAAAAATCAGAAATTGCGTCGATGACGTCGATTTTTCTTTGTAGGTTGCATCATTTCAAAAAGATACGACTGCCAGTGACAGTGCAATTTTTTTAGCTAACTTAACGGATTTTTCGCGTGTTATAGTGAATCCCAAAATCTCGGGATAAGTAGTAAGACAATCTCGGAATTACGGGAAAGCAACATTGGCCGAGATCCCGGGATTGGGGGCCCTAGTTCTGACAGAGTGTAAAATTGATTATTATCCACATCATTGAAAACACTTTTTAGTATTGTCATTAGAAATATTGCACGATTTAAATATAACTAGCTGTAAGCCCGTTGCCCAGCAACGTGAGATTTTTGTTGCATAGTATTTAATTTAATTTAATTTTATGTTATTTTATTTTATGGTATTTTATTTTATTTTATTTCATTTCATTTTATTTTATTTTATTTTATTTTATTTTATTTTATTGAATTTAATTTAATTTAATTTAATTATATTTTATTTTAATATATTTTATTTTTATAGTTAGCAGATATTTCGTAAATTATTTAATATTTGGAATAATGTTTAAGTTTGCTAACAACAATTTTTCGTATTAGCAGAAACTTCGTAAATTACTTAAATTTTTAGAATAATGTTCAAGTTTGCTGACAACTATTTTTCGTAGTAGCAGAAATTTCGTGAATTATTGAATTTTTGGAAAAAAAAAGTTTGATAACAACCATTTTTCGTAGTAGCCGAAATTTCGTAAATGATTTAATATTTGGAATAATGTTCAAGTTTGCTAACAACCATTTTTCGTAGTAGCATAAATTTCGTAAAATATTGATTTTTTGGAATAAAGTTTAAGTTTGCTAACAACCATTTTTCGTAGTAGCAGAAATTTCGTAAATTATTTAATATTTGGAATAATGTTCAAGTTTGCTAACAACCATTTTTCGCAGTAGCATAAATTTCGTGAAATATTTAATTTTTGGAATAAAGTTAAAGTTTGCTAACAACCAATTTTCGTAGTAGCCGAAATTTCGTAAATTATTGAATTTTTTGAATAAAGTTTAAGTTTGCTAACAACCATTTTTCGTAGTAGCAGAAATTTCGTAAATTATTGAATTTTTGGAATAATGTTCAAGTTTGCTAACAGCCATTTTTCGTAGTAGCAGAAATTTCGTAAATTATTTAATATTTGGAATAATGTTTAAGTTTGCTAACAACCATTTTTCGTAGTAGCAGAAATTTCGTAAAATATTTAATTTTTAGAATAATGTTTAAGTTTGCTAACAACCATTTTTCGTAGGAGCAGAAACTTCGTAAATTACTTAATATTTGGAATAATGTCCAAGTTTGCTAACAACCATTTTTCGTAGGAGCAGAAATTTCGTAAATTATTTAATTTTTGGAATAATGTTGAAGTTTGCTAACAACCATTTTTCGTAGTAACAGAAATTTAGTAAATTATTCAATTTTTGGAATAAAGTTCAAGTTTGCTAACAACCATTTTTCGTAGTAGCAGAAATTTCGTAAAATATTGATTTTTTGGAATAAAGTTTAAGTTTGCTAACAACCATTTTTCGTAGTAGCAGAAATTTCGTAAATTATTTAATATTTGGAATAATGTTCAAGTTTGCTAACAACCATTTTTCGCAGTAGCATAAATTTCGTGAAATATTTAATTTTTGGAATAAAGTTAAAGTTTGCTAACAACCAATTTTCGTAGTAGCCGAAATTTCGTAAATTATTGAATTTTTGGAATAAAGTTTAAGTTTGCTAACAACCATTTTTCGTAGTAGCAGAAATTTCGTAAATTATTGAATTTTTGGAATAATGTTCAAGTTTGCTAACAGCCATTTTTCGTAGTAGCAGAAATTTCGTAAATTATTTAATATTTGGAATAATGTTTAAGTTTGCTAACAACCATTTTTCGTAGTAGCAGAAATTTCGTAAAATATTTAATTTTTAGAATAATGTTCAAGTTTGCTAACAACCATTTTTCGTAGGAGCAGAAATTTCGTAAATTATTTAATATTTGGAATAATGTCCAAGTTTGCTAACAACCATTTTTCGTAGGAGCAGAAATTTCGTAAATTATTTAATTTTTGGAATAATGTTGAAGTTTGCTAACAACCATTTTTCGTAGTAACAGAAATTTAGTAAATTATTCAATTTTTGGAATAAAGTTTAAGTTTGCTAACAACCATTTTTCGTAGTAGCAGAAATTTCGTAAATTATTGAATTTTTGGAATAATGTTCAAGTTTGCTAACAACCATTTTTCGTTGGAGCAGAAATTTCGTAAATTATTTAATATTTGGAATAATGTCCAAGTTTGCTAACAACCATTTTTCGTAGTAGCAGAAATTTCGTAAATTATTGAATTTTTGGAATAATGTTTAAATTTGCTAACAACCATTTTTCGTAGTAGCAGAAATTTCCTAAATTACTTAATTTTTGGAATAATGTTTAAGTTTGCTAACAACCATTTTTCGTAGAAGCAGAAATTTCGTAAATTATTGAATTTTTGGAATAATGTTTAAATTTGCTAACAACCATTTTTCGTAGTAGCAGAAATTTCCTAAATTACTTAATTTTTGGAATAATGTTCAAGTTTGCTAACAACCATTTTTCGTAGGAGCAGAAATTTCGTAAATTATTTAATATTTGGAATAATGTCCAAGTTTGCTAACAACCATTTTTCGTAGGAGCAGAAATTTCGTAAATTATTTAATTTTTGGAATAATGTTGAAGTTTGCTAACAACCATTTTTCGTAGTAACAGAAATTTAGTAAATTATTCAATTTTTGGAATAAAGTTTAAGTTTGCTAACAACCATTTTTCGTAGTAGCAGAAATTTCGTAAATTATTGAATTTTTGGAATAATGTTCAAGTTTGCTAACAACCATTTTTCGTTGGAGCAGAAATTTCGTAAATTATTTAATATTTGGAATAATGTCCAAGTTTGCTAACAACCATTTTTCGTAGTAGCAGAAATTTCGTAAATTATTGAATTTTTGGAATAATGTTTAAATTTGCTAACAACCATTTTTCGTAGTAGCAGAAATTTCCTAAATTACTTAATTTTTGGAATAATGTTTAAGTTTGCTAACAACCATTTTTCGTAGAAGCAGAAATTTCGTAAATTATTGAATTTTTGGAATAATGTTTAAGTTTGCCAACAATTATTTTTCGGATTTTAAATTATTTAACAATTATTTCCAATAAAAATCAAAAGATCAAATCCAATTTTTCAATAAAAAATCAGTTGCACATTTTGTCCAAGTGTATGAAAAAAGCAAAATATTATTCTATCATATATCCATATCATAATTTGAATATTCTTAATGTATTAAAGAATTCTAACAGATTTTCAAGGTCAGACGTGAAAAGATTCATCATTATGATTCAATTGATCAAATCCGCTCCAAAAAATATTAGTCTCACATCGACTCACACGATCAGACGATTCATTTCGATAGCCCTATAATCATAGTTTGCAATAGTCGAATTAAAGTCTTTGATTATTCGAATATTATGATGTATGGTGATACAATACTTTAGCTCTACACCAAGAAATATCAAATTTTCAAACGTGGCGATATCAGAACATTCACGCCCGGCTTAAAATAAGCCGCTCCCATTGGATAGAACAACATTTCAAAAATGTGCTGTTCAGAATAAATCGAAATCATTGGTCTGTACCTTACTGCGGACGTCCTTACAGACAGACCTTATCGGCTATTAATGTTAAGATATAATATATAACAATTTCTTATCTCGAAGTGAAAACAGTCAATAAGTAGAGTACGTCCATGCGGGCCGTGGCAGATAATCGTAAGGTACAAAAAAACTACAGATAAGTATACCGAAAGAGAAATTGTATTTTGACAGCAGTGTCAACAGGACAATCCACGTCGCGAAAATATGTTACCCTGCTTGTATTATCTATATATATAAAAATCTCGTGTCACGGTGTTTGTCTCCAAACTCCTCCGAAACGGCTTGACCGATTTTTATGATTTTTTTTATGTATATCTGCTAGATATGAGAATCAAATGTAAACTATATTTAATCGCGTTAGGTGAAAGGTGTCCCGATCCAGAATTCTTTTTCAATATTCCTGACAATTCGTCGTTCCAATTTCAAACAATTGAAATAGACGACAGATTTTGATCAGTGACGTCATTGAGTCGATTATTGGAGGTATGGTTATATTTTGCATCTGGCCTTGAAAATATTTTTAATTTCTTACTTGCATTAGGAATATTCTGATGACAGTATGGATATTTTATAGAACTGTATTTCGACTTTTATTTTAAAATCTTCTACTACGAAAAATGGTTGTTAGCAAACTTAAACATTATTCCAAATATTAAATAATTTACGAAATTTCTGCTACTACGAAAAATGGTTGTTAGCAAACTCAAATATTATTCCAAAATATAATAATTTACGAAATTTTTGCTACTACGAAGAATGGTTGTTAGCAAACTTAAACATTATTCCAAAAATTCAATAATTTACGAAATTTCTGCTACTACGAAAAATGGTTGTTAGCAAACTTAAAAATTATTCCAAATATTAAATAATTTACGAAATTTCTGCTACTACGAAAAATGGTTGTTAGCAAACTCAAATATTATTCCAAAATATAATAATTTACGAAATTTTTGCTACTACGAAGAATGGTTGTTAGCAAACTTAAACATTATTCCAAAAATTAAATAATTTACGAAATTTCTGCTACTACGAAAAATGGTTGTTAGCAAACTTAAACATTATTCCAAATATTAAATAATTTACGAAATTTCTGCTACTACGAAAAATGGTTGTTAGCAAACTCAAATATTATTCCAAAATATAATAATTTACGAAATTTTTGCTACTACGAAGAATGGTTGTTAGCAAACTTAAACATTATTCCAAAAATTCAATAATTTACGAAATTTCTGCTACTACGAAAAATGGTTGTTAGCAAACTTAAACATTATTCCAAATATTAAATAATTTACGAAATTTCTGCTACTACGAAAAATGGTTGTTAGCAAACTCAAATATTATTCCAAAATATAATAATTTACGAAATTTTTGCTACTACGAAGAATGGTTGTTAGCAAACTTAAACATTATTCCAAAAATTAAATAATTTACGAAATTTCTGCTACTACGAAAAATGGTTGTTAGCAAACTCAAATATTATTCCAAAATATAATAATTTACGAAATTTTTGCTACTACGAAGAATGGTTGTTAGCAAACTTAAACATTATTCCAAAAATTCAATAATTTACGAAATTTCTGCTACTACGAAAAATGGTTGTTAGCAAACTTAAACATTATTCCAAATATTAAATAATTTACGAAATTTCTGCTACTACGAAAAATGGTTGTTAGCAAACTCAAATATTATTCCAAAATATAATAATTTACGAAATTTTTGCTACTACGAAGAATGGTTGTTAGCAAACTTAAACATTATTCCAAAAATTAAATAATTTACGAAATTTCTGCTACTACGAAAAATGGTTGTTAGCAAACTTAAACATTATTCCAAATATTAAATAATTTACGAAATTTCTGCTACTACGAAAAATGGTTGTTAGCAAACTCAAATATTATTCCAAAATATAATAATTTACGAAATTTTTGCTACTACGAAGAATGGTTGTTAGCAAACTTAAACATTATTCCAAAAATTCAATAATTTACGAAATTTCTGCTACTACGAAAAATGGTTGTTAGCAAACTTAAACATTATTCCAAATATTAAATAATTTACGAAATTTCTGCTACTACGAAAAATGGTTGTTAGCAAACTCAAATATTATTCCAAAATATAATAATTTACGAAATTTTTGCTACTACGAAGAATGGTTGTTAGCAAACTTAAACATTATTCCAAAAATTCAATAATTTACGAAATTTCTGCTATCTATATATATAAAAATCTCGTGTCACGGTGTTTGTCTCCAAACTCCTCCGAAACGGCTTGACCGATTTTTATGATTTTTTTTATGTATATCTGCTAGATATGAGAATCAAATGTAAACTATATTTAATCGCGTTAGGTGAAAGGTGTCCCGATCCAGAATTCTTTTTCAATATTCCTGACAATTCGTCGTTCCAATTTCAAACAATTGAAATAGACGACAGATTTTGATCAGTGACGTCATTGAGTCGATTATTGGAGGTATGGTTATATTTTGCATCTGGCCTTGAAAATATTTTTAATTTCTTACTTGCATTAGGAATATTCTGATGACAGTATGGATATTTTATAGAACTGTATTTCGACTTTTATTTTAAAATCTTCTACTACGAAAAATGGTTGTTAGCAAACTTAAACATTATTCCAAATATTAAATAATTTACGAAATTTCTGCTACTACGAAAAATGGTTGTTAGCAAACTCAAATATTATTCCAAAATATAATAATTTACGAAATTTTTGCTACTACGAAGAATGGTTGTTAGCAAACTTAAACATTATTCCAAAAATTCAATAATTTACGAAATTTCTGCTACTACGAAAAATGGTTGTTAGCAAACTTAAAAATTATTCCAAATATTAAATAATTTACGAAATTTCTGCTACTACGAAAAATGGTTGTTAGCAAACTCAAATATTATTCCAAAATATAATAATTTACGAAATTTTTGCTACTACGAAGAATGGTTGTTAGCAAACTTAAACATTATTCCAAAAATTAAATAATTTACGAAATTTCTGCTACTACGAAAAATGGTTGTTAGCAAACTTAAACATTATTCCAAATATTAAATAATTTACGAAATTTCTGCTACTACGAAAAATGGTTGTTAGCAAACTCAAATATTATTCCAAAATATAATAATTTACGAAATTTTTGCTACTACGAAGAATGGTTGTTAGCAAACTTAAACATTATTCCAAAAATTCAATAATTTACGAAATTTCTGCTACTACGAAAAATGGTTGTTAGCAAACTTAAACATTATTCCAAATATTAAATAATTTACGAAATTTCTGCTACTACGAAAAATGGTTGTTAGCAAACTCAAATATTATTCCAAAATATAATAATTTACGAAATTTTTGCTACTACGAAGAATGGTTGTTAGCAAACTTAAACATTATTCCAAAAATTAAATAATTTACGAAATTTCTGCTACTACGAAAAATGGTTGTTAGCAAACTCAAATATTATTCCAAAATATAATAATTTACGAAATTTTTGCTACTACGAAGAATGGTTGTTAGCAAACTTAAACATTATTCCAAAAATTCAATAATTTACGAAATTTCTGCTACTACGAAAAATGGTTGTTAGCAAACTTAAACATTATTCCAAATATTAAATAATTTACGAAATTTCTGCTACTACGAAAAATGGTTGTTAGCAAACTCAAATATTATTCCAAAATATAATAATTTACGAAATTTTTGCTACTACGAAGAATGGTTGTTAGCAAACTTAAACATTATTCCAAAAATTAAATAATTTACGAAATTTCTGCTACTACGAAAAATGGTTGTTAGCAAACTTAAACATTATTCCAAATATTAAATAATTTACGAAATTTCTGCTACTACGAAAAATGGTTGTTAGCAAACTCAAATATTATTCCAAAATATAATAATTTACGAAATTTTTGCTACTACGAAGAATGGTTGTTAGCAAACTTAAACATTATTCCAAAAATTCAATAATTTACGAAATTTCTGCTACTACGAAAAATGGTTGTTAGCAAACTTAAACATTATTCCAAATATTAAATAATTTACGAAATTTCTGCTACTACGAAAAATGGTTGTTAGCAAACTCAAATATTATTCCAAAATATAATAATTTACGAAATTTTTGCTACTACGAAGAATGGTTGTTAGCAAACTTAAACATTATTCCAAAAATTCAATAATTTACGAAATTTCTGCTACTACGAAAAATGGTTGTTAGCAAACTTAAACATTATTCCAAATATTAAATAATTTACGAAATTTCTGCTACTACGAAAAATGGTTGTTAGCAAACTCAAATATTATTCCAAAATATAATAATTTACGAAATTTTTGCTACTACGAAGAATGGTTGTTAGCAAACTTAAACATTATTCCAAAAATTAAATAATTTACGAAATTTCTGCTACTACGAAAAATGGTTGTTAGCAAACTCAAATATTATTCCAAAATATAATAATTTACGAAATTTTTGCTACTACGAAGAATGGTTGTTAGCAAACTTAAACATTATTCCAAAAATTCAATAATTTACGAAATTTCTGCTACTACGAAAAATGGTTGTTAGCAAACTTAAACATTATTCCAAATATTAAATAATTTACGAAATTTCTGCTACTACGAAAAATGGTTGTTAGCAAACTCAAATATTATTCCAAAATATAATAATTTACGAAATTTTTGCTACTACGAAGAATGGTTGTTAGCAAACTTAAACATTATTCCAAAAATTCAATAATTTACGAAATTTCTGCTACTACGAAAAATGGTTGTTAGCAAACTTAAACATTATTCCAAATATTAAATAATTTACGAAATTTCTGCTACTACGAAAAATGGTTGTTAGCAAACTCAAATATTATTCCAAAATATAATAATTTACGAAATTTTTGCTACTACGAAGAATGGTTGTTAGCAAACTTAAACATTATTCCAAAAATTCAATAATTTACGAAATTTCTGCTATCTATATATATAAAAATCTCGTGTCACGGTGTTTGTCTCCAAACTCCTCCGAAACGGCTTGACCGATTTTTATGATTTTTTTTATGTATATCTGCTAGATATGAGAATCAAATGTAAACTATATTTAATCGCGTTAGGTGAAAGGTGTCCCGATCCAGAATTCTTTTTCAATATTCCTGACAATTCGTCGTTCCAATTTCAAACAATTGAAATAGACGACAGATTTTGATCAGTGACGTCATTGAGTCGATTATTGGAGGTATGGTTATATTTTGCATCTGGCCTTGAAAATATTTTTAATTTCTTACTTGCATTAGGAATATTCTGATGACAGTATGGATATTTTATAGAACTGTATTTCGACTTTTATTTTAAAATCTTCTACTACGAAAAATGGTTGTTAGCAAACTTAAACATTATTCCAAATATTAAATAATTTACGAAATTTCTGCTACTACGAAAAATGGTTGTTAGCAAACTCAAATATTATTCCAAAATATAATAATTTACGAAATTTTTGCTACTACGAAGAATGGTTGTTAGCAAACTTAAACATTATTCCAAAAATTCAATAATTTACGAAATTTCTGCTACTACGAAAAATGGTTGTTAGCAAACTTAAAAATTATTCCAAATATTAAATAATTTACGAAATTTCTGCTACTACGAAAAATGGTTGTTAGCAAACTCAAATATTATTCCAAAATATAATAATTTACGAAATTTTTGCTACTACGAAGAATGGTTGTTAGCAAACTTAAACATTATTCCAAAAATTAAATAATTTACGAAATTTCTGCTACTACGAAAAATGGTTGTTAGCAAACTTAAACATTATTCCAAATATTAAATAATTTACGAAATTTCTGCTACTACGAAAAATGGTTGTTAGCAAACTCAAATATTATTCCAAAATATAATAATTTACGAAATTTTTGCTACTACGAAGAATGGTTGTTAGCAAACTTAAACATTATTCCAAAAATTCAATAATTTACGAAATTTCTGCTACTACGAAAAATGGTTGTTAGCAAACTTAAACATTATTCCAAATATTAAATAATTTACGAAATTTCTGCTACTACGAAAAATGGTTGTTAGCAAACTCAAATATTATTCCAAAATATAATAATTTACGAAATTTTTGCTACTACGAAGAATGGTTGTTAGCAAACTTAAACATTATTCCAAAAATTAAATAATTTACGAAATTTCTGCTACTACGAAAAATGGTTGTTAGCAAACTCAAATATTATTCCAAAATATAATAATTTACGAAATTTTTGCTACTACGAAGAATGGTTGTTAGCAAACTTAAACATTATTCCAAAAATTCAATAATTTACGAAATTTCTGCTACTACGAAAAATGGTTGTTAGCAAACTTAAACATTATTCCAAATATTAAATAATTTACGAAATTTCTGCTACTACGAAAAATGGTTGTTAGCAAACTCAAATATTATTCCAAAATATAATAATTTACGAAATTTTTGCTACTACGAAGAATGGTTGTTAGCAAACTTAAACATTATTCCAAAAATTAAATAATTTACGAAATTTCTGCTACTACGAAAAATGGTTGTTAGCAAACTTAAACATTATTCCAAATATTAAATAATTTACGAAATTTCTGCTACTACGAAAAATGGTTGTTAGCAAACTCAAATATTATTCCAAAATATAATAATTTACGAAATTTTTGCTACTACGAAGAATGGTTGTTAGCAAACTTAAACATTATTCCAAAAATTCAATAATTTACGAAATTTCTGCTACTACGAAAAATGGTTGTTAGCAAACTTAAACATTATTCCAAATATTAAATAATTTACGAAATTTCTGCTACTACGAAAAATGGTTGTTAGCAAACTCAAATATTATTCCAAAATATAATAATTTACGAAATTTTTGCTACTACGAAGAATGGTTGTTAGCAAACTTAAACATTATTCCAAAAATTCAATAATTTACGAAATTTCTGCTATCTATATATATAAAAATCTCGTGTCACGGTGTTTGTCTCCAAACTCCTCCGAAACGGCTTGACCGATTTTTATGATTTTTTTTATGTATATCTGCTAGATATGAGAATCAAATGTAAACTATATTTAATCGCGTTAGGTGAAAGGTGTCCCGATCCAGAATTCTTTTTCAATATTCCTGACAATTCGTCGTTCCAATTTCAAACAATTGAAATAGACGACAGATTTTGATCAGTGACGTCATTGAGTCGATTATTGGAGGTATGGTTATATTTTGCATCTGGCCTTGAAAATATTTTTAATTTCTTACTTGCATTAGGAATATTCTGATGACAGTATGGATATTTTATAGAACTGTATTTCGACTTTTATTTTAAAATCTTCTACTACGAAAAATGGTTGTTAGCAAACTTAAACATTATTCCAAATATTAAATAATTTACGAAATTTCTGCTACTACGAAAAATGGTTGTTAGCAAACTCAAATATTATTCCAAAATATAATAATTTACGAAATTTTTGCTACTACGAAGAATGGTTGTTAGCAAACTTAAACATTATTCCAAAAATTCAATAATTTACGAAATTTCTGCTACTACGAAAAATGGTTGTTAGCAAACTTAAAAATTATTCCAAATATTAAATAATTTACGAAATTTCTGCTACTACGAAAAATGGTTGTTAGCAAACTCAAATATTATTCCAAAATATAATAATTTACGAAATTTTTGCTACTACGAAGAATGGTTGTTAGCAAACTTAAACATTATTCCAAAAATTAAATAATTTACGAAATTTCTGCTACTACGAAAAATGGTTGTTAGCAAACTTAAACATTATTCCAAATATTAAATAATTTACGAAATTTCTGCTACTACGAAAAATGGTTGTTAGCAAACTCAAATATTATTCCAAAATATAATAATTTACGAAATTTTTGCTACTACGAAGAATGGTTGTTAGCAAACTTAAACATTATTCCAAAAATTCAATAATTTACGAAATTTCTGCTACTACGAAAAATGGTTGTTAGCAAACTTAAACATTATTCCAAATATTAAATAATTTACGAAATTTCTGCTACTACGAAAAATGGTTGTTAGCAAACTCAAATATTATTCCAAAATATAATAATTTACGAAATTTTTGCTACTACGAAGAATGGTTGTTAGCAAACTTAAACATTATTCCAAAAATTAAATAATTTACGAAATTTCTGCTACTACGAAAAATGGTTGTTAGCAAACTCAAATATTATTCCAAAATATAATAATTTACGAAATTTTTGCTACTACGAAGAATGGTTGTTAGCAAACTTAAACATTATTCCAAAAATTCAATAATTTACGAAATTTCTGCTACTACGAAAAATGGTTGTTAGCAAACTTAAACATTATTCCAAATATTAAATAATTTACGAAATTTCTGCTACTACGAAAAATGGTTGTTAGCAAACTCAAATATTATTCCAAAATATAATAATTTACGAAATTTTTGCTACTACGAAGAATGGTTGTTAGCAAACTTAAACATTATTCCAAAAATTAAATAATTTACGAAATTTCTGCTACTACGAAAAATGGTTGTTAGCAAACTTAAACATTATTCCAAATATTAAATAATTTACGAAATTTCTGCTACTACGAAAAATGGTTGTTAGCAAACTCAAATATTATTCCAAAATATAATAATTTACGAAATTTTTGCTACTACGAAGAATGGTTGTTAGCAAACTTAAACATTATTCCAAAAATTCAATAATTTACGAAATTTCTGCTACTACGAAAAATGGTTGTTAGCAAACTTAAACATTATTCCAAATATTAAATAATTTACGAAATTTCTGCTACTACGAAAAATGGTTGTTAGCAAACTCAAATATTATTCCAAAATATAATAATTTACGAAATTTTTGCTACTACGAAGAATGGTTGTTAGCAAACTTAAACATTATTCCAAAAATTCAATAATTTACGAAATTTCTGCTACTACGAAAAATGGTTGTTAGCAAACTTAAACATTATTCCAAATATTAAATAATTTACGAAATTTCTGCTACTACGAAAAATGGTTGTTAGCAAACTCAAATATTATTCCAAAATATAATAATTTACGAAATTTTTGCTACTACGAAGAATGGTTGTTAGCAAACTTAAACATTATTCCAAAAATTAAATAATTTACGAAATTTCTGCTACTACGAAAAATGGTTGTTAGCAAACTCAAATATTATTCCAAAATATAATAATTTACGAAATTTTTGCTACTACGAAGAATGGTTGTTAGCAAACTTAAACATTATTCCAAAAATTCAATAATTTACGAAATTTCTGCTACTACGAAAAATGGTTGTTAGCAAACTTAAACATTATTCCAAATATTAAATAATTTACGAAATTTCTGCTACTACGAAAAATGGTTGTTAGCAAACTCAAATATTATTCCAAAATATAATAATTTACGAAATTTTTGCTACTACGAAGAATGGTTGTTAGCAAACTTAAACATTATTCCAAAAATTAAATAATTTACGAAATTTCTGCTACTACGAAAAATGGTTGTTAGCAAACTTAAACATTATTCCAAATATTAAATAATTTACGAAATTTCTGCTACTACGAAAAATGGTTGTTAGCAAACTCAAATATTATTCCAAAATATAATAATTAACGAAATTTTTGCTACTACGAAGAATGGTTGTTAGCAAACTTAAACATTATTCCAAAAATTCAATAATTTACGAAATTTCTGCTACTACGAAAAATGGTTGTTAGCAAACTTAAACATTATTCCAAATATTAAATAATTTACGAAATTTCTGCTACTACGAAAAATGGTTGTTAGCAAACTCAAATATTATTCCAAAATATAATAATTTACGAAATTTTTGCTACTACGAAGAATGGTTGTTAGCAAACTTAAACATTATTCCAAAAATTAAATAATTTACGAAATTTCTGCTACTACGAAGAATGGTTGTTAGCAAACTTAAACATTATTCCAAATATTAAATAATTTACGAAATTTCTGCTACTACGAAAAATAGTTGTTAGCAAACTCAAATATTATTCCAAAATATAATAATTTACGAAATTTTTGCTACTACGAAGAATGGTTGTTAGCAAACTTAAACATTATTCCAAAAATTCAATAATTCACGAAATTTCTGCTACTACGAAAAATGGTTGTTAGCAAACTTAAACATTATTCCAAATATTAAATAATTTACGAAATTTCTGCTACTACGAAAAATGGTTGTTAGCAAACTCAAATATTATTCCAAAATATAATAATTTACGAAATTTTTGCTACTACGAAGAATGGTTGTTAGCAAACTTAAACATTATTCCAAAAATTAAATAATTTACGAAATTTCTGCTACTACGAAAAATGGTTGTTAGCAAACTTAAACATTATTCCAAATATTAAATAATTTACGAAATTTCTGCTACTACGAAAAATGGTTGTTAGCAAACTCAAATATTATTCCAAAATATAATAATTAACGAAATTTTTGCTACTACGAAGAATGGTTGTTAGCAAACTTAAACATTATTCCAAAAATTCAATAATTTACGAAATTTCTGCTACTACGAAAAATGGTTGTTAGCAAACTTAAACATTATTCCAAATATTAAATAATTTACGAAATTTCTGCTACTACGAAAAATGGTTGTTAGCAAACTCAAATATTATTCCAAAATATAATAATTTACGAAATTTTTGCTACTACGAAGAATGGTTGTTAGCAAACTTAAACATTATTCCAAAAATTAAATAATTTACGAAATTTCTGCTACTACGAAGAATGGTTGTTAGCAAACTTAAACATTATTCCAAATATTAAATAATTTACGAAATTTCTGCTACTACGAAAAATAGTTGTTAGCAAACTCAAATATTATTCCAAAATATAATAATTTACGAAATTTTTGCTACTACGAAGAATGGTTGTTAGCAAACTTAAACATTATTCCAAATATTAAATAATTTACGAAATTTCTGCTACTACGAAAAATGGTTGTTAGCAAACTCAAATATTATTCCAAAATATAATAATTTACGAAATTTTTGCTAATACGAAAAATGGTTGTTAGCAAACTTAAAAATTATTCCAAAAATTCAATAATTTACGAAATTTCTGCAACTACGAATAATGGTTGTTAGCAAACTTAAACATTATTCCAAAAATTCAATAATTTACAATTTAAATACTGCAGGGCTGTCGATATATGCCACGAGGTCTATTTCTGCTACTACGAAAAATAGTTGTTAGCAAACTTAAAAAATATTCCAAAAATTCAATAATTTACGAAATTTCTGCTACTACGAAAAATGGTTGTTAGCAAACTCAAATATTATTCCAAAATATAATAATTTACGAAATTTTTGCTACTACGAAGAATGGTTGTTAGCAAACTTAAAAATTATTCCAAAAATTCAATAATTTACGAAATTTCTGCTACTATGAAAAATGGTTGTTAGCAAACTTAAAAATTATTCCAAAAATTCAATAATTTACGAAATTTCTGCAACTACGAATAATGGTTGTTAGCAAACTTAAACATTATTCCAAAAATTCAATAATTTACAATTTAAATACTGCAGGGCTGTCGATATATGCCACGAGGTCTATTTCTGCTACTACGAAAAATAGTTGTTAGCAAACTTAAACAATATTCCAAAAATTCAATAATTTACGAAATTTCTGCAACTACGAAAAATGGTTGTTAGCAAACTTAAACATTATTCCAAAAATTAAATAATTTACAATTTAAATACTGCAGGGCTGTTGATATATTTAATGTTTATTTGTTAGATAGTAGAATAGATCACCAGCAAATCTTTTGGATGGTGGTTAAACAGCGCATTCAGCAAAGAAATTGCCTTTGAACACCAACATGCAATATCAAAAAAAATATATGATTGATGAAGTACTTTAATCATATCAACTCATTAAATGGGACCAATTTACTATGGCGCACAAAAAGGCATTGGAAAATCTTCACTATATGTACACTAAAAGATTTGAGAGGAAATGAACAGGTCTTTGGTGGCGAACCTTTTTTATGGTCTGGTGTTTTTCGACAAACTCTACCAGTTATACCACGTTCAACAGCTGCTGATGAATCAAGTGCATGTCTCAAATTATCAGTGTTATGGTGACAATTGCAGAAATTGACTTTGAAAGCTAATATGCGTGTAGAATTACAATATGATGCATCCGCTGAACATTTCAAAAAACAATTGTCAGATATTGGTAATGAAAAATAGAAATTGATGAATCCACACATTACCACCAAGCTTCTATAAAATTACAGGAACCGTAAGCGAATTGATGCACAAAGTTTTCCCAAATATCGCACAGAATTACAAAAATCATCAGTGGCTTAGTGAATGTGTTATATTAGCAGTCAAAAACAACGATGGTAATGCCATCAACTTCAGGATTCCAAACAAAATACCAGGCAAAGAAACAACGTATAAGTCCATCGATACTATAAATTGATCAAGACGAAGTTGTCAATTATCCAACTGAATTCTTAAACTCACTTGATTTGCCAGGCATGCTACTGCACGTTTTTACACTGAAAATTGGCGTACCTATCATTCTTCTCCGAAATATAAATCCACCACGACTTTGCAACAGTACCAGGCTTTCAGTGAAAAATTAATGAACAGTATCATCTAAGCTTCAATTTTAAATGGAAAATTTAAAGGAAACGATGTACTGTTGCCAAGCATTCCAATAATTCCGACAGATAGGCCATTAGAATTAAAATGTTTGCAGTTTCCGGTGCGACTCGCATTTGGACAATCGCTGTGTGTGGACTAAATTTTAAAAATCCATGCTTCACACATGGACAGCTGTATCTGGCCTGCTCACACGTTGAAAAACCTTAAGATCTATTCATATACGTACCAGACAAAAAAACAAAATATATCCAAAAGCACTTCAATAAACATAATTAAAACACAAACACTTTCTTTCTTTGAGTGGCATTGCAACGCATGCCGGGTCAGCTAGTATTAATATACTTTTTTGTATTATATAAAATCACGATATCACTTATTAACAGTGATATCAATGCCACGCGAGAATGAACAGATAATAATGCGCCGTGGAAAACTTTGTTGAGCTGTGAGAAAATTCATTTTAAATGGCGAGCAATCGTGATAAATAGCCGCTGGTAAGGAAGATTAAAAAAAACTATATAGTTGTTTCACTTAAATAATAAATAATTACTTACTTAGGGTGTTAAAGTCCGTATCGAGGGTGACTTCTTGCAGCTGACTGGGGCTCGTGCTGAAATGAAAAAAACAAGTTAAATATTAAATTTTGGGTGTAGTGCTTTTTTAGCACGAAGCGTTGTACGAATTAAACGAAGTCTCCTTCGACTCTCGTTTACGCGGAATACATTAAAATATTCAGGACCGGCGCTAGACATTTGGCCGCCTCAGGCAAGATTGTATGTCTCCGCCCTAGTGTTATATGCAATTGTTTCTCCTTGCCTCTCCAGATTTCAGGCGGTCGCCTGTTTCACCTGCATGTAGCACGCCGACACTGACAATAATCATATTTAACAATAAACAAAAGCTTTTTTGATGATGCAACCTATCTACTCTCTGATCTTTTGTTATACATACATTTAGAGACAATTTTGATGTTATTTATAACAGCAATTAGTTGCATCAGCGTGTAAAGTATTGCTCATTTTTTCACGACTAATAAATGTCAATTTTCTTCCGCGTGGACGTGACTGAGTTCATTCAAATACGTCGAAACTGTTCAGTATAATTAATTAATTTTGTTTCACTGTTGTTGTGATACCTAACTTTTGTATGGTTAGACCTTTCTCTACCGACCAGGTGGGTCTGGGTTCGATTCCCGGTAAGGTCAATGTCAAATTGGATTTTTTCAATTGAGATCTAAGACATGGGTGTTTGTGATGTCAATTCTTCTTGAGTTAATCTCATGTGACTTACAAAAATTTCTCATCAAGTATATCTCGTGTGATCTTTCAACTTAAAAACTTTCAAATATTTGACGCATTGGCGTAAGCTGTAATGTAAAATAATTTTATTTTATCAATTTTATCAATGCCTACTGATATTCAAAACCTAAACGTAACAATCGAAAGGCTCGTACTGTTAATTAGTCATTAAATCACAAATAGCGTATCTGCATGAATTGCAGACACGTCTTTATGGTCTCGGAGAACATCTACATTGAAATAATGGCATGACCCAATCAGTGACTAGCTAGACAAATATCTAATGCACCTATACGAGTACTGGCGTATGGAAACGTAAATAACAAAAAGTGATCGCATATCCGATTTTAAATGTAGACTTGGCAAAGTAAATTGGCACTGGGTACGGATCATCTAATACGAGCGCGGTTAATTCAACTGCATTACGGACATCGAGAGATAAGGCACGAAATAAATATTTTACATACATTTTATATCGTCAGCCTAGATTGCAATGATCAGGATTCATAACTTTAATCAGCATTTTTTATATTATCCACACTCTCCCAAATTGCCTCTATAATGGTTACCCACCTTGTATACAATCAACTCTTTTTTAACACGATTTTTAAATAACACGGTCTACTCAAAAGAGCGAATACAATATTACTTTACTTACAAGATTCTCAGAAACAAAAAACACAAGCAGATAACGGATTTCTCAATAGAAGACGTCATAACAAACAAAAGGCTTCATTAGACCCTATAACATAAGACGTGTCATCGATTTCTAGCGATGGAAGCGATGTATGTCCAGTCTCTCATAAAAGCTCCCGTATATAATCAAGTAGCGATGAAAAATATTATTTTTTTGTTAATAAGAATACATATTATGAATAATACTTTGTGTAGTTTACATATAGGCTCTACACCAATGGTTTCCAATCTTTATGTTACTTTGAAGAAAAAACTATCTTCGCGCCTTCTCATCCTTTATTTCATATAGTAATAAAGACACGTTTTAATGGGTAAATAAATATTTTGTTTACTGTTTGCGCCTCCTTTCGCAATAGTCCACGCCTCCCAGGTTGGAAATCGCTACTCTACACTGTTACCTTTTTTTGTACGATTTTCTATGCCATTTTTTTCAAAAAGCACATTTTTTTTAGATTCGTGGAACACAACCTTTAATTTTAATGATTCATATAAATTTTTATACGGTTTTTTGAGGAACGTATCTACCTTGTAAAACAGTTGATTGTATATTAAATTGAAAGTTTTGTAAATGACCACTCGGCCACGGCGATCCCAAAACTATGTTTTTTTTACATCGAACTGTGGATCTGCGTCCCAGCAAGCGAAACTATCTTTTTTTAAATTGAAAATTTGATATATTGGGCATGGGTTGTTTATTTTTCTCTTTCGAATCGTCAGATATCTGTCGTCTTGGCTATGCAAAACTATAATGTTGGTTTTTTATTTCTTCTATAACAAAATGAACAAAATGTGTACAATATTTTGTCAGTATATAACGTTAAGCTTTTAAGTAAGTATTATCAATTTTTAATGTGATAATTTAATAACTTTATAAGACCCCCGTGGGTCTACGATTTTTTTGCTACACCAGACGAAGCGTAGCGCCACACGACACTTACAAAAAGCCTTTACTAAGCGAACCGCAGTAGATGACGAATCACAATTTGCCTTCCTTATAAAATTAATGATAATATTTTCAGTGCAAACAAATATAAGGTTTAGAAGAACAATACAAAATGCGTGTTACATTCTAAGAAATTAAGATTAGTCAATAAAAGCAATGGTAATAAAATTCTAAATAGTTCATTCAAATGACACACGTTTTAGAGCTAAACCATTTGTTAACATGTTTTTTCTTCGCGCGTACCTCTCGTTTCCTTCGTTTTCTAGATATGACGAGACAATATTATAAGTGTTGATTTAAAGTAAACGGTAAACCGTGGAGACATATTACAAACAATCTTCGTAATATGTGCATACTTAGAATTTTCCACATTGTCGCAGATTCGTATGAATTGGCTACATACTAAGGCACGGGTCGTCAACCTGGGGCTTCCGTGGTGGGCAGTGAGCGATTTTTGCTTTTACCCGAAAATCTTTCACAATTTCTGTTTTTCGGCATAGCTTGAACCATGAACTACGCACATTGTGCTCGTATTATCGTTTTTCATTGCTGCATTTAGAAAGTAACACGTGCCTTATTGCAAATTTTTAGAATTTCGTCCTGGGAACCGAACGCAGGCTGAAATAAAATTATCTTTGCGAAAAGTGGTTAGATAATGCTCACAGATGTGCAGCTGTTTTGGACCTAGTAATATCTGTTCTTCTATTCCGTTATTCAATACGACGATAATCCTTGTATTTTCTGAGAAGTCAAAATCATCCTAACAAAATAAATACTGGGTGAAAATTACGGATTACAAATTTTCCAATCCCGGAATTTGTGGAATTTCCAAAATGAAAAGACACGAGACTTTTTTTAGCTTTTCATAAGATTAATAATTGTGATGTCAATTCTACTAATACTATCTTGATTGACACAGTTTCCCGAATTGACGTCGGTGGGTAAATAATACGCCTTTTAGTAACAAAATACGTCATACACCCTTTCACCCACCCTTGCACGGTGACTCATTATATACCCTCTTACAAGAGGCAGCCACGATGACACAGCCTCCGTAGCCGTGGTACAACGTGTATCCGATTACTCACGTTTTACTCCTCGACAATATTTTTTTAGGCCAAGTAAATGACGCATGTTCAATACCTGGAGAAGTTGCCATTAAACACAATTGACCTGGTGACCGAAACAAACAAAAAACGGTGAGAAATGAATTATTCTGCCAAATAGTCAGACAATTGAAATAGGTGGCTTTAAGGGTCTCCATTCATGATCATTCCGAAATTCAAAACTGTTGGGTAATAAACCGATTAAATGTGACGTTAATCGTTTGCGTAATGGTAGGATTTTTAAAGTTCATTGACGAGAGAAACCCATTATTCCAACGCGTAACCAAATAAAAACACTCTTAATAAGTAAACTGCCGTAGTCTGCATTTTGGCTAATTTTAGTTATGAATGAAGCTTAAACAATTTTATGTTTTCCATCGTCGGAGAAAACTGCGGTTTTATTTGAAATATATTTCACGAGACATCCAAAACTTCATTATAGTTTTAAATACAATGACTAGAAATTGCAAATATAGCACTCCAGTAACTACAATATCCGGAATAAGTACAAAAGTGTTCCATTGATTGTTTCAAAATGTCATGATTATTATTTCCAATTGCAAACAAACAGCAATGATGACCTCGGAAATACAAATTATATTAAATTCGCAGAAATCTTTGGAAAAATACATTCTTGTTACTAAATCCTCTTGAAATTCATACATTTGAGCTCCCGTTTCATTTGAAATCGATATTGATATACATAATTAAACATTATGTTACAGATTTCTGTTTTTATGATTTTATTTAAGTCAAATGTGAAACTACTCTGATCGATGAGGTATATAATTTTTTGTTCAATGAAAAATTAAGAAATATTACATACGGCAGTCGACCTAAATATTAGCGAAAATGCAGCAAGCATCTAATTATATGTCAAGGTCAACACACTTTGGTGACTTGATGAATAGCCTATTGTTTAGCGCCATCGATTTTACCTACAGGGGTGTACTTAAATAAAATTGGTTATATTAAATATTAAGAAATATATGTGTCGAGTCAAATTTGTTTTAATATTTTTTATAGACAAAAAATCTTTTTATTTTAAGACTATTTATCTAGCTTGTAGTGTAAATGCGCTGTATTTGTTTTTGCGAAGTAGCACATAAGACATTATTATTGGTTTATATTATGTATGAGTTTAATAAATACCCTAAAAAATGATGAATCTCTCTTTTGTTCTTATTCTACGCTTAATATATCACAATCAGAACTGGTTTCAACATTTCACCACGAGCATTTTCAACTGAAAAAAATATATACCATATTCCTGGTCTTGATGACAATAAATTAATTGTATAAAAAAAATAATTGTTCTATTATTTTTCAATATAATTGAGACATTGAACACTTAAAAATTCATAATTACTCAGTGTATCGTTTTTGAAATATGTATTTGTTTTTCAGTTTACATATAAATATGTAAGTACGAAATATAAAAATTTCACATTCCAAGAACTTCATCCGTCCCTGGATAATATTATTTTTTTGCAAACTCGTAAAAATACATTTTTATTATACTGACTAATTCACTTTGACTAATTTATTACCATAAGCTGTGAACAATGTCGAAGTACAAAACAAAAATAGGTAAGTATATTTTTAACCCTTTGAGGAGTATTGCCGCTTCGTACGGACAAATATTTTAGTGCTTAATGCTTATTGCTATTCTCTTGCTTTTAATTGAATTGTCATTATTTTTTCACATATTGGTAAAAAACATTTGTATCTGTGAATTTTGACGATCTCGTTATTTTTATTATTTGTTGCAAATGAACAAAACAAATTTGTAAAAAGGTCAATACATATTTGCACAAAATCGGTAGCCGTAAAAAGCAAAAAAAGATCTAGGCCCAAATTGGAAGTAATAGGTTCTTGAAAATTGTTGAAAAATAATAATATGTTTCTATACATTTACATTTTTAATTTTGCATTGTAAAATTATAAAAGAAATATTATTCCATATTCTTACCAGACTGATCAATGAACAATTTGTTTTATATATTTTTTTGTGTATCAATGGTAAATGAATCAAAAAATCTTAATTTAGTAAAAATAAACTTACTACCCAAAGGGTTAAAATCAAAAGGATAAAAAGATATCTGCCGATTCTGAAGCAATGTTAATAATTTCTTTATTTGGTAGGTAATAATGAAAATGTTTTATATATTTATGGGGAATTTTTACATGCGGAATCTATGGATATAAAATTACATATTTTTTAAGAGTTGATCAACTGATTAACAAAGTGTCGTAGAAAAAAATTGTTAAAATAAACTTCATTACGAGTCTACATAATCGTACAGAGATTTTGCTAAGACAGAACTACCGGTAAGCTAATCGCTCTCCTTGTACGTTGCTTTATAGATCGGATAGGGGGATGAAATTTTAGATATTGAAAAATATTTCTCTTATGTACTAATTTTACATTATTTGAATAACAATTGTGACCGGCTTCGTTTATCGCAGACGTTATAAACTGATGACAATATAAATCAATACTGTAACACAACATAATGTTCAGTATTATTTTAAGATTAACTAACTGTTGAACCTTCAAATGATTGAGAGATAGTATCTTTTTGCATAATATATACGTCCAATTCTAATGGAGTAGATTTACTAGAACTTGATTATAGAGTACTAGAATTGCATAATTAATATTGTTTTATAATGTACTTGCAATGCAAACTACTTATTATTGGATTTGAATTAAAAAATATATACATATACGGTATAAGTGATATACCTACATTTCCAGTTGAACTTCCAACCTATTGGATATCCTTTCGTTCCGCAAATGTTTGCAAAGATGTTATGTTTTGTTTTGAAATTTAAACATTTTTACTGTTGTTTATGGGTCATTAAGTTTGAATGTTGCAATTTAGTGCATTTATGTGACAGTTTGCCTGTTTGAATATCAGGTAATCACTCGGCAACGAACATAATTCACTCGATTTTGACTTTAATGGTCTTGATTTATAGCATGAGCTGAACTTTTAATGGGAAAATTTGATTTTTCGGGCTCGTCAGTGTCCAGGCTAAAAAACGATCGTCATCGTGTTTTAAGAATATAAATTATATTATATTATGTCGCTGTGTAGAAAATCATGTTTTACGCCATGCTATGATTTTTCCATCTTTATCATTCGTTCTATCCGGACCTTGGTTGAGCAGGTTAAAATATTTACAAGAAACGAACAATAGGGTAAACATAGCAACGTATTTAGTTCTACAGTTTTTATATTTATTAGTTGATAGCTATTTCGGTTTCGACATCGTCAGAACTATGATTAAACTCAATTATGATTAAAAAGCCAATGAATTAACGGAAAGAACAGTTGGTAAGTTGTATATTGGAACGTGTTGTCATTGTGGTCCAATTTACATAGGCCAGTGCAGATAGGAAGAGTAGACACGATTTGGATAATGCACTCATAAATTGGATTATATGGACTTTTTAACAGATGTTTCTCTACGAGAACTGGTTGTAATTCTGTTTTATCATTTTTATAGTAAGAATACAAGGATGAGTTTACGGCAGGTTTAGTTTAGTACAGTATGTCCCGTTTTTTTTTAGATCAGATGAAATTTTTGATCGCCACGTACACACACATCTATGCGTTTAGCGATTGGACACCGCGATCATACAAAGCGACGTTTACCACTCTGGTATAGCTCAACCCATTGTGATTAATTATGTACAAAAAATCATTTTTAAAATCAAAATGAATTTCCCGCCGTCCTTGGAAAGCGATCAAAATCACAGTTTCCCAATTTTCTGAAACCGCCCAACATTCCGTCTGTCAAAACTTTTATTATTCCGTGAAATGATTTATGAGGTTAGTTGCTTTCACGAGGTATCCGGAAACTTATATCGTGAAAAATCTCCCATCCCGATGTGTCTAAATATACACAATCCCCAATCTGCTTTGATCTCGAAACTGTCTTTCCAAGATGTCTACACAAATTCTGCGCTATGCACTTGTCGCCATAAAAATCGTTCAGCCATAAATTTCCAGCTAATGTTTACATTTAACACTGCGAGAACTCTTTAATTAAAAGAAAACATAGACAATATACGCATCACACGTTTATATACTTTATACTCATGACTAATAGTGTGCAAGGGTGGGAAAATATGTAATATTTCGCCAAATCGACAGTAATGTAGTAACTATTAATGTGTCCATTCATTTTTAAATTTGATTGCAATAATCTTTAAAATAAATTGTAATGATTGACAAGGGAAAAAAATACCAACTATTATTTAGAAGCGTTTTTTATGTGTGCTCTATGTGGCTAAAAAATATAATCTTTTTTTAAAGATTCACTTAGGATTTTTAATATAAATAGTTTTGAACAAAGATTTTTCTACAAAAGGACTGCAAACGTCACAATTCAAGTACTATCATATCATGCTGTTTCCAACTTTACTTGCACTTCATTCATACCTTCACATATGTACAAACACAGATGTGTATGAAGCACCATGTATGGCGGCACTCTGGATAACTGTAGTTCATCTAGGTATATTAAATTAGCAACCACTGTTGAAGAAAATACTTCGCCATTTTAAAAAACCTAAAATCAAAAACATGCAAAATACATCTCGATACCGTGAATTCAAAACATCGACGAACCGTCACATTTATGTCATCAAACATTCATATTTATCGATAGATTAGGGGGTATCTTTGAAGAAGTTCATTTTTAATATAAAATGAAATTAATAACTTTTTGTTATTCCACAGGTTCCATAACAAATTGTGACACGTGTTTCGCGTATTTGAGAAGCATCTGCAGACAAACTGTCGTAAGGTTATTTACGACAAAAGTAAAAATTGATGCTTATTGTAGATGGAGGTTTGATTGTTTCCTTTCAATTGGACGCAAGGACGAAATAAGATTAAAAAAAAACCTCGGAGTACTAGTTACTTACATACATTTAACAATGGTGAGCCGCCTGTCTCATTTAAAGTGTTATTTACTTATGATTTAATTAGTGGAATAACAAAGTTATAAATTTAATTTATATTACTATTTTATTTTTCTTTTAATATTAATGTCCTACTAACATGATCTATTGATGTGTTGCGTATACTCAGATTTAATCAAAACATGACTAAGTCATTGACAGTGACAGCGAACGGACAGTGAACCCCTTTAAAATGACGACAAAGTCACGTCAAAAAATCATTTTAGAGTGACACTGCTTATCATATTTCTTTACTTCCACATCTTTGCGAGACTCTCCAAAATTTTTAGCGCCAGAATTTTTCAAGCATTATTTCGCTAATATCGAAATGGCGCCAATATTTTGACATTGAACCTATAAATACGTTGGAATCTTAAGAAAGCGGAAAATGAGAAAATAAAACGGGGAAATAAATTGTCAAACTCGAACGTACGATGTGGGTGAAAATGACATTGAATATTAATTGTATGTTTTAACAAATGTCGCAATCGCATTAAATTAATATTTTTTGTTGTATTCTTAACCAAGCATGGACTGTGTTATATCAAAATTAATGTAACTGGTTTACCAGTGAATTTAAATACGAATATTTACTTGCGGGCATTTTGTCAGTATACTGCACAGAAAAAGTCAAAGTTGGATGCTTCGAGCTATGAATGCGGATTGATAGATTGATACACGCCCAATCGACTGAAACGCAAACTGTCCAAGCTCACTTATAGTACATTAATCTATTTAGATATTTAAAGAAGTAATACGAACTAATTCAATTTCTTTGACAGTTATTTTTGGCAGAAACTAGAGCCTCCAATCCCGGAATCCCGGGATCGTCTTAGTACTAATCCCGGGTTTCACTATATAACACGTAAAAAATTCTCAATTGAACTAAAAAAAAAACAGCGCTAGACTTACTAGCAAACGTAACTTGTTTAGAGGATGGAGCTAAAAACGAGCCGTAATATTACGTATATCGAAAAGACCTCGATTATCGAAAATACTTTAACTGATCTCGTTAGCGTTGTATTTTAGCAAGACTGTGGAAAACTAGCTCATCGTGTCGACCAGGAAAACTCTAATGAATACTGTCGAAATATTTCCTCATGCCATCCGTCATTCTGGAGTTCGTTTTCTATTAATAATTTGCCCCTCGACTGACAATTGATGGCTCGTAATAGATGTATGTGTACAATTTGCAATCCTGAATCATATTTGCGGACGTGCTCGTAGACCGTTGGTAACAGACGGTAATTTAGAAATTACGTAACACTTCCAGCGTATACGTTAATTTCTATAAGCTTTCTTTTACTAAAAGCTAGACTACTCACATGCAAATATTCGTAACGTCGAAAACATATTCGCATCTCGCTCACTCGAAAATGTCTACCTTTTCTTATGGCACATATTTTACAAGATGATTGTGTATTCGATTTTTTGTTTGTGTATATATAAATCCTTGTTCAGTCACAGACTAAAATGATAAAAAATTAATGTTTTATGATGGAGAATCACCGTGAGAGATCTTGCGTTGTGACATGTGTTTCGCCTCGTTGATAGCATCTTCTGACTGAGCGTAGGCAGTGCATAGCCTTACAAATCCGTTCTTCACATATTCATTTTTAATTGTTGTTATATAATTTTGGATACTACGTACGATAAAATAATAAAATGTTAAAGCGACATATATGTTACAAAAACACAATCTCAAGTGTAGAAATTTATAACGAATATAATATTATCTTGTCAAGTTGATTTCAAAATACACCCGTGACATTTTTCTAGCGATTAACAATTGACCGTTTACGTTGGTAAGTAAGTATACAGTTTTCGATACTAATTCGGTTATCGAGTATTAGATCTTCAATAATATCACATTCGGTGTGCTAGAAATGTCTTCATAATCGGTCGACATTGACGAAATTGTGTTATGTAAATAATAAACAAAATTTATCTTGCTAAGTAAACAAATGCGCGGTAAAAGTTTCAACCGGGCTCTTTATTAAATTTCACGTCTGCATCACTGCAAAGTCAAAGTTGCCGAGATAAGATAAGTCGATTCAGAAGAATATTGAGTTACGAATTTAACGAGCATGCCAGTTCAAACGCTTGGACCGAAATAATAGTCTCAAGATAATAAGTACTAAAACCAAAATCTTCAAAAAGAAGTGTTAATACATATCGATATGTATTATATTTTGAAAACTGTAATAGGATTCCAGCAAGAATAGGTTGACTGTTCCTACAGTCAGCCGTGTCTAGTAGTCAGCTTTTTAGCTTAAACATGAATAATAGTGTTGACACTGAAAAAAAACTAGATTTTTTTAAATATATATCTGTAGATCCACTTGAAGATGTATATTTTGTACTAAACTGACTTCTAAAAGTTAATGCTTACTACTGATTTTTGGCGGCTGAGTACTGGATTTTTTGCCATTTTTTGGAAAACTGTTCTTATTTTACGTGTGGGACAATATTTCATATCAATTTTTATTTTTACTTGTTTACATTATTTGTTACCTGTTTTATAAAATAACAGTGGAAAAAAACACCTTTCCCTTTACTGGCTGACTACTGGAACAATCGCCCTATTCTAAAATTGTTTTATATTGAAAAAAATCATCTTCATTACTTCCAAAAAAGTATTGTACCTCCGATTTTGGTCAAGAATAATTTAAGTACTAAAATGGACTAAATAATAAAATCCTCTGGAATGTAAATTAATTTTCATGCAATCTAGGCTTATTGCTTATAAGAAATGATACTGACATAATAATATTCATAATACCCGGCCTTCGCCTTATCGGATCTTTCTTTATTGAAAAAATATCCTTATTAATTATTTTTGGATGTGAAGCATGAATTTTTAATTATTTTCGTTCTCTTTTATAATATTTTACACACATGAAAAAAGACGATAAGAAACCAGGAATTTTGGTATGTGACAATTATTTTGAATACAGCATTATAAGAATGTTTTTTTTATTTAATTTCGTGTGTTGTCTCCCAGCTAACATAAGGATACGAGTAAGAGAATGGTGGAGTATATTATGGCTTTCTTTGTCTTTAGATGCAACTACATACTTATTTAGACCACATCATTTCATTCGGCCATTAATTTAAACACCACCGGTGCGATATAATGATTTTATACAGTGACGTCACATTTCGTTATACATGCTTGTACGAGATACAGTAAAAAAAAAATCAAATGAGAAAATACCGGCGACCTTTTATTATTTTACGGTGACATTTAGCTTTTTATCGAAAGCTTTCTGAGAGCACCCAAAGGTATACACTCTATTTTCTAACTCTGTCTATAAGAGCCATTAAGCGCTTTTAAGTGACTATATTCACTCTATCCGGTGAATTAATCCTTTCGCCGGTAGTATTATTAGCTGTACCCCAGCACCCCATGAGAAAACTCTAGTCAATTTAAGTAAAATTAAATAAAAATACGTAATAAATATACATAATATAAAAAAATATATATATACTTATTATACAAATCATAAAAATATTTACTAACAGTTACACAGGTTAGGATTCGGATGACCTGTGGCAGCGAGCTAGAAGCTCAGACTAGATTTAGAACGACTCACTTTATAACAATGACAATGTAAATATTATGTGTACATGGCCAAAGGAAATGTTTTTATTTATATCAACTAGAACATTTCGTGAATTTTATTTGATTTTTATGCAATTTACAACAGCAGAATAAAGAAATTTAAAAAATCAACTTAAAAGAACGAATATACATATTTAAAAAACTTTTAAAAAATTGTGACTTTGAGAACCACAAGTGACACTTAAAGTACCTCGTGCGCATCACTACTCCATATTGTCACTTCAAAACTTTTTTGTTTAAAGTTTTTATTGTTGGTACTTATTCAAAAAAAATCTCGATCTATTTCTGTTCGAAGGAATCGGTGTTTGTAAAATCTCTCCCACCCTTTCCGATACTTTAATAACTGGGCGTAGCGAGAGCGATTAGTTAACTACTAGTTCCGTCCTAGCCTTATCCTTTTATCCCTACTAATCTCTTTGAGAACGAGAGGTTGAGCGACTGAGTAACAAACAGTTACTGTAGAAAAACTTATGTATGTTGGATGAAATATGCTCCACATTGATAAAAAAAGAAGGGCGCGCATTATAGTCAAGGAAAACTGTAAATGTTTGAATGTATTACACCTGAAGACTTCTTCCTGACTGAGGAAACTTCGTTGGTTGGAATATATTTTTTGTATAAAAGTGTAGCATTATTAATATAGTCATGACCCTAATTAGAACCGGAGGGTGTCTGCGTAACTTGTTGATCTACATTCATAAATAAGCAGATGCGATCCATCATAACGCCAAGGAATACGGTGGTTGAAGAATGCTGCGATATCATCAGCTGTGTGATGATTAGTGTCCATTGAAAAATCGGTGCGTAGGTTTCGAGAGTGTGGCAACGTCCAACCGTTGACCCCCTTCCTACGTGATAATGCTCGACTGGTCAGTGACTGCTGATAATATAATTGAAGCCAAGACATTAGCATACTTAATAATAACTATAGTGCCCTAAATAGTATGGTGAATGTAAAGATGTAAAAAGAAATATCGTCACCAAAAACCTCGTTAGGTTTTGTTTATTACATTGCCGCAGAAAGATTTCCATCTTAATCCTTTCAAGGGGCAACGATTATCTGTCATTCGAGACTATGATGAAACGTGATGCTTGATAGTCAAATCATCATTTAGTCAATAAACTTCATTCTGCGTGGATTTTTTTGCGGATTTGGAAAAAAAACACTTTTCTTAAAAAATCCTATTTAGCAATAAATAGGTTGCATAAGGCAGAACGATTCCATAAATAAATTGTACAAAATTATATGTATGCAATACAAATCTTTTTAGAGACAACAAACAACAAGCGATCTAATCTGTGTTGTGAATAGGGTTGCCAGATTTCTTGCAAGTCAAGCCGGGACATTTGTTCGATTTATTGACTTCCGAATCCAAAAACCCAGGAATTTACCGATTTGCCCAAAATATCGGCGTGGCTCGTATTTAAGCTCTTCCGACTTTCGAATCGAAGTTAAAAATTTTCTCTAAATTTCCGGGACAATTTAGTACTCATCCGGGATACGGGACAGCGATTCCAATTCCGGGACAATCCCGGCCAATCTGCGACACCTGGCAACCCTAGTTATGAATGAGATAACTTTTCCGCCATTACGGAAATACTAAAATTATCAATTTTACTACACTGATACTGCTTTTTCAAAGGTATAAAAATGAGACAACAAAACAAATGAGTCGCGTAGAATCTGTCAAAAATTGAACTGAAAGTCATATTTTTTCGTTACGACTTAGCAAGGACGAACCGGAGAGTTCCCATGTAATATTTCTTTATTATATCGACTGTGGAAAGGAAAAAGGACGTAACCCACACATATCAAATTTTACAGGAGGCGCTAAAAACGTGTTTTGATGATTTTGGGCCATATGCAAATTATGAATTATACACAACCTTAAAGTGCACGGAGACTTCTAAACTGGTGATTAATTGACATAATCTAATATTAATTAAAGAAATTGTCTAGGTTAAACCTTTATTTCAGTCTTTTTTCTTGGTTTTAACTTTTTACAAGGTCATCTTTTTCAAACTTAAAAGCTTAATTTAGATACTAATTCGGCATTTGCAGCTTGCATCCTTTTAATAGAACGTGTGTCAACTGTCAAGTTGTATACATTGTGATTATCGAAAAAAGGCTATTTTAGAAAAACTGAGGGTTACGTCCTTTTTCCTTTCCACAGTCGATATCTAACTGGTAAATGATGTGATATATGACAAACGATTTGTTTCAATTGCTTTGCATATACGACGACAAGTTATTTTGTACTTTGATATAATTTAATAACAATAGTTTACATTTACGCTTTGTCTGTGGTACTTATATACAAGCACCTACTAAATAAGGTACGGTACACTCATTGGCACTGTCATTTTGTAAAAAAAAACTGATATGATACAGTAGACTCTTTGAGCTCGCTCGTTATCACTAAATCTTACAAATGATCTAGGACTGACATCAATAATGTTTGCACAACAAATCTAGAATAAAACCATATGTACAGGCAAATGACTCGCCTAAAGAACTACGTATATAAATGAGATGTCGACTTCAGTGGAGATCGAGCATACATGCATTTCGTTGATGTAAACACACAGATATCTCCGGAAGGAATGGTGCGGTGCCGAACCGACATGCGTAGATGATAAATGTATATTTACGCAATGTGAATTACGGACTGCCCTTTAACGTTAAGTGATGGTGTTTGTTTGGATAGCACAATGTGCCTAACATGAAAGCGCGCAGTGATGAACGATGTCTGTAAATTACCCCAATCAAACGCCACACTGACGTACAACATGATGTTCGTAAGGTGGAAGTAAAAATTGGAGAGCGCTAAATGCACAGCAATACTTACTGTGTTCTAATATAAAATTATATATATCTATATATATAAAAGAAAGTGGGGTTTGTTACACCACGTATATCTCGAGAATCGCAGCTCGGATTTTAATGATCTTTGTTTTATTAAATTCGTATCCGCCTAGAATAGCAGAATAAGCATTAAAACATCGGAAAAATATCACGGGAAAGAAATTATGAATAAAATAAATGTCTCCATATATTTCGTTATTTTCAAACGTCGCAAATCGAACGCCGTCCCAAACATGACGTTGAATGCTGTTGCCATGGTGATTGGATAATACTTTGACAGTTGACCGCAAGCTGACGTACACCACGCATTCATTATCAGGCATAACGTTTTAAATATAATTATTTCATTGATTTGAATAGAATACACCAACTCGGCTCGCGGTTAAAATACACTTTAAGACGATTTAGAAATAGCATGGTGCAAAAAAAGAGAAAAAATCGACCATTCATTTAAAAATTTTGAAGAGATGAAAGCGACATCGTGAACAATGTGCGTAAACAGTTTCGTCTTTTGTCTCATAGTGATAGTAAATAATTTTTGTTACCTTTGATGTTTAAAAAGTATTTTTTAAATTCAATAAGCAATAATGAATTTTATTTTTTGATATCCTGAATTGAGTTTTATGCAAGGAAACCTATCTACCACAAATTTTAAATTTTAGGATTTTGTTACACGTTTTCTTTACTTGGTATACCGTGTAAATGTGGAGTTCAGTGTAAATGTGTTCTACGGAAAAGGGAGAACATATCGATTTTTATTTTTTTAAACCATGCTCGCTTCAGATGCTGTAGTGTATTTTTTTGTAATTACAAGTTGTAGATAATCGATCTATATATAAATAGTCGATAAAATAATCACAATTCACAATTCACAAATCACAACCCACAAATGTGTCTGTACTGATATCCCAAAAATTAAAAAATTTACGACATCTGTTCTGCTACTACTGCAAAAATTCGATAATTCACGAAATTTCTGCTACTACGAAAAATGGTTGTTAGCAAACATAAACATTATTCAAAAAATTCAATAATTTACAAAATTTCTGCTACTACGAAAAATGGTTGTTAGCAAACTTAAAAATTATTTCAAAAATTAAGTAATTTACGAAATTTCTGCTACTACGAAAAATGGTTGTTAGCAAACTTAAACATTAATCTAAAAATTCAATAATTTACGAAATTTCTGCTACTACGAAAAATGGTTGTTAGCAAACTAAAACATTATTCCAAAAATTAAGTAATTTACGAAATTTCTGCTCCTACGAAAAATGGTTGTTAGCAAACTTAAACATTATTCCAAAAATTAAATAATTTACGACATTTCGGCTACTACGAAAAATGGTTGTTAGCAAACTTAAACATTATTCCAAAAATAAAATATTTTACGAAATTTCTGCTACTACGAAAAATGTTTGTTAGCAAACTTAAACATTATTCTAAAAATTCAATAATTTACGAAATTTCTGCTACTACGAAAAATGGTTGTTAGCAAACATAAACATTATTCCAAAAATTCAATAATTTACGAAATTTTTACTACTACGAAAAATGGTTGTTAGCATACTTAACCATTATTCAAAAAATTCAATAATTTACAAAATTTCTGCTATTACGAAAAATGGTTGATAGCAAACTTAAACATTATTTCAAAAATTTAATAATTTACGAAAAATGGTTGTTAGCAAACTTAAGATTATTTTAAAAATTCAATAATTTACAATTTTAAAACTGCAGGGCTGTCGATATATGCGCCGAGGTCGATTTATGCTACTATGAAATATATTTGTAGACTTTTTGATTAATCTAAAAATTATATTATTTACATTATTCCAAAAATTCAATAATTTACGAAATTTCTGCTACTACGAAAAATTGTTGTTAGCAAACTAAAACATTATTCCAAAAATTAAGTAATTTACGAAATGTACTTGAACTGACTCAGTTCAAGTACATCCGTGCACTTGGAATGCCTGAAGATGCCGAAAGGCGAAACCCGGGTCGTTAGCGATAAAACTCATGGAAAAGTACAAAATTCAAACAATTCAAATTTGATATTGAAATCCCATCAAGCACCCTCAGTCGAAATACTTAGTTATACCACGTTCAACAGCTGCTGATGAATCAAGTGCATGTCTAAAATCATCAGTTTTATGGTGACATGTGCACTGTCGATTGACTTTGAAAGCTAATATGGGTGTAGAATTACAATATGATGCATCCGCTGAACGTTTCAAAAAACAATTGTCAGATATTGGTAATGAAAAATAGAAATCGATGAATACACACATTACCTCCAAGCTTCTGTAAAATTACAGGAACCGTAAGCGAATTGACGCACAAAGTTTTCCCAAATATCGCACAGAATTACAAAAATCATCAGTGGCTCAGTGTACGTGTAATATTAGCAGTCAAAAACAACGATGATAATGTCATCAACTTCAGGATTCAAAAGCAAATACCAGGCAAAGAAACAACGTTTAAGTCTATCGATACTACAAATTGATCAAGACGAAGTTGTCAATTATCCAACTGAATTCTTAAACTCACTTGATTTTCCAGGCATGCTACCGCACGTTTTAACACTGAAAATTGGCGTACCTATCATTATTTTCCGAAATATAAATCCACCACGACTTTGCAACGGTACCAGGCTTTCAGTGAAAAAGATAATGAATAATATCATCTAAGCTTCAATTTTAAATGGAAAATTTAAAGGATGCGATGTACTGTTCCCAAGCATCCCAATAATTCCAACAGATAGGCCATTAGAATTAAAATGTTTGCAGTTTCCGCTGCAAATCGCATTTGGACAATCGCTACAAGTGTGGACTGAATTTTAAAAATACATGCTTCTTACATGGACAGCTGTATCTGGCCTGCTCACGCGTTGAAAAACCTTAAGATCTATTCATATACGCACCTGACAAATAAACAAAATATATTCAAAAGCACTTATTTTCAGCACTAACAGTTCATTTTGACAACATATGCTTGCACTTGCGCGAAGGTTATATTACAATTAGCTTAAAATAGGTGGCGCGTGTGTCGTAACAATCGGCTGCAAACGTCAAATGTCAAATATACAGAAAAAGAGAATATGCACTTCAATAAACAAAATTAAAACACAAAAACTTTCTTTCTTTGAGTGGCATTGCAACGCATGCCGGGTCAGCTAGTATATATATATATATACGCCTTAATCTCTAATGGACATTCGTCAGATGTGTAAATGACGGTCGCGTGTAAAGGGATACTCTTTAATCAATGTGCGACTTTACGGTAGCGAATCATGACACTGTTGAAGACCCAGAAACCGTCCTCTGAAGTCCGGAAATATAATAAATGTTTTTAAGAATGTCCTTTTAGGCAGTGTTTCCTAACCTGGGGTCCGCGGAGGTATGCGAAAATTGTCATTCTTTCGGCATTCTTTGTGATAAAATATAATAAATTTGGATGGGGCACGTGCTGCAGATAGACCTATCTTTCCTCTTCTGCCGATCTGTGCGATTCCGACATCCTGGATGAAGGTGTGATGTGCCTATCAGAGCAAAACGCATGATGGCACGCCATGGGAGGCTGCAATGCGATTGGAAGCCATGTGTTCTACATCAGAGACGAATGTCATTCATAGAAAAGGTATCCTAAATGGCACTGTGTAATGTGTTGCCATCGGCTAAGCCAGGGATACTCAGCCTGCAGCCCATCCAAAATGTATTGAGGCCCAAAACAATAAGTCACCAGAAACGAATAAGTATTTTGGATTAATGTTTACTTAAATTTATGTTAAGTCACTATATTATATGTAGTATGTGATATTTTTGCGTACTACTATTAATATTCAGCGACCCATGTAATGTAGCAAAAACTGATATGCGGCTCAGACGACAAAAATGTTAATTATCGAAAAATAAAAGCAATTTATGAAAAAAAAATGTTTTTACATACCATATCGATTGAGGAAAGGAAAAATAACGTAACAGACAAATACCACATTTTACAGGAGACACGAAAATCGTTTAAGGGTGATCTTGGGCCAAATAATGAAATATACAACACCACGAAGTACATGGAGACTGATAAAATGGTTTTTAATTGACTTCATCTAATATTAATTGAATATTTTTAGCTTCGAAAAAAAATTATGGGTTACGTCCTTATTCCTTTCTAAGGTCGATATGAATTACCGCACCGGATTTTTTTTATTATGGACACAATTTTTAATGTCTTTTGTCATTAGCTGAAGCTATAGGTTGGCGGTAAACTAATGAATAATATTGAATTACATAATTAACGTATCATAATATGGATACAAACATTAAATTTTATATATATATGTTAATCGTTCTGTGATTAGTAACTCCAGCGACACAATAAATTAAATTAAAAACATACACTGCCTTTATCTACTTCCTGTTATCGATTAGTATCAACATAAGTGAAATTATCGATAATAATAATTACACTTAAGATCATTTACATAATACATAAAGGGTTGGTTTGATAAATACAAAATGTCTAAGAGATTCATATTATTTCATGTTGTACTTTTTAACCATACCAGAATCATGAATAAAATACACGATTTTAGTAGCACCACTTCGCAAGATTTTGCTATGTTTTATATGTAAGTTATACAAAATTGATATTATAACATTATAGTTGTTTAGTACGTAAACTTGAGCTCACGAGTTCGTCAGCAGAAATAATAATAATATTACTAACATAACCCTGCAAAGGATATGAATTGGAACATTTACGTTTTTTTTGTTTATATTACAGCACAAGTATATTATTAAGCAAAACTACATTTTCACTGGCGTTTTAGTGAAATCATATCTAGTCATTTTTTAGCCAATACATACATAGTATGTCACTAGTGAAATTATGTTCTTCTTTAAGCCGTCAATAATTAGAAAGCTGTGAAATGCTCAATGAAATCATATTCAATTTTTTTAGTAATGCATTAATTTATACATTTCACAAACAACTAGTTCTAACCCAACTGACTGTATATGAGAAATTGAAGGAAGTGATTAATTCCTTTTCACGAATATGTTCATCAGAAATCACATTTTCACGACATACAATAAAGAGTTTTACTATTTCACAATTGAAATTATTTGTCAAATGCGTTGGTGAGTACGGTTGAGAGTACAAGCACGTTAACCTGTCTAATACATTTTCACTATCCGAGTAAGCAAATATAAAATTACATTTGTGGAAATGTAGTTTCAGTGAAAATACACATTTGCTGCAAAATATCGACACATACGTTAAATATTGTTATACTATTCAAAATCGGAATTTTACAGGAGAGTTAATTAAATAGACAGAAGCTTGGTGTACGTCGAGCTTTTTTATCTTTACGCGACCATATTGTATGACCATGTCGATTTTGAAGATACAATACTTAAACGTGGGAGGAGTCAATATATATAAAAAAATGTATATATACTTCTACTTGCATACCGGCTTTACTATCTCAATCAAAGGCTGTTCCAGAATACTAGCGACATTATGTTGAGCATATTATATTTTATTGTTTAGTATAAGACAATTATTTAACCGCAATAATCTTTTAAGTGAGTCTTTTAATATTTTATTTTTATAAACACAACTCCTTCCTACCAAGAGAGATAGATTTTTTAAACCATGTCCGCTCCCAATGTGGAGCATATGGACTCCTAATGGAGTTTATCTCAACAGAAGTGTTTCTACGAGAACTGCTTGTTACTCAGTTGCTCAGCCTCTCTTTTTCCAAAGAGAGTAGGGATAGAAGGATAGGGGCTAGGACAGGATTAGTGGTAAGCTAATCGCTCTCGATACGCCCCGTTCGTAGGATAGGATGGGTGAAAGGGGGGAATTCAAGACATCACATACACCCATGCCTTTGAACAGAAATTCATAAATCGATTGAAAAATCAATTTATAAAAACTGTCCGTACCGGGATTTGAACCCGGGCCCTCCGTAGCCGAAGCCAACAACATTGACCACTCGACCACACAGGCGGCAATTATTTTCTTACGATAAAAGAAAATTGAGAATTTAATCGGCTTGAAGAAGGGTTGGGGGGGGGGGGCATTATAAAAAGAATACAGGCATAATTTGCCGGCTGCGTGGTCAACGTCGTTGGCTTCAGTTACGGATGCCACGAGTTTGAATCCCAGTACGGACAGTTTATATATTACTATATATTGATTTTTAGTTGATTTATAGATTTCTGTCTAAAGGCACGAATGTACGTGATGTCTTGAACTCCTATCGTAAAAAACGGACGTAGAAAGACCGATTAGCAGACCACTAGTCCTGTCCTGTCCTTGTATCCATATTATTTTTGCAAACATTGTTGAGGAACTGAGTAACAAGCAGTTCTCGTAGAAACACGTCTGTTGATATAAACTATATTAGACGTCCATATGTTCCACATTGAGAGTGGACATGGTAATAAAAAAACAACATAATACCTTTCCATCAAGAGTGATATTATTTTCTTGCGAGATAAGTATGCTTAGAGGGGGGGGGCATTAGAACAATAACACAGGGATATTTATTTTTATATAAAAAAAAACTGGAAAAAAATAGAATCCTCTACGATTCAAATTATTCTTACCTGAAAGCGCTTAATTCAGTCCCCATTACAGTAAGTCTTCGCGGGGGGCTAACCAGCCCTGCCAGGGTTCTTTCAAAATAAGACATTTTTAATATATTTCACAGTATCACAATAAAAACATGTCAACAATTGATTTTATGATAACGGGCACATGGGCACAAAACAAAACAGCACAACTGTCACTGACAAGATTTGTTGAATTCAAAAGAAAATCACGCACAGAAAACAAGAGAGTGAATCACTGCGATTCTGGGACGCGCGTATGTATCTCTAGTCACAAAACAACGACAAGAAACCCTCTGTTTTAAATGCGTCGAAAACAAAACAAGCGCACAAAACTAAAGTCGCCGCATCCTGTTGGGCGCCGAATCGGAATTAATAATAAACTAGCGAGCGTCCGCGGGACGAACTACTGCCTCTCGATGATGTGAATTGAATGAAGGACTGTTGACGAATGACGTCTGGGCGCATAATATTGCAGCGAGTGTGTGATAGTGACAGCACTGGAGTATCGCCGCACGGGAGCGGGGCGGCGGCGCGACTGGGAGCGCGCGAACTCAAAATAGACGCAAATGACCCGATTGCCGACGGGAGATGCGAGATCAAAATAGGGTTGCCAAACATGAATAGTCACACCGTAGAAAAAATAAAATTCACAATTGGTAAAGTTAACTAAATCCACCTCCATCTGAAGGACCTCCGAAAGCCAAAGTTGATATTGTTGAGCAGATTTATAATATTAATGTTAATAACTTTTCCAACGTTTTGAAATGTGTCTAATTTATCAAATAATAAAAAATAATTTCAACATTATATTCATAAAGAACGGAAAAAATGATTATCTCCAGCTACAGTGGCACTCGAGAGCCTGCAGTGGGCTAAGAAAATCGGTTTACACAGTTTTTACACAAGTATTAATTAGACTTATCACTAATATTTAAATCTCATTGAATTACAAATTGTCCCTAAACTTTAATCAATTCCACGGCTAAAGATTTCTTATTTTTTAAAGCATCAGTTGACAACGATTACCAGCATATTCATACATCAGTGTTTGATTACAACAACCCTTATCAAAGAAGTCTGCAACATTTCATAATCTATTTACAGAAATATCAGAAGCCTAAAAACTAAGAGAAACAATTGTAATGCGCGTTTTTTCAGATAGATTGCTATGTTAATTTAACACAAATATTTCTTGTTTATAATTGTCTTGTATTGGTGCGGCCGAAATGTTGAATGCGCCATAGAAAAAAAAGTCAGTAGGTTCTAGAAGACATGTGTTAATGATAATTTTCATTATTTTTCCACAAATACACTATTACTCCCAAAACACATTCCTCGGTACTTGCCAATTCCGTATATTCATGACACGCCAATCAAAATGAATAAAAAAAACTCCTGACGCAAAGGATAAAAAAGTTGAAAAGTTTTTAAAATTTTAATGTTCGTAATATGAAACTATGCGAATCAGTGTGATTTAAACGATTATTATGAACAATGATAATAAAGGTAATGTTTCTAATTGAACTTATTGATATTAACATCATTATGTTCATAATAACAAAAACAATAACAGCAGTTATTTTAATGCTGTAATATGTATGTTTTAATATCAAAACAACAATATCTGATTTGTCTCACGGCGGCAGAATAATGAATGGCTTTCTATGTGGATTTCTGAATAGTTCAAACTATATCCAATCGTATACATATTAATAAATAAAGCTCTGCCTAATACTTGGGAAATAAAATAAGGCAACCCTACATTAGATGCTGCAAATAATGTCGAAGAGCGGGGAAGTGAAGGGTAGATTCCCTGCTTCCTGATGAGCGCATGCGCGGTGCATTATCAGCTGCCGAGGAGGAACATTTAATTTGAATCGCTGTTTCAGTAATGCTCTGGGGCAAAATTCAAAGAAATTATTTATTGTTAAAAACAACTGATTACAGTATCTGTGTCGCATACACAACAGTATCCAGAAACTTGTCGTAAACTTGCGTATACGATTATAAACGTTTCCAATTATTTAATTTAATGATAAGAACGTTATCCGTTATTTATTTGTAAATGTTATCGTTCTATTAGGAATATAATTTTGAATAAATTATGATAGTAATAGAAAAAAATCATGCCAGGGAGAACGTCATTTCGCATCAATAATTATGGCAGTCAATAATATAGATCTTTTAACTATTCTTCATAAACCTATATAAATATAGGTCAATTATATTATATTAAAATAATGGACATTGCCTTTTCTATTATGAATGTAAGTAATAACGACTACGGGATTTTCATGTAATTACTGTAGTCATTAACATTTGAATACTTTCTAGTCCAAATTTAATAGATAATTTTCAATAATTAAGGAACAGAGATTCAATCAGCAGCATTAACTTGATGAATTTTTACAAGTTCAATTATGGCATTAGAAAAATCAGGAAATACAATATTTAATATTAAATTATTTTTTAATGTTCTCAAATTAATTATACACAGCCCCACACTCTCCCTCCTTTAACATTTTCCCAATCCACTGAAAAGGTTATTAAATTTATGGGTTTACCTTTAATTCAGACATTTGTCACTAAACGAACATCTTAACGTCTTGCGCTCCATTAGCCAGGATAATACCATCTGGACAACTAATAGCACGGTCCAATCTCCAGGATAATGTCTTTTGTAGTCGGTCTCTTTGAAGCTTTATTTTTGGTATTTCCCGAAATATTTCCGGGGCATAATTTTACAATAGTGCACTTAAGGGATTAAAAAATGCAATAATTTTTTTAAATATGAAAATTACAGTAGAGAGCTGCCTTATATGTTGATTTTAATAATATTTGAAGTCTTTACCTGCTTTGTATAAATAAGTTAGTTGTTTTATCTGGAAAGGCTGTATCCACATCTTGTGGGCGTTAGAGTTGTATGAAGTGTTGTGACCATCATTTTATTAAGTGAAGGAAAAAGCAATTTCAACGAAATATATTTTTGACTACCATGAATCACTTGAACAAATTTTTACAGAATATAGTGATAACGATGCGTTCAGTTGATATAAGTGCACTATATGGTGACATAGTAAATAAAAATGTTGGTCATTTTTAAATTTCTGTTATGATACTTTAGAAAGCTTCCAAAATCACAGTTATAATGATGATTTATTTTTTATTTGATAATTTTGACATCATGTATATTTTAATAATAAAAATACATATTTGAGCAAAGTCAGACTATGGGTATATTGATTCGCTTTTTTCACATTTCGCTTCCTTAACGATACATATTTGTATACGTTCTGACCTGATTCATGATTACATCATGAATTGTTTTCAATTTATTTAATAATTTATCTAATCCAACTCCGGGAGCTGAATTCCACTTTGAGAAAAAAGCTTTAATTGAAGACGGGAGAAACTATTTCATCTCTAAAAATAATCAAATGCTTCTTGCTTGAAATGAAAAACGAATTGTTACCATGTAAACAAATAACGATAATATTGTAAAAAGAGCCGGCTGCGTGGTAAGTGGTCAATGTTCGGGTTTGGTTACGGAGGTCACTGGTTCGAATCCCAGTACTGACAGCTAATAAAATTTATAAGCTGTCAGCACTGGGACAATAATTAATTTTATACAATCGATTTATGGATTTCTGTTTGGAGACATAAACGTATATGATGTTTTGAATTCTTACCTATCACCTATCACATCATACAAAACGGAGTGAGAGCGATTAGCGTGAGTGTGTTCGAATAAAATACAATGAAAAGGGACATTGTATTTTTGTAAAACTTATGGCAACGCTATTTATATGAAAAACTTTCAGAAACACCGAGTATTTCTAAACATCAATATTGTTATCTATTCCAGCCTTTTGGGATGATCTTACATTGTTTCCAACATTGACTTCGAGGAAGTAATCAATATAAAACAAAATTTTAACCAATAATAGCAAACTGTAGGTACTATATTTTTTAAGAAGGACTGCTAGCATAATGTGATTGGGTAGGAATGTCGGTACGTTGTAAAATTAATTACCCCAAAGACGGGCGATGTCTGTTCTTGGACCCTCACACAATACGGTGGTCGTAAAAACGTTCATGCTAAAATATTTCTAAAGTAAATCGATAATAAAACCCCATTTTTTTCAAAATATCGCCTTAAATAATACAAGAATGGTTTATTTTACAATCCGTGATAGCTTAGTGAATATTTTAGCTCAAATTAGTGGAATTTAATTACGTTTTCGAAGAAAATTATACCAAATATGATACGCGTTATTATGGTCACCATTGGAGCTACACAGATTGTCTCAAAAATACGTTTGACTTTTTGTTTAAAACCGTACTCAATTTGCTGGTAATACGAGTAAAATCTGGACCCAGAGTAGACTATTGGTATTGAGTAAATCTAGTGAGAGTGCAAAGTGTTAAAAGCGTTGTAGTAGCGGCAACAAGCGTAGTTCTAAAAAAAGTATATTTTTGGATAGATTGCAATATTTTAAATAAAATATATAATATTTGTAATGATATAGCAGTACTTCGTTTATTTAGACTGGAATAATTACATAGTAACCATATAACGTATAACCAACATGGCGTATAATAAAAACATATGACCATAATAGTTTCGTAAATGCATGTTATATTTACATTATAAGCTGCAATTTGAACTAATGTTGCAGCCAGAAGGTTTAATCTACATAAGCTTTTGCCATAACGGCGCAGATATGCCCTTTTACAATGTAATGACAGCTGCAAGGAAAGTGCAAATTTGCCATTAACCAAAGGCGAAGCACTTTGTAAATGTGGGCCAATCGGGCGCGCTATTTTCAAAAGGTTCCCAAATCAATCTGCGCCCTGCGCGCAGCTGATTTTGGCACATCACATAAATAATCGAAATGTCTTTATCAATTGCAGCGCTTCTCAAAGCAGCGGAGCGACGTAATACGGTAAAAACAATTTCAGAGTAATACAGTTAACGCACCCATGTCTTCTTCATATAATAAGATTTGCAGTTCTTGCGAAAATGCATGTTCAGCACACTTCAATGAAATTAAGAGTATAAACAATCTAGTTTATGATATGTATCATGGTTATTGGCGGATTAAGCACATGGGAGGGCCCAGGCGCAATACAATTTGGAGGCCCTATTTTTCGGATAACATAAAAACGTCACAAAACTCAAAGTAAAATAGTAGAAATACATCAAAATCAGAACAAAAAGTATATGGGTTATATTATATTAGCAATTTTTGATGTCTTAAGATTCGGAGGCCCCAAACGCGCGTCTAATTTGCTTATGGTCTTTTTGTCTTATTTGCTTATAATCCGCTTTTGATCATGTTTACAAATTGATGGGAAGTATTATTTTCAAGTTGGTAGTAGAGGGAATACATTGAGTATCCAAATAACCAATGGAAACAATAGTTCAGCCTAAACTTAAAAACTCGAAGTTACATACGATACATGCACAATGCAAATGTCAGACCATACTTCTTGTTACAATAATGCAGAGATGAAAACATAATTCACGAAACTTTCTGTACGTTCAATTAAATTAAGTGTAATTTCAAATATATTATAACCATTTCTCGCGACTTTAAATTATTGAGCTTAACATATTTTGCGAAATTCGACTAAAAGATGGCCATTTACGTAATATAAAATACCCGCTCTTGGAATCAGGGGTGGGCTGGGTTGTTAAATTAAGAAAAACAAAATTACCAAATTCAGGAATTACATATTATTAATTTTAAGAACGCAGAGATGTACATTTAGTGTTTCTGGCATATTTATTATCTAAGACGGCTTAACTTTTGAAATATATAATGGGAGTGACACAATATAATCCTTTTCATGTTTGCAATCTTATGTAGGTTAATACATTTTACAGCTATTGATAGATATATGTAGTCATATTCGATACTTTAGCAATTATTGTGCATAATTGTATAAACGTGATAAAAAATCCACTCTTCTACTAGAACACAGCAATTAGATTTAAGATTGGGCGAGCCCGTTGTTAACGTACTGCAATGGAATATAAATGGCCCCAACAAAACGTTGCCTTCGGGATTACTTGTCACTAGGCTTTCCAATCCCGGGATCCCACCAAATTTTGTGATCCCGAAATCCCGGGATTTCTATGGTCACGATCCCGGGATTGAGAAATTATTAGCAAATCACGAAAATTTATAGGTTAATAGATTTGGAATTTACTTGGTAGAACTCCATTTATAACAGATTAAAAATAACTAAGTATTTTAGTTCTACAGTTTTTAATAATTGTATGCGTTTATAGCTATTTCGGCTTGCGCCATCGTCAGAACTACAGAACTAGTTCTGACGATGGCGCAAGCCGAAATAGCTATAAACGCATAAAATTATTAAAAACTGTAGAACTAAAATACTTTGTTATTTTTAATCTGTTAAAATTTATAGGATTTTGGATTTGGAAGAGCTAAAAAAACGAGTCATGATGACATTTTGGGCAAATCGGTAAATTTCTGGGTTTTGAGATTTAAAAATTCTTGCTTGCAAAGGCTCCGGGATTGGATACCCTACTTGTCACATATCAATCGCTTTGTTTTCTTCGTTTTACTTCCGCTGAAGATATCATTATATTGAAAGTATTTGATGACGACATGTTGTACGGCATCTACATAAAATACATACTTTCAATTCTAATACCATTAACAGGCTGCAGCCATGCGGCTTCTTAGAAAATTAATGAAATATAACTTACGTACGTATAAGCATTACTTATTGACACGCTTGTCGCAGAAAGAAACCATGCTCGTTTTTTCTCAGTCCTCAAACCAGATTGCTGTATATATTTCATTCTCCACAGCAATCTGGATTGTTTTTATTTTTAGGTTGAAAGTTTAAAAAAAATACTTCATATGTGAATTGTAAATGACATCGGCATGATTGCGTGAAAAATAGGGTAGTGAATAGGGATGCCAGGTGTCGCGGATTGGCCGGGATTGTCCCGAAATTGGAATCGCTGTCCCGTAACCCGAATGAGTACTAAATTGTCCCGAAAATTTAGAGAAAACTATTTTACTTCAAATAAGGATTCGAAAGTCTCGGAAGAGTTTAAAAAACGAGTCATGCTGGTATTTTAGGCAAATCGGTAAATTCTTTTGGATTTTCTATTTTGGATTCTAAAGTCAGCAAATCGGACAAATGTCGCGGATTCACTTGCAAGAAATCTGGCAACGCTAGTAATGAATCAAGATGGGATTTACATATAGGTACTATATACTCAATATCCATTTCAGTAATATTAAACAATATGTATGTATAAATATTCATTTTCGAATTGGTCATGTTTATAAAATATGAATAACATTTAAGATAGATCCAAGGATATTGTTAACATTCATAAAAATAGCTTACCATTTTGGAGTGTTTTAATTGAGCGAAATGTGTAATAAAAATGCTTTGGTCGATCATATATAATATCTACATTCAAGTGGTTTCTGCCAAAAAAAAATAATAATTATGCAAATTTATAAGGCCAATTAGTATCGATTTTTAAGATCTAAGTGTAAGTTATTATTCAAGTCGGCGCACATCAAACGAGGCTGAAGTTATTTGTTATCCGTCTTATCTACTTTTTTAAAAAGTAATTTTGGTAAGAAAAGATCTGACGAAACGCTTCTTACTTCGTATAGAACAGGAGATATGCTTAAACCATCATATCGACTGAATTCTAACACCACGTAAGTCCTTTTTTTAATAGAATTTTATGCTTTGGTGATTTCGGTTAAAAAGCATATCAACGCATCTATGTATTTCATTCATTTAATATCCAAATTTGCAAGCGGACTAGGTCAAAAAAATCTTCTTATAATCATCTATTATGATGTAAATCTTTCACATTAAGTATATATAAAAAATAATAAATATATTTCAAAAGTGTAATCAGGAATAGTAAAATATTCTACTGCAAAAAACAAAAGTATAAGAATTTGTTTGTGTAAGTTGAAATATTCAGTTTTAACCAGTGGCGGCTGGTCAATGTGGCATTGGATCAATGCACCCCTTGTATATGCAGGGGGCGGCTATATTTCATTAAATAAAATAAAAACATAACATTTATACCATTCACTCATTTTATATTCAATAAAATAAAATTTTAAATTAAATTAAATTAAATTTTCTAAAATATCTATTATAGACAATAAAATCATGAAGAATTTAAAATGAGTGAATGGTATAAATCATAGGTGTCCAACCGGTCGATCCCAAAGCGAAATTTGGTCGATCCCGAAAGCTTCCGTGAATTCCAAAACAATATAAAATATACAAAAATAGAAATATTTTGCAAACACATATCTATCTAATGATATGTATTTCGAATTTAAAATAAACATTTCTAAGTTTGAAGAAGGGACAAAACCCTAAATAAAATTTCTTTAAAAAATCACGTTAGAAGTCGATCGCGAAAAAACTTAAGATTGAAAAGTCGATCCCAGGGCAAAAAAGGTTGGACACCCTTGGTGTAAATGTTATGTTTGAATATTATTTCATGAAATATAACCACCCCTGCATACACAAGGGGTGCATTGATCCCATGCCACATTGACCGGCCGCCACTGGTTTTAACTGTCTACTTAACATTTACGGTAAACTGACTTACGCTCATGTTAGAATTAAGCCGAAGATATTTATAAAAAAATATTGATCAAATATTATGATTTTTAAAGTACATTGTTTGATTAGGAAGAGCATATTCAAGACACAGATCTTTGAAAAGTCGATGATATTACGCCATAAAAATAATCTGTTCTACGCAATAACAAATATATTATTATTCTTCACATTAACGAAAACCGAAATTTCGTAGCTTAGATATTTGTTTTGGAAAATCCCCCCTTATAGACGTTATGACAAAATTCAATTTTCATTAATGGTTAATCGCCTATTCATTTTAAATAATACTGTACTCACTAATTCCTTAATGTTCACTAATTATTTTATCGATCAAAATGAAATCGTTAATGAGATGCAATAAATTAAGGAACAGTACTTTCATTTCAGTAGTCAAAAACAAATATTATCAACAAGGAATTATTACCGGATAAATATGAATGTCATTGACGAGTCGGATTGCCCGTTATTACATATACCCACGTATTAAAGGATTTTAAATTGTTGACTGAATGATAATGGTCAAATTTACAATCAATCTGTTATTATATGTCGTTAACATATACCAGGGTTGTTTAACATAAGACACGCGTTCCAGAGATAATTTAGATAATTTATATAATTTGCACATGGGCGATTAACAGATTTATTTTTGTGCAGAAGAAAACCTAGATTATATTAATATTAATAAAAACGATAGAAAAAAGGTAGAAATTCTTTATAAAAACAACTGTATTAAATATATGTAGTAAACATGTTTGCTCGAAAAGTCGGAAACTTGATATAAACAGTGGTGTAGTGGGGCCAGGTCGGCGACCTGGCACCTGATGAAATGAACCAGGGCGCCGCACTACCGCCGTTTTGACTTTAAACATAATTTTCAAGTACATACATATATTCAAAATTTAAAATTATTATTACTGTTAGTAAAATTTAAAATTATTATATCAAAATTGATCTACCTGGGGGATTTAAAAAAAATGTACACATGTAATGAGAAAAAAAAACCACCCCTCTTTCTAGGATTTTTCTTTGTAATTTTAATTGTGCGTTTTTTTATTGATTTAATCGTTAAGACTTGTGATTTTTTAACTTCGGGCGACTATGAAAAAAAAACAAAAAAAAATATATGTTAGAAATCAACGACCGACCTGGTACCTATTTATTTAACACTAAACCACTGGATATAAATATACTATTTATGGGGACCATGGAAAAATACGAGACTCAAAAGGGTCCACGAGCTTAAAAAGATTAAGAAACTATGCTTTAAATTGTTAGATTTTTTTGTGTATAATATGTTTATTATTATGAAAGGTTTTTTTGCTGTATTACCTGGTAATAAACTGTTTTTATTTATTTAATTGTGACTGTTAGAATTTATTAATGTTTGGGGTCAAAAAATAGCGTGCCTGGGACTGTCAATTTTCACGACAGGCCCTGTCTAAAGCTGTGTTACTTTGTAGCTGTTGTTGCGATACAAATAAACATGTCTCTCAAATGAGTCGAAAAAACATACAGACGCTGGAAAGCGATAACCGTAAAGGAATATTTTGGGCGTTTTAGCTGGATTCACAAAGAATTATTTTTTACCATTATTTTCATTTGAAACATAGATAGATCCACAAAGAAGTAGACTGAATCTTCGTGAGGCTACTATCTACTGCATATTTGGTATTTGTTTAATTAAAGATTTCAGTTAGTTTTATAATTGGCCAAAAATTCCTCGTTTAGCTCTTTTATATGAAACTCGCCCAAACTGAATGAAAGAGAAAATGTAGCAAAAAAAAAAGGTTCCGACGTGTGGCTTTGTGCTTTGTTGTCATGCGTCGCGAACTTTTGGGTATAAAAACCTCGCAAGAAATTTCTTCTACAACAGCTTGGTGTTTTTAGTATCTCTAAAATTTGGCTGAGGCATCGTTATCATTATAGACTTTACTGTCAGCTTTAATAATTAGATTTTCATCCAAATTATAAAGGCATATACAGTAGTACACCGCAAAGTTATACTTCTACGAATACAACTACTAATATTATGATAATAACATATATTATGATTATTATGATTAAAAATCCATGTCCGCTCGCAATGCGGAGCCTATGGACTCCTAATGGACGTATTTCAACTGAAGATATTCTACGAGAACTTCTTGCTACTCGGTTGCTCATCCTCTGTTTTTTCGAAGAGAGTAGGGATAGAAAGAATAGGATCTGTACAGGACCAGTTTTTAGCTAATAACTCTCGCTACGCCCTATTATAGTAGGTCATCTATTTACGCGGTTAATGTGGTCTGAAGGATTCAGTGTAAGTCGAAAACAGCGTAAATCGAGGAATATTTAAACTTCGATATACGTATATTTACTGTTTAAATTGTACTTTCAGTTTCATATCATGTTAAAGTATATATGTAATATCATCCTTGACTTATATTTTGTTTTATATGTTTTCAGAGAATATATTTTCTTCATATTCATTTTCTTCATAAATAAATAATGAAGGCAACAGTGAATGTAACTAACTCTACCTTCGTTTGTACATACTATAAAATTATAATTTCTTTAAATATATCATATTAAAGCATTTTTCTAATTCTTTAGCTACGAATTCAGTTACAAAATCCATAATTGATTTAAATTTTAATCCGTGTAGTCACGAAACCGCAGAAGTAAAGGACCCACTGTATTTTAAGATTGGGAGCAAGAGGGAGCTGATTTTTAAACATCACATAAACCGTTGACTTTAACTGAAAACGAAAAATCGATCTAAAAACTGCCGTTCGTACTTGAATTCGAACCGGACACGGAGTTGTGCATATATACACAATTTCAACATTAAAAAACACTCTTGAAAGATATTTATTCAACGTATAATTACTGATCTTTAACCGTTTAGTTATGGATCGAAAATAAATCACCGATATTAATGCATTGTTTACACAGAAATGAAGAAGATAAAAAGCTCCCGACATATTTTTGAAATGGCTGAATGATATTTTTTCATTTCGAAGATTTAAGAATTTCTATGACGTAGAACTGCGATCTAATTATTCGGTATTAATGACCGGTGCGGAAAATGCATCGGTCGATGCGCTTTGTTTTTCAGACCTCGCCAGGCCTCGATCGTTCCCCTTCGCCTATCTAATTATAATCGACCATCCACTCTGCGACTCTTGCCTCTCAAAATAAATAACGCAAGGCTTGGGTGGTGGTGAGCTGAATTGACGCGAAGAACGTCTCCTTCTCAACTAACAGACGATCATTTAAAACGAATGGGAATTTAAAATTGAAAATAAACAAGTATATATTATGTACATTTAAACTAATTGCCGTCTAATTTAAGATTTCGACTGAAGGTGCTTGGTGGAATTTCAATATTAAATTTGAATTGTTAAAACTATGTACATTCTCACAGATTTTGTCACTAACGACCCGGGTTTCGCCTTTCGGTATTTTCAGGCGTTCAAGTGCACGGATGAACTTGAACTGACGCTTAGTAAATAAAAGTTTCGCGTTTATATAAGAAATAAATGCATCACTGAGTCCAAAGCCATTGCTGGCGAAAAGGATAAGCTCATGGGAATGCCCACAGATTTGAGTAGTAAGTAGTTTCAAGAATTATATTTATTTGTTTGTCGGCAAAGGTTTTATGATTATATTTATATAGGGTATAGAAGTGGAGATCCCGGTAAGTTTAAAATGTCATTTAAAATCGGAAGACTATGCAGTTGTGCTCTATTTGTTTCCAAAATTTCCTGGAACCCGGGTCGTTAGTGACAAAATCTGTGAGAATGTACATAGTTTGAACGATTCAAATTTTACTAGCTGTCATTTGTTCTACGCGCAATGTTTCAAAAGTCATGAAATGTAAAATAAAAAAAAAACAATGTCTTGGTAGTGGCGGATGAAGCATACGAGAGGCATCAGGCGCAATAAAATTTTGAGGTGCTATTTTTCGGATAACATAAAAACGTAAAAAAAATATATAAAATAATAAAAATATGTATATGTATAGGATAATCTGCCACTGCCTTGGCCATAATGACAAAAATTAAGTTCTAGTTAAGAATAAGTTCTGATGAAGACATATGCAGAAATAGCTATCAACTTAATTTAAAAAAAATTATAACTTTGCTTATTTGCTATTTTTACCGTATTATATATATGTTTTGTTTTTTAACAGTTTTTGAACTATGAATCGAGCTTTATATTTTTACAAATAAAACACTCATTTGAACTAATTTCACTCTTATTTAATATGATCAGGACCGGTTTCGCATACGACGAGCATTATCTAATTGTAAATCCTAGCGATCAGACTGGTCTGAGATCTTCGATACGGATGTTTGTTATGTCTCATCTCCTCGCGTTAATCTCGAGTCACTTATGAAATTCTTATCGAGGCTCGAGAGAATTTCGTATGATTTTCTAATTTTGGGTGACATTAGCTGAATGGCCGAATTTTTTCAACATTTTAAAATCTATAATTTATTTATTTATTTTATTTATTTATTTATTTATTTATTTATTTATTCAATTAACATTGTACAAGGTTGACAAATTATAAATTTAAAACTTTTACAATGGAGAAAAAAAATAGTATAATTTAATATTAAAAGCAGTAAAAAAAAAAGTGGCAAGGAAGTCAACTGAGTAAGATCCGACGAACTCTACTTTAATACATAAAAAATAGTATTCGTCGGAACTCACCCACGTCTACGTGGAATATGTCGACATCCGAAGCAATATTATTGAACACCGTTAAAGCTCTCCCCAGTGGCATCCCCATTGGCAGGCTGGTTCTACACCTTGGGAGAACAAACAATTCATGTCCACGATTTCTCAAAAAATAATCAGGAACATTTAGATTCACATTCTCAAGAATGGTGGAATTCTCATTTTGGCCTCGTATAAGTCGAAAGAAATATATGGCCAGATATATAATATATATATAATAAAATAACTATTGCACTAACTAACACTAATAATCGCACAGTGGTCCACGTCGTTGGCTTCCGTGCGGGACCACATGGGTTCGAATCCCAGTACGAACAGCATTTTATGTTTGTCATGTTTATGATGTCTAAAAAATGAGAGTAGAGATAGGGTGATCGACCAACACTGTCATAGCCCCATCCTTTCTATCCTTACTCTCTTTGAAAGAAAGAAAGATTTAGCAACTGAGGAACAAGCAGTTCTCGTAGAAACACTTCCTTCGAGATACCTCCTTAGGTAGCCATATGTTTCACATTAGGAGCGGGCATGGGTTAATATCTAAATTAAAAAAAAAAACAAAAATCTGGAAAATTCTTCCGAGATATAAAAAAAATATTCTTCTCTCTTTTTTAATTATGTTCTGCGGCAGCTATTTCACCCTTCGTGATGTACAAAATAAATAATTGGGACATGGGTTTCCCACTGATAACAGAAATATTAAGTCTTTGCATCGTTATGCTGATTGAGATGTCAAATCTAAGTAGAGTGTTTTTGACATAGTAATGATCAATATGAAAACAAAAGAATTGAACATAATCCTAAATTATAAACAAAAAACAAGACGTCGCCAAACACTACTCTTAACTAAATGAAAGTCGGCATGATGGCATTGTATGGTCCGTGCAAAAATAGCGCCAGAATTTACGCTTGACGCCACCGTGAATGAAAAACAAAATTCTTCCCGAGTAACAAACAAAAACCCGCCACCAAAACGTCTAGGGAACAAGAGGAAATGCGATTAAATGCGACATCGAAATAATTCACCTCTCCGGGTGATCCTCTTGCGAATTGCTCACAAGGAACAACAAATAAAGGCATACCGGCAAAAAAGGAATAAGGAGCGATGTCTAGACGTGGTTGAATTTACATATCTACTATTGACTTGATTCAAGTCTCAATGTTGTTCAAGTTAATAAATAAACCTAAAAAAACACGAATATTATCACCACAATTGATTAGCCAATTAGCCCATAAGCGCACGCTTGGGGTCCTCCAAATCTTAGGGACCTCAAAAATAGCACATCGTCGCTTTTACTGCAAGAACACTCACTCATCTCGAATTCGGGTAAATTTGACAAGAAAGACAAAAACGATATTATTGCAAAAATAAAAATAAAACTTATACGCTGCGTATTGCAATAATTAATTAATGCATGCCCGGTTGAAAGCAAAGAAATGTATAAATAAACATATATAAATGTGCTAATGATATAAGACAGTGCTTCCAAACCTGTGGGCCGTGGCCCCTCAGGGGGATTTCTTGCGGGGGCCGCGAAATTCAGTAGAAAGTACAAAAATCTATATATTTAAGTCTGTCAAATCGGTGTTTCCCATATTGGTGGCCGCGGAATTTCTTAAGAGGGCCGCCGGATTGGATTGGATAGAAATTGGATTCTGGGGAAATCGAGGATTTCGAATTCGTCGGTGAGCTAAAAAAAACGAGTTTCTGTGACAATCTGAGAAAAAAGTATACCAAATCGCAGATTTTTAAATTCTCACCGAGGAATTTGAAATCTGCGATCTGTAAATAAATATTCACGATGAAAGAATATCTTTTCAAACCCTACATTTAGCTTTAAATAACGGGTCGATGTAAGCTGTCGTTTTGCACAATTTTGAGTACTTTTTACTATCATCAGTGAGGGATCATAGATATGGATACTTACATAATAGGCAGAGACAGTAATAATAGGTGAGTCAAAATAATAAAAAATAAATAAATGATAAAGTCAAATGTAGGCGATTTAATTTTTTTAATGAGCTTGTATGGCAGTCAACAACTCATATTATTTCTGATTTTATTATTGTACATGTTTTTAAAAATATGCGTGCTGGGTTTTTACCGTCCATCAATGGGCGGTAAGTGCTTACACATGTTTTTTCATATGGTTCATTAAGGGCCAGCAACATATAGGACGTATTTTTTAGCACCTTGAAGGAAGTGTTAAAGAGTTAATATTTTTTAACCACCACTCCTGTCCTAGCCCTATTGTTTTATCCCTACTCTCTTCGAAAAAGAGAGGTTTGAGCAACTGAGGTACAAACTATTATTGTGGAAACAAGCTTCTTTCTGTTCAGATACCTCTATCAGAAGGCCATATGCTCCACATTGAGCTTATAAAATTTACAAAACTAATTACTTATATATAACTTAATAATATTTATAAGAAATAAACAAATTTAATTCAATAAATCTATGCTTTGTTAGCTTTTTCATATCCTAGCTCTATACTTTTTATCGCTAAACTCTCTTAAAAAATGCGAGATTCAGCAACTGAGAACATACAAATTCATAAAATGCTGACGATTTGACACAACTTATGACAAATTTTAATTATTTCAATTAATCTCAAACACTTGTATTAGAAATTGTAATGGTTTCTTTTCATTCAAAATTTGGTAATCATTAACACTAGAGTCTGAAACTAAATGACAGCTAATTTGGTGTCATTATTGATCAATATTAAGAACTAAAGATGTTTACTTTTAAGATTACGAATATGGTGTTGTTCTTAGGTATAAACAATAATATTTGCTCTTAGGTATAAACAATAATATTTACGTATAAGTGCGAGAGAGAGAGAAAAAAAAGTATGTTTTTCTGTTGGCAGCAACGACACCAAATTAGCTGTCATTTAGTTTCAGACTCTAGTGTTAATGATTACCCAAAATTTGATTGCGACCAATTTGTAATACCTAATACCGAAATATCGGTATGTTTGCATTTAAAAAAATTATATTTCGGTATTGAAAAAACACCACAAATACTAGGATCCCAGTGTCGGTAATCCAGTATTGCAATCCCATAGTGGGACATCTTGCCGCTCGATTTTCACGGAAAAGATTATAACGTATAGTGCAATCCGAAACACAGGGTCTCCAAATTGTATTGCGCTTGGGGCCTCCCAAGTGCTTAGTTCGCCACTGGAACAATGATATATCAAAAGCAGAGACAATACTATCCAAAGTCTGTTATATCGATACTTTAAATCGGCAGTTTACACCTGCAATATTTTGTTTAAAATCGCCCCCAAGCCGTCATAATCGTCTTTTCCGACGGATGTTATCCCCTGTTTATTATTAACTGCACTCCTTGATTTACTCAATGGTTTCAATAAACAAAGTATATGAATTGTATCAAACGTTTGAATTTAATTGCTTTATTAAGATGTTGCCTGTTGGAGCTCAACTTTAATACCTGTTAGTTTAAATTATGATCATGTAGGTACCTACATATTTAGATAGTTACATGTTATATTATCTTGAGATAGGTACATATGTAATTATATATGAATATGCCTATAATGAATATATTGTGTTGTTGTGTAAATCATTCGTTATTGTAGTTTAAAATATAAAATATGTTGCATATTGAAATAAATACTCACAGCGCGTCATTTTTGGTGTAATCATTATACGAGTTTTCCATTTTTTTAGACTTCTTTCGTGTCCAAAACGTGTAGCAATGTTTCAGTTTTTATCACTTCAAATAACGAAATGGTAAAACATCAATATATAGTTTCTAGTAAAACTTGTAGCACATTAAAGGCAAACTAAATCTAAACATACCGCCAGTCTATGCATACCGCGAACGACCGTTGTCAACCGTCAGTTTGAATTTGACAGTTGCGAAGTTGCAGATAATCGTAGTACCCACAGCTGTTTTGTCATATAAAATAACCTGTTTATTACTACGTTTCAACAATTTTTCAACCGACACTAAAAATATATTCCCTATTTTTGTTTGGATGTATACAGCTTAATAATATTGACATGCAATATGTAAAAATATAAGATTTTCTATCACTCTGTGTCCACTGAAAATACGGTTCAAATTTAATAAAAAATCAACAACATTGTTTTTCAGCAAAGAATTTTATTTATTTAAGTAAGCGATTATCTAACAATCACCGAAAAATAAAAAAAAACATATTTTAGTTAGCACAAGTCATAAACTTTTTAATATTTTATATTGAAGTTATTCTATATACTAAATAATAATATTTAATTATTCGGCAACCCACCTATTTATTATGTTTATAAACTAGATATTTATTTTTAAAAAATCAAATCCTCTACCTTATTAATAATTTATAAGCAGTTTCACTCCAAATTATATATATATATATTGTAAGTAACTACTAATTTTAAATATTACTGTAAAGCTTAAGTTTAAAAAATCTTAATACCTCAATCGACAACATATTACGCCCACAATTCTGCAGGAATCAGAATGGAATTTCATATATCATACCATCGAAGAGTGTATAGCAAATTTTAATTATTAACATTTTAAAAATATAATTTTATCATATTTGACCGGTTAGAAATAAAAATATAATTTTAGGGATCCCACAATGAAGTTTGTAGATTACATTATTGATTTTATTTTCAAGAAGAATCTGAAGGAAAATTATATCCAGAATGGTTGGTAGTTTTTACAAAGACAAAAATAACTTCCATAAATTTGTCTTATAAAAAAAAACATGCAAAAAGTACAGCAATTATGGAAATAAGGTACTATTTCTACACCGGCATCATTGGAGATTGGTTGATTTGCAATTTATCCAAAACCTTGTCCAAGAGTTGCTGCTTTAGCATTCTTGATGTAGCCGGAATATTTTGTGATCGCAACCAAGCAATCAATGTTTGTGCATTTAGTTTTTTGAGCGCAGACATATCTCTCATCGCCAATCCCGGAATATCAATTGCTGCCAAATTAACTTCTGGTTTCTGTTTCTTGGGAACAACAGGTTTACCTGATTTAGTCTAAAAATACGAAAAAGCGAATTTAGTGAAAATTGTGATATTTTAACATTAACATTATTAAAAAACTATTCATAATGATCGTGAGTAAACAAAGGCGATTCTAATAAGGTGAATAAGTATACTTATTTATAAAAATACTGCTTTTAACTGTTATAGCTGAAATAATTCATTTATATATATCAATATCAATATTAAGCTATAGTCATCATATCAAACAAATTACACCCAGTCCTCTAAGAATATATGACCGCACAGATATCTTTTAATTTACACCCCTGCTTGTGTGCTTCCGAAATGTCTAACAACAATATAAGACAATCTTTGAAGAAGTAAATAAATTTATATTTTTAATCTGATTATAATAGTTTCCTACCAACCAAATGTATTACCTTTCGCTTTGCTGTTTGTGAATTCAGAGAAGTTTGACTGCTTAAATTCATTCCATCCAGTTCTACTAGAGAAATCTGTGTCAAACTTGATTGGTCGGAGATATGGACATCTGCATCCAAAGTCTGGCTGGAAAAGCTAGGTTGACTCTTTATTTGCTGTGATAATCCTATTTCTTTAACTGTATTAATGGATGGAGTAACATTCTTCGCGGCAGTTTTATTAGATATTTTTGGTTTTGGTGTTGCTTTAGTTTTTATAGTTGATGTTTTATTGAATTTCACACCTTTTGATATTTTACTTGAAAATGTTGGAATGATGATTTTTTTTGCAGCACAAGAAGAAGCAATATCATTTTCATCAGGCCATGCGTTACTTTCAAAAATATTGTTCCATTTTTCGTTAGTATCAACAGATGAAATTATTTCAATATTCTTTACACATTTATCATTCGATGTAAGTTCTATAATATTTGTCTTCTGTGTGAGCCTTTTGCTTATAAAAACTGGTTTAATCCTAGACAACTCTTCTTTCTTTTCAACTACAATCGAGGCATTTTGAGTTGGTGTACACAAACTGATGTGTTGTGTCGCATTCGCTACTTGGGAAACAACCGGTGCATTCCAATCGTCGTTAAAATTGATGTCGGAAAACATGTCCTCAACAAGATGTTCTCGGTGTTTATACTGTAAAATATAATAATTTAAATCTATACTATAAATAAAGATACATTTTAATAATGAATGAAGTCTTATGATGCAGTTCAAAAAATAGTTGCACTTAATGGAGTTACAAAATTAAGAATATTTATCACAACCGAGCATGATAACAGTAAAAAAATCAATTGTCTATAGCAAAAAGTATGAAACATTAATAGATGCATACAAGAATGAAAGATTGAATCAAGAAACAAAATTAAGATGTAAACACAGGACATTGAGCGGGTCACTACAAATCAGTGGCAGTTCGTGACCGAAAATCTTGGATAGGCTAGAGAAAAGTTTAGCATTGTATGCTATTTACGAAATTGTGCATGTTTCCACTTCACTTTATACATTAATCTACAAGCAAATTAACAAATACTACGACGCCACTGCAATGCATAAATTATTGTATAATAAAATCAAAACTAATGTAAGTAAGAAATAATAGAATAGTAAAAACTAGACCTCAAATTCGTCTCCTTCAAAGTGAACTAACACTTACAGAAAGCCGTACGGAGGAACTGTCATCAACTGTCATACGATACAACGATATTTGTGTTTGTATGTGTGGGCTAGTTTAAAATAGCCCCCTGACATTTGACTGGAGGCTGTATCGCGAGGCGCAGTCATGTACGTTTAGATGACGTTTCTGTATGGCCAATGTGAATAAAATACATACTTTTATAATCGTGCTTGATTGCGCCCCAGTGTAAAAAAAAGCCCACCTATCCCAGTACGTAGAACCGCCACTGCTACAAATATCCATTTCTTTTAGGAGTGAAAATAAATTGCACTTGCGATAGGTACCACACTTTTTCATAACGGAGAGAAGATTTGGAGATTAACAGAAAATATGATAATACAATGTAAGCTGTTATTTATCTAAAAAGGGTAAAGACACATGTAATCAAGATTTTTTTGCATTCGATGAATCAAAAATACACTCACATTGATGAAATCATCAGGCTTAGGAGCATTTTCAATATTAGTCATGGGTAATTTCATTGGGTGGGTATCAGGAAAGTCAAATTTCATATTATTTAAAACTGATGACATCCGATTTTGTAAATCAGTCAAAAATTTGTGTAGTATTTCCCTCTACAAAAAAACACAAACTGTTAGACATAGTGCCTGAAGATTTTGTAGATGAAACATTTTTTATAATAAGGAGCATTACGGCATGAATTTGTGTCGGAGGAGTCAGTAGAGGGGGTCCTGGTCGTAAGCAAATTGATGGATACGTATAAAGGTTAGGCCCGAGGGGACGGAAGTGTACTTCATAGTAAATCAGATCTGTATCACTCTCTGGTAAGCGATATCCATACTGAAAATAGTAATTAAAAAAAATTTTTCAACAATACAATATTTTGTAACGTTTTCAAGAAATTTGTAATATCATCTTTTCTCAAACGAAAATAAGACAATTTCTTTATATGTAAAAAATCAAATGAATATCAGAATTTTCAGTTCTGCCAACATAAGCCTTTCAACTGTTATTATAAAAAAATAAAATTAAACTTAATATTTTGGTCGCTACTATATATTGCAATTTCACGAAAATAATCATTGAAAGGCATGGATATTACAAAGTTGTCAAATTGACTGTCTCTGAAAAAGTGTTGTTACTTTGAAAAACAAACCTCTATAAAAACACTATATATATTGATATCGTTATTTATAATTACGTTAACCCATGCGGCCCGTGAAAAGTCTAAAAATTTATAGTGGCCCTTCTGCTTAAAAAGTTGAGGATCTCTGCTATAGAGTATACCAAAAAATACAGTATTATTCTTAACATTGTTTTTATAAATAAAAGCTTTTATTTAAATTTTTTTTTTTGATAGCTAAAGCTTACAATATTTTTCCAATGTCTTTTTAAATCTTTGTATGTTTTGAAGGGCGATGAGGCCGGTATTATCTTATTGACAGATATTATGCGCCCCTTTTTCATACTGAAACAAATTAATGAAAAAATTAAATCTTTTTATGTATAAGTAGCAGCGCAGTGCACACACAGCCAACGAACGCAACCACAGCTCATTCACTAGGGGCCACGTTTAGATGCGTTACTTTTTTTAACGGCATTCAATGAACGCTCCGCTCTGCACACATGGCTCTGGGTGGAGCATTTGTCAGTCCTTTTGTGGGAGTTGATAAATGAACACGTTTTTATATTGTGTACCTTCTTAACTGGAATTTATGGACAGAAAAATGACGCTATGGAAATTTTAATTGCTGATGTTCAAGAATACTTTGTCACATGTTTGTCTTTCTCAATGCCTCTTACAAAAGAAGTCAGCTAGTGGCCGCTGCTGGTGGTTCAACCAGGCGTTGCCACAGGTGGTTCCCACTGATAGTTACTTTCAATGGCTGTGCGTGCGCTGTCTCTAAGTGAAGTAACGTATTTAAAAACATAATGTTATGATAGAATATATATATATATACGGAGGATATCTATACGACTGAAATTCATAGAAACCTGGGAATGACATGAATCCATTGATCCAAAAGTGACATCTCCGATAAAGATGCGTCAGGAGTATTGGAAAAGTAATCCAAATTGCGCTGCAAAATATTAAGGTTATCGATCCTCATTTGGCTCAGTCTTACTTTGAAACATTTTACCTCCAGAGTGACCATTTCGCCTGTTAAAAATTCAAATGCTTAAATAACAGAGAAGCCCAAAGTTTGATTATCTACCAAGGGCGAAACCCTTGTTGACAGTGACAAGGCTTATAAAAGAGTAAAACATTGGAATGATTCAAATTTGATATATTGTAATTCTAGAAACGAATAGATGTGATTTTTACCTTATTATATGATGAAATTTATACAAATAGTTTAAGATTTCGACTGAAGGTGCTTGGTGGAATTTCAATATTAAATTTGAATCGTTCAAATTATGTACAAATCTGTGCGAATTTACATAATTTGAATGATTCAAATTTTATACAAATAGTGCTTAAAATTGATTAAAATTGAGTCCAGCATGAGCGACAGATCTGATTAGTAGGTTAACAAATTTATTGTTAGTATAAATTGAAAGCTGTGAAAGTACACGTAAATATCGTAAAATAGAAAATTAATAATTGTCTTCCGTTGTCCACCAATACAATACAAGACTGAAATTTATCCATTCTGTAATATAATATCAATGATTAGCAATAAACGTATCATATAATAAAATAAGAATTAAATTTGAATCGTTCAAACTATGTACATTCTCAGACAGATTTTGTCACTAACGACCCGGGTTTCGCCTTTCGGCATTTTCAGGCATTCAAGTGCACGGATGAACTTGAACTGACTGAATGTACATAGTTTGAACGATTCAAATTTAATATTGAAATTCCACCAAGCACCTTCAGTCGAAATCTTAAAAAATAAGAATTGTATATTTAGAAGATGAACAGTAAATAAAATAATTTATAAGGTATTCGACTTGTCAACATCATAGTCTTCCATTGTAGTGAAATTCCTTCCTACCTGTATGATCTTTAAAACGATGTCTAAAACGAAACCTTACCACTAGTATTGCCCTAGCCCTATCTTTCTATTCAAACTTCAAAAAAGAGAACTTGGGCAAGTGAATAACAAGCAGTTTGGTTAGAATAACCATACTGGAAGCAAACATGATATGGTAAATTCCCTTACCTGATACATTGATGTTTAATATAACTGCATCTGATGGTTGTTGGTTGGTTAGAAAATCTCTTCCCGATATAAAGAGATTGGTTTCCATCAAATTCCAAGATGGTGATAATTTAGCACTCAATGTGTATTTATAACACGCCTCAAATAATTTTGGATTAACTTCCATGGATAATATAACCTAAAATCAGTTAAAAGAACTAAAGGATCAGACAATCGTATCGACCTATTTCTGAACCCATATGTTGTATAACCCGTAATAGGCAGAAAATCGTAATCGACAATTGGTAAATTTTACAGGTTTTTTAAAACTTAAGTTCAACAAAAAAAACATTTAGTAAGGTTAGCAAAGAAAAATATATGGTCAATGCATATCCTGATATTACAATAAAGTTGTCTAACTACTTTCAGTTCTCTAGATCAGCGTTTCTCATCCGGTGTCCACGTGGAACAAACAATAACAAGTCAAAACGCCAAAATAAAAAAATCAGGCGAATGAGATAATACTCTAATTTTTTTGTCACTGACGCCTTAAGCAATATTGAACAATTATTGGCTTAAAATGCAATTTACCGAAATGTGTCGCTTAAGCTCTTTTGCCGATTGTAGGTCGCTATTTATAGTGGATATAAGTTTGAAAAATATATAATATTAGAAATAAATACCTTTATGTTTAATTTATCAAGAATCATTTGCAGTTTTTGAATGTTCATAGTTTTTCTTTGAAAAATGATTATTATTTTAGAAATGTCTGTTGCTTCGGGACTTACAATCAATTTTGATGTTGAAAATATCAGCATTCTGTAATAACATCACTAATATTATATTAAGTTATGGAAAACAATTTTTGGATTTTGAATAAAATGAAGCTGATTAAATTAATCGTTCTTATTCTGATAATCCTACAATTCAATATTGAAAGTTGGAGATGTGTATCGCTAAGAACGTTTATTTCTCTTCACTCGTTTACAGAGAACTCACTTACTGTCGCAATTCTTTTTATTTATCTGTAAATGGAGTAAGTACTGTTGACATTATATTCATAAAAATGTTCATTGATATACCTGCACTTTAATATTTGCCAATGAAAATTGGATATCGCACTTCTGTCACGTTTTTCTTCGTTGTCAATTGAGCATATAATACATGTCATTTCATCAAACGATGGCGTATTTGAATGCAATATGAATCTATTACTCATGTTGAAAATGGTTATGATGTCTTGGAAAAACTTTGATATCTCCCGCCAATAGTATTGATGTAACATGAAGCTTGTACGTAAAACATATTATGGTGGCTACACTGGTAACCAACAAAAGAAAAAAAATTCAAAGAGATTTTCTTCAAAAAATTTACATTTACTCCGAATGTTTCGAATTAAAAAAAAAAAATTAAAAAAATATCAATTATCAATAAATTCGTTCAATACATAGCAATTGATTTTGACAATAACATAAAGCATTTATTATTAAACTAATGTATTTAATATATTTGATAAATTAGATTCTCCATATCTTTTAAATGTGAATTTTTCTTTTATAAAATATTTTTGAAAGTAGCATTATACTTTCTTTCAACTTTGACGGTCTAATAAATGATTACATGCTCTTATCGACAGAATCATTGTATTAAGTGTCAACAACATTATATTTGATAATACACAACAATTTATTGTCTATGGTAAAAAAGTACATTGCGATAGTTACTATTGTTGTTTTCATTTAAATAAATAAAATATAACAAGAGGTGTAAAGCGCCATGAATTAAATTCGCAGCAATGGTCGTCTTCAAGACTTTCAGTAACAAAAATTGGACTATTTAAAGTAACAAGTCAAATCTTTCTCGGCATTGGAGTTTCGCCAGTTCAATGACCTTGGTGCTGTCAGTTGTACGGCCATATTTGAGGTGATGTGGGTGAACGGTTTCTATTTAGGATTATTTGTGAAGAAATCAATGTTTACTATATATTTAATAGAGATTTAAGTTCGTTAACTCAACAGAAATGGATTCAGGAGAAAGAGGTAAGTCAATATTTTCATTACATAGCCATATTTTCGATGACCCGCTTAAAACACTGATCCTGGTTTACTTATCTAGTTACCGCTTAATTCGACCTGTTTTTTATTTTGCACCCAACTATATAGTTATTTTACAATAAAAACGAAAATTTAATTTGTTGTCAATCATATTTACGGCGCTATAAGTGCATGTTCTCTAAATATGTTGAATATGTTTACTTCCTGGATGGCATCACAATATTTCGTAGCATTCGTCTACGGAAATAAAATGTTATTGTACAATGTAAATATTATTCAGACTACTTAATGGTTGTGAATATTACTGGCAACGGTTTGCTCGTATTATTTACTGATAAGCTATTTCTGGGCTTAAATTTTGGCGAAGTTGTTAGGTTATTGAAGAATGCAATTTGAAAGAACGTAGCCAGGTTTTCACCGATATTTACCGACACGAAGTAGTGAATATGTATTGTAACTGATTTAGCAACAATTAAAATGTAGTTAATTCAGTGAGATTATGGTCAATTATGTATTGGTTAATAATGTATGTCAACCAGTGGTGCATCTTCAATCACATGAATTTTTGAAAAAAATTCCATCTGCCGATAAAATATATATTATCTCAAATAATTACTTTACTTTATCAATAATTAATAAAAAATGTAAACATACCGGAGTATCCTGCTTTTGATTTAGAAACATATTTCCACACACAAAATTATTACTGGAAAACAGATTTTTTTTCTATTTTCAGTAATTATTTAATAATATTAGAGTTTATTATTATTATTTTTGAGTATACAACCAGTGGCGGGCTTTTCAAAAAAAAAATTCACCCCAGATTTATCCTATTCTGTCAATGTTAATTTTCTTTGACCCATTGAACAATTTATTTGATTTAAGGATGTATAAAAATAATCGAGAAATAATTGACATCCCTCACAGTTTGGTTTATCTGAGTACCATATTGAATTTAAAAAAATGTTTCTTGTTATGTCGAGTATATGTATCCCATCAACAGAAGTTCATTGTGATTGCCAATCCTCTGTTCCAGAGAAGATAGACAGATAGGATTTAGAAGAGAAAAACACTATTTCGTCACTTTCTCTCCCTACATTCTGTATTTAGGGGATGTTATGAAAATATCACAGACATATAAAATCATTTGAAATTGCACATAATCCTCTGTAGCTTTATTGCTTGACTACTGGATTGACTTGGGTTTCATTGTAAATCAATACCGATTTATATCATTCCAAAAATCTCTTTTTCTCCATTTGATCACATATCTTAATCAAACAAATACATATTTTTAATCATCTCTAATTTTTTTAATTACCCGATAAAGACATTAATTTACCTGGACATCTTGTCCGAACATTTGTAGTTGTCTATGACAGTTGCAATCTAATGAAATAAAACTGTTCCTGGACCTGACAAAATCATTTTGTTCATGTTTCAAAAACATATAGCCGTGCCACATATTTCTTGCTTATTTTTAAATTTTATTCTCTTGCGTTTATATTTCACGTTTATATTTTATGCATATTTTTAACAACTTATAATTTCCAACATTAAGTTTGTTTTCTTATTTTGAATAAATATTTTACAGATCACTTCAATAATTTTTAAGGAAGCTCAGAGTAAAATTGATGCATGAATCAAAAGATGGCGCTAGTTGCACATTTCTTACAATTAAATTATTTGCATTTTTAATGCAGCTGCAGTCAGTATGAATAAATTTGTATCATATTTTTATTATCAAGAATGTTTTCTTTCCAATTGTTTTATTTTGAATTACATTTATATAATATCAATTTAATTTATATCGTCACATTGATTATTGATGATTATTATTTCATAATCACAAGTGCACTAATTGAAATGGTACCATAACAAAAAAATATTAACTGTAAATGATATGCTGTTGAGGAAGCCATATCTTATTTCATCCACACACCTAATCCCAATGAAATCATTTTTCTAGATTGATAATACAGCTGATTTTTCTTTTGTAACACGGATTCAAAATAACAAGGTTAAATAAAACGGAATAAACTATTTTTTTTGCTAAAAATTATTGAGTAAATATATATTTGACTATAAAATTATCAAACTATAATACTTGTAAGGTTTCGCGCGCTTTGCACAAACTTAACAAAAAATAAATAATAGGAATAGTGATTGTTTTTAAAATAAAATATACCTCTTGACTACGTTAACCGATCGAGCCAGGTCCGTGGTCGAGTGGTCAACGACGTTGGTTTCTGCGGTTTGCGGAACTCACGGGATCGAGTCCCAGTATGGACGCATTTTTCAATCGATTTCTGTCATCGATTCCTATTGTCATATGCCAACTTTAAAAAAAAAACTGGCTGAGGAAATGATTTACAAACAGTTCTCGTATAAAAAAAATCTTTTGTGATAAACAAGGGTTCATTTGGGCGCAGACATGGCAAAAAATGATTTTCTGGCAGTCGAGAGAGTTCGCCATCGCAGGATTACATTATACTTGACTGTATTGGTACCTAAAATACAAAAGTCGTTAAACTTAAAAACAATTTAAATAAATGTGATGCGCTTTCGGTATGCAAGTTGTCCAAGTTCCTCCACGATTTGAAATTCTGTTTTTCATATTTTTCGTGTAGATTTTAAAGCACAACACACATATGTACGTAACCTTGCTCCAAATACATGTTCTTTACAAAATGCGCGCAAAGTGGAGAGATATTTTCAATTCTGGAATAAACCTAATACATTATGCACTTGCTTCAAATTGTTTCGAGGCTATTTTTTGCGAATAAGGTTGCGCCCGCATTCGCTGTAGAAATTTTTTTCTAGCAAAATTTTGGACTATTACCTGCAAATTAATCACCGTTGACTTAAATTTATTTACTCAATATTTATATATGCAATAGTTTTGAGTTTTTATAGATCAGAGATGGTCAAGTATTTTTTAAAGTATTTTTGTTCGATCGTCTTCAGTATTATTATCAACTAGACGAGATACAGTTAGTTTTGTTAGAAAAATATCGTTTTTGAGGTTTCTACAAAACCTTTAAGTATGCCACTTGTTTTGTCGGATATTGACTTGATTCAAACCAGTTATGTTGTGACGAAATGTTAATCTTTTGTTATTACATGTACCGATGATCTAGTAACCTACATATCGACACTAGAAAGGAAAAAGGACGTAACCCACAGTTTTTCCAAAACAGCTTTTTTTAATAATCACTATGTATACAACTTGACACACGTTCTATCAAAAGGATGGAAGCTGAAAATGCCGAATTAGTATCTAAATTTAAGTTTGAAAAAAGAAAGGCATGTGAAAATTGCAACCCGGAAAAAAGACAAAAAAAGGTTTTTCTTGAACAATTTATTAATTTAATGTTGGGTTAGGTCAATAAAAAACCAGTTTATCAGTCACCGTGCACTTCAGTGTTGTGTATATATTTCATTCATTGCTTTTAGCCTAAAATCATCAAAACACGTTTTTTGCGTCTCCTGTAAAATTTGATATGTGTGGACTATGTCCTTTTCCCATTCCCCAGCCGATATATAAAGTTCTACTTTAAACCATCCACGTTCCCATTGTAAATCATATTAACCCCTTCTGGAGAATAAAACTAAAATTAAATTATCACAAAGCAACCAACCACAGTTGACAGAATCCGTTCTCAATGTAGTATTTAAACAAAAGGTATTAAACTTTTGACTGGCAATAATAGTATGTATTTCAACCTCCCTTAATTGAGGACTTAAACGATGATTAAAGATTTTTTGTTAAAGATTGGTCGCTGTACGTTTATTTTTCAATACATGACTATTGTAGCTATAGTTAAATGAGTCATTTTATTAAATTTAAATTGTTTTTATTCTGTACACTTCCATAAATTTTGTCGATAACGACCCGGGATTCGCCTTTCGGCATCTTCTGGTGTTATCCAGTGCACGAATGCACTCGAACTGAAGTGTACAGAATAAAAATAATTCAAATTTAACATTAAATTTCCATCAAGCGCCTTCAGTCGAAATTCTAAATGAGTCATTTTATATAAAAACTGACTTTAAATTATGCAGTTATCAAATCCAAGCAATCAATCTTTGTGTAGTGGAGCCTAGATATGAAACCTCCAGAACACAATATTTATGAGAGTATTTGGCGGTTATCCCATATCATATGCTTCGTGTACACGGATCGGTTAATCAGACTCAGGCACTAAGATTAGCAAATGTTTACAGAAAATAATCGTACTAACTTTTTAAAACAATATCCGCTTCCTGTTCGAAGCATATGACCACCACACGGCTCCTCCAAGATTCTCTGTCCCCAGAAGGTCTCTGCTTCCTCTTCGAGTCATTCCATACTCCGTCGAATACATCATGTGGATGGTCATCAGTGGCCTTCCACGGTGACGGGGTCCAATCGGTTGGTATAAGAGACAGGCAGGATTCAGGCTCTCTTGAGGCACCCATAGCGCATGTCTAAGACAGACCCATCTTCACTTTTTTTTATTTTCGACGTAATAGGGGGCTGGTAAATCCGCTCTCATATCTCCGTGTTCCTGACAAAGTCAAACCACCGCACATTAAGTATTCACCGAACAAAGGTCACGATGTGGCAGTCTTTCAAGTGTTAGGTATTTCGTATACATTGATACTTACATTTGCTAAATATCTACACTTATACGACTAAAACGGTACTACAACAGTTAAGCACTTTACTATCTCACTATTATTACTCTCTTAATTTATTCATCATTTTTTTTTCAATTAAATAAAACTTAGCTTCTTAAAAAAATCAAGTTTTGCTACCAAACTTTAGACCAGCTGAAAAAGACCTTCAAATGAATCTGATATGAGTGACCAATTGTCCTAAAACGGAAGCGATGTTCTCATATTTTTACTCCTATAATATTGGTAAATAGATTTGTAGAAAAATGGTTGGATCAGTGGTCGAGCGGTCAACGTCGTTTCTCGTTGGCTTCGGTTGCCGTCCTCACGGGTTCGAATGCCAATACGGATAACTTAGTAAATTGACAAGTGGAACAACAAAGTTGTGAAATTTAATTGTGTATTAAAAATGAACTTCCACGAAGTTATCGCCGAATCCATCGGAAGTACATTGATTTTTCAATATATGTATGGTTTTTTATTCGAAGGTATCGATGTTTGAAAAATCCCTTCCATCCATCCAAATGCTCCACATTGCGAGCGGGGGGACACGGATAAAAAAGCACCCACTTGGTATGCTATAACAGTGGCCAGCAACTTTGTACTGCACCATTGTAAATGTGGAATACCAACAAACTCATTTGAAAACTTTTTTCACAGTGTTTTCACAAAAAGTTCATCAGCCTAACTTAACAGGCTGAAAAAACGTTTCGCCATAGTGACATGCGCCTTTCTGACTTTCCGCCCTTGATATATGTTATGATGTGGGTGGGCGTGTAAATCTAATCCAGTGTTTGACCGCTGTGCTGTTGCATTCTGCAACCGAAATCTATATTTAATTCGAAAATATACCGCGATGCACGATTTACAAGATGATGGAACCGCCCACGCCGCACTCATTTTACGTGGCCGTTAATCTTTATCTAGGTATGCAAATAAAAAGTAGGTACATATATATTTTTACACGTTTTAGGTAAAAGTTATACGAAATCGTTTGACGAAGACTGCGGCCAAAAATAGGCAAGGCAGAAATACTAGTGTCGTGATATGTCGCATTTGAAGTTCTAGGCGGAGTCGTTAAATGAATTTAAATTGTAATTGTAAAGTGTTGCATCTATTTTTTATGATAAATAATAATACATTCAACCGTTTTTAATCATATCTACTCGCAATGTGGAGGATATATAATCCAAATAGAGCTTATATCAACATAAGTTTTTCTATGAGAACTGTTACTTAGAGCAGGATTTATCAAACTATGTTCCGCGGAACCTTAAAAAGTGTTCTGTGAACAACTGCATTACTTAAAAATAGATATTTTGCAATATTCTCAGATAACTAGTAAGGATGATTCCTCGGCTTGGATTCCTTTTTCCGCAACAGCTATCTATACCAGTAGGCTATATATAGAGCAGTGGTTCTTAACCTGGTGTGCGAGAAAGCATTTCCGGGGGTGCGGGGGACGTTTATATTTTGACATGTATAAACAAATGTATATTAAATTTGAATTGTTTGAATTTTGTACTTTTCCATGAGTTTTGTCGCTCACGACCCGGGTTTCGCCTTTCGGCATCTTCAGGCATTCCAAGTGCACGGATGTACTTGAACTGAGAAACCCGGGTCGTTAGCGACAAAACTCATGGAAAAGTACAAAATTCAAACAATTCAAATTTAATATTGAAATTCCATCAAGCACCCTCAGTCGAAATACTTAATTAAATGTATATTAAATGTATTACAAATACGTAAATCAATTTTAAAGGGGATGCGAGAACATATTTTCAGATTAAAGGGTGTGCGGGTCACTAAAAAGGTTAAGGACCACTGCTATAGAGCAAGCGACTATGAAAATGTAATTGAAATAATCAGTGATTCTGATTTGAATAAAAAAATATAAAGATCAGCCATTAAATGAGTGTTTTAACAACATTTTTTTTATTGTTATTACTGTTATGAATTACTAACCTTAAAAAAAAGTGTTTCGTTAAAATTTCCGAATTTTCGTGTTCCATTTCAGAAAAAGTTTGGGAAACTCTGACTTAGAGTATGGATAGAATTAAGGTATAGGGAAAGATTAGTGGATTGCTTACCACTTTCGCTATGCCCCTTTGAAAAATAAGATGGGTGGGACTGCAGTGGTGTAGTGGGGCCAGGTCGGACCAGGTCGGCGACCTGGCACCTTTTTGATTTGTAACCTAATTTTCAAGTAGATATATATATTCAAAATAAATAAATAATACATGACATTTAAAAGCATTACATTAAAATTAATCTTACCGATGGATTTTACAAAAATAAAAATTTACACATGTAACGTGAAGAAATTAATTTATTAATTTAATTTAATTAAGCGTTAATTGAGCGTTTTTTTATTGATTTATTTGCTAAAACTTGTGGTTTTTTAATTTCGGACGGATATAAAAATTGGTAAGAAATCATTGACCGACCCGGTACCTATTTATTTACCATTACACCACTGGGTGGGAGATAATTCTAAACATCAGACATCCATGCCTTTAAGTGCAAATTCATAAATCGATCGAAGAATCAATTTTTGAAATTGTCTGTACTTGGATTCGAACCAGGGAGCACCGTCATCAAAGCCAACGGCTCTTAGGCGGCTAAACCCTCGGTTTCTAAACTAACTATACATTCAACATAATATATATGTATATATATATATAATTAATTATGACATTAAAAATATTTTAAAAATAGCATATTCGCTGTAGTAGTGAAAGAAATTGATGGATGGATTCCGTCGACCTGGAATGCCGCAGAAGAAAGCATAGAGACTGTTGGAGGATAGAATATTGGAAAAGCCGTGTGGTGAGTATATTTTCCGTATAGGGAGCAGAAATGGCTAAAGAAAAAGAGTCATTAATTGATTTGGCATTTACTTGGTAGAACTCCATTTATAACAGATTAAAATAACAAAGTATTTTAGCTCTCACGGTTTTTAATAATTTTATTCGTTAATAGCTATTTCGGCTTGCGCCATCGTCAGAACTATGTTTAAACTAATATTTTGCTCAGCTATATATACTGGCTCTGAAAAGATACACAATGCATCAAGTTATTCACTCTAACATCCTAATTATAATTACAATATTTGTAGTTGTTGATGTACAAATATTTGCCGTTAAATGTTACGTATAATTTCAATATGCAGATGCCTTGAAAAGCTATGTTATATAGTGCTGTGATGCAAGCATTATTCTTAATTGCTTCTACCTTGGACTGGCCCTGATACACTGTCAATATTACCTATTGCACTGGTATGCATTTAATGATTGCCGTAGAAAATTGCGACTGTACCGTTGACACAGTGAGCGCAATCTGCAACAATGAAATATCGCATTGTTGGCGGTCTGTATACTCAAAACGTGATTGTGTTGAGTATTTTAGACCGTTCACGAAAGTACTATGCCGTATGCACGCAGGAATATTACTACAGACCACGTATGTCCAACCGGTAGATCGCGATCGACCGGTCGATCCCAAAGCAAAATTTGGTCGATCCCGAAAGCTTCCGTGAATTTTGAAAAAAAATATAATTTAAATATAAAATATACAAAAATACTAAAATTGAATTATTTTGTAAGCATATACCTACCTAATGATGTGTATTTCGCATTTAAAATAAACATTTCTAAGTTTGACGAAGGTAAAAAACCCTAAATAAAATGTTAAAAGTCGATCGCGAGAAAACTTGAGATTGAAAAGTCGATCCCAGGGCAAAAAAGGTTGGACACCTTTGCTACAGACTATCCATTTTGGGGTTGCTCGCTAAAGATGTCCAGTTTTCGCTGTATTTTACGATATATTCAACGAGACATTGGTCCATGAGCTCGCCAAGGAATAAAATCTGTGTCGAGGTAACCATGTGAATCAAATGCGGGTAATAAAATATATATCTTTTAATTGGGGGAAATACCAAAGTGGTGATTTATGTACACCAGGGTTTCTCAACCGGGAGCCATGTGGCCACAGTTTTGTTTTTGTTATGGGGAGCTACAGCACAGTTTAAAAGGGGAACGGGCAGATTTAACGAAATCCCAAAAAAACCAATGCTGGTTATTTGGGTAAATCCGCAAATTTGTCGGATTATGAATTTGAAATCCTCCCAAAAAGGTCCCACGCTGGTTATTAGGGCAAATTCCTGGGAATTCCTTGAAATTCGAGTTTTTATGTTTTAGGGGGCCACAGAAAAATTAAAACGCACTATTTCCCAACACAAGACTTACTATTTATTCCAAACAAACATTGTCATTTTCTCCTACAACATGTATAATAAAGTATGTGATATTTATCAAAATTAGTCATCTCTTTCACCAAAACATTAATAAAATATATAATTTTGAATTGTTAACTTAAATATTAATTTAAATTATTTTCAACTGTTCATATCCAGATGGTATAAATCAAACGTGGCTATCTCCAAAATTAAATGTTAATTTCTTGTTTATTAACAATAATTGCTTAAACCGTTTCGGTTAATGAAAATCATCATTATAAAATGGCACAATATGAACCCACTGGGTAAATTGACCGCATAATAAAAAAAGTGATTTATACTCGGTTTCATCCATGGTGGAGATGCCCACGTTTGTTTTGGAAATCCACCATTGCTGACCCAATTTTAAATTTAATAATAATTACACAAATAAAAAAACATACCGGGCATCCAATCCCGGACCCTTTTTGTAATCGGGATTCATATTTTTTCAATCCAGGGATTGAACATTCACCATTAAATCATGGACAAATTCGTGATTTAAAGTCGATTTTCCGCTTATTAACCTCAATCCCGAAATCACAAAAATGGACGGAATCCCTGAATTTCGTGATTGGACGCCCTAGTACAGACTGCAGACTGAGTTGGAATAAGTTTTTATTATGAAACATTTGTAAAATAATTTAATTCAACAATGCTTATTGGGCCTTTGTAGTTTATCATTTTCATGATTGTTGATTCACATGTAGTAAAAATATATGCATTTTCGATTGTCACATATTTGGTGTTGTGATTCATAAATCACAATAATGAAGGATCGATGTGTTTACAAAGGCATATTTAATAAAGGACGAGGATGTTCTGTAGTGAGTAACCTTACATGGCTTTGGTAGTACATATAACATGTTTGTTATGAAAACCCATTGTGTCGTGTTTGCCAACAAGGCGAAAATGAAGTGTTGCAACATTTTACACACATACGAGAAGTATTATATTTGTGACGTCATTCATAAGGTGCATCTTAACCCTTTTAATGCCGCAGGGCCGAAAAATCGGCTCTCCCTAACGATGCGAAAAATATGCCCGGCTTATCAATCTATCCCATCGGCCCATATCAATCTTTTCGCAATGTAATGTGACATTATAGATAAACTCACTTTTTTCACTTGCGTGCAAATATGCGAAACAATTTGGTGCTTTGTAAAATAATAAAATATATTCATTTTTCTTTTTATTCAATGACTCCTTATAGATTTTACTACATAATGACATAAAAAGTTTTTCAAAATTAATATGTTTTAAACTGTTTTTTTAAGGGGAACTTAGTTTTATTTGTTTTAAATTTTAATTAATCAACGTTAATATTTTTTATTGTTGTATCATGTTTGTAAAATGCAGATAATATCTCCGAATATTATTTCCATAGATCATATAGAATACAAGTATTTTTTTAAAGTTCCTAAAAAATGGTTTTCAATACTTTGAAAAATTGTAAAAGATTTTTTTTTTCTATTAAAAACGCTTGGCAATTTTAGCATATGCATAGCAAAATCGTCCGGCATTAAAAGGGTTAACCATCAGTTTAGTTTGCATATTCGTTCTTTTTTCCTTTGCCATGTTAGGTTATTTTTGCTATTTCACTTTATGGTCCATATTAGATGTTTTGAAACTCTTATATGTATAAATTGCGTCACCATTTTCCCTATACGCTGCGCGCGCTCAGTCCGGGTTGGGATGCACTCCAAAAACTACTCAAATAATATTTTTTTAAATTGGAATAACCCCAATTATCAGAAATAAATTAGAAATTCATTTAGATAATTAAACTAGAACTAAATTTGTATATATTATCAGAACAAGATATTGATCTAAATGTGGTATATAATTTAAGGATTAGTTGTAAGGAACTACGTGAAAAAAACCGAAAATACAAGAAATATGTTGTATTTTATTATTGAAAAAGTTACTTTGGGTGGCAATTGACATATTTGATTACTTGAAAAAATATTACAACCTATATTTATAGTTGAAAACGCGATAACAAAATCCGCAAAAAAGCAGCCGCGTACAGGGCATGCTCGCTAAATTTGGTGACGCGGGCAAAGGTTTAAGCTGATATTTTCTCTGTGATCCCGTTGTAACATGCTGTGCACCCGAAAGGGGGCCACGTGGACATCTGTTGAGAAAACCGGGAGTAGAGTATGCAACATTACTGTACGCTACATTATCCACATTATGGTGTTGTCAGAAGTCAGAAATTATATCTCCTGACGGAGCTACGGCATATTAAAATACGTCCTGTGGTAGAACAATGATGCACAGACCACAAGGTTTTTCGCTGCTCCTGTAACATCATTAAAATATTCCGTAGAGCGTTTATCGGGTGATGTCTTGAATTGTCGTTTATAAACCAGCTTCACCGTGAAAATTATCTTTAAAAGTACCAAAACTTGAAAGACCACAAGCCTCTGATAATTCCGAACTCCTCAATGTTTTCAAATCATACGGATACGGTGATTGACAAATGCATGAATGTGTCTTGTGTAATTGTCATAAATTGCTTTGCCAATCCTAAAAACGGGTGTAAATTAATTGAAATTCGAATAAATGGTTCTTTCCTGTTATACGTGCATCAAAAAGTGCATATTTTACACGAACACAGTATGTTTTGCTTCCTAAAAAACGCCCCACCCCCCGCAAAAAAAACCCCTCATAAATGCGTATAAAAAATTCTTACCTACTCTAACTTAGTACGCTATTTTAGACCTTATTATACCTTACGTAAGATGCTAATTTCGAATGCCAGACGTTATTCCGTTAACCGGATCTCTGCCGCAAGCGAGTTTATTCGCTCTACAATTCCGTGTTTAAGGGGCCGTCTTTACAAAATGAGCGAATTAATACGCTCTACTTTATACTTGATTTACAAGACACCAGTACCTCTCTTAACCGGTTCTCTGCCACGGACGTGTTAATACGCCATACAATGTCGTGCTCGTAGGGCTGGCCATACTAAATGTGCGTGTTGACACGCAGTATTTGAGACGCGGTTTAAAGGCCACAAGAAACGTATTTAATAATTTTAAAATATGCATATAGTGACATCTCTTGCAATCAGAGTATGATACTTAAACTTTAAAGATATTGTTTTTTAATCTATAATACATCGATTTAAAAAAAAGCTTTTTTGTTGTGTTCAAATGTGTTGCTAGCAGGGCTAAGCGAATATGGCGGTAATTTTCGTTTTTGAATCATTTTTGGATAAATGATAAAAGATACGGTAAGTGTTTGTAATTTACCATTATTATATGTCCAAAAAGTACATATTTATTATGTTTTTTTTTTTAAGAAAATCACGGCCCTCCATGCACGGCCATATTAATACCGCACGGCACAGATTAAATAGTTTTACAATAATATATTGCTAGAGATGTGAATTTCATAATATAATACATTTAATATTCATTTAAAATGCGAACAATATCTTGAAATAAAATAAGAAATGATTTTATTCTCGTTAGATTGAAATCTAAGAATCTAAAATATTTATATTATCGAATTGAATTATATCAGTAGTACGTAATTGGTTGTAGTATAAAATAAATTGGAAACGAAAAATTCAAAATTTATATGTCAGTTTAGCTACTTACTTCAGCGATTTCCAACCTGGGAGGCGCGCCTCCCTGGGGAGGCATGGGCTATTGCAAAGGGAGGCGCAAACGGTCCAAAATATTTCTTTGCCCTGTAAAACGTGTCTTTATTACTATATGAAATAAAGGATGGGGAGGCGCGAAGATATTTTTTTCTTCAAAGGGAGGCGCAGTAACATAAAGGTTGGAAACCACTGACTTACTTCCACCATGAATTATTTCTCAAAGAAATTATGTATATCAGAAAAAAATATATAAAATTCTGCTGTATTGTAATGGGGCCGATATTTTTGATTATATTGAAAAGAAATATTATTTATATATGTATTTAATATTAAAAATTGACATACACAGTATTATCTTATTGATACTCATATTATATGATGGTATTACTTGCAAACACGGTTTATTCCGAAATGGTTAAAAAAATTGATACTTGAATTTCATTTTGAAAAACAATGTTCATTTAAAAGTTTTTTAAGTCTTACATTACTTTGAAATGATATTTTGGATGTTTTCAAGCCATTTTTGGGGCTGATTTCTAAAAATACTTTCAAAAATTATTTTTATCTACTAGATTACATTCATTTATGTTAATTACATAAATTCATTTTCAATCAATTTATGAATTTCTGTTCAAAGGCATGGATGTATGTGATGTCTTGAATTCCCCCTTCTCACCCATCCTATCCTATGAACGGGGCGTATCGAGAGCGATTAGCTTACCACTAATCCTGTCCTAGCCCTATCCTTCTATCCCTACATTCTCTGGAAAAGGTGAGGTTGAGCAACTGAGTAACAAGCAGTTCTCGAAGAAACACATCTGTTGAGATAAACTCCATTGGGAGTCCATATCCTCCACATTGGGAGCGGACATGGTTAAAAAAAAAAATACATTCACGGTTCATGTTTCAGCAACTTTGGATAAGCTGGGTTTGCAAGTAATACCTTCATATTATACGTTCACTTGATAAATGCAAACAATGTGATTATCAAATATTGAACATAATTTATCAAATTGTAATTGCAACATGATAATTTAATAAATAATTAACTATTATTAATTAACAACGAAAGACGTGAAAATATCACCGGCCATCTCTAGCGTGCTCCTGTATATAAATCTATGTAATAATAATAATGTAAAAAAATCAATTGATTTTATTCCATCCTCGAAGTTCTCCCGAATTTTTGCTTATTTTTTGTCTAGTTTCGACACTGTGTAAAACTTATCGGCCACTGTATTATATCAAGAGTGTTTTGCTTATCAGTCTCGCGATTTCGCAGAGACTTTCCGATTTGGATACATATCTCCAAAAATTCTGCGTTTTATAGCACTACGCTGCAATTGTGACTATCAATAGATGTGTACATACGGCGTGCTGTATGCATCGTTTGATCAAGAGACGATGGATAAAAAAATATGAACGCAGTGTTTGTGAAAATTGTATCTAGCAATAGCATCCGATAACAAAGGTATTTACTTACTTTTATCGCGATTATTTTGCCCCCTAGCCATCCTTCACGCGATGACTGCTAGCAAAATAGTGGTGGCCTAAATCGATTCGATCTAATCGATAAAATTGACATTTCGGATCGGATCCTTGAGCACGTCAGCGGCTGTATATTTCTGCAAACGTAGTGGTCGATTTCGAGATGATCGATATCGGCAGGTGACGTCACCGGGGCCCCATCCCGTACGCCTCGCCGAATGCAGCGCGGTGCAGGCGACGAAGGGCCGGCCGGTCTCCGCCGCCCGCCAGATGCGCCGCCGCCCGCGCCCGCTTTGTTTCGCTCACAAGGTCAAGGAGACTCGCCGATCGACGGAGGCGGATCGCCGTCGACAACAATAATAATAACACGGGGGGCGGGGTGTCGGGCGGCGGGGCTGGGGCGTCTCGCCCGCCCGCCAGTGCAGCTCCGACCGCCGCCGAGAGCGGATCGCCGCCCGCCCCGAACGGTCCGCCCTTTGTTTTGCCAGACGACGACGTCTGACTTTTTGCAGTCGTTACTTTGACATACTGATCGACAAAGTAATGCGCCGGTAATGTAACGTCAGTGCTCCAACTGGATCGATTTGAATGGCAGTGTCTGTAATCCGTCTAATGTTTATTGTATTTACCGAATGCAATAGTGTCCGTGGTCAGTTACCGAAATCAATCCCGAGATCGTCTAGTCTGCAGAGATGTAACATCTTCGCGGTGTGACATTGGCTTTGGATTTTTTATCGCGAATTTTCCAGTCCACTTTTAATATTATTTTGTTGTCTCATTTCAAATGGTAAATCATTCATCAGCCCCGTCTCCGTGATCCATTGGAACGAATTACCGAGTTAGCCAGCGACGGTTGTCATTAATCATTGTTATTTTAATGAAATGCAATTCAGCAGATGTATGCACAAGTTGCATCGCTTTCCAAGCTATCTCCGACTTTTTAATGATTCTATTGTGTTTTTTACTGGATATTACCAGTTTCGGTTGCATTTTTTATGCATAAAATAAATAATAAAAAATGCCTCTTATCGCCGACGTATGCAATCGTTGTATGTCATATTTATGTTGTTAAACCAACATGTAAATGGTGTTTAAGTATAAATTATAAGTATGTATTAAATTAATCAATAAACCATATCATAAAATCAAATTTAAATACCTTGAAAGTACCTATAATAATTATTAAAAAAAAAATGGAGCGAATTCAAAGAGTTGTAAAAAATCTTTTCAAGGAGTTTAACATGATGGTATATTAAATCAAATCAGATAGAATTCGAACAAATAGATTAAGGTAAATTGAAATCCGTTTCATTAGATTACAAATAATATAGCCATGAAAATACGGATTGGCGGTTTTCCGATTTAAATTGTTGTTTAATAAAGCACCTTTATTGAGTTTTTCCTCGTTCAATTTCATTGATTGGATTCGTTTCACATAACATAAAAAAAATACTCGACAAATGACACTTTTATTTAATATGATGAGGACCGGTTTCCCAACGAGCATTATCAAAGATGATCAACAGTTGATAATGCTCGTCTCGATTAAGACTAGTCTTGGTCATATTGAATACTAGTGGAATTATTACCAATGAATATTTTATTTTTTTAATATAATAACTTTCCACCAAGTAAGACAGTGAAAACACCCTAAAAGTGATATTTGACATTTTTAACCCTCCAGAGACGAGAGCTTTTTTCCGATAAAAAAAATATTTTCTAAGCCATATTGAAGTCACGGATAACTTTTATTGCTATCCAAAATTTAAAAAAAAAAAAACGCCAAGTCGTTGTATAGAAACCCCGCATGACTATATGGTCATGCTCATCCTTTTATTACCGTGTACTATTGAGTACGGACAGTAGTAAGGACGAAAGTGACCGTATGGGCTTGCAAACATTCGGGGTTGAAATATAGCTAAACGTGATTTTTTAAAAAATATTTACAATTTGACCTCTTTAGATCAACATAATTTCAAAACAAATATATTAGCAAAATAACTGTAAATAATTTTATGTTTTTATAAAAAAATATCTAACAGTTTCAAAAAGTAAATTTAAAAAAACGGAAATTCAAAAAATCACATGTGCTTTTGGAGACCGTTCCTGTTCCCACGGCTGATGACTAACTGTAGTCCGTACCCTTCTTAACCAAATATGAGCGAAAGCAACGATATTCAGGTAGAAAAAGTATGAATAGTGGGATCAATAGACAACGGTGTTTTGTGTGACCATATGGTGACGCTCGTCCTTGGAGGGGCAATAATAATTAAATTTATATTTACAGATCTAAATTTGAATCGTTCAAACTATGTACATTCTCACAAATTTTGACACTAACGACCCGGGTTTCGCCTTTCGGCATCTTCAGGCATTCAAGTGCACGGATGAACTTGAACTGAAAGGCGAAACCCGGGTCGTTAGTGACAAAATTTGTGAGAATGTACATAGTTTGAACGATTCAAATTTAATATTGAAATTCCACCAAGCACCTTCAGTCGAAATCTTAAATTACAGATCTAAGTTTAAAAAAATATGTATCAACTTAAAGTGAGGTTGTATATATTTATTATATTCAAAACATTCAGTTAAGAATAGCCGTAACTCAATTGAGTAAATCAAAAATCTTATCTGGAAATAATTCCTGAGATTTTCGGGAAACACGAGCATTTGATTCAGAGTTACTTTATTAATTTTATACAGCTGAATTATTTTCAGTTAATTTATGGACGATTTTTTCAGTTATGATTTATATCAGAAAAACAATGTCTTCACCAAAAGCCAACAAGTAGATAAAAAAATGCTCAAGGCCTTAAATTGTAATATTAATGAAAATATAAATCTTTACATTGTATTATTTGCTATATTTTTTTGTTGTGAAATCAGTCACATACTGTTTGAAAATTGAAAACATATCGCAAAATTTATTGTACACACAGTACATTAACGATTATTCGGATTAAAAAAATAATAATTATAAAATAACTAAAATAGAAATTGCGGATAAACTGTTGAATTTTTAAACGATTACATTTATCTAAATTGTCTCGGGAGAGAATGTTTTAGTGTTTATTATACTTATTATGATAATTCAATGCACATTCGCTTCGTTAATAAAATATTTAGACTGGATGGGAATCCAAGATTATTTTTTTTTTTGCAATTCATAATAATTCTGGACAATGGTTTTATTGCACTGTAAAATGTTTGCAGAAAAATGGAAATAGAATCTTGATATTTTCACCATACTAACACTTTCCCTACGGTGCTAAAAAATACTTCCGATATGTTTAACAATTATTAAACGTTATCAAAATAAAAACATCAATTATTTTCCAATAAAAGTTGTTTTTTTTTTCAAATGACTTACTAATGTTACTAAATGAATATCATTTCTTTGTTCGTAATGCAATACATTGATAATAATAATGTGAGATTGAATGCGACGTCTGTCATTAAGTTGATTGCTTTTAATCTGCAGTCCGACTTAGTTTCATATAAATGTATTTTATAATGCATATTATTATAGAATGGCTTATTTTTATTTGATAACAGTGCAAGTATCGAAACAGTTACCGTAAAAAAATCATACAAGTACATATTTCATTGATCAAGTATGGACAACCTCATATTTGTTTTTAATTGGTTGTATTTAACCACTTACTCCACTCTTAACTTTTCTGGAAATTAATTAAAAGTACCCAAATTTAATGATTGATTTATTTGAGCGAAGCAGATATGTACATTATAATTGTGATTTTCCATCTGTCATGGTGAACATTATGTAATAAAATATGAAATTGAAACTAGTAGCTCCAAATAAAATCTCATTCTATCTCTGCGTCATATATTTTTTAAACTAATTGAATATGATTGTGGCCTGTAAAGTTTATTTTATTTTTCCATTGTTCTACAATTACGAAGTAAGATTTAATCTTTAAAACATAATATATTAAAATGGTAGTCTACAATATTTATCAATCAAGCGATCTTTTATTCGCAAAAGTAAAAACACTTATAAACACACAGTTTTCTCACATTGTTTATGTAGTTTTTAAAGCGGCAATAAATTGATGATCTTTTGTAGTTTTCTTTAATCCATAGTTTGCCCTTATTTATTACCACTGAATAGTCCTATAGATAATAGTTAGTTGTGATAATTTATCATTATTTCTAGACCGCGGTTCACGTATATAAACCGATGTACCCTGTATTTTACCCCTTCGTCCTACCTCGTTATTCGACGGTGCTAGACAGTGACGTTATTGCCATTTTATGCGACGCAGGCGCGCATCGCCGTTGAAATTATATTGCGACCAACTGGAGGTGAGTGCTAAATTTGTAAACAAGAAATAGACTAATTCCGACCAGTACACTGTAATGGCCGTTAGGTAAATCGCACGATGGTGTGATGTGTTTTTTTTTTAAGAAATTGAATTTTGTCGATAAAATTACAGTGTTAACAAATAGTCGGAATTCAATAAAAATACTTTATAAGTAAGCAGATAATTACTCTCGGGTCATATACCACTGTTTGCTTAAATCAAAATAGCTGACCTCTGATTTTTACACCTCCCTAAAATCACGGCTCAATTTGAATATAAGGATGCACTTAAATTTATAAAATTTATTTTAATAAAATAATTTCAAAATAAATGATACCAATCAAGGCCGCAGCGATGCACTTTGGCGCCTAGAGCAAGAAGTGGATTTTGCACCAACATTTCCGTTTATTTCTAAAAAAATCTGGTATCATTTTGGCGCTCTCTCTGCTCTTCCAAGCGCCTCGGCGCCCAGGGCGATCGCCCTAATCGCCAGCCCCTAGCTATGTCCCTGATAACAATGATCAAATAATACCAGGGTTAAAAAAATCCATCAAATATTGAATTTATCTTAAATATAAAACACACTTTAAAAAACTTTTAATTTTTATTTTTTTAATAAAACTAAAATATATACACATATATCGGAGCAGTATAGCACAACAAATTTCCGTGCTCCGGCCAAACACTTGTTACTTCACTGCTCCGCGCTCCTGGCCCAATCTCCGCTCCAGATCCCTGTATTATTAAAGTTAGATTTCGAGAAAATTGATATCATTGTTACTACACTTGTGTTACAAATTGTGACACGTCTTTCGTCTCGTTAATAAGCAACCGCAGCTATCATAAAGTTGACGAATTAATAATTTTTATAACAAGTAGAGTAACAAAGTTCCCAAATTTAATTTTATATTCAAAATGAACTCTCACAAAGTTCTCTATAAGCAAGCAAGAAATACTCTATATATACGCGGTTTGGGGAAACAGCCAGATAATTTATTTTCCGGCTTTTCAATATATTTTTTTTTAATTATGCGAAAACTAAAATGATGTGTTTTTATCTTGATTTTTACCTATATGCAACTATTAAAAATATAATTTAGAATTATTTTGATTTTGAAAACTTCCATAAAATTCTTGGTTGAACACGACCCGGTTTTCGCCTCTCGGCATCTTCCGGTGTTAATCAGTGCGCGAATGCATTCGAACTAACAGGCAGCGGCAAGTTTGTATTGTCAATATACAAACACACAAGTACATTCGCTCTATACGTATTGTTAACCTAATCGATAGCGAGAATTGATGATATGAATTATTGTAGTAAATTAAGTGGGTAGATTTTAATATTGGGCATAATGAATTGCCAGACAATAAAATGTAAATGTGAAAAATAAATATTATACCAAAATAAAATAAAATAGAAAAAATTTTTGTGAGTTTATAAAACGACATATTAGAATTAATTAATGTTAATTATTTAAAGGGGTACAACAATGGGGAATTTGGGAGATTTAACTGTTCATTTAAGATTGGAAAACTGGAAAGCTGAGCCCTATTTATTTCCAATATTTCCTCGGGTCGTGTTCGACCAAGAATTTTATGGAAGTTTACAAAATCAAAATGAAAATAATTCTAAATTATTGTTGAATTTCCATCAAGCGCCTTCAGTCGAAATTTGAAATTATTGAAAATATTATATTTTAACAAAATTATTTTATTTTTAGCATTCGTGTTTGCACGTATGGAAACTGCCTAAATTAACACAACCTTTATTATTGTTTCTACATTCACTGTATCAATCGAGGAGAAATGAGCACAGGGTGTCTACAAATGTAATTTATTATTAATGATGAAAAATGTTCGTAATGTGTTTGAATTACACTCTTTTATAAAAAAAATATGGCTTCGCCTTGTTATCTGATGAATACATCATCATGTGATTCAATTGTCATTTTTTTTAAAACTTCAGATTGTGCCTTAGCGGTCACATATCGTTGGTTTTTTATATCATAGTCGATCCGGCAACTATTCTACAATATAAAGTCGCGTCGACTCGCCGAGTGCAAGGTCACAGATGCAATCTCGCGCATTCGCTGTTCCGGTCGCTCAGCATTACACTGCGTTCACTTCCTCGGGGCGCTGTGAATAACGGTGATTTTTTTTTCAGCGTCTCAATTTTAACGGGCGCCAATTTGTCGATTCTTTTTAGGCTTATGTCCCCAAACAATAGAATGATGCACATCATTTCCCAAAGACGAATGCAAAGCGATGGCTTGCTTATTTTTTCTTAAAAAAATAATTAGCATGTTTACATTTTTTATTTTATTTCAATGACCGGCATTTACTGTCTCTGATAGGAAATAAGCTATCCAATTATTAATAGAATGTATAGTTTTTCCCCACCTATGTTTTACTTTATAGAATCGCATACATACATATTTGACAATTTATCTTTCTTATTTTTATTTGGTTGCCACCAATAACGCACTGCTTTGAAGAATCTTGAAGCCAATACTACGCGAACAGACCGATGAATGGAAAACACATGTATTGTATGCACCTATACTTTGAACGGAAACAAACAATCAACACAATCGTGAATTTCAGTTGCACACGCTTCCACTCACGTCGCCAACTTTAATCGTAGCGTATCCAATCCCGAAATCCCGGGATCAGTTTGGTCGCGATCGCAAAATTGGACGGGATCCCGAGATTGGAGACCCTAATCGTAGCACACTACTCTATGATTTAAAATATAGATTTGTTTACATACTGCGAAAAATGAAAAAAAAAACTCATATTATTCAATCCTTAAATTTGCACATGAAAAACCAAGTCAGACACGATATTTATATACATATAATATCTTACCCGATTAACATAAAGTCAGGTATAATATTCATTTCATTATTAAGGTGACGACTAGAAGATTAAATATTCCAATCAAGGAGCGTTCGAGATTTGTAAATAATAGTATTTTTTTCAGAATTGATCTACTGTTATTATGTAACAATTATTGCCTACCTCAATGTCCTCAATGATATTTTTGAAATACACTCAGACTGAAAATGCTTCCCATAATATCAATATGACTTTAAAAATACACGTAAACTGCTTTCAGATGTGTGACATTGGAAGAAGGAAATATGCACATACGTGAAAAAATACAAGTACAATATATTTTCATTTCTCATACTTAATTAACATACGTCAAATAAAAGAACGAGAAAAAAATGTTCTCGGTGAAATTAATAACTCGTACCTATCAAGATGTAACGTATTTGAATTATGTATATTTATATATTATACATAATACATGCTAATATATTATACCGAGCACTGTTCACGAATTGGCAGTGCAATCTTTCGTTGTGCGTTTAAAATACAACTTAAATATGTACCTAAATATAATTATTTTCCATAAGAAATTTTAAATATTTACATTTTTTTTTTGAGAATTTTACACGTTATGCTTTCATTGTACCCACTACTAAAATGTATGATACAATTCGCTAGTCTGCGCAGCGAATAAATAGCGTACCTATTGCATTTGCCTTTATGTAGTTGCAGCAATATTATCTACAAACGCTATTATTTGTTTTACTGATAAAAGTAAAAGTGAATATAAAATTGTAATCTGAATGAAATGTTTTTTTTTAAATTTATAAACGGTATAATAATGTCAATTCAATTATATAAACCAAAATATGTCCATAAAATTCAATGGATCGTAAAGTAATATTTAAATTTGTTATACATACATTGATATAATTTGTACGAAAGAATTAACTTATGAGATATTTTAATTCTATCTAGGGATTCCGGATGTTAGAGTAACGAATTTAAAATATATTCCAATAATGTAAATATGTCCATATATTGTTTATTGATTTTTTTATATTTATGACGAGGCATATTAATTGAACATAAGTACACGTCAGTTGATAATGCTCGTCATGAGCGAAACTGGTCATGACATTGAAAATAAAAGCGTAATTAGTACAAATAAGTATATTATTATTTTTTGTCATTGATATTTTAGTAATAGCGTTTTTTTATAAAGTGGTTTTGCATACTTTTTATTGTTTTTTTAATCCTTCGTTAATAGCGAAATTTTGCTTATTGATACCATGCCCAAAACGTATCCCCCGCAATCTTCAGTTTCCTGTTTAATGAACGAACAATACTAGAATCGAATATAAAACTAAAAAAACAGTATTTTTCCGTTATTTTATTAAAATTTACAGTTGATAAAGTTTTATTCAAACGCCTTGTTATAAGTAATGTTATATCATTTTTATCAAAGCCGTTAATATTGTTCTTAATTGGTAATTCCATAAAACGAGAAAAAAGTTTTCTCTGATGCCACCAATGTCATTGAATGAATATTTACAGCAACCTGTTTTGCACGTCTCATTTTTTTGCTTCATCTGTCTAGCTTAAAAACTAGCTATTCGCTGGTTATATTTATAATTAATTACCTGTAATTTTATCACTCCGCCGTAAACTGATATATTGATGTGATTACAAAACACAAAAAAATTAGATTAGCGATAGGATTTTCATCAATACATCGTTTGCCAGAGCGAAACCGGTCACGATCGTACAGTTAAATAGTAGATACATTACAATAAATTGTGCTTTATGTTAATACATATCAACTGTAGCAAGGAAAAAGGACGTAACCCACACATATCAAATTTTACAGGAGGAGCAAAACACGTGTTTTGATGATTTTGGGCCATATGCAAATTATGAATGATATACAACCTTGAAGTGCTCGGAGACTTCTAAACTGGTGTTTAATTGACATAATCTAATATTAATTAAAGAAATTGTCTAGGAAAAACTTTTATTTCAGTCTTTTCTTGTTTTTTATTTTTTACACGGTCATCTTTTTCAAACATAAAAGCTAAATTACGATACTAATTCGACATTTGTAGCTTGCATCCTTTTGATAGAACGTGTATCAAGTTGGATACATTGTGATTATCGAAAAAAATCTGTTTTGGAAAAACTGTGGGTTACGTCCTTTTTCCTTTCCACGGTCGATATTGTTTCTCCGCCAACATTTTTCAAGTGATTCGTGTTTGATTATATCGACAAGAAAAACATTATATTTATAGATTTATTTGATTGCAACGAACCCGATAACATTAATGGCAAATGACACAATTTACAAAACTTTTATCGAAGTAAGAATCGAGGAGTTTTAATATTTTACTAGCTGTAAGCCCGTTGCCCAGCAACGTGAGATTTTTGTTGCATAGTATTTAATTTTATTTAATTTTATGGTATTTTATTTTATGTTATTTTATTTTATTTTATTTGATTTTATTTTAATTTAATTTAATTTTTATTTTTATTTACGAAATTTCTACTAATACGAAAAATGGTTGTTAGCAAACTTGAACATTATTCCAAAAATTAAGCAATTTACGAGGTCTATTTCTGCTACTACGAAAAATGGTTGTTAGCAAACATAAACATAATTCTATAAATTAAATAATTTACGAGGTCGATTTATGCTACTACAAAAATGATTGTTAGCAAATTCAAACATTATTCCAAAAATTAAATAATTTACGAGGTCTATTTTTGCTACTACGAAAAATGGTTGTTAGCAAACTTAAACATTATTCCAAAAATTAAATAATTTACAATTTATATACTGCAGGGCAGGGCTGTCGATATATTTCTTTTACTATCAGAATTTCTGGCTTATTCAATAAATAGGTTTGTAATTTATTTTTCACGCCAGTAAATTTTCTGACTACTTTAAAATGCAACAAAAATCTCACGTTGCTGGGCAACGGGCTTACAGCTAGTATTTTAATAATTGCATTTTAGATTTCAATAAATTAAATTTATTCATTTTTTTGATTTTTGGAACCAATTTATCAAATTATATGAAAGTGAAGTTTTTTTACGCGCCATTTTCTGGATCCAATGTATTGCGTAAAAATGGATTGGGTGTATCGTTAAAAACGAGCATCAGAAATTTTCATACAAATAATTGCGTTTTAACACAAGATTAATGAATGCTTAAAAATATAGATATTTCACGTAATAAGTATAGTAGCTTTCAAAAGCATAAGGGTCTTTTTTAAATCTATTACGGTGCGAAATGGAAGACCGCCACTTTCTAAAATAGACGCGTTTTTTTATATATCGCGTTTGAATGTCAATTGATTGGCGTAGTTTGTTTTTTTTTGGGCAATGATGCACTTGAAAATTTTCACGGTCGCCGGTCAAAGCGCAGAGGACACGTTGGGAACATATTACTCATTCGCTAATTCACCTAGGCAACAGCAGCACCGTTTTAATATTTTATTATTATCAAATTCAGTTAGGTGCATCTAGGGATTGCAATAACGGACGACTTAAACAAATACCGGTATTACAAAAATAGATAAAAATAAAAATAGGATTGCGATACGTATCACATCAGAGCATTCAATTAAGAGTGTTTACAGTATTGCCTCGTATGTCGAAATATTATGCGTGGACGTGAGTGAGTTCAGACGAATACTATTTTTTATAATAGGGTAAAAATAGCAACGTATTTAGTTTTACATTTTTTTATATATATTTATTAGTTGATAGCTATTTTGGCTTTCGCCATCGTCAGAACTATCTCTAAGCCGAACTATAATAGCCAAAATAGCTATCAACTAATAAATATATATAAAAAAAACTGTAGAACTAAATACGTTGGTATTTTTACCCTATTATAATGGAGTTCTACCAAGTAAATGTCAAGTCAACGCATATAAAATATTTTTTATATATCATATAAATGGCTAATTTTCATAAATAAATTTAACTTATTGATTTTGATGAAATCATAAAGCTACAATTTTTGCTGTATTCGGCGGTAATTTTGTGGAAATCCACTTTTAATATAACATTAAAACTAATAGTCTGTTATTCTAATGTTTCTGTTACTAGTTGTAACACGTGTTTCACCAGTTCTGAATGAAGAGTTTGAAAATGCTTCGCATTGTCACAACTTGTTGAATAACGAAGTTGTCTATTTTAATTTTACACTGAAAAGACTGGATCACGAATGTTAGAATCTGTTAATATTGGCTGCCCACTCATGTTGAACGCTTGTTGGATGCTTGCAATAATTGCACGGAATAATAATATAATACTGGTACAATATGCATTTCGGTAGTAACAGGATTGCAATTAGGGTTGCCAACTTTTTCTGTAGTGATTCCGGGACATCATCATCATTACTATCAGTCAGACATTACCTAGTTTTCTGAGGAAACTTTTTATGCATGAAAAAATTTAAATACAGTTTTTCTATTTCAATTTTAATATTTTTGATTTAAACTCCTATAGAAACTTAATTACACACACACATATATGAAAAAATAATAATAAATAATATAAAAATATCTTTTAATAACAAATTTAACGTTATATTTTTATGAGTTTTTCCAATAATATTTTTCCTCATTTTTTGCTGCAATCACCAATTCTTTCGCAAGTGAGTCCGTATTTAAAAAGTTAACAGACTGACGTGTTTAAGTAGTAGTGGTCTAAATTTCCGGAACAATTTAGCATTCATCCGGGATACGGGACAGCGATTCCAATTCCGGCCAATCTGGGACTGTTGGCAACCCTAATTGCAGTCCCTAGGTGCATCATGTCTTGGATGCGGCTGAGAATGTTACACCTCGCTTTACAGATATCACCATGACTGGAATTATCCTAATGATAATTTTTATAAGTATACACCCGTATGTGACTTAATTTATCCTTGAGTTTATATTGAGTGATCATATGATTTTGAAATTTCAAAATATTTTGCGCATTGTGTCATACTTTCATTAAAATATATACATAATATGTAAAGGGTGATTCATTTAGAGGTACTTTTTCTTATTGGGATTTGATAATAGATAACACGTGAGTTGTGCCCAAGTGTTATTTTATTTTTGTTCAGTATTGTTTTACAATTCATAATGGAAAGACTTACGCCGGCACAGCGCCTACAAATTATTCAGCTGTATTACGCAAATCAGAGTTCTGCGAGGAATGTTTTTCGTGCAACATTTTGTTTAGCGATGAGGCCCATTTCTGGCTTAATGGATATTTCAATAAACAAAATTTCCGTATTTAGTTTGAAGATCAACCCGAAGATGTTCAAGAGCTGGCCACTACATCCACAAAAAACAACGGTTTGGTGTGGTTTATGGGCTGGCGGAATAATCGGTCCATATTTTTTTAAAAACGAGGCTGGCCAGAACGTAACCGTGAATGGCGCCCGTTATCGTTCCATGATAACGGACTATTTGGTGCCTAAAATTCAAGCCCATAATCTACACGACACTTGGTTTCAACAAGATGGCGCTACATGCCACACAGACCGTGAAAGCATGGCTTTATTAAGAGAGCATTTCGGTGAACAAATAATTTCACGCTTCGGACCAGTGAATTGGCCGTCTAGATCTTGCGATATAACACCTCTAGACTTTTTTCTTTGGGGCTACGTAAAGTCGAAAGTCTATATAATTAAACCGACTACGATTGAGGAATTGGAGGCCAACATTACTAGCATCATTACCCAAATACCAGTCGAAATGCTCGAACGCGTCATCCAAAATTGGAACTTTCGAATGGACCATGTTAAGCGTAGTTACGGCCAACATTAAAAAAAAATAATATTAAAAAAATAAATGTAGAAAATGGGTCTATTTATTATATAAAAGACTGCATTTTTTTTATAAACGTTTTTTTTTCTTTTGAAAAAAGTACCTCTTAATGAATATCATCCTTTATATATTTAAAAAAAATGTTGGTTTTAATTTTAAAAGAAATGTTCTCTATTCGCCGAAAGAAATTTCGTAATATTGAATTACCGCACAATAATCGCCAAATCCATCGAATATACCTGGGTAAAGTAGAAATATTGGAAAAAAACGAAGGTTTGTTGTAATATGACACTTTGTAACTGTTGAACATTAAATTTGCTGAATGTAAAAACTTTAAATGACATTTTGTTTTTTTACGACATACACATATAATATTATATTACGAGTTTTTACAATACATTATTAACTCACTGTCGTAGATGACATTATTACAATATTATTAACATTACAGTTAAAAATGCAGCAATACGATTATTCATTTTTTGTCATCATTTATTCTTATATATCACAAAGAATGAAACTTTTTTTAAATTTATTTTCCAATGATCCTATTCATGTCATACAATTAATATGACCATGTAATTTGTCGCTATGGTACACCTTTCTGATCTTCATAAATGAAAACGTGGATTAATTTTGATCGCGTGCAATTTTTTCCTTGAACCTTGACAGTTGTGCGAAAAATATGATTGATTATTTTTGTTAATTCGATAGATTATTGAGAAATATCAAACTTCTCTCCAAACTCATGATTTCTTCTTTTTTATTGCTCGTGTAATATTTTATTGATTATCAGTGGCGGTTCGTGACCTAAAATCTTGGGTGGGCTAGTATACTATTTACGAAATTGTGCATGTTTCCACTGTATATAACAAGCAAATTGAAAAATATTACGACGCTACTGCAAAGTATAAATTATTATATAATAAAATCAAAGCTAATGTAAGTATGAAATAATAGAATAGTAAAAAAATAACCTCAAATTCGTCTCCTTCAAATGAAGTGAACTACCGTGTTTTGTTTCATACAATACAATTTGTCTCTGAATACAACGAACTCTGACGTTTACTTATTAACGGACAGAGATTGGTAGAAGTAATTTTTTATGTATGGGGGGGCTAATTTGGATAAGCCCGTGTGTCTAATCGTGCTTGATTGCGCCCCACTGTAAACAGATTTTTCAAAAAAGCATTCGTTTTACCTCGGACTCATTTGAAAATAGTCCGAGCCAGGTGTTGCCAGTATATTATCTATGTCATTGCTTTTTTTATGCCGGCTTGGCTTAAAATCGTAATACAAAACACAATCGAGAGTATTATTGTAGGTAGACATAGCATTGTCTTATATTGACAGGAAAATCAAAACAAATATATTGTATAAATTTGGGAAAGGTTAGTTACGTTTAGAAATGTATTTATTTTGTTTAGCGGCCAAATTGCTGTTCATTTTTATTCAAGTCATCTAAAGTTTTTTTTTTCTACACATTTTGGGTGTAAATGCAGGTTGGGCTAAGCCCATCTAGCCCAGTACGTAGAACCGCCACTGGACTGATAATATTTATTTACAGTACAATAGAGTCACAGTTTCTCAACAAATTATGAGTCAATAATATAAATAACAGGGGCATAAAAAAGGTATTTCATATTACAAAGTATAGTATTTTTTTTAAGATTTAAAAAAAAATGTATTTTGCAGTACACATCTGTATGGTCATGGGGATAACAAGGTGCCGAATTAGGGCTTCCAAACCGGTTAACCGGTTTATTGCTTGTTAAAAAAAACCTAAACCTGGTTAATTTAGCACGGTTAATTAAGGTTTATTGATAATTCTCTTTTCGCAATGAATACAATGAACTTTTATACAACTCTTCATATGTCGGGTCCGTGGTGCAGTGGTCAACATCGTTGGCTTTCGTGATGGATCATACGGGGTCAAGTCCCAGTACAAACAGTATTTTTCATTCGAAGTCATTTGTGATGTCAAATTCTCTGCTATTAACTATTAAGCGATTAGATACGCACTAGTCCTTTCCTTGCCCTATTCATCTATCCCTGCTCCAGCAGTTCTCGTAGGAAAAAACCTTTGTTTAGATAAATTTTACTAGCAATCCATATCCTCCCCATTAGAAGGGGACATGGTCTGCCTCGATATATTATGCATCTATTAGTTCATATTTAAGTTATCAAAATTCCTTATTTTTTTTTCATGTTTTGGAACATTGGTTTGTGCGGTATTAAAATTGTTTTTTTTTTTTTTTAAACGAAAACTGGTTAGTTGCTTTGTACGGTTAATTGGATGACCTATGCCGAACGCATTTGATGCTCTATGATAGTGGAGTTCTAGCAATTTAATGTCGGCATATTGTAATAAATATTGTAGAATATAAACATTGCTATTTTTTACCTATGGAATTAAGCTTAATCAACATCAACTCAATATAAGATTTTTTAAACCGGTGCTGGTCAGCATTATGTAAATGTATGACTTCATTACAATCTTCATTTTTGACCATTTCCGTTATTATTCAAAATATTTTTAGTTTGGTTCTGCTGTATGGTTTTCTTTTATAAACACAATTCAATAAATATACATAATAAACTACTCTCTCGTTGTGTTTTTTTTGTGTCAATGTTTCTTCGGTAGAGTCAGTGAACAGTGTTCATTATTAACTTGATTGAATTTATTGACTCCAAGGTCACTTTAGCCGAATGAATTTTAAACACTTTAATCAAAAATTTTGATGTTTTTAAGTTTAATTTTAAATATAGCCTACTTATAAATTATACGTCTGTTCTGCCAGGAGGTAAACATGGGCGGTTGCTGTCATTTATTAGTAGATGTCACGTCTTTCGGCGAACTATAGAATTGCTTAATTAACTTTCATTTTAAAATCTCCTTCAAAATATTTAAATTATATTTCATATACTGTCCGCCTGTGTCGTCATTCTATCACGTTATAAATCGATTAAAAATAATATATAATACCCGACTATTTAAATCTATGTATTTTTTTATAAACGGCTTTAACGGCCTTCTTCTTTTAGTTACATATTCTTTACAACGGAATTATAGTGGAGCGTAGAAAAAAATACCTATGTATTAATAGTCATTTATAATACCGCGTACTGGTGACGCAATCAACCCTTCCTACCTGCTTGCATCGAATTTTTGCATTCCTCTCGCCATCCTCCTTCATCGCCTCCCCTCCCCCTCCCTCGTTTGTTTACACCGCAACCTATTTGACCTACCGACCCACTCATCGCGACACCCTCCCTTCCCCCGCGCCACTCCTAGACAATGCCTCCGCGAGGTATTGCCATAGCCGGCGGGGATTCGTGCGGTGTTCCCCATCGATTAGAAAATTTTCCCTAGTGACAGTAATATAATTCAGACATGACGTTCGATCATTTCGTTCGTACTTTTATCATGGACTGGCGTGCTATTTTTTTTTATATGATCACATTTTGTATTTACTTTGTCATCGAAAAAAATATTAAGTATACTAAAAAAAAAATCGATCCAAAAAGTGTACTACCATAGAGTATACTTGATGTAAACTGGTTACACGTCAGTCAGTCGGTCGGACCTTAGTTCCAGTTGAGGAACGAATATGTACTTGCATGTTGGTAGAGCGCTATTTGTTAGCTTACAGCACATCCGTGTCGCTGTCAAGATAAGTGCAAAAATGTAAAAAGACGTAACCCACTCAACAAATTTTACAGGAGACTCAAAGAACGTTTTTTGATAATTTATTTATACAAATGATCTAACTTACTGTTTAAGAATGTGGTTTTATAATAACTAATCAAGACGTTTAACGAATGACCTTTTTATAAAAACAACTTTTTTCTTGATAAACCTAATGTGATTTTTACGATCTGGAATGTAATAAATTTATATCGAAGCTATTTACCTATCTTGATAGTAATTTATGCATTAGGCGGCCAACGTAGAGTTATTCTTACAACGTTAGAAACTTCGTGCCCACATATATCTTTCAATGTTCTTCCTGGCTTGTGAAGTGTTGTCACATGCGATACTTTGAGATGCACAGTAATGTCGGCACATAGGATTTATTATGTATCAGTATATTTTGGAAACAAAACTAAATATTTACATAAAATACAGTGTCGCGTGGAGAAGAGAAGTTCGAATCGAATGCTATAAATAACTAATTTTGGCAAAAAACGTCACATAGGATATATTGTGCGGGAAATGATAATATGAAAATAATAAAATTTAATGAGTAGTGGAAGTGCATTTCTGCAATATTTTTTCCTGTTCCTATAGTTCCTACAATCATTTATATATGCTTGTGTGATTCCGTGGGATTCGATTCTAATATATTATTATCAAAACACATATTATAAACTGCTAATCGAGTTTTTGATTTTCATAAAATTTTACAAAATTCCCAATAAATTCCCGGGCGCCCGCAAGTGTCCGACGGACCTGCAGGCGCATGATTAGGAATCCCCGGGTTTGTGCTATGACGATCCGTTAAAAAATAAAAAAAAAACGTTTATTAAAAACATAAAAAAGCAATTTAATTGTTATTATTTTAAGTAGTTTGTATACTTTGATATGGAATTATTGCAAATATCTTCATTTTTCACTCTTCGGTCAACGCAAAATTGAAAAATAACGTGTCTTTTCCAACGTTACAGCAAAAATCCATTTCAGTAGCGAATAGAATAGTAAAGAGCGAATAAAGCTCCGTATTCTCATGCATGTTTCCGTTTTGGTCGCGGTCGTTGGTGAAGGTCACCTGCATAATGTGACGACGCCGATGTGATGCTACACCGCTTATCCGGAGACGGTACTCTTCTACACACCTCGTCCCCCACCACCCACTGCGCGCCTCATCCCGGCGCCGCTATACGTTGTCAACTGCACCGCACGTCGATATTCAATTTGCAATACAGGGATCGTCAAATTGCTGTGAAATTTGAGTCGATATACCCACTCCATAGTAATTATTCGAAGTTGTTTGATTGCCCTAACTGATAATGTTAGAATTTCCCCAAGAAATAGTTCAATAAAAAAATACATACATATACATATCGACTTTGGAAAGGAAAAATGACGTAACCTACACATATCAAATTTTACAGGAGACAAAAAACGATTTTTGATGATTTCGGACCAAAGGAAGATTATGAAATATACACAACCATAAAGTTCACGGTGACTGATACACTGGTTTTATATTGACTTAGTCTAATATTAATTTAATAAATTGCTCAAGAAAACGCTGTTTTTTGTTTTTTTTTTCTTGTTGCAATTTTCACATGCCTTTCTTTTTTCAAACTTAAAAGCTAAATTTAGATACTAATCCGGAATTTTCAGCTTACATCCGTGTATCAAGTTGTATACATTGTGATTATCGAAAAAAGCTGTTTTGGAAAATTGAGGGTTACGTACTTTTTACTTTCCACAGTCGATATGTGTGATGTTGCACACAGAGCAATGACAATGCAACATTTTTTCTTGCATACTTAGAATAATGTCACTAATTTTTTTGATTATAATCGATTCGATTCCACCAATGCCATGATACCATACTAGCTTTCGATCAAATTACTATATTACTGTCCAACTAAATATTCACACTGGCCATTTTGATTTGACAAAATACATTTTTCTGCAATATTATACATGACTTTGAAAGTCATCGTTGTGCGTTGTGGGGAACATTTCTGTCGTGTAATGGCGTAAATCGTATTTCAAATCAAATGAAATTGGTTACAAGACTTGCTCTTCTATTTTACAATGACTACCTAGTGCCGATTCATAAGACGTCCTAATTTTATTCAGTGGCATGTTTTGATTTGGGATAAAAAGTGTAACTAATTCTCTCGTATCGTTTTGAGAAAATCTTCTCTTCCGTTGGTAATGTTTTGAAATTACTAGTGGACGTGATCGGCATCCTGAATATTAATTGCACTTAAATTGAATTTTTTGATTAACGTTTTTTTTCCATTGTGTTCAAATCCGCATTTCCGCATCAACACAATTCATTATTAATACACGTAATACGGTTATAATATACAGAGTAATAAAAAAAAAAATTTACCTTCCTTACAATATTTTGAAATATTTTAATAGATTTATGAAATATCCTCCTTTGTATCATTGCTTGGTCGCCAATAAATCTAATTATATGAGCGTCAATAGTTTAAATAAATACGGTTTGTTACGAGTTAGTTGTTTGCTTGGCTTTTCAATTCTCACACCCAGTAAGCAAGGCGGCGTATTATTGTCGAAGTATTTATTGTCTCGGACGACCTTCGCAGATTGCAGAGCGTACAATTAGAGTGTATGCAAATTGAAGGATGGTACAATTATTTAATTAGCATAATTGTCTTACATTGAAAGCTGCTACCTATTGTGAGTGCGTCATGAGGGCTTCTGTATGTTATTGGTACTGTGTTGTAATTAAAATTGTATTCGTGACTTATCAATGTGTGATAATTTTTAGTTAAATACTTTTCTTATACGGTTATATATTTACGCGTGTAAAACGGTGTAAAATCCCAGTACAAACAATGTTATAAATTTATGTTCGAAGACATAGATGTTTGTGATGTCGTGAATTAATCCCCTCCCACCAATCTTACTATAAAACGGGGCGTAGTGAGAATGATTAGCTAACACTAGTCCTTTCCTAGCCCCATGCAGCTATTTATAAAAAGGAGAGGGTGAGCAACTGAGTAACAAGCAGTTCCCGTAGAAACAATTCTGTTGGCATAAACTACATTATGAGACATGGTAAAAAAATGCACCAATGACAACACGTACATATTATAAAAATATGTAATAATATCTAAGCACCTTAAATACAATAGTGATTTGTCTTTTATCTATCTGTAACGCATTTATATTTTTAGTATATAACCGTAAATAATATATAATAGTCATTTTTAGTTCGTTTCCTTTTACGGTTTTTATATTTCCGAGTGTAAAATTATGCCCAATAGAAAACCTGAAATACGACAAATTATTTATTTGTTCTATTTATGGCTCGTATTTTCCGGTCATAATTTATATTAAATGGTCATAATATATCGGTCAGTGTAAGTAGTCATAATTTTAATGAAATTAAAAAAAAACCTGACTTGAAAAAATGGTTAATAAAATATCCTGACCAAAAATTGATTTAAATTCTGACCATTTAATTTGTTCCCTTATTTTATCTATCTGTCATGCATTTATATTTTTAGTATTAATCAAACCGTGAAATATAAGTATCTTTTTGTAATAATTTTTACTACGGTTTTATGAGTGTAAAATTGTTAGCTAATAAACGAATATTGTAAACAGTATGGTAGTATATGTGATTTTCAAATTTACAATGCATGTGCTTATTACTTAAATGGATTTTTCCGACGTCCTTTTTACGACGGACGCCTCCGTGGCTTCTGAGAGCGCTATTTTGTATCTCCACACGTAGAATGATACTCGCCATCTCGGATATTACGATAAAATATATATTTACGAAAATAGATGGAAGAATATAGTTAATTTATACGTTAACTTATTGTTCTTTTTCTTGAACATTATAAAATACTTGACTGCGCCTTGATGACGTTAGGCCTTGACATCCCGGTATTGACGACGCTTACCAAACCTTTTTTCTTCTCTTGTTTTTATCAATGACTAACAAATTTATATATATTAAACAGTTTGGTCGAATACAACACAACCACAATAAAAGAAAAATGCGGCAAAGTTTTTTTTGGGAGAATCTTTCGTTTTGTGGATTATAAGTAAATACTATTTATCATTGAATATTGATTATTAGTTTACTTTAAATAATACTATAAAAGAAATGGCACCCCGACATTAGCGCTCAAATACAAGCACGCAATATACAATTATTTTTTATCATGTTCAATAATAAGAATTTACTTACCCAAGATAAATTTACTGCTATATATATATATATATATATGCGAAATAAATGTCTTATTTTTTATTACGAATTCGTTTTGTTAACAATTTACAAAGTTTAATCGTTTACTAATAATTTTCACTTATAGTTGAGAATAAAGTTATTGTATTTTGGTTTAGTGCTGTATTTAATTGACTATTGAGTGTGTGATTGTCTACAAAGTAATCGCCTAATGGCCTGATCAATCGAAAGTAATATGTGATGTGAATTTAATATAATAATCGGCTTATGTGAATGTTAATCTGAATAAAATACACGTTATAAGGTATTGTGGAATAGATGAGGATTTATTTAAGATACAATACGACTGGATTTATTAATACAAAATAATAATACTAGAAAACACAACGATAAATTCATGGAAACATTTATGATCTTATAATGTGTTAAAATGATATATGTCTCATTGTCATCGACCCATAAACGGCAAAAGAACGCAAGCGACACAATTTGGTAAATTGTGTTTTAAGTCATTAATTGTTCAATATCGCCTAATACAAAATTGGCTTTTGACTTCCATCTATCGTTACACACTCGTATATTCCACGTGGACCCCGCTTGAGAAACGCTGATATAGAGCAGTACAGTAAAAAAAATCATACCACGGTCCCCTAAATCTGAAAAATAAATATCCGCGCCCCCCCCCCTCAATACAAAATATGCTCGGCCGCGGCCCCTCAGGGGGTCGCGGACCCCAGGTTTGGAAGCTCTGATCTAGAGAACCGATAGTAGCCAGAAAATTTTATTATAATATCAGGATAGGCATTGACGATATATTACTATTTACTAACCGGACTTAAGGAATTCTTTTTTTGAACTTAATTTAGAAAAAACCTCATGTAAAATTTATAAATTGTCGGTTACAATTTTCTACTTATATGTTTTCAAAAAATTCTTTGCGATTTCCTCAAAAAACCCGTTTCATTTAGTCCAAGACATATCGATAAAAACGAACACTGGCTTAGTATGAATTTATATAGCGGGTAGCAGTAGGAAATCGTGATAACTGGATAGTGACGTAACAGCTGTACTGTAACTTACAGCAAATGTTCATCGATCCTCTAGCATTGTGCTCACGGCCCGAGTCATTACTTTCGGATCAAGAGCAAGTGCAAGTGAAGTACTCTAGCTAGATACTTATGCGCCGCTGTCGCTGCAGCTGTGACCTTCGCCTGCGCCGTTTCACTCCTCGTTATTCGTTACTGCGCGCTTTCCGTTTAACGATTCGTCGAACGAGCACACCACACAACGACGGAAACGAGCTACCGATCTCTACTGCTTTTGCCATAATATTATTATCACAAAACTCTGTTTGACATTTATTTTTCGTTATCCAGAACCGAAAGTTTTTTTTAGTTAAAAAATGTCATACAATATTCTCGTACATCTATTTGGAATTTTATGACCCTGGATTGATTTTATCATTGACGTTTTTGAAGACCGGAAGATGTGGCCGGTAATGAAATCTTGGAATAGTGTATTTAAAATATAAAATAAAAATTGATATTTTTTTAATTATATTTATTGACCCTGCGTGTTACATGAGTTTCGTTTCTTTGAGTAGCATCTTCAGAATTGTACATGATATTAATTAGGGCAAACAATATTTAAACAGTGCTATTTATACAAAAATAAAAAGGAAAAAAAGTTTATAAATAGCACTGTTTAAATATTTTTCTTATCAGTTGACGATGCTCGCAATGAGCGAAACCGGTCCTGACTTATATTAAGTTGAATAAATTACAAAGGAATATTGTATTTTTATTAAATAATGCCTTTCCAACAAGTATTGACATTGAACACCCTAAAAGTTATTGTATCATTATATGCCGTCTATATAAACCATTTCACTCGACTACTAACAGAATGTTAGCTTCAATAATAGCCATTCGAGGTTAGCCTGTACGGACGATTATTTTGTGATTATGCATTTAGTTTTCACATATCCACTTAATTCGTGCTATTATTGAACACGATGTCTCACCGCAAGTATTGTATAATATCGAAGCGCTGCGGGAAATCGAAACAAAATCACTTTCATTGGTTGTATATGTACTTGAACAGCGTTTATTCCCTAGGAGAATGATTACCGGGAAAGCTTTTCGAGGACAGCGAAATCCGTAAAACTAATAATTGTCATTGCCATTGACAAGTTCTATTTATCTATACGCAACTGTGATTTTGATCAGCGTTATTAAACCTTTTTTTCCTCGTGCCCCCAAAAAAAATATTCTTGTACTCACGTTTTGTCACGGCCCTTGAATGTTTCATCTTAAAATAAAAGTATAGTACATACATTTAATACATAAATGTGAGCAAGATTTTTCGTTGATGAAACAGAATAAATCGGTTCATAGAAACATGTCTTCTGATGAATATTTGGATTCGATTTTTCAGCTCAATACGTATTAAGTAAATTGCTAAAAAAAATATTTTGATATTCAAAAAGACAAAGGTCGCATTAACTTTTGAATTATCAATGCAACATACTTACACAATAAGTACATTTAATCCTCTTTTTACACAGTTTAGAAATAACACAGTCAAATGTAATCAGTGGCGGATTAAGCATTAGGGAGGCCCTAGGCGCAATCAAATTTGGAGGTCCTGTTTTTCGAATAACGTAAAAACGTCAGAAAATTCCAAGTAAAATAGTACAAATATATAAAACATCTGAGAAAAAAGTATATGGGTTATTTTATATAATCTATTTTTGAGGCCCCTAATATTCGGAGGCCCTTTCGCGCGCCTCATTTGATTGTAGGGTAATCTGCCACTGAATGTAATGGAACATATCTATTATTTATCTATATTCAGTTCATCTTATTTAACGTATCCCCGTGTTCGTTAAATTAAATTTTACTTTACGGTCCGTAACTATCATATTTTGTTTTTACGCGGCCCGCTGGAAGAAAAATGTTGTGCATGCCTGATTTAATGGAAGTGGATTTCTGTCTTCGCGCACTCGGATGATCTAAAATCATACGAATATTTTTCACAAAAAGATTAACACGTTAAAATATTTCATAACATCATAAAGCATTTCACTTTTTTTTGTTAGATGCTCAGATCAAAAGTTTTTTGAACAACCGAGTTGTGATTATGAAATTGAATTGAAATTCAACGCTCTTCATGTAAAGATGTCATCTTCAGAGTTTTTTACGTGCTTAATATTCCAGACTAACATAATTAGTTTTCGGCATGGATATTTTCTTTTGTGCTCGTCACGTACAAAAAATAATTAACCCAAAAGCAAGAAATCTGAAATATTAAAAAAAATACTTTAAATATATCAAACGATCTTTAAATTAAATTTCTCTATAAAATCACATTGCCTAACAAGCTTAGACGCGATGCAGACAGTCTGACAGATTGATACAGCCACGATGCTAAATTTATTATTAATTAATTAATGGCCCGTAACCGTTCTTAAAATAATTAATTCTTTGACATTGAAAACTTGCTAGTTTTAATGAATGCTGCAGAATTTGCCACTCAGTTTCTAAATAATTATTTTGTAATTGGTGAGGCGCTGCTCAATAATAATTGCATTTTAACAAACCTAGACATTCATTTTCATTTTAAATATTCAGATAATAAAACACACACCCATTATCGCCAGGTGACTTTGTTTAAAGTAGCGGTAATTAATCATTTTAACAGCTGTTGAAAGAAACGCGTTTATTTTACCCCGTCTTTTTTTTCAATATTCGCAAAAAACGTTTATTAATTAAGCCTAATATTTATTTATCTTAGTTGAATTAAAATACACAACATACCCCGATTAACGCAGTGGATGGGGTCTAAAAGAATACGCGTAAATTTAAGTACGAGATCTTTTCTAAATATGTAGAGGGATAGGTTCTGTGATATCCAAAATTACACAAAAATGAGGATATTTCTTCGCGAAAAAACACGTAAAAGTTGTTAATAAAATAGATTTTTTCTTATTAGTTTAATGTCACTGGGTATAGGGTATTACTCCCTTGTCTTTTTTATTATTTTCATTTCCTTGTGAATTTATTCAGATTGAACATTGGATATTGGATCCATAAATTATTCACATTTTATGCATTTTTCTTATTCGCGTGAACCGGAGTTTTCTTGCACGCTATTCACAAAAACCGTTATTGATTTTAAGAAATAAAACTTACCAATTCTGTAGAACAGTGAAAATTTAAATTTTAAGTAACCCTATATAAGTAGAATAATTAAAAAATATGAAGCTTTGGGTATATACTTTTTTTACGCTTTTTATTCGTGCTCTTAATGACGATTGCAAATAAACGTTAAATGCAATGAATCAATGAAAAATAAAACATTTTTTTTGAATAAATTATAATTAATCATATTAGACAATTCATACGGTTTACTTAATCATTAGATGCTTTTGAATGATCTGGAATGAAGAACTTATGAATTTGTAGTACGTATTGAAAAATAAACGAAAACCTATCGCTAGCGGTCACCCGTTGTCGAATCGATGGAAAACGCTGTATGCATTTGAAAAATATTTAGATGATACATGAAACTGAATGATGTTTATTTCGTTCAAGTGCATTTCATTGAATTACACAATTTCAATTTTATCACGTAAAATTCAATCAAATTCAATGCAGGATCAATTTAATTGACTTTCAAATCTCCACCCGTTTTTCTCAAATATATGTAGATAAGTACGTATTTTTGTAAGTTAAGTCGAAGATAATGCTACCGTAGATTAAGAACATAATGCTACCGTTAATAATGTTAATATATATAATTTCTACAATGGACTGAGGGTGCTTGATTAAACATCGATATCATATTTTAATCGTACAATTGTAGTATATTTTATTTAAGCAGGTGAATGATATTACTTTTTGCTATCAAAAGATGTTGCTCGAACTTACGTGCGCCGTGGTTTTGTTTTCATATCGTGCGATAGACAATCAAACCATTTGAAATGATCAATAATAATATTTTTTACTGTATAAACAGGCATCTAACGACAAAGTGTAAAATTAACCTTATTTAATTACGTGGTGAAAAGTGTGTGTACATAAATATTTCGAAAACAATGATTTGGAATTCGCATTGGGTCCGTGCGTCGGGCGGTCAGTGAGGCCAGCCCCCCTAGGATCCCCATCAACGGAGTCATGATGAAGAAGGAGAAGCCGATGATGTCGGTGACCGCCATCATCCAGGGCGCGCAGGCGCAGCAGTGGGCTCGCGGCTTCGCAGGTTGGACCACCGACCAATGTAACCGGGACATGTTCTTGAACTTTTTACGTTATATATAATATATATATATATATATTTGTCAAATCGAAGTTTTTTTGTAAAGGAATTTTCACAAAAATTTTGATCACTCATTCTAAAATAAAAAAAAATGATTTTAGATGTTGACATTTGCCTCAGTAGCAAATAGTCATTTCAGTGACGAAAGAACAACGAAGAACGTTCTTGTTAATTTATAATTGCCGAAATTTGATTATTAACTCAACACATATTTGAGACAATTAATAAATTAACTGATAATTCCATTTCGATCAATCACTAACAGAAGTAGCTATTGAAATCTGGCCATATCCATTTTTTTAAATGTGGATTTCTGTACATTTTGTAAATATTACAGTCAACACTTCTATAAAACAGATAATTTCCATGTTGTCGAGGATGAGAGTTACATACATAATTTATTTTAATTACGCAAAATAAAAATAAAATATATATTTTTAGCACCAAAAAGTATTTCATTATATAAAGTAAAGATATTTTTTCTATTGAAAACGATTTTTTGACAAAACGTGTTATAGAATTTTTCACTGTAATTATGATCGAAGTCATTCTTTACAATAATCAGACAAAAAGTCTTCATTCATTGTTCTTTATATGGATTCTTCGAGATCCCAGGCTATATTGTAAGTTATATATTATGGCGTTTTATCCAATCCACCTGCTTTGCGTCATCCATTCGCCTTTTTGAACAGGGCCTACAAGCAACGTTCCCTCTAATTTTTCTACTGTGTGTGCGGACCGTCAACTTTTGTGGGCGGTAAATTTTCAGTAAAATAAAAAATGTGCGCAAATATGTTGATAGTTATTCTCTGACCTACTAAATAACACTAGATAAATTAAGTCTTCATTTCAAGCCGCTAAATAAAACAATGTAACTCTATTGTACACCATTTATATGTGCGGTCTGTGAAAAGGACCGAAAAAAGTGTGCGGCCACATCTTGGGAGGCGTGCGCGCGCACACGCGCACACCTTAGCGGGAACATTGCCTACAAGTCCTGATAACGTCAAAAAAATGTACCCTTCACCATTCGGTTGATATACTGGCATATCATATATGTGACAGCAATCTTGCCACTTGGTGTTCAGAATAGCACCATCTGTCAAATTGATAGTACCAACCAGCTGTCCTTTATTACACCTGTAATGGTTTCACCAACTAAGCCAAACATTCAAAAATTCTCCACATCTTATTAAAATTATGTCAGTTTCAAATACTATGTATGCGCCAGTCGCGTTTTAATAGAAAAAAAAGTGTTCAAATAAATCATATTAATAAAATTTACTATCCACGTTCTCGATACCACGAACCAACTGTCAACGGGAAGACACTTTTTCTTTTGAGAATTTTATTCTCAAACATTTTATTTTCTGACTTTCAAATCATTATTTGCTCAGTATTTTTCTGTAAACCATTTTATGCTATCTATATTATTTCTTCTTAATTTTTTATGTAATACCGCGATAGCGATCAGATCGGCTTGGACTCGGGTCCCGGGAAGTTCATTATCATTTTTTTTCAATTGATATTTGAGATCTTTCACATAGGTGTTTATGGTGTCTTTCTCGAGTGACTTGTCCATCTCATTTAATTAAAAAAATATTTTTTTTGTAACGTCATAAATGTATTTTTTTTTAATTATTCACTAAAGTTGAATCCTATTATCAATATTTCATAAGGTATTGTAGTCTAAGCTTACCATAAATCACATCATACTTATTAATCTGCATAAATAATGTGCGATAAATTTCAACCAGCGTCATTAATTTCTCCCCACACGTTTTTACCTTAATCAAATAATGTACATAAGTAGTTTTTTTTTTCATTTTTATAATTTATATCAATTTCTTCTCTGATTCTTATAAATGTAAAGATTATTGAAAGCTAATTATTATTTTTTTAAATCTTCCCTCGTTATATTTACTTTTATCATTGCACATATTTGTCTAAAAAATGGTTTTGCTTCATTTTTAAAAATCTGAAAGGCATTTATATTTGCACAGCTGTTTTGCAAAATATATAATTACCTTTGTGTGTACACACCTTTCCAGATGTAGATGTAATTATTTCAATAGTGATGAAATTGAAATATAGAGGGAGCAGGTTATCTGCTAACTAAAATGTTGACTCGAGTCATCAGATTTATATAGAATTATAATTTACGAGCCAGGACTGGACAAACTCTTGGGCCTTATTTATAACTATATTTAGACAAACATTTTTTGCGTTTATAAACTACCTCTTAACGAACTCATGCAACTAATTTAGATTAACATTTGTAATTGAGATTCTTAAAACTGCTTGAGAACGTTTAACGGGCTTAGTTGATCGTCAAGAGTGTTTATTAAGATTTGTGGTAGAAAATGTTTCTTCGCGTAACTGTATGGCTTATCTTAATTTTAACAAAACCAAAGTTGATACATTTTTTGAATTCGACACATTCATCAATAGTGTATTATAACATATTGATGTGTATTGAAAGATAGAAAAAATTACTTCAACTATTTTCACAAAGATTTCGGGTCGCACAAAAATACGCGTCGGACTGTAGTTTGCCCAGACCTGTCGTTTGCACTCGTCTCCAATATGGATTATATTTTCATTTTTTAATAACGAAAATGACGCATTTACAACTTGCAATGTGGGGACATTAACTTGTTGTTTGTGACGCCATTTTCGCTTCGTAGATTAATTTTGCCAAGATATTATTTACTTGCAAGAAAACTTGGGCGCTGAACTTAAGATTGCTTTAGAACACTTTTATATAAGGACCAATGTCCAAATGTGATCATTTGTGACGAAACTAATTTCAGAGCATAACATTTTTTTACGAATTAATTTGATTATCCTCCGTTCTATTATTTTGTCTACGTTATTGCAAAGCTTTAAAAATATTCCGCCATTTTGTTGTATTAAAATATAGGTGCTGTCATAAATTAAACAAATTGAAATTGGAACGTCTACATTACATACGCAGGAACTTCCTTCTAAATTTGGTTGTTCAAAATATTTTAAAAGTAGAACGATGTGGTTGCATATCTAAATAAACATACAATAAATAAGTACTAATTTTTTGCTTATTTTCGGAAATCAGTAAAATCACGCAGTCAACCAGACAGTACAATATAATAATTTTACACCTCTGCGAATTTTCACGGGCTCCGTTCAAAATGAATGTCAGGCCTTTTTGTAAAGCCCCTTTTGTTATTTACATGTCCGAGATAAAATATGTAAATTAAATTCAGTATTATAAAAGAAAATGCTGCGTCAGGCGCACAGCTCGAATCGACCGATAAGTCATTCTGTTTTTTAGTTCAATATCAACAGGAGAATATGTTTTTTTTCACATGCGACTTAATATTTCGGCAAAGTATTATTTTTATACAAAAAAAAACTGTAAAGGTACACTTAGTTGTCATTGTTCGAAAAAGCATTATCGAATAGGCATATCTGTTCGAAAAAAAAATTCTGTTTGATTTTAATAGAATATTTCTATGTTACTTTGATAAAAACGTTATAGTTTTTTTTACATAGGTTTTAAATTAGGAATAATATCTTAGAAATTCCGTACCTGTGGTATATAAATACATAATCTACAGTTTGTTTAAGCTAAAAATATTGACGTATTTAGTTTTACAAGAATTATAAGAATTGGTTGATAACGGCTTCACGCCATTGTCAGATGTACGATTATAGTTTTGACGGCACAGTGAAGTCAATTCAATCAATAAATCTACATACAGTTTAAAGCTTCTCATATAGATGGATTATTTTTTTATGGTTTTACTGAAAATCCATTTTTTTTTTTGTCAAGTAATCTTTTTTAATGGTTTTATTCGTTTTTTCTCATTACAATCACATTTGTGTTCTAAAATTTTTTGGTTGAAAATTGCCTCGATGTCTAAGTATTTAAAAAAATACGAAAATCATTTTCGTTTTTTTCTGAAATAGTATTATTAAAATTATAACCAATCCACTTAATAGTGTATATCAGCGATATCCAACCTGGGAGGCGCGAGCTATTGCAAAGGCAGGCGCGAACAGTCCAAAATATTTATTCACTCTTTGAAACATGTCATTACCACTATATGAAATAAAGGATGGGGAGGCGCGAAGATATTTTTTTTTCAAACGTAGGCGCAGTAATATAAAGGTTGGAAACCACTGGTGTATATGAATAGGAAGGTTGCGTATTTTTTTAATGATTAATAAAATGTATATTTTAAGTTTACCAGGATTATTGTGTTTGGGTTAATTTTTAAATTGTTGTGTATATTTTACCCTTTACCTGCTCCCTGAAAACTGATTGTTTACCTTTGTTTCCTTTTCAGGGCTGAGCTTAGACGGCAGCCTGATGGGGCCGCTGTCTCCAGTGGAGATGAAGCCCGACACGGCGCTCCTGGATGGCCTGCGAGAGGGAGGTATGGGGGGAGGTGGCGGTCCTCCGTCCCCTTCCCCGTCATACCCTCCCGGAAAGCCATACCCACCCAATCACCCCCTCTCTGGATCCAAACACCTCTGTTCCATATGCGGGGACAGGGCTTCAGGGAAGCACTACGGTGTCTACAGGTATACAAATCTTTCCATTAACTACTATCCATATGGTTCTATATTCTACGTTTTTAATAAAGTGAAACTAGATTAGTGTGCATAATTATTGTTCAGTGTATAGTAACAGTGGATTTTTTTTCTATATCATACTATTTTTTTTATATCAAATTTATGGAGCTTTAAGTACTAGGCCGCGTTAGCATCAAATTTCTTAGACTCTTTCATTGCTAATGTTTTGGTCATTTGCATTCCTTTACTATCGTTGCTGGCGGAAGGGCGTGATCGCTACAGAGGTGAGCAATCCTTAGCGAAGGCAGTTCACGGTGTCACCATAGGTATTCATTTGCAAAACACATTATATACCTCCCCTTCCCACATACTATATCCATACATGTACACTCACATGCACATACATATATATTACACTTACATTACACAAAGAAGTCATCCAAGGAGGGTTGATTTGAGACTAACCGAAATGAAACAATGACACAAAGGTGGCTGTTATTGAATATCAATTTGTGCCTAGAAGCATCAGGGTGTGTATTTTCACTTTTAAGTTATTTGTCGACTGTCCCATTCTTGGAGGCAATGTATTTTTTGAGCTAATTCCACAATTTCAAGACTGCTGTAACTCATCGTGATCATTTACAACTTGTCTTGGATTATTATATAAAGTTATGGAATTAGTAAACACAAAAAAAATCTTTTTTATCTATTTATTGCTATTTTCTACGTGTGGTCTCAATTTTACTTTTGTTCTTTCAGTTGCGAAGGTTGCAAAGGTTTCTTCAAGCGAACAGTTCGCAAGGACTTATCATACGCGTGTCGAGAGGAGCGGGCGTGTCTTATCGACAAACGGCAAAGAAACAGATGTCAGTACTGCCGATATCAGAAATGCTTAAACTGCGGTATGAAAAGGGAAGCCGTCCAAGAGGAGAGGCAGCGGGCCGCCAAAGGGCAAGAGGAAGCTCATCCCAGTAGCTCAGTGCAGGTATTAGATCTTAATGTTGAGTTTGATTATCATCGTATCGAAGCCTTCTGAATATATTACTGCACTGTAATAGTATTGTAAAGTAGGTTGGTATCATATTAATGATATTTTAGACATCAATTCTCTCGATGGACTCAGCGGTAACTTTGTGGAAGTTCATTTTCAATGCTTTGGTTGAATTAATCAATTTATGAAACTCCATACTGGGATTTGAACCTGTAAACATTACAACCGAAGACAGTGACATTGTTCTTTTGGCTATGGGTTTGAAATTTTTATGGTGGTTACGGTGAAAATTTATGGAATACTAATTCTGTTGAATCTTGGAATACTTTCTTTATATTTTTTTTGTTTATTTTTTTCTGACCCTGAACAATGTGGAGCAGTCTGTATACAACTCGGTGCAGGAGCTTAGCATCGACCGCCTGGTGGAAGTGGAAGGAGGTCCAGCCGACGCTCAAGCCGAGTTGGCTTATCTGAGGGTGTCTCCGATGTCACTTGTTCCGACTCGGTATCGGGGGCCCGTTAGTTCCCTCTGCCAGATTGGAAATCGACAGCTGAGAGGGTTGGTTCATTGGGCGCGGTCTCTTCCGCACTTTCCTCGTTTGCAGCTGGCGGACCAGGTCACTCTGTTGAAGGCCGCGTGGAACGAGTTACTCATTATTGCCATCGCGTGGAGGTCTATTGAGGTACCAATTGAATCTATTTTTTTAAACATTTTATTTTTATCAACATATTTATAGTTTATCTGGTTGGAAAAAGTGACAGGCGGGAGGGATTCAAGCTCCCTAAAGCATCTGAAGTCCATGTTCAACGGTGCTTCTTAATTTTAGGATTCATTAAGAATCGGTTAGTCCACTCTCTTATCCTCGAATTCTTGACAAAATTTTACCGCCATAACTCTTTTGTGATAAGCTATGACTCACACCAATAAAGCAGCACTCGGTTCTGTAGGATCGTGATTTTTCAGGTCAAGTTAAAGGTTACAACAACTATTCCTAATAAAATAACAAGCTCTGCTTGAAGATTGCATCAGACAATTGGTCTTTACTTGCTCTCCATAATTTTGTAAGAAGCATTATTTCATACGGAAATTCAAGATATAGAATTGATTGTTGATTGATGAAATTTTAAAATCAAAATTGAATCTTTCAAATTTCATATGGAAAGTATTTCATTGGTTTTATATAAATCATTACTTCTTGTTGAATTGAATCTTTGATTGAAAACTTGGTAAGATCAATACTATCAATTAATTATACTTAAAAATGTTTTTTTTTCAGTATTTGGAAGGAGAACGAGATAATGGCAACACAAATGACAAGGGAAATAACAAAGCAACGCCACCTCCTCAGCTGATGTGTCTAATGCCTGGTATGACTTTTATTTACTGTCCAACCACCTGTTTATTTTGATATTAGTGCAAAATCCCCACAGATTCATTTTTATTACATTGATTAGGATATTTTATTTTGTTCCCTAAAATAAAACAACGTGATTTAAAAGGATCTTTGATGTTGAAAATAAATACTTCAGCCTGCTAAAATGTTACTATTGGAAATAAATCCTGCAGAACACGTTTCCTCTCAGCGCAACTCAATGATGAACATACGGAATCATCATGTAGAGTTTTCTGCAGAACACATTTACAAACAACTTATCAAAGAGAATGAGATCAAAAGAATTGGCCTAGAAATGGACCAGTTGTTTGTTATTAACTGTCTTCACCTCGTTTTTAAGTAATCGGTGTGGTTTGAGGTATATAATCATAAATCAGTATAATTTTGTTTTTAATCAAGGATTTGAGGTCCTGACTGCAAAACCTAGGACAAAAGCCGTGCACAGCACTCAGCCATGAAAATTGATTTCCTTAATTCCACTGAATACATTCAATTGATGGTGTAAAAATAATTATATATTTACTGTAGTATGGAAAATATGATGGAAATGCACAATTTTCATTTTCAATGCTGTATGCTTTGAAGCATTTTTTTACGTATAATAAATAACGTATTATATTTGATCTTTGTGGGAAAAGTTTAATTAATGTTGCTCTCATTCAGGTATGACCCTTCACCGCAATTCTGCGCTACAGGCCGGTGTCGGGGCGATGTTTGACAGAGTGTTGTCGGAGTTGTCGCTCAAGATGCGCCACATGCGGATGGATCAAGCAGAGCTAGCCTGTTTAAAAGCAATCATACTCTTTAATCCTGGTCAGTAGTTACCTTAGTTTTCATTTATTTATATTATGATTGTGTACTGCCACACAGTCTATAACGCAATTGTTGCTATGGTACGTTCATTATAGAAGTGTCCAACCTTGTGTTGCAATGATATTGATTATATACGTTCATCATGACCAAATAGGCTTTATATAGAGTGATTTTTTTTTGAGGTTTGTTTTTTGAAGTAGCAATACTTTTTCCAGTGACAGCCAATTGGCATGCGCTGTGTGATGGATTGTGTCATCTTGTTAAAACCACAGCTTTGCCACATGAATGCAGTTTAATTGGGAAACGAAAATGTCAGTAATCATGGGTAATATAGCCTTCCTCATTGACTGTAACATTCTGACCGACATCATTTTTGAAGAAATAAATTTGCACAAGTTACAAACGATGTTCTAGCGCAGAGGTTACCAACCTTTTTGGATCCTAGAGTGCATTCTAAAATATTGGTAGGGCGACGGGCACCATTTTGAAATACGAAAACCCGGGAATTGAGAGATTTGCCCAAATTAGTTGGCGGGCAGACCGAAATCGATTGGCGGCACGAGGTTGGTAACCCCTGTTCTAGCGTAAGTCTACTCATGGTGATATGGTTAACCAAACTGAGCACAAATCAACTGTCAGCTGTCAAATTGACTGTTGTTGGAAAAAGCTTCGCTAATTCGAAAAGCATGCCACAAAAAAAACATTTTACATAGTATGTAATCAACATGGCTATTAAATTTAAATATTAACAAGTTTTTAACGAATTTTTTAATACAAATTATTGGTCTCATTAACACAGCGAAAGTAAAATAAATATTGTTATCAAACTTAGAAAGTTCATGGATGAAGTTTTGTAAAATTCTGTTTTTTTATTTTTTCTCTCTTAGATGTAAATTGTATCAATTCCTTTATTAATTTATTATATTAGACAGGAATTAGAACGTTTTCTTCATTAAGTTTGATAAAAACTGATTTTAATGTTTTTGTTTTCCAGATATTAGAGGTCTCACTTCTCGGCAAGATGTAGATCTACTACGAGAAAAGGTATTCAAGTTTGTTTATTATCGACATTTGTTGTTACAGGAAACTCAATTATCGGGGCTTATGGTGGTGATGGGAGCCATATTTAATACAAACTATCATTCTGTATTATTCCAATGAAGTTTCAACAACTAAACAAGATTTTTGATAGGAAGAGTGACAATCGCAAATCAATCTAAAACTGTGGCAGATCAGCTTTGAAAAGAAAGTTCGCTAAGAAGTCTAGTTAGATTGAATAGATTACAGGAGGTACTAGCAAGCGCAAGCTGAAAATATACCTATTGATGAAACCATACTTAGAGAAAAAGCTTTGCAAATAGCCGATAGAACATGTTAAACTTTATCAATCCACATTTGTAACTCAAATCACCCAATTTTTGACTTCACGTTTTCTGGCAGTATACTGACGATAAAATTTTACGCTTTGAGTGTTTGTATTATCATATCGTTACTAATATAATAATTTTTAAATTGCAGGTATACGCGTGCTTGGAAGAGCATTGCCGAAGTCACCGAGCGGGAGAGGACGGCAGATTCGCATCTCTTTTGCTCCGTCTGCCGGCTCTCCGGTCCATCTCTCTCAAGTGCTTCGAGCATCTATTCTTCTTCCGATTAGTGGGAGACGTGCCGCTCGAGTCTTGTCTCCACGAAGCTTTACAACAACCGATGGATCCCATAATCTAAATTCTAAACTGATAAAAATCTCAGCTACTCAATTTTTATACACGCGGGAAACGAATTGGCACCGTGACAGCTTGCAGATATACAATATGCACTTCTACTGAAAAACTGGATTCCATTCAAACCAAATCCATTCTCTTGCCAGTGTATTAAAGCGGATTTAATGAGAACGAAGTGGATTCATTTGTTCAGAGAATGTGTAACATCAGAATATTTTTATTTTGACCCTAAAAGTTTTTACTTAATTTAGAGTTAACCTCAATGAAATTGAGTTGCTTAGTAAATAAATTATTTTGGAATCGTGAAGTGTTAATAATTGATAATTATTAATCACCTGTCTTTGTCACCTGCCAATTTTATGGAAAGTGTTCAATGATTTTCATGTACTTGGAATGCCGCGAGTCGGTAGAGGAGTCCGTTTTCAATGATAATGAATAACCTTTGATGGCAAATCTCTGTATTGATTGAATTGCCATTTATTAGGTAGAACTCCATTATAATACGGTAAAAAATATCAAAGTATTTAGTCTATATAAAAAAAAACCAGTTTATAGCTATTTAGGCGTATGAATTCGTCAGAACTACATAAAACAGAACTGTATAATTCCGGCGATGGCATACACCAAAATAGCTATCAAATGATTTTAAAAAAAATGTATAACTAAATATTTTGCAAATCTCTGTCACTGAGGGAGACACTCGGTCTGTCTTCTAAAAATGTAAGTTTTCCAAGTAAATATCAATCCATTGAATATCTGTTTCTCACTTAGTAAATAGAGTCACAAAGTCATCTTGTCCCAATGTTTGATACAAAATTTGTTTTCTAGGCTTTGAGTTCTTTAGGTATCATATAAACAGCAGCAGTTCAATGCAATATATATATTTTTTTAAATTTCGTACAACAAATATAATATATGCATCCTTTGATTTTTTTATCAAACCATTCAATAAAATCATAATATATTCTAAGCCATATTAATATTTTTCAACGACTTTCATATTATATAATCAGAATAATTGACTAGTTCTATACAATTTACTTTGAAACTGTTTTGATAGCGCATATTTTTGTCTACAGTCTGCAAGCTTTCTGGTGCACATTCGTCAGCCTTTAGTAATAATTTATCATTTTAAGGTTGTCTAAGGTAACTGAAATATTAGATGAGGATTTCGCGGGCGGTTGTTTACATTGTACCTTTGTATGAATTTTATTTTCTTTAGAATTACTCGAGGAAGGTTCTCGGTGATAAAAATTAAGAATAATAATCAGCATATTTTCTATGCCCTTTTACGGATAAGTTTCATTAGGCAATTATAAATATTTTAAAATATACTAATTCGAAATTTAACAATGTAATCAATTTATTCCAACCGAAGTGAACATTTTCGTCTCATTCTCTATGCAATAAGTTAAAAATAATAGGATTTAAAAGAGAAATTGATTAAATTTTACATAGCGTAAAACCGGTGAGCCCTTCCGTTTCTGCGAATGGAAGTCGTTTAAGACGAACAATATTATTATTGAAAATTGTAAATTAAAAAGTATTTTATTTTTCTTAAAAGTGGCGATGGACGAGAGATGAATGCGTCGGTGTTGGAAATTTACATAAGAGCAGTGGTAATCGGGAACGCTTTCATGTTTATGATTTTGATATTCTTTCACACATCATAATTTATGATTACTCTATTAAAAGACGAGTATCTTTATCATAAGAAATAGAATTGTACATGTCAATGTCATTCGGACAGTGTAACATCAATTACGGATATGAATTGTTTAGTATCCACTTCACTGCATTTTATGATTGATGTCGTCATTGGGAAAATAAGCAATTAACCGAGTTAAGTCTCGGCGGAGTATTCATTTCTATAAATACTATGTAATATGTTCACAGAATATTTATTAGTCACTCGCATAGCGTATTCTTAATAAGTAATATATTTTCTATTCTGAACCCAACCTTCAGTCGTAGGGCACTCGGATAAAAAGAATGCCTTGTTTTATTGTTAATTTATTTAAATATTTTTCGGTCTTACATTGTCGAGTATCGTATAATTTGTCAAAATCAATGTTTGACGTGTTCCACAAAGATAGTTTGATTGCTTTAGAGATGCACATATTAAAATATATTTTCTGCAACAGATATAATTATTTTCTTTATTTATTTAAAAGTAAATGTGCGACGAGCAGTTAAGTTAAGCCGGGGCAGTCCGTATTGCCACTGCTCAGAAAGGTGTACAGTTTATCAAAAGTTTCTTAAATATGGTGCGTAATTGATTAAAATTATAGTCGTAACTGTTTGTAATGTGTAAATTCTTTATATTATAGAATTGGTGTTTTCCAGATATAACTACGCTCTAAGCCTAATTTTTATCGTATTACTTACACCGTCAAAATGTATATAAAGTAGCGACATGCGACGAAGGAACGAGTGTTTAAATTGAAACGGAGAAAGCACGTCGATAGTTAACGCGGAATGTGCAAAAATATCGAAGAAGAAATCAATAATAATACCATTGTTTGGAAATTGTGATAAGAGATAATTTTATAAAAATGTTGAAATTTGATTACCAAATGTGTATTTTTTACCTATAATTTGTACAGAAGGGACACTCAAAAAATAATAGGTGAATAGATGTGTAATAATAAAATAATTTTAATAAGTTTTTCTGACTCGTTTTAGCTGTAAGGTCTATTATTTTTGTCATAATTTTTACTAATAATCAGTGCGGGAGTCGGCAGCTTCACTCTCTTCTTTTCATTCAGTTGTCATCTTTGTAAATAGTTCATCTATCACATTCCAGTCCTTGTGGAATAAAGTGCCGACTTATTTTTAAAAATCCGGACAGGGTGTTTTTATTCTCCGAGTCACCATTATTTATTTTTTTGTACTGTTGTTATGGCGACCAACGAGAGAAGCGACTCGCATCGACAAGTTTTATAATAGGATTTAAGGAAATTGTTGAGATGGCGGAGATTCCGAAGCTTCGCGGCCGACGGGATATAAAAGGTTTTATGAATATTGTCTATTAGAAATGTTGAAAAAAATAAAGCGGTTGTGAAGTGTACAATGTGTTGTACACGCACGTGTTACATGAAAATTTAAACACTCAATAAAATTATATAAAATATACTTTATTTAAAGGAATCGAGCACGCATTGTGAAATAATCATTATTCTGATGGTAACATGAATATAAAAATACAATCTGATGAACTGTTTTTTATTTTTCTAATTGATCCCCCTCTCCTTCAAATAATGTCATTAAATTTCTATCTTTACAACTATACGATCTGCACATTTTCGAAAAATATTTATGCGGAGATCTGGAGTTTTTTAATGAAAATCAACAAATTTCAATCCCACAATTAAAAGTGATGGATCTTTTGAATCTATGAATATATTTCAGAGAATTTTTTGGAAAGTACTTTAAATATATCAAATTGTGTCATTTATTCATCACTTGTCAACCTGTGGCCTGCGTTTCATTAAGGTCAAGTATATAATTAGTGATTTTTTGTAAATAATTTATTACATGTTATATTCGTTCAATTTGATCCGAATACTGTAAAAGAAGCAGCTTATAATTAAACAAATAATTAGTTTATTGAAAAATGGTAATAAAACATTCAAATACAAAAGACAGAAAGAATGCGCTTGTTCCTAATCATAAAAAAAAAAGTTTAGGTAATTATAATATATAGAATAGTGTTATGTCATCTCTGTAAAATAACCCTAAATATTTTTTTTCCATCTCACACATGTTGTTCAACCATACAATGATAAATCTTAGAAACAAACATTTAATTTCATATTTATTTTTTACAGTAAAACTGTATATATCTAAAGATGTCATGTTGGTGTCATCAGACTGTAACGGCAGACGTGGATTTGTAAGTGTTGTCATCAGAATGAAAAAAAAAACTAAAATTGTAATAAGATTTGCTGAACATAGAATTAATTTCTTCATTGGCTAACTCCAAAATTAATTAGCTGTGGATGTCCTAAGGGAGCATATCCTTCCCAATCGAATGGAATAGTATCCATAAGATGTGCCAGGCGAAGTTACAGGGCACTGATGTCTCGGGAGGAAGCAAAAAGACTATCGGGGAACAGAAAATCTTTTTTATTTTGCCGACAAAGTAAATTTTTTACCTACAAAACTCAAGCAAGGCATAAAGGTTACAAATCAATTTGGGATGTTGAAAATTAATAACATTTTTTTTTTATTATATATATATTTGCTATCAAAAATTTAACATTCAATTTCAAAGACAATAAAATTTGTAAAAAATCATAAAATACTTATTTTGTGTCGCAGGCAGGAAACACGAGCATTCAATAATATCTATTCTGTATAAAATCTAGTAAGATGCTTTCAATGGTATGTATTGTCACAATATTATTATGACTAAAACACATATGTTCCAAACAATGATTCAAGATAATATCGAGTGTCGAAGCAAAAGATTGCAAACATTTTATTAAATCTGTGTTGCTCAATCTCTTCATTGCGACATGTATTTTGGAATACGTTTCTCAGACTTAATTACCAATAAAGCAGTGCATCCAAACACTTTGCATTCATATGCATATTATTTATTCACGTCAAATTGTTAACTTTGAAAAAATTTGCAGCTATATAAATAAGTACAATATTTTTGTAAACATTAAAAGTTAATGCAGTCGGTAAATCAGATTAGATATTCTATCAAGCATTTATTAAAATAAAGCAACATTAGTAAAAATAAATTGTATAATAGAATAAAACATTTTTTCATATTAACCGATTACAATATTATCATACATAATTAATTACACACAGCTATAAGTAAGAATGGTATTAAAGTATGTATTGTATATTTGGATGGTGATTTGAGCTTTCCGGTGCATTCTGAAGTGGAGTATTTTGAATTTCTGCAATTTCTTAAACGTGATCCAGAGACGAAACATAGATATTTAATTCAAGAACATTCTGCCATGGAATTTTTATTTAAATGACTCTCTTCCAAAGTGTTGTACTTGGTTAGATTTATGCCAAGAATTCTGTAAAATAAATGAAAAGTATCAGTTGGTTTTCCAACACTTAATTAAGATAAGGATAAATTTCAAGTAATAATGGAAATAATATAACAGACATTATATCAAATCAGTCCGCCATTTCCATCAGTATCCATGTCACAAGTATGGCAGCGGATGATATTAGTAGACAGATTATTTTTTTTATTTAATGCTAATTTTATTGACAATGCATAAGATATTGAGTACGTACTTGGAGAATTCGTTTTCAACTTCAGTTACTTTCGACGTGTGACAAACAATTGAGATGAGAGAGACTTTCGGATCGAACACTCCCGGCAACCAACGTCTTGCGATTTCCAATGCTTTGTCAGTCTCGATGTCGTGGATAGTTCTGACCAGATTCCTTTAATAATCAAAAATAATGTCGATAAGCACTGTATTACTAATAATTCTCGTCGGCTTTGAATATGAAGTAAACAATAAGAACAACTGCGAAAACTTATCATCGGTGTTCGATTCTGATTTGTTTCAACTTTTGTAGTTTAAATATGACTCACTTATTAAAATCTTCATCCAAATGGTAAAAGTGCGAGAGTATGGACTCCTTAATCGAGTCGGCCGGCGCACTATACCTGTTGACAATGCTGAAAATGAGAGAGCTTTTTGCAGATTCAAAAAGATTCTCATCCCAGACTCCAGTGTCGAGGAAAGATGTCTGGAAAGAAAAAGTAACATTCGATACAATACTGTAAAAAAAATAATCAAACTTTATATTTAATGACGAATAAATGGATAATTTTTTTATATCTATCGAATTAGAGTTTTCTTTTAAGTGTTATACAATAATAATGGAGTAAAAAAAAATGCAGTGAATGATGAACACTCGCGACTTTGAGACTGAGTGTCTGTTACTAATATAAATTTAAATTGTATTCAATTCTTAAAGCCACGCGTGATAGAGAAAGTATTACGGACTGAACTGTCCTTTAGAGTATGGACGTACATGTACGTCAGTGCCATTTTTCTGTAAAGAAGTACAGATGTACTTTTAACTCAACACAGTAATGTCTATCTGTAAGCATATACTAAAAGCTTTAAGTATGAATTAAATATTATATTCATTGGAAAACAGTCGCACAATTGTCATGTTAAAAAAAGCCAGTAAAGTAAAGTAAGGTCAGTATAGATCTATCTCTAAGGGTTAAGAGTTAAAGAAAAAATATTTTCGATGTAGAATAGAAGAACTCAACTCATACTTACGATAATATTCTTAGCCTGAAGATATGCCGCCGACGCATTTGTCGCTTTGTAGAGCATAAATTTGATAACTCCGAGGAGTGGCAAAGGCACCAAAGAATAACTATACGAGAGACCGGCTCCTCTTATCAAGCGCCACATGGGGCCCTGTAACCGTAAAAATCACCAGTTAATCGTTAAAAGAAATCTTCCAAATAAAATTCAATTTACAAAACAAAACTATCTTGCCTCGAGCTGCGTAAAGTACTGCAATGCGACCAGTAATCCAGGAAGATCGGGATGAGATTTGGACAGTGGTCCAGGGCTATGCTGTTCGATGAAAGAGGATTCTATTCCGCCCATTCCGACTATGCAGCCCGTGCCTTGCCTGGCGCAAGATTCCACTAGCTGCTCGGAGTCATCCATTATCTTGAAACTTCAACATAAATTAAGATTTAAAAATGTGTATATATGTCGGGTCCAACGTTCCCTCTAAGCTGCGCGCGTGCGCGGCCGCGCAGCAGTTTTGAAGTCCCCGCGCACTCTTTCCGGGTTGGCGCGCACTACAATACAGTTGCTCAATTGATATTTGATCGGTCCGCGCAGCCTTTGAAATTTTCGCGCATCTAAACCTTCGGCTTAGAGGGAACGTTGGTCGGGTCTATGGGGCAGTGGTCAATGTTGTTGGTTTCTGTGATGGATGGATGGAAGGGAAGGTCAAGTAATTGAGTAACAAGGAGTTTTTTAAGAAAAACTTCTGTTGAGATACCTCCCATCTATTAGGTCAGATGTTCTATATTCGGAGGAAACATGGATTTAAAAAAAATATATAACGAAATCTCTGAAAAATTACTTTTTGATCTATCAGTAAAATATTTTCAGTTCATACATTGCTAAAATTACCAAAATACTACATCTCGATGATTTATGCTAAAGAGTCATACATACTGTTTAGTATTAGCAGGTTTCTCAGCACCAGTGGCAAATATTTTCCAAGGTTCTGCGGTGAGTTTGTTAGCTTCTAGATTGGCAGCCATATTCATCCATATATTCTGGGGGGCGGTCAACAGAGTTCGGACACATTCGATTTCTGCAAGAACGCCCTTAGCCTTTTCTTCGGTTTCCAGTTTCGGTAACAGCTCGGTGAGGAAACGCTGCTGACGTAGAATACTGCACCAGTGAATATTGCTTTCTGAATAAGGAATCACAAATTCTTATTAGGGTTTCAGGTCTCTGAAGTGATAGTCGGCATTGATGGAAAGAATCAGATATTTGTTTACATGATTGATGTTTAAATCTAAGAAAATATGTGTACAACATTGAACTTTGAAGCTTGATAAAAGTAATCCTCATTTTGCGGGTACAAATCTATTGTTTAAAATGGACATCATTTTAAGGGAGAATTTTCTTACGTTTGGAGTAGTTAAGATCCCGAATAAGGTTGAAAACCATGTTGTCACCCTCTCGACGGAGACTAGAGACATCGTTGATCATTTTATGTGCAACAATTAATAGCCTTTCGCGTGTGAAAACAGTTGAATGCATAATTTCCCAGGACAACTTGATAACCTTGTCATACTTATCGGGCTCGCACTGCAATGTAAAAAGATTAGGCTAAATAGAAGACAACAAATGTATTCACTTTAATTTGAAATAAACTTTGACAAATATTTCAACTACTGAATAATTTATTGTTAAAAATTGATAAAAAAAATTGATATAATTCCTGTAACTGTAGATGTTAAGCAGATCAAGCAATTGATATGATAGACCTCAGGCGCAATAAAACTCAAAGACTCTGTTTTTCAGGTAACAAGATTTCTAGTAAAAATGAGATAAATATTGTTATCAGAATTTTCAATATATGGGCTAATATTATATTATAAGCTTCAGATTTGGAGGCCTTACGTATGTGCTTATTTGGTGATACAACAGAACATAACACTATTGAAAAGTTGCATGCTGCAAAAACAAGAGTACTACGTGTGGCCAGTTTTTACTGTGACTCCTGCACGTAAATTCACCCACAATGAAAGACAATTAAAGGGAAGAGCAACACCCAACTCCTGTGATATTGTTAGAATAGAAATTTATATTAATATTAGTGTAAGCGATAAAATCCAGCTTTCTTGAACATCGAAAATGTCTTAAGTGCATTTTTCTCTTTTTAGTTAGTCTTACAACCTCTCTCAATGGCGAGATGGCGAGGAAAGAAGAACGGGCTTAGACTATTAGTTAGTTGGACACTCTATGGTCTGTTTTTTAGAATCAAAGTGCCATTGGCTACAAATAAAAAAATCAAATTATAAAATTATCCATTCAGGGATTCAAACACTTGATCATGTAACTGGGTATAGACATCTTAGTGTGTTATCAATTGACTACTGAACCAGAAAAATTACCTGAGTGTCAAGAGTGACAACTTGGTTAAAAATTCCAGGAGAGAAACGAGAAGAATTTTTAACACCGATACTAATGTCCAAGCCTTCGGTGAAAGTTTCAATATCAGCCAACACATCGTCGTGTGATATTAACTTTTTGTCTCGGTTCAAAGGACTAGCGGTGAGGACCTCCACTAACAGAGGAAGCCACTGACGTTGCGCCGGAGTAAACTCACTAGTGTTCATGTACAGAGAAATCTGCAATAGAGAGGAAAAATGATTAATAATTAGTAAATTTGACGCTAATTATTAGTAGAACATGGACATAAGGAACCAAAGAATACACAGAAAAGCATTTCCATATATATTGTCATTAACGACATCTTCAAGCATTTACGTGCACGAATGAACTGTACTGGCATCAATTTGATATAATATTGAAATTACATCAAACATTTTCTGCCTATTACAGGTCGATATTATCCCAAGAAATCAATATCCAAATATAAATAATACTATACTAAAAAGTAAATGAAAGTATGATTCCTGATTCTGAAAAACAAATTGATCTTGTAATTATTGTGTTTTTACTTAGAAGGGCAGAAAAGAGGAAATGCAGGTCCAAATTATTACAAAAAAGGGCAAAGACACACTGTGGCTTATTAGGCAGTGCGCTTTGGGCGGGATATTAAATAAAAGGTAGTAGGCGATTTAAATTACAGCAAGATAACGAAAAAAATAAACATGAAATCTATTACTTACATAGACAAAATGAGTTTTCAAATTGCTTATTCTGGTGAAGAAAGGCATTTCTGCGAGTGGGAAATGAGGACAAGGAGTTTCACCATTCTTCCAAGTTTGGATATTTTGGTATTTGAATATGCAGCAGTTCTCCATAGTGACACTCTTCAGAACATCTTCAGGAACCTCTCGCTGTAAAGATGCAGGTAAATAATATAGTCACAGTGATGAAACCAGATAATAATACTAGGCGCACGAAATAAATAATAATATACTCACTCCATTGTATTCCATTGCATCGGAGAGTTCCTTAGCTTTTTTATCGAGTCCTTCTTTACCCAATTCCTCAATTTGATATTTTATCCTCTCGGATTCTTCCTCTGCCATTCTATTGACAAAAAATTACATTCAGAATTACTTTCAAATACGTGGCCCATTGGCTTCAGCTGCAATAGCATGTATTGTTGTTTTCTTTTAACAATATATAAATTTGACTGACTAAACTTTTTTATAAATGTGATCATGTGCATCAACTATAATATACATCTTATAATGCAGAAGTACTCAACTTAATTGTGGAGTTAGAGGCAAATAAGAGCTAACTAGCTTACTGATTGTTATTAATGAAAGTCCATTACACTTATCCTGTGTAAGCCAGAGATTTCAGCAATCAGTTTTCAAGATTACGGACAGCTACACTTATTAAGAAATTGAGTTAGGTAATGATGATGAATTCAATTATAATTGTCGGGTCCTATGGCGCAGCAGTTAGTGTTGTAGGCTTCCGTGCCGGATCTCACGGGTTCGAGTCCCAGTACTAACAGAATTTTTTCGATTGATTTCTGTTTGAAGGCATGGGTGTTTGTGATGTGTAAAAATTTCCTCCCACCCTTTTCGATCCTTCAATAACAGGGTGTAACGAGAGCGATTAGTTAAGCACTAGTCCTGTCCTAATCTTATTCTTCTATCACTACTACTCTCCACATGTTCTACATTGGGAGCAGCCATGGATTAAAAAAAATTAAAATAGTCAATAGTTTTGGATTTATCATTTATTTTATAGCACAGTTGTCTGTGACGACTAAAAATTCTCTCCCAAACATCTGATCTTAAAAACAAGGCATAGCTGGAGCGATTAGCTAACCATGGGTCTTGTTCTATACCAATCATACTATCCTTACTATCTTCAAAATATGGAGGTTGAGCAAATGAGTAAACATCAATTCTCATAGAAAACCTACCACTTATGTGCTCCACACTGGGAGCGGGCGGAAATGGTAAAAACAAAAGAAAGTAAAACAAATTATTACTGTTCCATGACGTGAGTGCTGGGAGTTCCAATGACAGCTACGAAGATGTCACCCATGTATTTCTTAACTAAAGATGTCCAGAATTCTGCATTCTCATTTTCCAAGCGAAGGTAAAATCTCTGCTTGTTTGCGATTATATCAAACTGTAGATGAAAAAAGAAATCATTTAATAGGAAGTTAACTTGTATTTAAAAAATGGCCGATTCTTTTGCCAACTGAAGATGAGACGTAAAAACAATCTATACCTCTCCCGGTCTCTGTTGGTATTAAACCCTCTTAGATCAAGCAGCACTAGTCAAAAACTAGTTTATTTCAATTGATTCATCAATTTCTGTTCGAATGCATCAATATTTGTGATGTCTAAAAACTCCCTCCCACCGTGCCAATCCAAAAAAAAAGAGGCGAAGCAATAGCGAAAGCATAGCTAACCAATAGTCCTGTCCTAGCCCTATCCTATATATACTCTCTTCGATAAAAATAGATATTCATCAAGTGAGTAATAAGAAGAAGATACCTTCATGAGGAGGCCATATGCTCTACATTGGGAGCGGACATGGAATAAAACAAATATTATGACCTGTACATGTTTCATAATTACGGGTTGATTGTTTATATTTTAAATATCATCTTTGAAATCCGCTATGTGCCCAAGAACAAATGACTAGGTGACAGAATAGAAAGGGGTGGATAATTTATGGCTAAAACAAAAACATAAACTGAGACCAAGCAATAAATTAAACCAAAACTAGTTTCTTCATTGACATCCGTCCATAAATCAATTGAATAATCAATATATGATAGTGTTGAAAAACTGTGATGCTGTTGAAGAAATATATAAAATGTTGTGAATACAAAATATAATAGATACCTGTTCCTCGGATGTAGAATGTAGCATATCAGATATGCACATGTATGCTACAGATTCATGAGGCATTCTCTCGACGTGGGAGTGAATTTCCCTCAATTGTTTTTGAATTATTCGCTTCATGCGTTCAATGTCGATGGGGTCGGTTCCGTCTCCGACGCAGGCAATGCATTTTAACAGCACTGGCAACGTTTCCTGGAGCTTATTAATAGGCACGTTATGTAGGAATATAACAAAAGCTGTCACTGAATTCTCAAAAATGCCTTGGGAAACCTGAAACATACCACATAGAAGGTAATGAAATTTTTTGGGAAACACAGATGACAACAGCAGAAAAGGATTGATTTGTCATCACACATTCTAAATTAATTTTTAAAAAAATAAAATTTTACAAGATTGAAATGATTTGGAAAAATCTATATGGGATATATTTCATAAATGATTAAAAATCAAATTGGTCATGAAATTGGCCAAACCGGTAATGCGGAAAAAAAAGCGGTTAAGTAAGACTTACATCGCCGGCGTAGGGATCCTCGACTTCGACGAGGGCTTTTTGCAGCGGGGCGGCAGGAGTGACGCAAAGATAGTTCATTAGGATCGTGAAAGCTACGTATTCGTACCAGCTCTTCGGGTCTGATATTTTTGGACCTCTCCACGCGACATATAAATTGCCGCAGTCTTCACTGTCTGTCGGATATTTTATGTTGATGGTCTTTGCCTTTGTTAGCGGAGGCACAGATTTTTGCCACGGTCGAACGAAAGGCGGTAACTGTCCCTGTTAAAACATATATAGTATATAAAAACGTAATAAAAATGTTTTTACAGGAAAATGGTAACGCAGTTCAATTAAAAAATGCATGATTTTTATATACTTCAAGGAGAAAATTGAATGCTACTAAATTTTTAAAGCAAAAAAATCATTTAAAAATACCTTAGCTATTATTTTATTTTCAATCGGCTCAATGGCTTGGAAAACTTCCTCAGGAGTTATTTGTCCTGTTAAGATAACTGTCATATTTTCAGGTCTGTAGAACTCCGCATGATATGCTTTCACCTGAAATACGGATTGAAATGGGTTTATTGTTATAGAAACATATTTGTAGCCATCACGCATGTTTTTGATAACATATTCAAGTTTTTAAAAAATTAATCTATTATATCGTTTGAGTCGGGGAACAACGTTGTTGATACAATTATAACTGCAAAAATGCAGGTGATTATTCCATAAATGACATCTGTGGAATGTCAAATTGAATGGGGATATCTCTTGCAAAATTGACTCCATTCATTTGGGCATGTTGAAATGTTTGTAGCAGTGAAAAGATTGAATGCTACATTTCACTTCTACACCCAAACCTGTTGTATATTCAGAAAAAAATCAAACATCTCCAATATTGAAAATTTACCACATGAGGCAAACTAGTCTTCTTTTTTCAATTAGAAATTGGATGTTTTTATTATGCGAGTCTGATTAGTATTGCTTTAAATACTTTCTTATTAGTAGCAATTTGTTAACGTGATATTTATACTTCCATTAAAAAACTACCTATTAGCTATAGAGCGCAAACCTATTTGGCAGTCTCGGGTTGCAGGGTTAAATCAAATACAATATTTATTTTTCAAACGTCAAATGTAAAAAATGTGCAAAGAAATCCAAATGTTGAAACAGGGAAGTTGTCAATCTACAAAAATGAACTTTCTATAAATTTAGATATAGCTCACACTTGATAAAAAAAAAATGATTATAACTATACCGAACATTTTAATATAATTAATATAGCACACGTGAGACACATTACACTCGACATAGACATACCTTTTCATTAGTCGTAGAAACTCTTAGGTTGTGCATCAATCCACCTGTTTCAGAAGAATATCCTGAATTTTCATAGACACTCTGAAGCATTGCAAACATACATCTGAAACAAGCAAAGATTAACAAGATTGAAATGTATCTTTACGTGAACAGCATCGGCGTGCAGTGGATGTATCTCTGTCGCATGTCGTCACTTACGTATGGGCAAGTAAGATAAAAGAGTATCTTGAAAAGAACCCTCGTGTCTCGCTAACACCCTTCATTTAATACCTAAATATGTGATTAAGCAAGAAAGAGAAAGATTCTCAGGACATGCCTGGCGAGAAGGCATTTCAACAAAAAAGTTATTGATTTTATTGAAAATAAATTTCCAGAAACCTCTGAATAATTAATAAATATTTCATTTAATAAATAACACAAGAAAACCATAACAGCATTATCACAAGTAATGTATCGTCACGGTACTGGCAGAAGTTGGTAAGTAACAAATTGATAGTTCCGAGTGAACAGCAAATGAACAGTCAGAGCACTTAAGATAAAGCCTCTAAGCCTTGATATTTTATTTTACGTAGATATGAACTAAAAAATAATAATACTAAAAGGAACAATTCAATTTTGGCGAAAGAATTTCACATCCATTAATTGAGATGTATTTACCGTGAACTAGCCGAGTTCTCCCGTCCCTGCATTTCACAGTAAACAACTCCAGCATCGGTTCCTTCTCCGGTAATATGATGGACCTCTGTTATGAATCCGTGATCAGTGATGACGGGATACAGCACATGATCCAAGTAAATGGGGAGTAATGCCAGCATGCCTTCCGAGCCCGCAGTCATCACGGTGTAGGCGGTGTGATCGGTGTCTGTCCACGCATTCGTTCCTGCGGCAAGACATTTGTTGGCTAATAGATCCAGCAACCCTTTGTAGGGATATTCTTCCGATCCCAAGAAAATCAAATGTTCAAGGGTGTGGGGAAGTCCATCGTGGTCATGGGCTTCAGTAGCTAGAATTTCAAACAATATATGAATGTTTCAAATGTAAATATTTTCACAAAAACTGATTGTTTACTAATTTAAATTGGAGAGATAGTTGTAGAATGAAGGAAGCATGATTTACAGCTGAAATATATATTTGCATAAGTAAGATATGTCACTAGCATCTAAGTCAGGGGGTGGCAAACTGCAGCTTCGGAGCCGCATGCGTCTCTTAACGCATCAACATATTACGTTTTTTACCCTGAGTCATAAGATTTTTCTGACTCCGGACAAAACCCCCGACTTCACAGCCATGCTGTTTACCATCAATTTACCGTGTCAAAAAAGTTATATTATTTCTCTAAAAGTGTGCAACAAAATCTTAAGGAATTGTTTTAATAACCCTAAAAGCATAAAAAAAGTTGCAATAATAACATTTAAAAAAGTGAAAGAGGTTAGTAGAAAATTAAACATTTTGTGATATTATTTGAAGAATTCCAGCATTATTTGTTGTAGAATCGGGTTTTCACTGTAATTGTCTATTAAAAATCTTTTTATTGTGAAATATTTAGATATGCACGTTTTATTAATATGAAAAATTATTAATATTCAAAAGTTAATGCGACCTTGGTCTTTGTTGGTTTTAAACTATTTTTTTTATAATTTGACTTAATATTTGAAGTATTAAGCCGCACAATCAAATCCAAATTTTCATCGGTAAGCCTGTTTCTATGAACCGATTTATTCTCCTTTATTAACCCTCCAAGGACGAGCGTGACACAGTAAACACCGTTATCTATTAATCCATAGGTTCCCAACCTTTTTCGGGTGGCGACCCCTTTTTACAAAAGCCGTGACTAGGCGACCCCCCGAGGAATTTGAAATCCTCGATTTGCTATACTTTTTCCCCGGATTGTCCCCGAAACTCTTTTTTTTAGCTCACCGGGTAAAGTTGGCGACCCCCCAGAAAACCCTAGGCGACCCCCAGGTTGGGAACCCGTGTATTAATCCCATTATTCATCCTTTTTCTACCTGAATATCGTTGCTTTCACTCAAATTTGGTTAAACAGGATAGACTTTAGTTGGTTATCAGCTGTGGGGACGGAAACGATCACCAAAAGCACATGGAATTTTTTGAATTTCCGTTTTTTTTAAATGGACTTTCTGAAACTGTTAATTATTATTTTATCAAAACATAAAATTATTTAGTTACAGTTCTTTTACTAATATATTTGTGTTGAAATTATGTTGATCTAAAGAGGACAAATTGTAAATATTTTGAAAAATTTCACGTTTACCTATATTTTAACCCTGAATGTTTGCGTGCCTGTATGGTCATGCTCGTCCTTACTACTGTCCATACACAATATCACACTGTAACATAAGGATGACATAAGTCATGTGGGGTTTCTATACAACGATTTTGCATTTTTGTTTTAAATTTTTGTTAGAAATAAAAGTAATTCGTGATTTCAATATGGTTTAAAAAATATTTTTTTTATCGAAAAAAGCTCTCGTCTCTGGAGGGTTAAAGAAAAACTTGCTTACATTTTTTAAATAAATGTTTTACGTGAAAAAAATATGTTTGAGAAAAACATTTGAGAGCCGCCAAAAAATTCAAAAAGAGTCGCATGAGGCCCGGGGGGCGCTGTTTGTGCATCACTGCTCTACATTAAGAGCATATATAGAAAAAACAATAAATTATTTCTGAAATTGTAGGAGATGAAAATATAGAGTAGACACAGAGAAGTCATAAATCTATTCATGAACGGAAAAGTTTACAAAAATCATTGAAGCAATAGAGGGCATAACAAGGTGACAAGTTAGATTGTTTTTTTTAGATAGGAGAATGCTATAAAAGAAGAGTTATGAAGACATAAGAAGGAATTGATCTCAAAAACAATAGTTGAAATGATTTTAATCAACAAATTTCTTTTTTATATTACATTGTCCAATAATAATTAAAGCAATAATTTTTTGTCAGTGTTTTCCCACAGATAAAAATATCGTTAAAAGTGGAAGAAATTCACGTAAATATGGCGACTTTTGAAATAAGTTTTAGTAAGATTAGAGGAAAGTAGTTTTTTTCTGTTGGAAATTATTTTATTATTTTAAATGGATTCGGTGGATTAAACTACTTTGTTGAAATGTTTTAGCCGTTCCAAGAAACACGGGAAATCAAATGCATTCTTGTATTTTCCATTTAAAAAAAATTGGCATTTTTACGGGTTTCTCAAGAATTAACTCTGCGTCGGTACTATAGACGTCTTAACAATGTTTTGAAGTACTTATCGCCATATGATAACTACAAAAGGCAATTTGAGTTTATTAAAAAAAAACGCGAGTTGGAATATATTGACTTATTATGTTAAAAAACATGTGCTTTTCATATTTTGATTAAATGTAGATAACTTGACGAAGAATAAATATGAAACGAACGCATGTATTATTTTATTAATTTAAATTAAATTTGTGCTTCAAAACCCTTGCGGGAAAAAATATTCACGTAGTTTAAAATGTGTCACAAATTAGTTTTAGCTTGTGACAAACTAACCCAGGAAACAATACCAACGTATCTTATGCGTATTGCAAACATATATACAGAAAATAGTGACGTAGTAGTTATTTAAAATGTCATTTGCTTCAGTATTTACCTAAGCAGATGAATGAATTGACAATGGGTCCTTCAACATCGCACAGGACCACAGTCAGTCCTGTTTTTTCTGATCTATATTTATGGATAGGAGTCAAATCATTTGCCTTAGTCGAACACACTAGTTTAAAATTATCCATATTGGTTATAATTTCAAAGTCTCTACAGAAGGAAGATTGAACAACACCTGCAACTATTGAATCAAATCGTACATCAGCCGGCTAATCTGACAGTAAAGCAAATAATTTTGTTACCAGGATATGAAAAATATAACAAAAACAATAAAAAGTATAATGGCTCACTTACAGTACAATCATAGACAAGAATTGTGGTGTATTACATTTATTTTTGTTATGATTTAACTTGATAGTGAATTTTTCAATACGATAAGCTAGAAAGTCTGAGATCAAAACTTATAACGGAAATTTAAAAATCGTTTTAGTAGTATGTACTCCATTTTAGTTTTGATTTGATTGAAATAATGAAATATACACGATAGTAATAATTTTATTATTTTTATTTACCATTTTTTTTTTACAAAAAACATCTTTCACCTTGCATATTTATATTTTATATCAAAACTGATTAGACTGTCTGATAGATATTATTATTATTAAAAGACATTCATTTGCAAAGAGATTCATCTAATTTTTATTTCAAATTACTCAACTATAGAATTTTTGGGGATTTATTTAAATAGTAACGAGTTTTTAGTTAAAAAAAACATATTGCGGTATTTATTCTTACTTCCTTGTTAGAATTGTTGGTTACCGTAAACCGTTGTTTCTGTGTTATTACAATAGTGCTACGTTGCCAATATTGATAATATTAACTCGGATTCGGATTTTCTCTTTCGTTACATATTTTTTACTGACATGGTCAAAAAGTGTGTTGCTTGAAAATGTAGTCGAAATGAGACTTTGATGTCTACATTACTTAGACACAGATAGTCTTCTTACAGTGCTATCCAGCATTAATAGATGCAAATATTTTTAACGATTTTCTTGTAATTTTTGGCAAAATAAATATAAAATAGGCAAAAAAGATCCGACGGTTTGTAAACAATGTTTAGTGCTTTTATATTGTATTTACCAAAGAATTGAAATATTTACGCACATATAACATCAAATTATTTTTTAAACTTGGTTTCGCAAGTAAAGTTGTCAACAATCTCATTCAAAAGAATATATGTGTTGTATGCCGCTGTTAAAGTGCACAAGTTCAGCAACAAATGTGTATATGTTGCAAAGATGTTATCAATATTATTTACTCACGTATAATATGAGCGCGAGATTCATAAACAATCATAAACAATCCGATCACAAAATTCGATTTTATATTCGAATAGCACCGTAAGAAATAAAGCGTTGTCTGATAAAACTGCTTTAAAAATGGCGATGATTTTACTTTTCCTAGTGGCATAGCTGCAAAATAAATCAGGAAAATACGTTTATTACTATCAGGGCTGGAGAGATGAGAAAAAGGCTGTGACTCCGATTAAAAAAAATGTAAAATTAGATACCAAAAATATAAAAAACGAGTCGGTGTATATTTTAACGTCTATGCATAACGTTATGTACATATTTTAATTTGTTTTTTTTAAAGTTTCATTCAAAGTTATCATTCATTTGATTTGTTATATTACTTGTAATGTATAGACGATACATCTCATTATACTAAATATATAGGCGTAGCCAACATACGGACCGCGGAACGTATTCGATCCGCGACATCATTTGTTATGAAGCTTTAGTAAACATTATGAATGCTTTATTACATGACAACTTCACAAAATACGCCACTGAAATAGGTCATCATAAAAATCTGTTTTCAAATATTGTTTATACACTGTATAGTGGTGTGCTGCTAAAATTGTATTAACCGGCTCGCACAATTAACCGATTTGCCCAAAATATCAGCGTGACTGGTTTTTTTAGCTCTTCCAAGAATTTCCGAATCCAAAAACTCAGGAATATACTGATTTGCCCGAAATATCAACGTGGCTCGTCTTTTTACTAATAACCTTGACGGGCTTAGGAACAGGCTCTCCAAACCGAGATTACTTTAGGAACCGGCTCGGCAGAGCAGGTGCGAATCTATTGCAACAAATTGTGATGATACAGTTACACCTATTTATATGTAACTAAAACAGACATATACAAAAATAATATTCGACTACTCAAATTTCAGCAAATTATCTGAAGTGAGTGTATTATGTTTTAATTCAACGTCTCAATTCAAAATTAAGACTACGAGCTTGAATAAATGATTTCCATGTATACCGTTATTTAAAATTGGGTTGGTAAAACTGAATCGAAATTGACTCAAAGTCTCAGAAAAAAATGCTACGGGAACTGTTCAGTATCGAATGTACACGTTTTGCTAATGGATTGATAAGTTATTGGTTAACAAGATAAATTATATTCAATAATTGAGAGTCCCTGAGCCATAAAATTGTGTAATTTAATTCTAGCGATCAACGGCAATTGTTCAGTATTATAGTAAAGTAATTATGATTTGCAAAGAAATTTATTGAATTGCCACCTTCGTGTCAATGTTTAAAATAATAAGCAATTAAACTAATAAAACAATGTACAATTAAAACTCATAAAATATTGTAAGCTACCAATAAAGAGGCTCATCCGAATTTGAAAGTATTGTTTAAGAACTTACAAAACAAGTCAAGAGTGGGATGTAAGTTGTAGGTGTAAGATCTTTCATAAGCAATTATTAAAATGTTGACATTTTCGTACCGTACCATTATAAGATCGTCGGCGATAAGAAATGATATTGTCATATTTATTTATTCGATAATAAATGCATTGCACATTATATTCTATATATGTAATTTATTTCAGGATAATATCCAGAATCTGCTTGTATGCTAAATTTATGATAACGATTACAAATCTTCTAAAGAAATCAGTTTTTAATCAAATTGATAATTTTAATCATGCATATAAAAATAAAAGTATATTTCAAGCAGCAGTAATAAGCATACAGTTTTTATTAATTAGGGTATTTAAAAAAAGTCTTTCCATTATGATATTTTTTCAATCAACACAATTTTTCTTAGTAAATAAAAAAATACATCAAAATAAACAGGTCGGCATTAGATACCGGCTGTATTTTCACAAAGAGTAGGCTGTGTTTTAATAGTAAAAATTGTATTTATTTGTCCATTGAACATTGTATTTATTTTTGGCTATGAATTTAATGTTCCAGTTTTTACGTTTAAGGCAGTGTCTGCCAAACTGTGTGCCGTGAAGGAAAAAGACGCAATTAAATCTTTGGCTGACAAGTTAGACCTGTTGACCAGAAAAGTTAAAATCTCACAACTTAATTGCTTCCCAGGTGTAGACGCTTCTTCAAACAAATTTTAAAAAATACCAGTAGTGCAGAGGACATTAGAACTCCTCTGCATAATTTTGGTGTGCCGCGGACCAAACACCATTTTCCAGTGTGCCGTGAAGTAAAAAAGTTTGGTTGACACTGGGTTAAGGGGACCAAGATTCTTTATTTCATACATTTTTCAATAAAACGATTGTTGATTCAGAATCGATGTATAGAATATTTTTTACATAAATATTGGTTAATTATTTTATAATGTCATTGTTTGTGTTTGGGAAATATTTCAGTGCGATTAGAATCCTGAAAATTTCGGATTAGGGATTCAACGGTAAGTACTGTGGTTTTAAATCCCGAAATTAAGCCGACAATAAAACACGCAGATTGACAATCCTTTTATCCTTTTATCAGTAAATTAGCATTATAAGTCTCAAATTGTATTTTTTTATATATGCATATAATGATTGGCCTTGCGAATTTTTTTCACTATTTTCAGTGGCGGCTCTACGTACCGGGCTAGACGGGTCTCGCCTAGGGCATCCAATCCCGGGATCCCGTTCAATTTTCTCATTGACCCGGCTGCGATCCCGGGACTTCGGGATTGAGAAATTTTGAGCAAATCCCGAAAATTGACACGAAATTGGCAAATTGAAGATTTCAAATTACTCGGTGAGCTAAAAAAAAGAAAAAACGAGGTTCTGTGACAATCTGAGGGAAAAGTATACCAAATCGAGGATTTCAAATTCCCCGGTGACCAAATCCCGAAATCCCGGAATTGGAAAAAGGCTCCGGGATTGGATACCCTAGTCTCGCCCGCCCTGAAATTATCACCCAAAATTTGATGTAAATAGGAGCAATATCTCAACTAAATTCGCTTCCTTCCAAATAAAATCTAAAACTAAACTGCGTTAAAATACGCAGGGCGGGCTTAAATAAAATACCCCCTTCCACTGGCGTAGCAAGGGGCACAATTTTAGGGACATCCTTTTCAAAAATATATACAATATTTTTCAAGAAATTTTTTTTATGAATAAAAAAAAATTAAGCCACCCGCAGTAAAAACTCCTAGTTCATAGATAAAAAATAGAAGTAAATTTGTAAACAAAATTGCAGGAAATTTTGGGGGCGGAAAATTCAAGGACTGCCCCGGGGGGCAGGGCCCCTTCCTACACCACTGCCCCCTTCATACATGAAAATGAATTTTAAAGTATGTGCTCGTTTACAAAAAATCTCTTTAGTGGGAAGTATTTAAACATGTTTTATTTATAATAATATAGTTCAAAAGGCAATGCGATCTTTGTCTTAATAATTTTAAAGGTAATTTTATAGAAGTCGTTTGAGGATTGTTAACAGTTATTTAATGCAATTATTCTAAGAAATTCTTATTTATTCTAAGAAAAAACCATCAAGGGCCGCAATTTCAAAAGGCCCGCAGGCGTCGACCAATTGTGAAATGAAAACATTTACAATTTCGTAGATTATATACAATGATAAAATTATTTGTAAGCCCACCCAATATATTACGTCACAAACCGCCCCTGTCTATTTTTACAAAAATATATTCATAATGTGAACTCAAAACGACAGAAAAGTCATTTAATTTATTCGGTCACATAAAAAAACAGTGAAACCGATATTAAAAATGTATGCGTTTTTATTTTAACGAAAACAAGAAAAGCAGACTTGTTTATAAATGTTTAGAAAACTTATAAAAATTTACGAATGTATTTTCTAATGATGCGTTATTTGGATGACGTTTTAAATAGAAATTCACAAAGCACATGTTTCGATTTTTTAAATTTGATTTCCTACACGTCTTTACTTATGTTCTGTTATAGTCTCATAATATTTATTAGCAATGGATCCTCTTCCAAACTTCATTAGAAAGTTTAATTTTATCCGAACGTAAATGATGTTCATGATTCCCATATACGGCCTTAACGAGTGTTTCATTATTTTTTTCAAAAGAATGAACAAGGTTATGTTCGTTGTTTGAATTAATGTCTAAGTAAATGTCATTTTTTTCGATGTGGTTTCTACAAAGATAATTCTCGAAGTGACGTGTCACACCTTACATAGTTACAAAACGTGTGAAATAACAAAGTTGTCAAATTAAATTTGAATTACCACGAAATAACTACTACATACATACATAATATGATTTTCCCAGTTAATAACATTCGATTGACTCAAGGAAGAACTCGTAAACCTTCTTTTAGAAAGTTGAGCCCAAAATCTATTATTTACTTTCATTTAAAATCTACATTTCTGATTCTCTTCTGAAAATTAGACATTAAAGACAGTTGAAATTTTTGAAACGATTGACTGACGAACAAAAAAAATGCAATGTATTAATTGGGTGCATGGAATTTTGGTCGTGTACGTTATAAGAACCAGTAAAATAACTTTAAAGGTCTTGACCAGGCGTGGGGAACCTGCGGCCTTTTGGCAACAATAGTGCGGCCTTCTGGCCAATTCTCCTATTCTGTAAATTTTTGTAATTTCGTAAATTGTTGGGATTTTCGATGTCAAAATCCTTGAAAGAAAGTAATTTTGGGAAATCCGCAAATTTCTGGGCTTAATTAATTGGCATGAATTTGTTTCCGGCCAAAAATTCCCTAGTCAATGTTAACTGCGGCCTTCAGAGAAGAAAAAGTCCCCCCCCCCTGGTATTGACTTTACCTTAAAATTAACGTTAATTTTATTAAATTTTAAGCAATTCAGATGCAAAACGCGGATAACCAAAACGTAAGAGCGAGTAATAAATTTACCTAAATAAAATGAGAATGCAGATTTTGTTCTCAAATAGCGAGAAAACGTGAATTCCGTCCTCGTAAATGCTGGGTTTCACTGTAGTCCAAATTGGATTGTTTGGCCAATAACCATAACTACATTCGATCTATTCTATCATCTTATTTTTGATTGTTCTCTACGATACTACTAGGGATTCTGAAGTCTTAGCTATTTTCATGTCCCGGGATGCGAGACGGGCAAAATGGGTTGATTACACGGGAATTTATTCTCGGGTTGTATTCGACACAGAATCCCTAAATACTACCCACAATAGAAACAAGTGTTTTGGCCCAACTGTAACAGGTTGACAATGGGGGATTAATCCATAGGCACATGAGCCCTTGAGGCCTCTAAATTCTAAGGGCATTAAAAATAATATATTTTATTTTTAACTTAATATATTTTATTTTTAATGCATATTTTAAAATCGGATATCAATGACTATTTCTATTATACATAGAATTATGAGATGCTTTTATGTCATTCGAAAAACTGGGCATCCAAATTTGATTGCACCTGGGACCTCCGAAGTGCTTATCCGCAACTAAAAGTTGAGTAACAATGATAAAAAAAGTCATTGTTGTTTCTGGTGATATGATAAAATATATATGTTTTATAATCGTTGGGAATAAATATTGTATTACAATCTTGCGTAAGTGTTTACTATTCTCGAGATCTGGTTGATTCTTAGAAAAAACAGCGCTAAAAAGTTTCAGTCTTAGAATAAGTAAAACTAAAAATAGATCGGAAAAATTTACAAATAAAAATAATAAGCACATTATTGTCCAATTATTTGTTACCATAGAAAAAAGCGCAATCATCTAATAGTTTTTATGTGATGACAAACTTCAATATAAAAATGTATATAAATAGTACCGATAGTACAGTTTTTCTACGAGAACTCTTTGTTCTACGAGAACTCAGTCGCTCAATCTCTCCTTTTCAAAGAGAGTAGTAGGGATAGAAGGATAAAGCTACGACAGGACTAGTGATTAACTAATCGCTCTCGCTACACCCACTTATCAAAGGATGGGAGATAGTGTGAGGGAATTTTTAGACATAACAAAGACCCATCATGGCTTTGGACTGAAATCGATAAATCGATCAAAAAACTGCTGTTCGTACTGGGACTCGAACCCGTGAGATCCGGTACCGAAGCCCACAACGCTAACCGCTATACCATAGGACCCTACATTCAGTGCCGGCGCGAGACTATTTGACGCCCTAGGCAACGGTTATTGGTGCGCCCCCTTTTTAACAAATCGTCCTATTTTTTGAAATAAAAAAAAACAATTCGGGATCATTAGAAATAGTATTTTTTTTTATATAACATTGTCCGCTCCCAATGTGGAGCATATGACCTCCTAATGTTTTAAAAGAAGTTTTCATACATGAACTGTTTGTTACTCAGTTCCCCAACCTCTTTTTTTAATCATACCGTCTTTTTCAGAAAATAAGATACTGTCTTACTTTTTTTACATACAAATAATTTTAATATTCTATTTGTGCGCCCCCTTATGGCTTGCCCCCTAGGTGGTTGCCTATTTTGCCTGTATGGTGGCGCCGACCTTGCCTACATTAGGTTTTACTTCAAAGTATTATGTTTTGAAATGTACATATGTAGGTACAATAAATACAATTATAAGTTGTATTAATATTCATGCGGTATATTAAAATGTCTTGCGGTGTCATAGCTTTGACTTCACTGTACAAAAGTGAAAACTTTTGAATATTAATATTAAACATGAGTTTTATACAGCGGCGGGCTGCCAGTAGATTAACAAGGGGCTCGGTTAATCTGAAAACAATTTTCGCTGTTCTGAGAAAGGAGTGATTTTTTTATCAATCTTATGCAATTACATATATGCAATACTTAACGAACCAATAGATTTTTATTAAATACACCTATAATATATGAGATGCAATTTACCGTAAACTTATCAATCTTAATCGCCAAAAATGTACTTCTTTGTATACTGAAGCTGTCTTAGATAATATATAAGTTAGAAATTGAAGTTTAATACTTATTTGATCTGAGAATATTGTTAAATTAACAAGGGGCTCGCCGGCCTGAGTCAAATTTAACAAGGGGCTCGCGTGAGCCCCTCCGATCCCACCCCTGGTTTTATAGAATTAAATAAAAATGAAGAGCTGAATAAATTTATCAAAGTCATGTGTAGTGAATAACCAATATTGCAATATTGGTACAACTTAAAATACCCGTCTTGAGTAAAATTTCAAGCAAGATTGCAAGCTAGTTAAAATCAAAATATATTAACTGTACGTACACATTTTGTTACTTTCTGATCCATATTTTTAGAAAATAATTCAATAATATTAGGTACTTCATTGTTATTAAATGTTTGTAATCTTCGTTATATAATAATAGTTATACGGTAAAGGTTATTCAATTATATTTTCTGAGAATGTTGTTTTAGTCATTTCGATACTGAATAATTTATTATAGATTATGATTTTAATAAATTTTACTGAGAGATATAGATTATTATAACTGTGTGTTGTTTTAAACTTTTTTTTTTATGCAAATACATTTATTTCAATATTGTTTAAACCCAGTGGTGTTCAACCTTTTGAGAGAATGGGTAAAATAAACAGTTTTGTTTTTATAAAAGAATATACATATTTGCATATTGGATCCCGGGATTGGGATTTGCTCACCGAGGAATTTGAAATCATCAATTCGCTATACTTTTTCCCCGGATTATCTCCAAACCTCGTTTTTTTTTTATTTCACGGAGGAATTTGAAATTCTCGATTTGGTATACTTTTTCTCAGATTGTCACAGAACATCGTTTTTTTTTTTAGCTCACCGAGGAATTTGAAATCTTGAATTTGCCGATTTCGTATCAATTTTCGGGATTTGCTCAAAAATTCTCATTCTCGAAATCCCGGGATTGCAGCCGTATCAATCCCGGGATTGAATGTCCTAGTATCTACCGTGTAAATGGGGAGTTCAGTGTACTTTCAATGTGATATGTATTTAATACTTACACATTTATGTGTTTTGGTAAAAAAATAGTTTTCTTAAGTTGAACAATTAAACTATGTCTAATAGCCTAATTTGGAAAAAACCAATAATGTGGAAACTTATGATAAAATGAGTATGACAAATTTCATTTATAAACTGATAATCAAAATGTCATTGTTATCGAAAATTTCCCGAGAACAATTAGTATTTTCCCTTTGGCTATGTTGTCACTTATCATCAATTAAATAGTAGACCCTCGATTTCTCACTTAACCTCATTTTGACTAAGGCGCTACAATATAGAAGTAAAAAACATTTCATAGAACTTAATAATAAAGGTAGTAGCTAAAGAAAAAATGGCAGTATTGGAAAATGATTTTAATTTCCTATAATTTCTTGAAAGACACGACTTTTCTTGTTGACAAGAAAATGTGCATTGTTTATATTTAAGGAGGAAAAAAAATGTTGCATATAAATCAAACTGGATGTATCTTTCAGGCCTGATGATTTGTTTGTGAATGCTGTGCGAAATAACAACTTTGTAAAGACCGGCGTTGGTATAAACTAGGGAAAACGGTGTCAGTGGACACTAGATCGAGGCTTTCACGGGTTTCTTAGTACTATGAGAGTCAGTCCCCGCCATACAGACAGTCGACACCGTTTGCTCTGTCGATTTGCCGGCGCAGTCAGTCAGTTAGTAACCTAGCGCTGGCGGTTATCGGAGGTCGTTGATGTTGTTTGCCGTAACGCCTCACAAACCATAGTTGAAAACAGTATTTAACCATACGCGAGTGCTTTACTTTGGTATTTGCAACTTTTCACCGATCACTTGAAAGAACCTTCTTTTTTCAAAAATTACGATTCTTTTGTTTTTGAAAACAAAACAATCCTCTATCAAATTGTTTATGGTGTTCTATATTTAAAAACCCTTTTCAACTGTTTCGCGTGTTTATAAAAGTAAATATAAGTGCCCTGAACTTGCGATTTACGAGTTTAAGTGACTTGCCGATTAGAAACGCACTTCCTATGTGCGTTGTCTATTATTACTAGATATTTTAGTTATATTATGGTTCGCCGGAAACGGTGGACGCAAGTTACCATCATTAAGTGCCGTTTTCAATTGTCAGGCTGCACATTTTCTTAACGCAAATAATTACGTGCAGGAATTCAAATACCATTTATATTTATAGCATTAAATGTTTTAAAGTCGTGTCTGCTGTCGGATGGGGAACATTAAGTCAGCAGTAAAATTATATATAATTTCAGCCGGGGATTTCCGCGAGGAAAGCTACCAGTTAATGGAAAAATAATCTTTCTTGAACGTGAAAAAAAACATTTTCCGCGGCGTCAATTTGGTACAACATTAACTTTATATGTTGTTTCAAACTATGTCTAAAGTCATTTTTTAATAACAATACCATCTCTAATAATATAATTAGAAAATCAATAAAATAAATGTCAACATCATTTTTAAATTCAGATAATTATGTTTAGCTCTTTATTTTATTACGAAACGTGTTTCAAGAATGAAAAACAATAGCATTTTTTAATACTTTTCAAATATCAAATAATCTACTTATATTCGTTATTCACTGCAAAAAAACATTTGTTTTTAAAATAAATAACAAAATTTATTGTCGGAACCAATACGTTTCATCGAAAAAATATTTTTGTTTTCAAAAATATTAAAGCACTGACATGTCGTTAAAAGTTATAGCTAACATTTATTGAGACAGGCGTCCAATAATAACGTTTATAATTAATGAAGATAATTTGTAAATACCAAATGTTAAAACGTTGAAATTCATTTGACTATTTAGTGTTAATGTGTTATATTTTCTTGGTGAGAATGTATTCAATTTTGATTTTTTGTATCAACAAGTGCTACAGATATTGCTGTAGATTTGTGGAAACTTACAAATGATAGATGAGATTGTATTGGCGAATTAAATGTCAAAGTTTTGTCCATTTAGAAAACTATTAAAGTACACTTTTATATACATCGATTTTTTTTGTGTAACCAAGCTTGACACATGTTTCGTTTAGAATCATCTGCAGATAATATGTATTAATATATCGTATCAATCATTAACTATTGTCTGGCAAGAATTAAAACATTTTTAAAAATGTCTCTCCAAAATAGAATATGACATACAAGCAGCATTATATGCAGTCAATATTTTCGAAAAGATAGAGGTGAATCTTTGTATAGTAGCGACATTTATAAACATTCAATACAATACCAGTTTTGCTGGATATGTCACCTGTTTAAAGCCTTAATATATATTTTTTTAAAAATGCATTAAAGAGATACGTCATCGAAATAGTAGTCCACAAAAGTGGAAAAACAAATATTCATACTTTTTATATTAATTAAAAGTGATTTTTCATAAAAGAACCGCTGACTTTAAGATAAATCCCTTTTTGTATGAAAATGATTAGAAAACCATATTTAGTTCAACGCAGTTAATATTATAAAATAATAATAAATGTCTCTGAACTATTATGATACTTGTTTAAAATTGAAATGACTTTTAGACACAGATAAGTTAATGACCCTAAATTTCGATGTTTAACCTTGACGAGGATGATTGAATATTATTAGATAATAATAAAAAATAACTACACTTTTACATTTTTAACATTTTTTTTACAGTGTTTAGTTTAACTTATTTATGACCATGGTGATTGTGAAATATTCCTTAAGTGAGTTTTCAAAATAACAAAGTAGCTCCAATTTATAGTCGGGAGCAAGTCTAAGTCTTGAATCATTAATAAAAAAACAAACAATGAGTTCAGAAGCAGAAAACAACAATATAACAATCGTGGAATGTGCGGAAACTAAGGTAAGCAAATTGAATGAGAATTTCTTTTAAGTGATAGTTGAATTACATTTGTACCATACACCACCGGCTGCTGAGAACTTCAGTATGCGAGTACTGTTACAAAGAGTTTAACTAAAAGTTCTGCGATGGTGAACCTTTTCCCACGAGTGGTTCGAAATTAGCAACTCAAATGTGCGTGCCAAATATTGCATTGAAGTCTACTACAGAGATTGTGTAAACATAAGCTCTGTTCCTCTACGTACTTCTGACGGTTTGCAAACCGTCAGCAAACCGTCAGAAGTACGCAGAAGAACAGAGCTATTATATTTTTATGGGGTAAATTTGCTTTACAATATGCTACTTTTTTTCACCCTGAAAATGTATTAAATTCCTCAAAAAAACTATGTAATTCTGTAGGAAATTTAATTGCGAATAGGCAAATATCAAAAAACCAAACTTAGGAATCAAGGAAACCGATGGTTCATGCAAATTACGAAAACTCGTCGCCATATTTCAAATTTTCTCTATGGTTTGTTCTAAAAAAAACTATTTGACATGTTATTGTGACCTTTTACTACTGATATTATATTAGTATTTCGCGTAAATTATTGGTTTCCCTCATTCCCATGTACGATCATTTGTAATTTTTTCATTAGTAATTATTTTTCTAACATTATGGCATTTATATAATCGACATTTAGTTTATTTTACGGAAGAAAAATATAAGCATGTTGTAAACAGGGACGTGGAGTTGGAGCCGGTAGTCGGGTAGTGTGGAGGTGTTTTTTTAACAGAGTCGGAAAAGTCTTACACACCCGACTAAAATGTAATACGTATTATGTTAATATTAAATAGTTTAGCTGTAATTATTTCGAATAATATTCACGGTTACAGAAATCTGTGGGCAACGAGTTCACGATCGCTGTTTTTACTTAACAAATTAAACCAATTTAGGTAGTGGGAAAATTTACACACCGAATAATATCAAGCTGCATTACAATATAAATATTGTACGTTTTACCATATTAAAGTGGCACAAAGCTCTTAAGGAATTCTTTAACTTTTCTTTTTCGTACATATTTCCTCGTGTATTTGTGGCCATTTTGAAAAACTACAGAATTCAGTATAAGTTATCCTCTGTCTTTCGAATCCCTCCCTATCAGTAACCTTACAATATTTTCTTCCAACTCTTCGCCTCATCTTATCAATCCTTTTTGATTTTCTTTTGTCACACTCCTTAAGGCCGTAAGTCTTTCAAGAATTTCTGATCCTCGACGAAGAGTAGATTCATAAGTTTAAATAATAATATCAACCAAAATAATTTAGCTCTTGCTGGGTTGTCTGATTTTTTTATTTTTGATTTACTGTTTGCGGCTTTTGTGATATGAATGTTGAGGCAATTAATGTTTATAATGACGACTTTTATGTCAATTTATAACAAGAAAACACCTATCAAATGATTGTTTATACTGTAGAAAGGGAAAAGGACGTAATCCACATATAACAAATTTTACAGAAGGCACAAAAAAGTTTTTTGATTTTGGGTCAAAGGCAAATTATGAAATATATACATCTTTTAACCGCTTGAATACCGCGCAAATAAATCATTAATTTTAATTAATCATAATTTGCCTAATATACACTCGAATTAGATATTTTAAAAACCTTTATTGACTCAGTATAGATAGCACTACACATATTCATCAAAATATTGCTTATATTCTATTAGAATACCAAGTATTTGATTTTTTTTAAATGTCTTGGACATCCGTGTTCGCCTGCATATGTTCCGGACACCGGTGTCCGCTTGGTATCCAAGTGGTTAAGTGCACGGAGACTTATAAAATGGTGTTTAACTAAACTTAACTAATTCAAATTTTATACATTGTTGAGGAAAACTCTTCCTTCTTCATGGTTGCAATTTTCACAGCCCCTTCTTTTATCAACCTTGAAAGCTAAATTTAAATAATAATTTAGCATTGATTAAACGTGTTTTAAGTTGTATACATTGTGATTATTAAAAAAAAACTGTTTTGAAAAGTTTTGGGTTACGTCTTATTTCATTTTCAAAGTCGAATTATAATAATATTATATACATATATATATATATATATGCGCAATTTCATAACGAGAATATTGATCTTCGATATGGTTCAGAAATTAATTTTCGTTTTGGTAGTTCATAATTGAATTTGCCGGATTTTGGAACAGCTTCACACTTTTTCATTTATGCATAAAGTACAATGGTTTTTGGAAAAAAAAACTGTAAATAACTGACAAAAGTGCTTAAAAGAATTATTTTGTTACGAACATTGTACAAAACTTCCTTGTTCTAATATCAAACATGTGAAAGAAAGGAATGCCAGATGTCATTTAAAAAAAAATCACTTTGTAATTACTATTTGGATCACATATAAACTATATAAATATTCCAAGAAATTTCATGCCAAGCTCTAGCATAACGAATATTCCTGTGAGTGACATTGAATAATAAAGTGATACGCAAATAGCGTTCTATTAGTACTTACTATTTCCTTACTGCCTCATTTCCATCCAGTACTCTGATATATATTTTGAAGATTTTTCAATCTAATTAGATTCATTTATTAAAACATGTTTAAAACCACATCAATTGACGTCAATGAATAATTTTCGAATCTAAATTTATACGTGTTTCTCATTATTAACAATCAACTGGATTTTCGTTATTTTTTTCTCAACGAAATACTGTCAAAATATTTTGTTTGTTGTTTGTCAAGCGAAATAGGAAACGAGATTTTAATTATATTAATGGCATTCATTCCCTTTATTATATAACTGGGTACTATAATACCCAAAATTATTGGGCACTATAATATTATTATGATGTCCTGTGGACTCTAGAATTTTCGGCAGAAATCAGAGAAAAATGGCAATTGGTAACATGCATTATTACATATGTGTTGGGAAGGAGTAATGCAGTGACGGAGTAATCAATTGGGAGACCAGGGTGTCATAATATTTTGAGAACCTGTTTTTCGGATAACAATATTCCACTTGAAAACAACCATGCGTACACAAATCCACACAAAAGCCAAAAACTGCTACAGTTCAGCTAAACTACATATGAAATGAATAGTACAAAACATCGAATAAAATAATTGCGTATTTACTCTCTCATGGAATGTATTATTTCGAAAGCAAAGAAATAACATAATATATATTTTAAAATATTTATAATGTATGAAAATATTATTTCATGTACGTATTGTTTTCACTCGATATGTTTTTATGTACAAAAAAAAAACAGTTGGTTATAAACATTGTAGCATTGTCTGTAAAAATAATTGATCTGTATAATTGTTGTTGCCAACATCGAACAGAGGTCAAATTACATACGTATCTAATCCCTGCCGAAGCAATTACATAATGTATTTATTGTAGAATAAGCCTTTGTTTATTGCTATGTTTATTTAACCTCTATAGCAGCGGTGGCCAAGACTTCGACCGCGTAGCCATTCCATGTCGCCCGTCTGACGCTTTGAAACAAGAATTGAGTGTGTCTTTTTATTATATATCCATTTTGCATCCCTTACCTACATTATGTTGTGCTTTGAATTACTTCACTTTTTATGACAAACGGTAAAAGTAGTCCGCTACGACTAATTTCAGTATGAAGTTGTCCGAAGAGGTTAAAAGTTTGGCCACCCATTATTTTTTTAGCTTGTTTAATAATGACTATTTTCCATATCAGTATTTTTGACGTTTTAACAGCTGATCTTGTTCAGGCATTTTGTACTGAATTTAGGATTAAATGTTTGTTCATAATGGCGGCTGTTTGCCTGCCAACTTTTGGTGACTCACTATTATTAAAATATATTATTATATGCCATAAGAATTCTGATCGATCGCTGCTAAAACTTCTCAAATAAAAATAGAAATAAAATTCAAAAATACACTATCAAATTAAACAGCATTCTCTGATCTGTTTTAAAAACAGAACAAGGAAATAAATTATTGAATCGTATTTTTTTTATTAGTTTAAAAGTTAGTAAATAATTGAGTGTTATTCAAGGTAAATTATTTTTCTAGTTTATTGTTTCAAATGAAAAGGACGGCTGAAAGAAATTGATGCTGAAAATGACCACTTCTCTAGGCAATGTATTGATCAGTCGAACAGCCCTTGAAACTGGTGTCTCATACGAATTGTGCGAAGAACAAGTTTAGTAAAAACATGTTTGATTATGGACATGTATTAAAAAATTGGGGCGTGCAAGTTTATAGTCGTGAGATATCAATATAATTAACTCGGCCTCGAAGAAGAAGAGAAAAAATGCTTAAGATTGAAAAGGATCTCGAGCTTTAAGAGAAAAATAATAGCATTACTAAATATTTTTTGGTGGGGTTTTCATATGGGCTACAAATGATGGATCACCAAATTTAGCGAACATTCCCTGTACGCGGCTGCTTTTTTGCGGATTTTGTTATCGCGTTTTCGACTATAAATAAATATAGGTTGTAATTTTTTTTTTAATTTTACATATTATGTTAATCAGTGAATTGTGATATTATTAAGGAAGTAAAATTTCAATAATCGAAAAAAAATATTAGGCATTTAAAAACTACTTATTTATTGTCACATTTGAATATGTCATTATATTATGCTCTATTGCATCATCTTGCTCCTTGTTTCTTGTATGAGAACTTGAAATGAAAGTTTTAGAATAACAAAATAATATGCCCAGAGGCTAGGCTAAGTGTTGCTAGTACCCTCGGTAGATCTGTTTTTTTATATCTCGCCCATGAAAATATATTTCTTTTTTTGAATTGATGCTAATTTTAGTGTAGTTAATATTCGTTATTGTTCTATAAATATCTTTATGGCTTTTTCTAACCGTTGCCTTGAACACAGTCAAATATTTTAATTTTCTATTCAAATATAAAACATAGTTTAGTATGGAGATCAATGGTCCGAGAAGCTTAAATACGACATTTTGATGTGCAGTGGAACCACGCATTAATTGTTTTCCTGCACTGAAAGTTTACTGTAGGGCTCTTGGAAATGATGAATCAAGGTCCCATTGTATTTACGAAGCTTACAATTATGTCTCGTTTTTTTAAAGGAATATCGTCTTAAAAAGCGATTGCCAAAATGGGAGGCATGAAAGTAAGAAATCAGTGGATTCTGATTTTTAACATAAATTTATTTAATTTGAATTAAAACAAAAGTTTCAAAATGAACCCTTCATTCAATGTTAATTAAATCTTACTATACATATAAAGCGACACCTTATTATTATACTGTCAATGATATTTTTTATGTAAGATAAAGGGTGAGGAGGGAAAGAGATCTTTTCAAAGGGAAGCTTAGTAGTATGAAGTTTGGAGGCCTCTGTTTTAAAGGGAACGTTGATACTGCCTCTTGCATGATATATAGCTACGTTTGGAAATTAAGGGTTATGCGTTTTCTTGTTACGTTCTAGATTTTTAAGAATACATGATAAGACCGCAGCAAAAGCTGTCGAATATTAAGATCTTTTTTGAGTATATTTTTATTCCAGCGCTTACCCACCATTAATGGTGCCCTTACACATCTTACACAGAAAAAGAGACAAAAACCATTATAAATAAAACATATTTTAACATTCATATATTTTTACAAGAGTTGCAACTGAAAGGTTTCAAGGATTTTAAAGTTTATTATCATAATACCGGTATTATTATTCCGTAGGTATGGTGATTATGCGTTGTTCTCAGACATCCGTCAAAGTTCAAATGACAATATTACCTTGAATATAAAACCGTTAATTCCGTGTCGACCAGGGCCGGCGCCACCATACAGGCGAAATAGGCAACCGCCTAGGGCGTAAATCATAAGGGGGCGCATAAATTGGGTACTAAAATTGTTTTTTATACACCAACATGTGGAGTATTATTAAAGTCAATACCGCACAACTACCTACGATAACAATACATATCGGAAAGTTATTGGACATTCATTGAAACGTTCTTGACTTGAATAGAGTTATAACTAAGGAATCTGATTTTTTTATATCTAGTATTGAAATAACGTTTCACTACTGTATGCTCGATGTTGCGGCGATGTGAGCGCGCAACCCTAGTATTTTTTTTACATTTTAACACAGAAGGCCGGGTGAACAAGGGTTTGTTTTACAAAGAGTCCGCGCGAAAATGTGTGCATTTTGCCGAGTGTAAGTTTACACAACAAAATAATCGACAGTTTCATCTAGTCCTAGAAAATAGTATTTCTTTAGATAACGATTAACCATATAATTTTAATCAGCATTTGATGATTTAGGGCATAAAAATGACGTGATATTATTTCTATGGAAAAAATCATTGTTTGCGAGAACTTTTGTTTCGTTTTCGAATAAATATGGGTCACATCTTCAGGCAAGTTAGGACGCGTTACGATTTTTTACTGAAAAATATTACGTTTGTTCTTTGGGACTTTTACGAAAATGAAATTAATGACGAAAATAATTCTTCCACATTCAATATTGTTTTATAAAAAAATGATGACAAAACTAGTAAATACTTAAAAAAATCAGTGATAATTTAATATGTGTAAAGAAAAAAGATTTATAACACATATTTACAAATCGATAATTTTGCGTAAATTTAATAAGCATTACATTTTTGACCAATCATGAATGAAATAGATTCAGTATTTTAGAGTAAAGTTTTCTAAGTTTATTAAACTTATATCCCATGTTCTATATAACAGAAAATAAAGTATGTTGTAATTATTGATTTATTTTATATTTCATTTTAGATGAAACATCTTTGATATCGACTGTGGAAAGGAAAAAGGACGTAACCCACACATGTCAAATTTTACAGGAGGCGCTAAAAACGTGTTTTGATGATTTTGTGTCATGCAAATTATGTATTATACACAACCTTGAAGTGCACGGAGACTTCTAAAGTGGTGTTTAATTGACATAATCTAATATTCATTAAAGAAATTGTGTAGGAAAAACCTTTGTTTCAGTCTTTTTTCTTGGTTTTAAATTTTTACAAGGTCATCTTTTTCAAACTTAAAAGCTAAATTTAGATACTAATTCGGCATTTGCAGCTTGCATCCTTTTGATAGAACGTGAATCAAGTGTGATACATTGTGATAATCGAAAAAAACCTGTTTAGGAAAAACTGTGGGTTACGTCCTTTTTCCTTTCCACAGTCGATATGCTATTTGAAAATCCTTAGCAAGTTTTAAGCCACCTGCTAAATTGGCATCTCTTTTTTCTAAAGACCTATAATGACACAGTGACAGACCCATTGTCTAAGATTCACATTACATTTGTATCCTTTTTTCTTTTGTGCATACTTTGTAACTGATCTGCTCTGCTATATTTGTGAATCATTGTCCCAATTCCAACAATGAATTCACCACTGCTATTAAAAAAATGCATCTACGTAAAATATTTTTGACCTGCCGAAGGCAATAAATTGTTTAAAATCCTTCATGTCACTTCGAAACGCATTTAACAAGATGTTATTTTTTCTGTAAAATTTGTGACTGCTGTGAAAAAAATGTAACTCAAATCTAGTGGAAAAAATGCTTCGTATTATATTACACTATAAATCAAGAATGGACACCATTCAAACATTATAAACACATACGAATCTCAAATTCAAACTCTTGATATATTTAAATTATTTAAAAATACTAGAATTGTTTAAAAGTATTTAAGACATGCGAATTTAAGCTTACGTTATAGAGTTATTTATTTTCAGTTTTATTTTATCTTAACAAAACTAAAATAGTGATCGGATCTGGAGAGAGAAAGGGGAAGATTATGGTATCCAGTTACTTCATATTAAATTACTGTATATTATAGCATCTCTTTATACCCATTTATTACTAAATCATTACAAAATAACCTAATTTTACAGTTGTTAAACCTCTTTATGTATGACTCTTGGTTGGTTAACACAATTTTACTCATATTTTCATGTGTATAAAACCATGTCATAGCAATTTCTGACAAAAAATATAGTATATAGCAATCGGTTATATAGTCACCGCATTTTAAACGTGAGCGCAAAAATGTGCTATTTGCGCGAAAATTGGCCGGCTCCCGCGAATAGTTAAGAATGTAAATCCGCGAACCTCTATCTGTTAATAACTAAACATATTTTATTTGACTAATCATATCAAAATGGATTAACACTCAAATACTTCTTGAAATATAAGTCGACAATTCCACATGGTAGAATGTCCTTTTTTTTTACAACCGATTAAATTTTCTTAGATATTATATTTGGAAGAGTACTAATTATTATTGAATAAGATTATGTAAGATTTTTTAAAAAATGAACAGTCAAAAATATAAAATATTGCGCGCTAGTTAGTGTCATCGCGCTAATGTCCCGGGCGTTTATGTATGTTAAAAAAATACCGTTGTCTGTGAGCATGCCGGAATCAAGTGATTTTTTCTGGGAAAACTATATATTGTAATGCGCCATATATTCCAACTGATAGAGAATGTTACTCAGTGAGTATTTTTTTATTGTTTTCATTTTAAAACTGAACTACCGATTTTCTAATGAAGAAATAATAAATTTATGAGTGCCGGGTCCACAGCACTGTAGTCAACGTCATTGAGCGAGAAATCGAGCGAATGAGTAACAAACAGTTCGCGTATAAAAACTGCTGTTGAGATACGTCCATTAGGAGGTCATATGCACCATATTAAAAGTGGACATAGATACAAAAATGACTTGTCCGATTTGTGCAATTGATGAGGTAATTGTTTTTTTTATTTCGAAATAAAATGGGTGAAATTATTAAAATGGGGGCGCGACAATAAGGTTTGTCTAGGGCGCCAAATAGCCTCGCGCCGGCACTGGTGTCGATAATGAATCGGTGATTGAAGATTATAGTACTGGTGAAACGGTTAACCAGTAAATCAACATCATAAAAATGAACATATTTACCGATTATCCACATAATAAAACAAATCATGTCGTCATTTTCATTTGTTGAAACCTTGTCGAGTCCCAACAAAACAGCGTAATGCGTAATAACTAAATCGCGATGCACGTCAAGTCAACTGTCAAAGTATAATCAGTCTATGGTATAATCCAATCAACGCTACCTAGTGGATTAACCGTAAACAGCATATAACGTAATGTTCCGCGTTCGATTTGGAAATTTCAAAAAAACAAAATGTATGAAAACATTTATTTTCTTCATCATTTCTTTGCCGTGATATTTTTTCCGATGTTTTAATGCTTATTCTGCTATTCTAGGCGGAAACGAATTTAATAAATCAAAGATCATTAAAATCCGTGAAGCCATTCTCGAGATATACGTGGTGTAAATAACCCCACTTTGTTTTATATATATAGATAAACGAATAGACGGAGAATGATTCTATATGCAGCCTTCTTGGAAAACGATTAAGCTTAATACGTAAATATTTTTTCCTTTTGCTGAAATTTGTACGTATTGTATATCAGTAGATTTTTTTTTTAAATTACTACTTGTACAATATATAATAATATGCCAAAGTTAAAGAGTTAATTCTCGACATTGTAAACTTTCACTTTGAAATGGCGGTTATACTTATGACTTCATTACTATTAGCATTAACTTTAATTAGTCAATGTATGAATTGACTAGTATGTTTATAAACTCACTGACGAGCGATAAACAGTTATACACTGATAGTAGATAATATGTCGAATAGAAAGAGGGCAAGAATGACAACAAGACGTTGAAATTTTTTAAAGTATGTTGAATGTCAGATGACATTAAAACACAACAACTGCGTGATTGCGCGCGGACAGCAGTGGAGAGTGGCTGACAACAATCAAAATAAATAAAATCAAATTCAATAGCCGTGTCCGCTTTCAATATACAGCATATGTACTCCTAATGGAGTTTATCTTAACAGAAGTTTTTCTACGAGACTTTATTTTTACTCAGTTTCTCAACCGCACACTTCGGAGAGAGTTGGTATAGAAAAATAGGATACTAGGACTGGATAATGGTGAGCTAATCTCTCTCTACAGTCTACACTGATGTTTAGGGTCGGATACGTGAAAGGGGATTTCAGCCATCACTGGCGTTTATTGCCTTCGAACAGAAATCAAAAAAAATCAACTGAAAAATAAATTTATGAAACTGTCCGTAGCGGGATTCGAGCGGATCACTCGGTCATGGATTCAGACAAAAGTGACAAAACTAAAAAAAACCAATTCCATTGAACACTAGCTTCTTTAAAAAAAAAAAGTTTTTAATTAATATTTGACGATTACGGATTTTGCACCGTATAACGACGATTGCATTTTAGCGAATCGAATAAGAATTACAATTAGTCACGGGGGAACTTGAAAGGAGTGAAATCACAAATTAATGAGAAGAAAAGAACCTGTGGGCCAAAATTGCGGCGTCGATATCACAAGTAAGGTCATTCATGATATTTTCCATAAGTTGCTTAATTGACTATAATAAAAATATGATTAATGACAACGATGCATCCTTATTGATCCCAAAGTACAGCCAGTACAGGTTTCCAACGTTTCCATATAAATTCAATTGATGCGAAACTGCGTTATCGAGTATCGTTCAAAGTCTATCATCAATGCTAATGAACTGAGATTCGAATATAGCAGTTTATATACAGGAATACAAAAACTTGTCCACAGTGGTAAGCAAACTGGTTTGTAGTTCTTGGATAGCACCAGGTTCTTCATTGCACCGTGCATTTCCCTCTTCCATGTCCGTCCATAGCAGCTCACCCAAGCCGTGTTTTAATCCCAAAGATACTGTGTCCCTGTAATCAAAATAATGCATATTCTTCTTAGACTCGGCGGCGGATTACGTACTTGGGAGGCAGTGGCGGATCCAGAAATTGTCCCAAGAGGGGGTCATTCAATTATTAAATAAACATGATACGTAAATAATACATTAAAACATAGATGATTTAAAAATAATGTATCTAAATAAAAATAGTCAATAAATAATTAAGTATGTATTTTATAAAACAAACTAAACTAAACATTAAAAAACCTTATTTTTACAAAAAATGACGAATTCGATTACTCCACGATTCGGAAACGTTCCATCAGTGACGTTCCTAGGCTATGTGCCGCCCCTAGGCATTGCTTATAGTACCGCCCTTACTATTGCCATCGGTGAAAGTCATATTCAAAGAAGATTATCGCTTTGAAGATAAGTATTGTATACCCATCGGTCGTAATATTATTACCATTGAAAAGGCAATGCCTAATGTGTATACTAAGTATAATAATAGTGAGGGATACTTGATAATTTTTCGAATTATTAAAAAATTGTTTCGTATTATATTCGCGGTGACCTTATTAAAATAGTATTACAGAAAGTGATAGAAGTTTGCTAAAAATAGCAATCGTTTTTTGTGATTTAATTTATGGCTTATCAATTCAAAATACATTGATAAAAAAAATCAATTCATTATTGGATTAGGGATACCAAACTACAATAAAACACCTTTATAAAGTGAAAGGCATTTTTATTTTTCGGCATTTTTGTGATTATTTGCCGCTCTATTGGACTTGCCGCCCCTAGGCAACTGCCTACTCGCCTATGCCCACGGCACGTCCCTGCATTCAATCGTTGAGATGAGTATCAATGTCAGTTATACAAATTATCATTCACTTCTGAAGTAAAGTCTACATAATTTTTCGTGTTATCAGGGTACTTGGTGACATTTCCCACAACTTACCAAACGATGATTAGATGGATATTTTGAAACTGTGAACTGTGGAGTTCGACTCCTACTCTACAGCAATAGATAAAAGCCAATATAATATCTATACACAAAACGAATTAGAACTAGAAAAAAGTAACAAAGTGTTAAGTTCAACATGAATTATAACATGCAATCGTTGTTTTATACCGCTAGAATAACAATCCATACAAAACAGCCGTGCTAAAAAATATCGTGTAAAAAGATGATAAAAAAGTAAATAAAAAAAATGAATTATACGTTGGACTGTGCAAAATAGGTATTAATTGTGTATTTGATAACTACGTCTGCACCAAATACATTTTATAATTCATGTTTAAATAAACGTTTTGCTATTTTTATTATTTTATAATGGACCCGATCGAGTAAATGTCAATTAAAACAAAGAAATGAAAATTGATAGAATTTGTTTTCATATTATTTAAGTAATTTAGTACATTTGATATACCTAACTCTTTTAAAAAATATGAAATTGATTGCAATCGACCACTTTCATTCTTAAGCTTTGAATTGAACATCTTATATTAAATAATAATAATAAATGTTTTCTACATTACATTAAAATTATATAAACTAACTAAAACAATGGTCGAAAAATCAAATATGCTAAATAATTGTTTATTTGTGATAACAACTGGAAACTCGTGTTGCATTTTGCGCAAAGCTAAACACGTAAAATGTTTAGTGTTATTATATTTTAGTCGTACTGTTTAACGTATAATAATTGACACGCAGGAAGTTATCAATAAACTACTAAGCTACAAACCACGCAAACATAACGCGACCGAAAGCATGAAGTCATATTTAAAACATAATCTTACAATATCAACGGAAAATATTGTTTGTACATACTGCTATAGAAAATATTTATTCTGATGTATCACATGTCGAAAATCCAATTAAATCATTGTTTTTTATATTGTCTTCCCACCGATAATGAACAATAATATATTATTTGTATTTATTATTAAAATGAATACTTTTTTTGATGAAAATAATAATTCGTTGTATTCTGTGCTGTAGATGTGGCGTTAGATATTTTATAGTACATCCCTTTTACTCCCTTATTTAAGGGAATGTGACGGAGTTTTTAGAATGGCAACATTAAATCAAATGTCAAAATCCAGTACTACCAATATACCAAATTAGACATCTGTCAAAATAATGTTCGACTCAGCTTGTAGATAAACGAAATATTATCACTTTTTGTTTGTCATCTGAAATGATTAATATTATATAGAAAGTGTTCTCTCACTCTTGCAGGGCAGCGATCAGCCGGTCCAAGTTGACGTCGAAGGCGGCAAGCCGGTAACCGTGGCTCGATCACGGTGTGCCTCAGTTCGCCGCGTGTCGTGTCGGATTGCGGTCATGCTTGTCGCTCTATCAGTTGTTTTTGGCGTTTTCGCCGTGCTGTGGTACTATCTAGGATGGATAAGCATAATGCAGTTAATCCTTGTGGCTCTGGTGGCATACCTGGCAGCGTCAGGAGGATGGAGATGGTTTTATGTGGCCGCGGTCACTGCTCCACGAGATGCTCGGTGAGTACTTGCATTATTAATTACATCTCGTTTCACAAGGACTTCCGAAGTTGTTTACTGTTTTGATCATCTTCACTGATGTATCAATGACAACTCTAATATGTGCTCTCATTATTAAGGACAATCTGTTAATTACAAATTAGTATACAATAATATGCAGACGACTCAGTGCTATTCTATCTGTATTGCGTTACCAAAAATATTTCTCCATTTAAAAAACCTGTTTTTAATTAATTCCGATGTTTAATTTCGCACTTGTGCACACTTAACTATTGACCCATGCCCTTCAAGAATTTAATGCTACATTCTTGTACTATACTTAATCAGTTTTGATGTTTATAGGTATGACCCATGGTCAATTAATACTTTTAATTAGTTCATTTAATTTTAGCTTATTAACAATTTGCCTATAAATGCTTTATAAGTCCTTATTTTATTGAAAAATCACCAAGATCAATTGGGTCAACTGTATTGATAAAATCATAATATCCATTAGGCTTTCTCAGAGACTATCATTTAATTATTCTTTGTATGGCACCTTTGAAATACTAGTGTAAATGTAGATACATACTACACGAAACTGTTTATGTAATATCAATGTTAAGAATGCTTTAATGTTCTTTTTTATCTAAGATTTTTGAATCTGACTATTGATAATTAACATACAAATGAATACACTGCGGGTGTTACGGAAATTTCTTGAAAAAATACCAGTTTTTTGTATTATTAATGATATTCCTGACCAGTTACTATGTTGAATATTTTTGTTTCAACAGATTGGCAAGTATTTAAACTCAGCATAAAAATAATGTCTGCTCAAAATAGAATGTACACTGTCTTTGCTTTCTCTTCGGCGAAAATAAAAAAAATCTTGCTTCTCACTGAAACTGATTGCGTTGAGGTGACTGAATTCCTTATCTTCATTAATACTAGTCTCGTTTGGATGAAGTCAAGAAGATAGATGCACTGTAAAACAAATTCAATAACTGAATATAATGAGAGTTTGTGATATAACAATACCCGTTCACAACGTGTAGTAAAAACATTCTCAAAAAGTATGTCGTATATAGTGATGTTGTTCTACAATCATTCATGTCATTGAAATACCATTTTTTTACATTAAAAGACATCTAAAATTAATGATAAGGGTATTGCTATTATTAATTTAATTGAAATTTACTTGGTAGAACTCCATTATAACACGGTGAAAAAATAACTATGTATTTTAGCTCTACAAATTTTGGTTTTGTTTGTTGTTAGCTATTTCGGCTTGACTCCTGATGAGAGACGTCCGTTGAGGGCGTCAAGCCGAAATAGCTGACAACAAACAAAACAAAATTTGTAGAGCTAAAATACATTGTTATTTTTTTCACCGTAGTAGTGCTATTACTCGGTCATTTGAGGCTTTACTGCAAATTGCCACGGTCAATTTATAGGGCTCTAAGGTGCTGTCTCATTTGCAGGTATAGATATTTCATGTTTATTGTACCCAGAAGTATTAGTGTCTATGATGTGTTATCGCTTTTTACTCATTCCAATCCTAGAAATGGGGCAGACATATAGAGATTAACCAATTCTAATATTCTCTTGACCTTACAATAATATATTTACTGTCTGAAAGGGTGTCCAGATCTCGTTACATCACATCTATAATGTTTAAATACTAATAAGTAGTGCATGTCCTCAAAATTGATAATGAAATTATATCATAGGCAGATAAGAATTTGAGATAATAAACCAGTTTATTCTTGCAATTATGAATTTATCTAGTATGAAACAATGGAGCCTGAAGCAAATATGTATCAGATTTATAAATTATTGTTTGTTCTTTCTTTCCTTACATTTGTTTCTTCAACTGTAGCTTACAATTCATGGCTTAAATATAAAAACTCACGAACAAATTAAGTTCTGTATTTTGTTTGTTCGAAGTTCTAACCGTTACAGGTTTAAAATTAAGTTACTTATTTCCCTTAGAAACCAGTTTTTTTTAATAGCCTAATGCGTACTTGTTAACGTTTTTGGTCTACTATTGTAGATGTTTTCAGATTCACTCGTATGAATTCAAGGTTATGTATGAATTATTTAATTCTTGACCTTGCTTGCTACATATTCATCGGCCTGGCCTCTGAATCAAACGGCAAGCATTTAAAGCAGCAAAATTTTTGCAATACAGCCATTATGTAAATAGTTTTGGTGGGGTGTCTTTGGTGTTTTGTTGATCACTTTTAGTTGTGAGCAGGCAGTTCTCGGTCAAAAGACATTTTATACATGTATATAAAGATTACACCCAAACTCCGCTTACAGTAGGATCCAATAAAATCCGTTTAAATGAAAACGTGTAAATTGAAGTCTGATATTCATTTAAATGGAAAGATTGGTCTTATGATCCATTAAAAAATACCAAATATGTTTCTGAAACACACATGAAATTATAAAACAAAGTGGATTTGTAGACAATTAAAATGAATTTGATTGTTTATGTGACATTAAAAAATGTATAGTTTTTACTACATTATTCTTATGAGCTTACCATTTTTTCCAATTAATTTAATGTCACTGATTAAAAAATTGTAATAACTCATTATTTGCGTAGCACTCATTGGTCATTTTTTTTTCATTTTCTTGTTAATTTATTCAGATAAAAAGAACCCCGCAAACCGGGAATTTGGTTACACAATTTGAAGTATATATTCCACTAGTATGTAATATTATTATCAGGACCATTTTCGCCTATAAAATGAATTGAATAAAGCTTGCGGACCTCAAAAAATGACAAATAATATAAATTGCTTTTATTTAAGTGAAATATGTATTTATGGTATTTTGTCTTTTCGTAATTTCACCTCATTACAATGAAACTGAGATAAAAATTCTCATTAATACTTTTGAATAATACATGCTTACTTGATTTTAGATTCAGCTTATTTTTTGTGATGGTAACACTATATGTCAATCTAATCCGTTTTTTATTTTTAATCTGTCACAAATTTAATAATACTTGGACCATAGACTAGTTTTGGACTTCGGAAGTTTGGGTCAAAAGTCGTTACTTCTAGTGAATAGCATTGATTGTTTTTATGAATAATAATATAGCGATATGACGTTTGCTGAATTAAATTCACAGTATTTATTTAATTTTACTTCTAAGTACTTATAATATATTTTTTCATTTTATAATTTTTTTATAGCTAAGCGTCTAGGTGTACGTATGTTTTTCAATTAAAGATTGTATAAGTTCGCAATCATTGTTTGCGGCAAACGATTGCAAAATTTCAGTAAATAATCTTATTTTTTTACATACGTATACTTACAAACTTATCTTGAAATTATATCGTTATGTGACTAAAATATTAGCAAAAACATCAATAATATTATATAATATACAAAACCGATTGATTTATGTAATATATACAATTATTTATTTAAAACTGAAGGGACATTGCATATTTCTCGCGATCAGTGTTTGAATTCTGGTTTGTAGTTTTCTTTATTTCCAACCGTTTTTCTACATTTCGAAGAAATCTGTCAATTTTATGAAAAGACTAATCTAGAGCTTACCAATCCTTAGGGTCAAATAAATGTAACACGAATTATGGTTTTTTTTTTTAGTTACATGTGAATATAAAATAACATTACTTACAATGACAAAGATACATATCAATAGGAGCACTGGATCCAAATATGTTTCAATATGTATCTTCTGAAAACAAATTTATAAAACATGTTTACACAATTAACAAATGAATTACGAAGCCAAAGCATCACCTTTAATAATATTAATAATTTTCACCTGTTTAAAAATAAGTAACAAATTACTAGGGAAACCTGTTTCTTGCCTCCTGAAAAGTACAAAAAAATGAGATACGTTTCTTTGTCACTAAAGGGGCCGAATTCACTTGAGCACCTATTTACTATGTTTCATTCACTCAATGAATTTATTTCGTTGACTATCGACTTATTAAATATTGTTTGCAGATTTTTCTTTTATAAAATTTCAGTGTATATTTCTTGCTATTACGTTTTCACAGGTTTTAGAATACTATGAATGTTATATTTATTTGAAAAAAGTCAATATAATACGTTGTTTATAAATGTTCACGATAAATTTGTATTGCATTAAGGTTTTAATTTTAGTTAAAACGGTTATTCCAAAATAAGACTGCAGATTCTTTTGGTTTTTGTTTGATTCTTTCCCATTTTATAAGTACCTACGTTGAAAATTATAATTAATTTGTTTTTCATAAATTTTAGCTTAGACGTTGGTGAGTTAAGAAGCAAAATATTTCTTGAATTGAGACAGAAAATATCGCAGTAATGACGCAAATTTAATGTTAAAATATTACACCAAAAAGCAACAAATATTCTTACTGAATTAAATATAAATCAATGAAATATATTTTAAAAAAAAATACTAAACCCCCTCTTCTTACTACGTTCAAAATATGCACCATGTATTAATATTGTCATTTTTTTATTTGCTTAAAAGTATTTATTATTTTGTGTAGCCAATATTGTTTTCACTTCATTCTCTGATATAACACAATCAAAATGCAGATTAGTTTTTATCTTATCGCAGTGTTATGTTAATAAATTTGATTCATTTAGGATATTCCTACTTAAATTATCAACATGAAAATATTTTTCCCGATCGGAAAACTCGTTCATTTTTTCTACAATGGCGTGTTTAACCAAACACCGACAATTTTCTTTCTCAGTGTCTAGTAATCTTTTCATCGTGAGAGATTTGAAATAGAGAGAGTAGGCTATATTTATTACCCACTTACGTATATTTTACAGTTTTATAGTAAGTATCTGTCTATTTAGAATAACTTGTTGGTTTTTTCTAATGCAAACTACAATGTAGTGGCGGAAATGTCTATCTACTTTGGTGTAATAAATAAAGCCATTCGTGTCAACTATTAAAAGCCGTTAAAAAAGTTAATATGCGTCTTTTCTAAATGCGAATATGAAAATGACATAATTGCGTTCTTCTAAGCGTTTTTCGTAGTGTTTTTGACAGTTCCAGTCTGTAAAGTTGGTGTCACCGTTCGTTTATGTTTTTGACACGATATAGACATTCTTATTATTTATTTTACAGCGAATAGGTTAATTACATTGCTGTGTAGAAATAGTTTAAAATGAAATTTCCCTTCATTTTTTGCAAGTGCCGGTCAATGGACTTAAGTTGCAATATTGAATGCATACACAGGGTACATAATATTAATATTGCACGTGTCTTAAAAACTCTTTCCCTTCAATATTTGCTGCTGAGAATGATATACTATAACGCGTGCTCAACTTGTCAACTTATAAAATGTTTCATTGGTTTTTAAAAACCCTTAAAATAATATTATTTTCTTTCATCACAAACTCTATTTCAATTCTAATAATTAATTGCAAGCGGTCAACTCGTTATTATCACTAACATGAATATCTTAAATATTTAAAAAAAAACCTCTCTTCCAGACTTTTTTCTTGACCGCAATTTTCACATGCCCTTCTTTTTTAAACTTAAAAGCTAAATTTAGATACTAATTTGGCATTGTCAGCTTAAATCTTTTTGATAGAATGTGTATTAAGGTGTATAGATTGTGATTATCGAAAAAACACTGTTTTGAAAAAACTGTGAGTTACGTCCTTTTTCCTTTTCACAGTCGATATATAACGTTCGAAATTCGAACGTTAACAAATAATAATATTGACATATCGCATTCTCTTCCTTCTGGTTTACGGTCGAGGTAATCCGAGGAGAAAATGCGTATCAGTGCATCGCTTCCTTGTTTTATTACCACATTATTATTTACTACTCGCAGGCTTTCACGCGACCGGGAGGCTCTGCGGCGACCGAGTCGTGTGTAATTTGAGAGAAAGTAGTCGCGTCGCGGTCGTCGAAGCATTGCGGCAAGAAATACACGGAGCCGCTGAACACTTAACAGCCGGTTCTTGTGCATTGACCGTGCGTACAGACTCGCGATCGCTGATTTCTTCCGAGGTTATTGCCACGAACCTTTCAGTTATTTTGATTCTTACTTACGAGATGATTTTAACCATCTTGCATGCACGAGAGAAACTACGCAATGCTATTATAAAGAAGAAACCATTACACACATTAATGCTAATAATTATTCAAGCCTACCAACTAAATTATGCGATGAATTCAAAAAACCGTTGATGTTATGGCTTAACTGCGTATCAGTTAATATCAAGTGTACATAGGAAGCACAGACATCTTGGAAATATCATTTATATTTTATTAATTTATGTCATATAATTGATGGTCTTATACAAATAAAGTGTAACTCGATAAATTATGTAATTTCGTAACCGTCATGGCGGTTTCAATGACACGTAAAATCACGGTTAAAATAAGACCTAAATACGCTTGAACCGTTGCAAATTTCCCGCCATTCTCAGCGCAACCTGTAATTCTCGCTCTAGAATTGTACGGTTGCTTAAAATTCTAAGATACATCGCGCCCGTTATAATATAGAAACATAATATGAAAATTAATTGCACCAACGTATGTAGCAGTACATACTAAAAATATACCGTAGGGCTTCTAGAGTTACGAAACTACAGGTCGGAACAGTCGAAATTTGGAACGACCAAAAATGTAAAATGAAAGAAAAAACCCATTTTTTTTATCTGTCACCGGGACACAAATACGGACTTCTGACAACCTTGATCGTAGATAGATATACGAACATAAATATTTTATTAACGGTCTAAAAAAGCATTTTAGTGTACACAACTTCGGTCGCTTTTAAGAAGACTGATGTTTTCCTTTTGTCTGAGGCTCAAATCAAAATAGTTAAAACAATAGAATAAATGAACTTCGAATACTCCATAAAACAATCACCTTAATTAATAACTTGCTGTATTTTACGCATTCAAGCAGATGTCATTCGAACTGCATTCTCTTTTTCCTTATGTAACTTCATGAGAGTTCATATTTTCATAATACGTGGTGTTTCGATGCATGTCTTTTTTATTCTTCGATGAGTGGAACTTTCAAACTGAACGATTTAATGCAAAATGCTCACCAGTGTATCAAAGAGGCCAATGCATTATAACTAGAGACCCGTATTTTGGGCATTTTGCCATAAACGCTAAATAATTGCTAAAATTAGGAATAGATGCTAAAATGACAAACATAACAATAATAATGTTAAACACACAGTTTTGTTTTTTAGAAACCTGCCGTTGTTTAATGTATCAACAGAGGCTCAATGTTAAGAAGGATATCAACACTTTTTAGACAATTAATAGATAATATAAAATGTCAATCGACCTCGGATATTTTGCTATTATTGATGGCAACAAAAATTAAATATGAAGAGTTTGGTTGTGCAGCTCTAAAATCAATTTGGTGTCCCGTCAATAGTGTAGGTGCTGAAGGGTATTTTATTAAATATAATATAATTGTTACTGATCGTCGCACGAATCTCAAAAAATAATCTGTATAAATATGCTCCATGCGTTTTAATAAATTCTAATTGATATTGTATTTTTATATTCATGTTTTTTTTTGAATTTTTCTATTATTTTTTAATTTTTGTGTTGTCTTTAATGTGTATATAAATTTTATCGAAATTGTTCATTATTTCAAATTCAACTCTTTATAAAAATAGATGCAAAATGAAAATGCTAGAATTGACAAAAATAGATGCACAAAATACGTGTCTCTAATTATAACACAAAAATACACAATAAAGCTATAAATTACATTTTATTATGTTCTTAACCAAGAGTATTTACCTGTTTTTGGAAATGGTCAGAATAGTAAATTGCATGATAATCTCACATATCGTATATTTGGTTAACGATAACTGTTTCGCAGCAAATTTCTAATGCGTGTCATATATAAAAGATTACTAACTTATGAAGCTTGTCTGACCGCAATATCATAACGTTTTTTTTTATAACACAAAAACTCGTGTAGAGAGATGTTGCAGTAAATTGTCAGCATCTGTTAGATAATTTGGATGCTTTCTAGGTCATAGCTAAAGCTGATGGCTAATTTCAATTATCATTTTCATGCGATATGCCTGCAGGAGAAAATCACAAAGACGCACGCATGCTTCGTTGAATATATTTCTTCGTTCATCACCCGCTCGCTGTTGAGTATTGACCACACAGTCTTTATTATAATACTTTCGATGGTTTCGGCGGTAACTTTGTGGAAGTTCATTTTAATAGAAAATTTAAATTAACTTTGATTATTCCACGTATTGTGTAACTAACTGTGACACGTGTTTCGCCTCTTTCAGATATCATATTTGATGATAGTGTGAGAACACTAGCTAGCAAATTGTCACATGCAAAGAGACTGACATTAAATAAAAAACTAGATGTTTTGATCGAATCCCATAAAATCCAAACGTTTTCGGTTACACAGACGTCAGGACATTTTAGCTCTCATAAATTCTTTGATCGTGTTAAGAACCTGTCATCACATACATTCAGTGTCTCAGAAATGAACCTTTTGTCAAAAGGCCTTAAATTTAACATCTCCAACAGTATGTTAGACAAATGTGTTGAAAATCTAGCAGTAGATTTAGATGTTGCTCTATTCAAACAACCAGTTGCTTTTAAACATATTTGTGCCCAACAAATAAAAGAATTAGACTTAAACTCATTGAAATCATCGAATTCCGATATGCGGACGGCGAAAAATATCAAAGATATTTTACGTCGAAAAAACCTTACTCTGACGAAAGCAGATAAAGGCAATTCCATAGTAATTTTAAACTCATTAGATTATACATCGAAAGTAGAAGACTTCTTGTCGAAAGGAGATCATTTCCAATTACTTAACAAGGATCCTACATCCAAATTTCAAGATGAGGTAAAAACGTGTGTCAAAAACTGCCCTATCATTTTCTACTTAAATAAAAATAAAGTTATTAATTTAAACCCACAAGCTCCGAGATTATTTGGCTTACCCAAATTACACAAACCCTTGATACCGATTCGTCCCGTGGTATCTTTTTGTAGTTCTCCATCTTACAAAATCGCCCGTGAATTAAATGACGTTTTTAATTCTTACAACGTGTTTAAACCGAAGTATACAGTTAAGAATAGCCTAGACTTCACAGAAAAAATCAAAGACATACAATTAACTAGTAATTGTAAATTAGTATCATTCGACGTAACAAATTTATTTACTAACGTACCAACGGAAGAGTGCAAAAATATAGTCAGCGAAATTTTAACTTTTTCGGATATTAATAGCAACGTCGTTAAAGAAATGCTTAGACTTTTTAATATTTGTATTGAACAAAACTATTTTTTGTTTAATAAAAAATTTTACAAACAATCGGTAGGATTACCTATGGGTGGTCCTATTTCACCTTTGCTCGCGGATATTTTTATGGATTTTTTTGAGAATAATCTCTTTAAGTCAAATCACACGTTACTTAAAAATGTAAAAACTTGGTATCGTTATGTAGACGATATCTTTTGCATTTGGACAGGAACAGATAGACAGTTAGATACCTTTTTACGTCATTTAAATTCATTGCATACAAATATTAAATTCACACTAGAAATCGAGCAACAAAAAACCTTAAATTTTCTTGACATAACAATAAAGAAAAATAATAGCAAAAGATTAGAATTTGCCATTTACAGAAAGCCTACTTATACAGATGTCGTCATTCACCATCAATCAATTCACCCGTGGTCGCAAAAACTCTCATCATTCCATGCAATGATTAATAGATTAGTTAACATCCCTCTCACTAAAGTCAACTTTGAATTAGAGTTAAACATTATTAAACAGATAGCTGTAAATAATGGTTACAACACAGACGTAGTAGTTAACTTACTTAAACGTAAGCAAGTTAAACAACTCATAGTAAATAATATTTTTTCAGGAGAGAAGAAAGCAAACGATAATATTAAAAACTGGCGTAGAATTATTTATTTAGGAGACATCTCGTCAAAGATAGTTAAATTTTTGCCAGACAACATAGAACCCGCGTTTTATACAGTAAATAATTTAGGTAAAATTTTATTGAACAGTAAAGATCGCGTAGATTCATCGTCACAGAGTGGTATCTATCGACTCTCTTGTGGAGACTGTCAAGCGTCTTATGTTGGACAGACAGGTAGAAACTTTAATATTAGAATTAAAGAACATATAAGATGTCTAAAAAGTAACAATTTCTCTGAGTTTGCCAATCATTTAATAGAAAATAATCATAATTTTAATCAGATTTGTAATTTAGAAATACTCCACCGAGTAAATAAAAAGGGTTTAAAGATGAATAGCTTAGAATTTTTAGAAATTAATAAAACTCTTAACAAAAAAGAAATATTATTAAATAATATTCTTAATAGCAAAGGCGGTTCCCCGTTACTAAAATTGTTTCCAATTAATAGAGTAATCACAAACCTAGATGATTGATTGTAGCTCATTAGTTTTAATAGTTTGTAATGTTTAACGTCATTAGTAGTATGATTAAATTTGTTTGCATTTTATAATCCCCTCTTTGCTTCCATTAAAAAGGAAAAATCCCATTCTGATTGTTTACAACCCATTAGTAAAATTAGTATCATTATCTGTTTGCTTTATTTCGATTCTACACCCCCCTCCTTGCTCCTCTTAAAAGGAAAAAAAACCCAATCCATTTTGTAATTTTATAATTTTAAAATGTTAGAATCAATCTTGCTTCATTACTTAAGCAAACTTTGCGATAGTAAGTCTGAAGATGCCTCTGAAAGAGGCGAAACACGTGTCACAGTTAGTTACACAATACGTGGAATAATCAAAGTTAATTTAAATTTTCTATTAGTCTTTATTATATTCGAAGTGTTTGTTTCATTGCGGCTATGCTGGCACGAATCCTTGTGGTATTCATATGTACTAAATGACTAAGTACGTTTTCAATTATCATACTTATAGGCAGTGCTTTTTCCCATGTATCGGCGTTCCGATACCATTTTTCTTGAAATTTTTAATGTTTTTTGTTCTTATTTTGCTTTAAAAACTTTTGATTTTTCTTGGAAACCATTGGCTGCTTGCCACTATCATATGTTCCTTTTGAATGTAATGTACCGATGACATTAATCTGTGATCAGAACCAAAGGTATAATGATTTTTGTGTCACGCGGATTTCATCTGCAACAGTTTTGTCCATTTTGTCCATTAAACTCGTCGTAGCATCTTTGTCACTTTTCTATCCTTTAAAATACGTTGATCGATGGTCACTCAGAGGAAGACTAGGCTTCCTTGATGGATCTCTTTATGAAGGCATGCGTGTTTGTGAAATCTAAAAAAAAAATCTCCCATCCTTCCAATCCTAATATTAACTTATAATTTCTATTGAGATACCTCCATTAGGAATCCATATTATCCACTTCAAGCTCTTTATAAACTTTTATAAAGAGCTTTGACAAGAAGGAATTTTTCAAAAAAAAAGCACTACTTATAGGCAATGTTCCCTTGCTTATACATATTACGTTTAACTACTGTTATTGTTGTTTCTGTATACTTACACATGATATAGTTTTTGCTAATAATATTTGACTCGACGCCCATGGTATGGAGCAAGTGAATATGGATACACTTCAAACTTCACCATGCAACATGGCGATTATCGAAGTAAATGATAAACAATTTAGCATTTATTTACACATTTCAACTTGCATTCAAGCTAAATTAAGCCAAATAATAGTAGTGCAAGGCACCACTGGTTGTAATAATTGTTTACCGATATCTTACGCGGCTAGTAGAAGGGTCAAGTGCTTATCGTATTTTCGTAATGAACCTTCGTAAAGCTTTGTATGCGTAGAGCTTCAAGCTCTGTGTTAAGGTCACTTATCTTATCTCTTCTACTAACCGTGTTCACGCACTTACAAACATTCGAACAAGTGCATGTCTTTTCAGATAGTACAATATATTTTATAGTCTGGCAGACACCAGCGCTGCAGTTTGCAATATAATACATGATTTTAGTAACTAATTAACGCTCTTTTCAAATATAATACATTTCATCATTGAAGAGCTCGTCAATTAGAACCTGCCTCTTACATTTCTTTCCGACTCTAAAGCCTTAATCCAACCCCAAGTGGCAAGTGACCTTCTCACAGGGACGTCACGTGGGCATAGGCGAGTAAGCAGTTGCCTAGGGGCGGCAAGTCTTAGGGAGCGGTAAAATATCACAGAATACATTTTTTAAATGGCTAAATATTTTTGATACACGAATTTGGTATATAATAAATATTATGCACCAATGTATTTAATAAGAAAACCGAAACATATTTTTCAATAGTAATAATATTATGACCGCGAATTTATCGCAAAAACCTTTTTTTTTAATATGACATTTACAGATGACGGCACTATAGGCGGCAGTTTTGGCGTAAATTAATAAAGGGAGCGGAAATGACATGAGCCATAAATTAAAAAAAAATGATTTCGTAGATGAGTAGAGGGTTCGAAGTTCTATATGTATGTATGTATTCTAAGAATAATGAAAACAATGACACTTGTACTCTTATGGCTTTAAGCTTTTAATATGTTTGTATTCTAAGAATAATGAAAACAATGACACTTGTACTCTTATGGCTTTAAGCTTTTAATATGTTTATTAAAAAAAAAAATAGCAAGGGCGTTATGTATTTTCAACTCTGCCTAAGGGCGGCACATAGCCTAAAAACGTCACTGCCTTAGTAACACAATAATATGGTTATTTAAATAATGCTTCAAAATTCATAATATTAAAAGTTTTTGATAAGCAGTACGTATTTATATAGTTTTCTTATATATTAAAGATAAAATATATTAACAATCTAGTGATATTTTAGATAGATCTAATTTGAATTAATAAATGTTTCCGAAAGGACATTCACGCTGCAAATTGAGACAGACAGACTAGTGTAGTAATAATTACGCTAACGGAATCACTTGCAGTATTTGCTACTGGTTGATGTCGGTCCAAAGGTTGCAGTTTGTCACTGGATTCAAATTATCAGTTAACTGACGTATGCAGCACTGATAATGTAATCTTTCCATTAGGAAATTTAGACGGGTGAACTCGTGTTCATTCAATGGGGGACGGCTTACTCTCGTTTCGCTTTAACACATGGATCTTTGGTTTTGGTTCAAGAGCTACAATGAATGTTCTAAAAAGTACGAGTTCGCCATACTTTTCTAAATAAAAAAAACAAACATTGTACATGGAATGGCCGGATTCATTGGTGATGGCGGGCAGCAGTTCTACTCTAGCGTGCTGATTCATCGAGGCTTATTTTTGTAAATATAAGCTCCCATTCCCACTAGATTCTTGTCAAATGTTGTTTACCGCAATTATAACAACAAATTAGCAAACAACTGGGCATTTACCAATATAATCCTATATTTACTCTCTCTGGAGAGAAACTGAGTAATAGATTGACAACATTTGTGTGTTAACTGCAGTTAAGATGGTCTATCATGAGGTCCAAATACTCAACATTGATCGAGGATTTAGTTTAAAAATCAAAATAAAAAACCTCGGTTAGTACTTAAATAATAACTAACATTTCTATAAACTTCTATTTCTTGCTAATCAAAGATAAAGTGAAAATCAGACTTGGCGATTACTGTCATATAACTGAATATTGATTTCTAACGATGACTGTTAAAAATAACCTATTCGAACGAAGTGATATCGGAATTGTCGAAGATTTTTTAAAAAGTAACAATTTGAGATGACATCGATATGCGATCTGCTTAAAATTTTAACATTTTCTCAACTGACAGATTTACCGATTAGTACACACATAGTCTGAGCAAAGTTTGCTCTAGTTATATTATTCACGTAAAAAAATGATGGACAATTTAATTTTATGATATATTGTCTTGACACTTAATATAAACAAAAAATATCCTTCAAACAATTGTATAGTCTGGCAGACACCAGCGCGGCGGTTGCAGATATATAATACATAATATAGTTAGACTTACGATTAAAATATATAATAATAATATATGGGCCCATTTCAGTTAAAGTGAGTCAAATGGTATTTTAGAAAAAAATAAGTTAGATGCGTTATAATATTGTACACGTATTAAAGTATCGTAAAAATGAAGTAACCGTAGTTAATACATTGCAATAGTGTTATATCTGTAAAATAAAAAAATATGAAATCCACTAAAACACCAAGCAAAGACGTGATCGCACTCAAAAGTCTGAGAGAAAAGTTTTACCGTTTTACTAGTTGGCTCACTTCACCTCTAGATGGTTCATATGAAGTATTAATGATGTTATCCAAACGGAAGACGATTTATTGTAAATTTGGTCCACAGAAAATTTAAAAAAAATATATTAAATTTAGGTAACTGATTATGTCATTAAATTATTGATCAAGACTTAAAAAACTGTTTTAAATCTATACATAAGAATGCGTTAAATTCTTGCATAATAAGCGTACGGTACATTTAATAATGATAAAAAAAACTTGCAAAATTTAACCGTTAAGGCTTTTTGATACTGGGTTAACATTTTTTACATTACCGATAACAGGTTTTTGATGATCTGAATTAGGCCAAAGTGGAAATGGGTCGATTTGAGTTGAGATACCGATTATTTAGATACAATTAACCGGTTGGCCTGGCCGAATTTTTAATCGATGATCACTAACGTTATAAAAGAATTCAACACTATACCCCATACCCATCTTCGTCGACTTGGCTAGGTGTATTTTTTTTTATTTCTATTAGAAAACGTATTTTTTAATATATATAATATCTTATATTCAACCATATCAAGGTTGAAAGCACGTTATTTCAAATAAAATATTTGTTTTATATAATTTCTTGAATGAAGATCGAAGCATTACTTTTTTTTTTCGTGTAAAATAAATAGATTTTATGTAAAATTTGGTAAATTATTGGAATTAGGGCATCCAATTCCGGACCCTTTTGTCTGATCCGGAATTGATCATTCACCATATATTCTTGGATGCGGGTTTGCGGGATCCTGGGATCACTGGGAAACGGTCAGAAATTGAGAGGTTTTAAAACAATGTACAAAATAATGTCGTGATACCATTTTTTGAGCTCGCTGGCGGATTTCGAAAATTGTTACTCGCTAACAAGTGACAAATTTTAAAAGCCGAGAAATTTACGGTATTCTAAAATAGAAAAATGTTGCAATTTTTTTTCAGCTCTAAGTCATTTAAAAAAATTGCCCACTTGCCGGTTTCTGAAACCCAAGAATTTACGAATTTCCCAAAATAGGATTTAATTATTTTTGGCTGGTTACCTGATTTCTATAACCTTCCTTGAATTTTTCACATCTTATCCACAATCCCGAAATCCCGGGATTACTAATGTCACAATTTCGGGATCTCAAAATTGGACGGGATCCCAGGATTTGACACCTTAATTAGATTATCATTTTTTATTTATATCAATTCGATATTATTGCGTATATGGTGCAGTATTGAATGTTTCTCCATCTGTAAACGACGTTTAATAAAGCAACAAAATAAAGGAAACATGTAAATTATTTCCCACAAATCATTTTTGTTTTGTGCTGTAGAGTTTTCTCGATACAATTATGAAAATTGTTCTATTTTATATGAGATGATTGTAGAATGTGCTCACAGCATTTACCGTTGATAACATGATCAAATTTTGATTACATTCACAGCTCATTTATCAATTATATACGTTATATTTTTCTGTCGGGTCTCCTATACGTAACTTAAAAAAAAATATGGTTGCTAATCATTTTTTTGGTTTGAAAAATACGTGAAGATATTATGTACGATATGTTTTAAAAGCATGAGCTACGAACCACAATGCTCTGTGGTATAAAATCTAATAACATTACGGACGTGTCGTTATTTAGATATATTATGTAACATAACTGTAAAATAATCATTTCTATAATTTATCGTCATATTATATTTCACAATTTTGTTATTATCTTCTTCTGCGGCGCTGTTTTTAAGGATGGTTCTTTAGTCAACATAATTTTGTTTGTAGTGTTTCTTCACGAGAATTTAAGGTATTCCATCAATAACTACCCTGTCCGCTTCATAGTATGTCATCATTCCGTTTTTCAGAGCAGCACTATTTATATGCAGCTTTTGATATTTGTAAAACCTCATGTCAAAATAGTATTTATACAGAACGGTTTTCAACAAGTTTTGGCTTGTTTAATTATGTATAACGAGCAATTTTATAGCTCTAATGTTAATACGTATAAAGATTTAATAAAAATCACTTTCAAATAAATATGAAACTTTCATTTTACAATACAAGTTTGTTATGGCATCATGGAATAAGATATATTTTACGACTCTTTCACATCGGTATTTATTTATTTATTATGTTAGAATTGCAAATATATATATTTTTAAATATTACGTCCAGAAAGAAATTCAGATTATAATTTGCGTGTATAAATATCGCATATATTGTTTTTATCCTCGTCCGCCCAATGTAACATCATGTGAAGAGTTTATCTCAACATAAATGTTTCGTGGAGAACTGATTGTTACTCAGTTTTTAACTTTTCTCATTTGGGGGAGGTAGGGATAAAAGGATAAGAGTACTAGTAGTTCGCTCATTGCTAATTAATGAAAATGTCCTTACTGGGATTCGAATCCACTTTACATTACTGCCGTCTGTATCTGTACAAGAAATACAAGTAATTAAATTTGCAACTGGCGCCGTGCCTGAAATATCCTTTCATATTTTACTTGTTCTTTATACTTGACAACTTACAATTGTTATGATATTCATGTAAACAATATGTCAATAACAATTCTTTAGTTTTAGTGGAATGAAATTATTAAATTACAATGAAAAAATTCTAACACATTCTACAGATTAATTTTAAATCAGCGGATAATAATGTCAACTTATTCTAAATAAACGTACGAAATCTGTTTAAATCTTTAGTCATTACATGCAACGGATTTGGTCTTCGTGTGAGGATTCATGTAAATAATTTAATCCATCGGGTTTCCTAAACATGTTTTACCATTTAACAAAACAAAATATAAAACGAAAGCAGTCGCCAAGAAACATATTTTGAAAGAAGAAAGTATCTGTATTTTTTTTTAGATATTAGTAAGATGGAAAAAAAACTGTCAAATAAAAACAGTTTCAGAATATTAACATTTTATTGTCTTTGTCACATTTTCTGCACAAGTCATACAAAAAAATCATACTTCAAACAACCTCTTCCGTTCCGTTCCTTAAGTCACAAATCAGCATGTTATATTAAATTTGACATCATTAGAACTTGACCTTACAATAAATTGGCCCTAACTTTTAAAAAAATGCAGGGGAAAAAGCGGTGTTCAACACGAATTAAGACTCTTCTAACTGCAATATTGCAATTTCCATATCAATGCATGAAAAATATAGACGACTAAATCTAGTGTCGGCGTACTTAGTGCAAAGTGCTGTCAAATTTGCCATACATCCGTGGGCAGCGTGACCTGACGGGACACAAGGCATTAGTAATTTTATACAAGTAACTGACTGAAGAAACAAATGTACCGGATATGTTCATTTGGCCTTTATTAAGACGAGCTTACTGAGTGTTAATTCGGTCATACAAGCAAGTCAAATAAATCCAGACTGCATTAGGTATATTAGGGTGGTATATTATCATTAGTAACCAGTCGTCAGCAGTGTGGCAAATGAAGAAAAAACTATTGATTTGACCTTTTTTTGTCTTCTTAACATTGTGTACAACACTGTTATTCTTTAGTTCAAACGCGATTTATCTGATATATTGAAAATAACTATATACAGCTACTCCTCGCGGGTCCTCTTCTGCTTTGGCAGTGTGTCGAATTTCGGAAAACTTATGCAGTCATTCTTCGTCTTAGACGGGTTCCGTTTTGCTTTGGTTGTAAATCGAATTTCGTACGATGTTTACACAATCATTCCTCGACTTATGCCGGGTCCTGTTCTGCTTTGGTTGTAAGTCATATTTCGTATGAGAAATCGAATTGTTCTAACTACGGATTTACAAATTATGATTATTTTACCGAAAATTTAGTTTCTGGGAAATTATTGTAAGTATGTTAAACAACAGAGGCGGTTTCACTTAAATAGTTAGCATCAAGCGATACAAAAAAACATGAGTTTTAATATAAAATGACAAGACAGCTAGATAGATGAAACAAAATGACATTATAGACAACAATCGTTCTAAAAATTTGAGGTGTTTTAATTATTTATTTATTTGAAATCTTGATTTCATATATTTTTTCACGGTTGATATAAATAAATGAAAGCTTCATCTCATATATATATACAAAACATGTCCACTCTCAATGTGGAGTATTATTGAGTTTATCTCAAAATAAGTTTTTTTACGAGAACTTTTTGATACTCAATTGATATACCTCTCTTTTTTGGAAGAGAGTAGGGATAGAAGGATAATACTAGAACATGACTCATGGTTATATAATCGCTCTCACTTTCTCGTTTTTGGGATTTGATGAGTGGGAGAAAATAATAAACATCACAGAATCTATGCCTTCAAACAAAATCAATTTACGAATGTGTCAGTACTGGGATTCGAACTCATGAGCACTGCAACCAGGTACGTCCCGAGAGCATAGGCGAGTAAGCAGTCGCCTAGGGGCGGCAAGTCCTAGGGAGCGACAAATGATCACTGAATATTTTTTTAAATTAATGTATATTTTTGACACGAATTTAGCTTAGAATAATTTATATCATGCCTCAATGTCTTTGATAAAAAATGCTGAAAAATACCTTTTCAATGGTAATAATATAATGACCAATAGGTATAAAGTTTTTGTGTATGTAGATTAGTAGAGGATTTATGTCTATATGTTTTCCTAGAAGAGTGGGAAATAATGAAAAATTGACTTATACTTAAATGTAATTTCAAATTTTTTAGTTCGAAATATAGAAAGGGCGATATTTTAAACTCTGTCTAGAGGCGGCAAATGACCTAGGAACGTCACTGACTGCCGCCGAAACTTATGAATTTTTACCACGTACCTGAAATCTATCATATATTCCTCTATAAAATGGGTCTCAATGCCTTCTTAACACAACATCAATTCAACATTGGATGCAGGTAAAAATAAGAAATATCGAACTAAACATTTATGGCCACTTATATCTATGGAGCGTGGCAAAATTTGTTTTGATTCATTTGTCGCACTTGCGTCCTATCGTACCTAAAACTATTTCTGGATGAAGTCTGTTGTTGCGTACAGTGGGCGCGCTGGAATATGGTGCGATGGATGACGGCGTCCCGATTCCGAACTTCGGACCTTGTCTCGTGGAACTTGCGACCGCATACATATACATAGACACTCACGGTGCGATATCATTATGCTGTGCCAAGCCGCGTCACTCAATCATCACATCCTTTGTCACTCCGTATTCTAAACCGGGCAATCGTTTAGGATTATCTAACCCTCAAAGCACGTTAAAAACAAGTCTAAATTACCATCTTAAGTCACATGTTCCAAATCGTCGGTGAAACCCACAATCGGTGGTGCACAATCCGTGGCCCACGGACGGCATGCGGCCCGTTTTGTTTTTTTTTGCGGCCCTCGATTTTTTTTCTCAAAATTAAAATAAAATACATATTCTCAAGTATATCATTGAATTTATTAAATATGAACAAGTTTTTTCGTTATTCAAGGAAAATAAATCGTTTCATGGAAATTAGGTCTACTAATGAAAATTTGGATTTAATTGGCTTAAAATTAGCAAGACAAAAATCACATTGATTTTTGAATAAGATATAAATAAAACATGCATACTTTAGTATTTAAAAATAAACCATAACGCATAATCCTCCTTTTGCACTGTTTATTTTTTACACGATTTCTAAAAAAAACACTGTCGTATGTTATAAAAACTATCAATCATATATCTATATTCACTTATTTTTTATACGGATTTTTTGCACAGGATCACGGATATACAGTGGTAATTTTGTAGGGCTGGTGTGGCCCACCTCGGGCGCCGTAGGGTTAATAATTAGTATGGGTGGAAACTGGCTCGCCGTGCCATCATTCTAGGAGGACGACTAATTACGTAGTATTTTGATGCGGTGTCTTACTTGGTGAAGTGGCCTTCACTTTTTGTCACGATATGCCATTGATGGAATCCGCAATGAATGTAAATACGCACTTCCAACTTTATCAAATCAACCATTTATAAATTACCATGCTACTTACTATCTATGTAGCGAGCATCAATTATTGACTAATACTATGTATCGCTAATAATAGTTTTAATTTTTGTTCAATGTCATATTCAATAAATAATACCGATATTAAAACGAGCTATACAACATCTAAGTAAGTACTTTTGTTTTTTGTCCAGTTCACATGTCACATTGACCCTCATTTTGTCTACATATTAGTAAACAAACGAACACCGTTTGAATAATGTTATGAAATGTTAACCATTAGATTATTTAAAACGTGATTCATTTGTTTATTTGTTGTATTTTATTTGAATGCTTGCTTTTCATTCTGTTTAATATTATTGTGTCGTTATTTTTTTAATTTATTTTTATTTACTGGTAATAAAATAACAATTATGTTTTCTATGTGACTATTGGCAACATTGCGAGTAAGAATCACGTTTCGATTGTTCTTTATTCAAAATTTGAACTGTCAACCAAACTTGATTTGACTCCATTGAATGAAGAAAGAGCTCTTGGAATTTATGGATTGTTCCGAATTAATAAACTTTCATATTAAGTAACCGAATATTGCATAACAATTAATACCTGTATAAATTGGTAGGTAATATGATAGTAATTACCCGCAAAGAATTAACGAAGTTTCAGCGAAAACTGGTTAGTTACCCACAGAATCTCTAAAACTTACTTTTAGATATTTATTATGCTTTAACTCCAGTGTCGAGCGTCACTCGACATGATCTGATACATATGTACATATATTGATTTGATTATTTTAATGTGATGGCTTATTTTTCTATCTTCGTCTTGAATACACATTTGAAATACGTGATTTGTGGTGACGAAATTGACTATATGAAAGAATTGGGACTATATATTTGATAATTTCCAAAATTGAAAAAACCATCGCTCCATCCTGGAGTCTGTTTTGAAAAGTACCATACGAAAATGAATTATAAAAATTAATATCTAAGAATAAGAAAACATTGTATACGATAAATACTTAATAAATTTCTAATTTTGCCATGAAGCAAGTAGAAACAAAGTGGTTGAGTGAGAAGAGTTAAGCCAACAAAATATACTGATGCAAAACAAAAATATCTTTTTATGTGCAAATTCACTAAAAATGGCTTAGAGCTGGTGGAATTAAAAAAAAACCTTTGGAGTGCAAAGGGTTAACTTCGCGGATGCTGACTTGCTCGTTCATTCATTTGCTATATAACATGCTGTACATATACTATTTTATAGAAATCGATAAAAAGATGGCGGTATCGTGTAACATTCTTCTTGTATCATGAAAAAAAACATAGAATACCATGACAATGCAAAAATCACTCTTGTTTAAAATTGAGGTATATTGTATTATTAGATCCTATACAAAACTGGTTTATTTATTTCAATTGATTATAAAGAAATCGGGTATGTTTGTCTTTTGAATGTTAGGTTTAACCAAATATGTTGTCCTAATTTTTTATGCTATTGACTTATCCATTGAAATAAATACTGTTTTCAAGTATTGCTCGGACACTTGGTGTTAGAAGTGTTATTTGAGCTTACTTATTAAGGTGCGATTTTTAGGACAAGTGCTCACAGAATAATTTATGACAAGTTGATGAGATTTTATATAAATATCAATATGCCAAGGATTTGTTTAAACATTATATCAAATAACTCAAATACGTAATAGAAAAAAGCTCGATAAAATTTAATGATTATACAATAAACTTATTAGAAAATCATATATAATTTATTGCATTACAGTGTTTATGCATTCAATTTTAATAGTAATAATAAAAAAGACATTCGGAAAGAATTTTACTGATGTTAGCGTAGGAAAGGGGAATAATTCTGCGCTATCAACTTGCATCATGATTAATGTGACCAGACGTTCCGTTTCCGGGCGGTGTGTCCCCGAACACAGCTTCAATGTCCCGTTTACGAAAAGAAAAACCAGTTTTTATAAAACGCGAAAAATCAAAATCCTGTTGGTAGAATCTAGACTAGATAAAATCAATTTAAATGCTATATTTTTATATAATTTACAAGTATATAATTTACAATACTATATTTTTATATAAACAAGAAAAGGTCACGTTAATCATGACTAAATTAAATAAAAAAAAGTGTCCCCGTTCTGTTTAAAACATAACAATCGTAGATGAAACTCCCTCCATTGCTAAGTATGTACATTCATTAATTGAAAAAAAAACTACGATATTGATTAATTGAGACTTGAGGATTGCCACACAATGAAACAAAACACGCCACACCTAGTTACAAAAGACTTACATGACGAAGTCATCAGTTTCAATTGAATATTTAAAATGAATTGCCACACTGGCCTCCTACGTATCTTTCAAATGCATGAAGAATTGTGTGTTTTTGTGTATTTTTATTGTAATATATACTATAGGTCATTGCAAACAATTATGTTTATAACTTTAAAGGTGTCAACCAGCGGTGGGCTGCCGATACGTTGACTAGGGGCTCGGTTAACCATAAAGCTATTCGGGGTGTTCTAAAATGGTGGATTTTTATATCACCCTTACACAATTACATTCGGTGATTATTAATGAAATATTATCTTAATATATCTACCTATATAATATAACGATACACAATGTAACGTAATGTAATTAATATCAATAGAGTTTAAAGATTAACGCAAAAATAAGTACTATTATATTCACTCTAACTCCATATTTCAAATGTTACACTTAAACCATCGTAGACGATGTATATCTCAGAAAATTCACCAATGGCCTCGCGCGAGCCCTTACTAGCCATATTCAGCCCACTCGCGGTGTTTAATCTAAGTTCTTGGCGGAAAGGTATTAAATTTAAACGTAAAACAGCAAACCAATTCTTCAGTTGATAGTTGCTCAAAACGAGAGAAACCGGTTATGATATTTTTTTAAATATGCGTAACAAGTTGTTTTTTTATTTGAAATGCTTATATTTTAAATTGTTTTCAGAACATTTAAACTTAAATTCTCTAGCCTAGGGGTCAAACATCAAGCCTTGAACTTATTACATTTTTTTTAGCCTAAAAATATATATATTGAATATTTATAGCATTCTGATTGATACCTTCGCTATCTTGTTTCCTCAACAACTTGGCTCTTCTCACTTGAAAGTTTGCCGACCCCTGCTCTAGCTCATTGACTTCTGAACACGTTGCGCAATTTAACACCTGTTCGCTAGTTTGTACCACGCCGAATGTTATTTGTAGTAAAAATAATAATGTATATTCGGAGAGCTGTTACGAGGACCCTCAACATTGTTATTACCTTCATATGAGTAACAACTAACAGTCTCTTTTATGTAAATCTGACATCGGCAACAATAGTTCATAATTTCAAGTACGTACTATATCAAACTGTGTCCGTATAATAAGGTAGTATATTTGAGCCATATAATAATTTAATGTTTAATGTATATATATAGAGTGAAACCCATCTCTCATTTTATATTTTTGAGAGGGATCGACAAATAAAAAAATCCCCGACAAACAAAAATAAATATAATTCTTAAAATTATCCACCATTCAAATCTGTGGGCATTCTTTTGGGTTAATCCTTTTCGCCAGCAATGGCTTTAAACCTAGTGATACATTTATTTATTATTTAAACACGATACACTCATCTACTAAGCGTCAGTTCAAGTTCATCCGTGCACTTGAACGCCTGAAGATGCCGAAAGGCGAAAGCCGGGTCGTTAGTGACAAAACTTGTGTGAATGTACATAATTTGAACGATTCAAATTTAATATTGAAATTCCACCAAGCACCTTCAGTCGAAATTTTAAATTACACAATTTATTGAGTTAAAAAAAACTGAAAATGTCACGTTTTGTTGACAACTTCAACGATAAACCAAAACGCGGGTGAACATAAGTTGTTTTACTAAGAAATTTTATAAATTAATAGAGGACAGTTAATTAGTTTGCTGATCTTAAATGAGCAGGTGAATACCACACAATTGATTTCTGAACCGTTTTTTTTTTATTTATACTTATCGTTCACGGTAAACATGGCGTATAGTTGATAAATAGTACAAAAAAATATTCGCCAAAGTACTAGAAAGTAGATCGTATAAGGAGACGACTTGGTTTCAGCGATTTACTACTCATATGTACGTAGGACGATATTGAGAATTATGAAAGTCGACAGAGGGCGTGGGATCCTTTTTTGATGTCGCCAGTTACTTTTGAAAAGTCAACAACACCAAAACGAGTAGATATATGAAGAATATTCATGTATAAATAATATAAATGATTTGTAGGCTATAGTGAAAGTATGATTTTTACTTTCTAAATACAATACCTCTAAAAAATGTAACAGTCGTTATTTTGTCAGTATCAACAAGTATACAATTGTTTATCAAAAATAAATTTGATCTCTTTCACTGTCGATCTAAAATGCATATTATAATCCAAAACAAAGGAAATAGTATATATACGAAAATTTTAGTATTGTTTGAGTATTGAATTCTATAAAACATTAAGAGTTAATGATAAAATCTCAGTGATGTTTACTTTTACTCATTTAAAAATGTCAATATTAAAATAACGAATATCAGATTCATTTTATAAATGTTCAATTATATATTCATTAAAACTGTGATTCAATTGTATATCGACTGTGGAAAGGAAAAAGGATTTTTTTCTACACAAAACAAAACACGTTTTTTGCGCCTCCTGTAAAATTTAATATGTGCGAGTTACGTCCTTTTTCCTTTCCACAGTCGATATGGTTTGGTGTCATTCCATTCGATATGTCATAAAATTGGTGGTGTATTATTTTTAAAACATTTTTTGAACTGGCAATACATTTTTATCTACGATTTTCCAAACTTTAAAGTAGGTAGAAATCGAATTATAATTCTGAAATTTGCATTGGTTTATTTTTATACAAAAAATTATGTGTATACATATATATATATTACAAACAATCTTCATGGATTAATAGTTTTTACAAGTCTTAATAAAACAGGCCACATCAATTATAATAGTTAAACAAATAACCTTGTCTATCATTTTTAATAATCTGTCGTTAATTTAAATAGTATATATTATAAAACGTTATAAACAAAAACCATTGCATTTAATAATTAAAATAACAGACTTCGTGCAGGTATGCAAATTTATTTATCATTTTAAAATAAAGTTGTGTGTAACTTTTGTTATAGATTAATATCAATAAAAAACATTTATTTTACACGACATATTTATTTAAATATTTTATTCGATCACGATATAATTATTCGATTAATATTTTTCTAATCGTGAATTACATATATGTATGTACTTACGTATATTGGGCCGGTGATATGACAATTCATAAAAAATGTATCAAAGTGTTTTCTTCATATTTTTTTTTCGCTTAGAAAGAATTTCGTTAGAAGATCCTTTATGTTCAAATGAATGTCTTAACGTTTTATTATGCTCTTTATAAGTATCAAATAAGTGTACAAGAAAACAGAATTATTGCCAAGAATGATATATTTATTTACTTACATCGAATTGTGTTAATCATTACATGTTGTACGTACACAATTCTTTTGTAACCGCCGTGTGAACCTTGAATTAAAAATAAAGTAAATTGTCTATTCTTGCCGTGTTCCAAAACATTAAAAGTATCTATTTAATTTTTCGTTACCGGAAACACGAACAGTTTTGTACTAGAAAAACATAATTTTTAAACAATGCTCTTTTAATTCGTCTCAAATTCAGCACAAAATTTTAATTCCGTGTTTATAATTTCTCTAATCGGTTGCCTAATTACTCTGGCTTACATTAATTAAAATACAAATTCCATTGTTTGGCAACGTTCCTGTGATTTATATCTGAATTCACATTAGAAATGTATCAATTGAATATTTAGTTCGTTCGTTCTTATGCCGATTCGAAACATTTGCAAGCGTAAGTAGATTGTATCTAGGCCTTCAAATCCCAGAATCGTTTTAATACTGATCCCGGGATTATGTAAAAAAATCTATTTTAAAATCGAAATACTACTTGATTTACTGCCATATTTAATAATAAAATAAAATTCTGACTGAGTACCTCAGTTTGTTTATGTACATATTGTTGTATTTTACCAACATCATAAATAAATGAATCGTGGTCTTTCTCCCTCCAATATTTTGTAGAATTTGTTTTTCCATAATTTTACACACAATTACGTTGCAAAAAGGTGTGATAAGATTTGTTTTCAATTTTAATCTGAAATCTCAGAGATTGGTGTTTGTGATATATCTTCTAGTTGTCTCAAGCAACTGTGGCTTAATAATAAAAAAAAATCACGAATTTATAATAAATGATCAATCCGCGATCGAATGATTGTGAATCTCTAAATCTTGAGGTCATAATGAAGGTCTTGATTTGGATGCCCAAATTGAAACGTAATTTGAATCAATTTGAGTTTGATTCAATTCACAACACACTGCATAAACCTTTGAAATGTCTTAACCGCATACAAATCATTCGTGGAAAAGTTACATATGTTTATTATTATGATGCGAATATAAGTATACGGAAGATTGGATATTTTACATTAATTTATTTTTAGCTAAAACCAAAAATCTTGAATGATCCACAATTTAACCGATGGTAACAAATAAACATAAAAATCATTTTTGTTAATAAGATGTATATGAACAATATAGCGTAGACAAATCAAATTGAATTAATTTGTCTAGACAACGATGCAATGAAATTCATGCATACGTCATTGCATACTTTTAATACCAAATCAATGTACGTTATCTCAAGGAAAGATGATAATTTGAAAGTGTTAAATTTATCAATTAATGCTAATCCGATTATCTATTAAATTGAAATCAATAAAATTAATAATCATATTATTGGATCTTTTACTTCGTTTCTTATTAAATGTTGTTAAAGTTATACGTTGAAGTCAATAAAATTAAGATTAGCCATTTTTACGACTAAGTGCACGCTCAGATATAATGTTGCAAAGCTTTTCAAGATAGTAGCCATTGAAAGCCAATCAACAGCATTTGCAATCAGAGTTGCCAGATTTCCAAAATCACAGATCGGGCCATTCACTATTTTGAAGATTTTTATACACGTACACATTTTCTGAGGTCAGGATTTTTAAAGGGACTTACAATGCTAGACTCGGGATTTGTCTATTGAACTCGGGACAGTCCCGCTCAAATATGCCCTGCCTGACGCCTGGCTACCCTGTTTGCAATTTATAATACATACATTATAACTAAATACAATTTATATGTTATGGATGTATTTTTTTATTTATTACTATCCATCATTATAACAAATCAAACACTTATTAGCGGATAAGACATTATTTATATTAATTTTATAATTTAACAGTTTGTATTTAATTAAACAACGATTAATTTACATAGAAAATGTGTTTGTCATTTTTAATCATTTATACTTAAAACGATTTTTTTAAGCAATGAAGCAACAACATAATAATTTTACAATATGTATTTGTAATCTTCATAGAAAATACGATCTAAAAAGGATTGATGATTCAAAAGATATGTATTCATTGTAATCGTGATATTATAAAAATTGAACTCAGCTTTGCATTTTGCTCTGTGACTAGTCAATATATATCTACTAATCTTGCAACATTTCTGTATGTTATGATGATAAAAAGTACAGGTACAAATTCTACTAATGTTTTAATTTTCAAATCATCACGATTTCAGGTAATGTCGTTTCACAATTCGTGTTATATAATAAAGAATATAATTCAGATATCTCTGATTTTTAATAGATAATGTAATACTTTTCGATAATTAACTAGTTAATTTCTACGCATTATATCGACTGTGGAAAGGAAAAAAGACGTAACCCACAGTTTTTTCGAAACTGCTTTTTTTCGATAATCACAATGTATCAAACTTGATACAAGTTATATCAAAATTTAAATTAGTCAATGACAGTGCCACCTGTCAAAATTATCTTATTCAACACCAGAAAGTGGGTGCATGTGCTGCGTTACAAAAAAATTGTGGACTTGGATTTTAACTCAATACTAATAATGAAAAAAATATCGACTTTGGAAAGGAAAAAGGACGTAACCTACAAGTTTTTCAAAACAACTTTTTTTCGATAATCACAATGTATCAAACTTGATACACGTTCTATCCAAAGGATGCAAGCTGCAGATTGAAAAAAGGTTTTTCCTAGACAGTTTCTTTAATTAATATTAGAATATGTCAATTAAACACCAGTTATGAAGTCTACGTGCACTTCAAGGTTGGGTATATTTCATAATTTGCATATGGCCCAAAATCATCAAAACACGTTTTTTGTGCCTGCTGTAAAATTTGATATGTGTGGGTTACGTCGTATTCCTTTCCACAGTCGATATGTATATGATAAAATTTATGTGATATGTATAGGATAAAATTATGTTTTATTCGGGCCTAGTAAAAAATGTGATATCACCTACTTTCGATGGTTTCAGCGGTAACTTTGTGGAAGTTCATTTTAATAGAAAATTTAAATTAAATCAGAGGAATCTTTGCGATAGTAAGTCTGAAGATGCCTCTGAAAGAGGCGAAACACGTGCCACAGTTAGTAACACAATACGTGGAATAATCAAAGTTAATTTAAATTTTCTATTAAACTTTGCGATAGTAAGTCTGAAGATGCCTCTCAAAGAGGCGAAACACGTGTCACAGTTAGTAACACAATACGTGGAATAATCAAAGTTAATTTAATCACCGTGTTATTTATGTATTTTAAAGTTCTGTGTGTTACTAGGTATGATAATATGAATATAAATTAAGCATATATATACCTTATTTACTCTCAGGGTCATTCGGCATGTCATAAATAATTATAAAATAAACGAGTAAAAAAAAAACCTATCATATTGTTTATTCCGGACCCAGTGCCCCGTTTTCACGTGTACGTTTTTGGCGAAGTATGTACTCGTTTGCTGGTAGTCCTCTGTGAACCATTGTCTGGCGGTAAACAATGGTTTAACGTCTCATCCGTGCACGATAGACCGGTCCAACCTACTGGCGGTAGAGCTGCAACTCATAACGTTGGATCCCACGTTGTGATTGTTCGTTCAGCCGGGTGACCTAGTCACACGGGATCTCACATACCTACGATGACATTACACGCATGTCAGTTGCAACTGCTGCAAAGGACAAAAATACAGGAGAACAGAGAAATATGCAAATATGTCGACAAAAATTAACCATCGGTAAGTACCGGATGCCGTCTGTGTGGTCGAGTGATCAACGTTGTTGGCTTCGGCTACGGAGGGCCCGGGTTCAAATCCCGGTACGGACAGTTTTATAAATTGATTTTTCAATCGATTTATGAATTTCTATTCGAAGGCATGGATGTATGTGATGTCTTGAATTCCCCCCTCTCACCCATCCTATCCTATGACCGGGGCGTATCGAGAGCGATTAGCTTACCACTAATCCTGTCATAGCCATATCCTTCTATCCTTACTCTCTTTGGAAAAAGAGAGGTTGAGCAACTGAGTAACAAGCAGTTCTCGTAGAAACACTTCTGTTGAGATAAACTCCATTAGGAGTCCATATGCTCCACATTAGGAGCGGACATGGTTTAAAAAAAATACCGGTAAATTAAAAAATTAACCGGTAATATCCGAAAAATATTTTAACGCGAATTAAGGACAGATATAGACATATTTTAACGAACATTGAAACATCCATTGTAATCGTAACATGATATACCGGTGTCACCTGCTCTCCATCACCTAAACCAATGCTTCCCAACCTTTTTCATGCTGCGGACCAACGTTCCCTCTAAGCCGAAGGGTTAGCTGCGCGGAAATTTCAAATGCTGCGCGGACCGATCAAATATTAGTTGAACAACTGTCTTGTAGTGCGCGCCAACCAGGAATGAGTGCGCGGGGGCTTCCTAACTGCTGCGCGGCCGCGCACGCGCGCAGCTTAGAGAGAACATTGCTGCGGACCCTCGATTTTTTTTTATTTCACATGTTCATATTTTATCACAAAGAATGTTGAAAGAATGAAAATTTTCGCAAAATGAAAAAAGGGTCCGCGGACCCCAGGTTGGGAAGCACTGACCTAAACGACCATACTATGCAGCTATAATATTATGGTACGTGTTTATTTTATAAGTACCTACATATTTGGTTATATTTTCACCATTGTTCGTATATTGATACCCTCCAAGGACGAGCGTCACCATATGGTCACACAAAACACCGTTGTCTATAGATCCCACTATTCATACTTTTTCTACCTGAATATCGTTGCTTTCGCTCATATTTGGTTGAGAAGGGTACGGACTACAGTTAGTCATCAGCCGTGGGAACAGGAACGGTCTCTAAAAGCACATGTGATTTTTTGAATTTCCGTTTTTTTTAATTTACTTTTTGAAACTGTTAGATATTTTTTTATAAAAACATAAAATTATTTACAGTTATTTTGCTAATATATTTGTTTTGAAATTATGTTGATCTAAAGAGGTCAAATTGTAAATATTTAAAAAAAAAACACGTTTAGCTATATTTCAACCCCGAATGTTTGCAAGCCCATACGGTCACTTTTGTCCTTACTACTGTCCGTACTCAATATTACACGGTAATAAAAGGATGAGCATGACCATATAGTCATGCGGAGTTTCTATACAACGACTTTGCGTTTTTTTTTTTTTAAATTTTGGATAGGAATAAAAGTTATCCGTGACTTCAATATGGCTAAGAAAATATTTTTTTTATCGGAAAAAAGCTCTCGTCTCTGGAGGGTTAATTGATTATATATTTATTCAATAATTATATACTTTCGATGGATTCGGCGGTAAATTTGTGGAAGTTCATTTTAACTCTTAGAAGTCCTATGTCGAGCTGGACTCGACATTACAGATTTGGCAATGTTTTTTTATTTACTAATTTTTTAGTAATATAAGTTTTTTTTTCATCCAAATATTACCAATACGCACTGTGCGCAAGATAAATTTTACTATACTGAAACATTCAAAATGTTTTTTTGTTATAATTACACGATAATAAATTAATTAAAGACGAATTAATGTGAAAACATATTTCAATTAAAGACTGCAAAGGGTTAATATAAAATAAAATGACTTAAAATAAATATTCCACGTATACGTGAATAATCGTAAGTTATTTTATTTTAATAATTATTTATTCAGGTAAAATAACTTGTCAAAGAACGATCCTTTTCATCTGCGGTACAAATATTTACAAAATTCAAGAAAAATCTTAATAATGAAAGAATTAATTTCCTTTATGAGAGCATATTTTCAATCCTAAAATTGTTTAGTTGTATATTTTGTAGCATACATACATATATGTATATACTTGTCAGGTATTAATTGATAGTATTAATATCGTGATTAGGGCATCCAATTCCGGGATTCCGTTCAATTTTCTGATCCCGAAATCCAGGAATTGACACGGCTGCGATTCCGGGATTTCCAGATTGAGAAATTTTGAGCAATCGAGGATTTCAAATTCCTCGGTGAGCTAAAAAAAAGAACGAATCTCTGAGATAATCTGGGAAAAAGTATAGCGAATTTAGGATTTCAAATTCCTCAGTGAGTTAATCCCAATCCCGGGATTGAAAATTAATCAATCCCGAAACCCCGGGATTGGAAAAAGGCTCCGGGATTAGATACCCTAATCGTGATACTGCCGAGGGCTACATTTACACTCGCTGTTAGCAAGAAGGGTTTTCCATTGCAGATTAATAACTCTTCCATCAGTATACTAGTCGTGTCTCGTGAGGTTGCTCGATGCATGAATTGGATCCTTGAAAACCAACATCACGAAGCTAGTGCGAAGAAGTTCAAGCAAATTCCAGAATGTTGCACCCTGAAAACCTTTTATGTAGGAATTTCCATTCATAGTTATACGATTTTTATTGATTAAAACGATGCCTTTACCTTCGTAGTCTATAACTTGTACAGTGGAACCTCTCATAACGAGCACCTCTTATAGCGAGTAGTTCGCATAACGAGCAAACAGATTGTGAAAAAAATGCTCCCTTCACGAGCAATATTTCGTATAACGAGTGCCGCAGAGTTTTGGAAAGATCACTTTCACATCGTTGCTTGCCTCAGGATGATTGACAAGGCGTGGGAAGGGTTTAGCAAGAGAACCTTCACTTCAGCTTGGAAGAAGCTTTGCCAAGTAGCGTTGTCGAATGCGATTTTGAGGGGTTTGAAACAGTACCTGTGAAGTCTACAGTCAACGAGATTGTATCTTTGGCCAATACCATGGGACTGGAGGTTGATAACAACAATATTGATGAGCTTCTGAAAGAGTACAGTCAAGAGCTGACCACCGAAAAGCTTATGGAGTTGCATTGTTTTTCACAGCAAGATGTTATGGAGGGGAGTTTGTTAGTGGAAGAGGAGGATGTACCCGAGCAACAATCTTCTGGCGCAATAAGAGAAAAGCTGAAAGCATGTGAAACTGTTGCATCGTACATTAAGAAGTATAGCCCTAATAAGGAGGTGGTTTTGCGTTTTAGAAATTTATTCATTAATAATGCTGTCACATTTTAACCAAATTTTAAGGCGTCGGCAAAAACCAATGTCTGCTAGTAAAAAAGAACTTATTATTTGTCATAAATAATAAACTAGTCGATATTTTATCGTTTTTTGCAAATCGAAATCGAATTCACGTTTTTACGCTCCTTAACTATTTATAAGGATGTAATTTTACTTGAATACACGTTAAAAATATAAAAAATGTTTTTTGTTTCGGCATGGAACGCATTATTGTATTTTACATTGTTTTATTTGGAAAAAATTGTTTCGCATAACGAGTGTTTCACATAACGAGTAAGATTCTGGAACGAATTAAACACGTTATGAGAGGGTCCACTGTATATAAAAATGAGTGAGTTATTTTGTTGGGCAACTCAAGGTCCTTCCTACACATAGGAAATCATTAAATTGGTAAATAACCTGTTCTTGTGTAATAATTATATTTTAAAAATATATACTTAATCGAATAACAAATTATTTGTTATATAGACCGTATATATTGAGTAATTACATTTCCGTGAATATAATAATATATATTATGATTTCGTGTTTATATTTTGTTTTTAAATTTGAAATCTTACGGTAAACATACTCCATATCGCACGAAATCTGTTACACCATATAATGCTTGCAAGAAATGGTGGTATTTATAAGTCCAGGTGACAATTTGATGAACGGAAAAGTTTGACAGAAATTAGTTATTTGGATAGGTGGATTAAAAATGCCAAGAATTTCATGCCTTGCCAAAAGTGCAATTTAAATCAATTTGTCATACATTTTTGGTCGAAAATCTTGAAGCGTTACAAGTCGTCAACGGCTATTAGAACAATTAATTGATATCGATTTGCATCTTATTATTAACAACACCATCAATTTTCTAATTATCATTCTCATGATCAGGAAAAATAGACGAAATTATTAGATTGTAAAATGAAAATCATGATTTTTTAAAGAAAATATTTATTTTCATTCTTACACACAACTGTAATGATACATTAGTTTTAAAAACAAAAATTAAGACGACTCCCTACTTCTCGGGGAATACAAATTGATATTTTTCTTTAATTTTTAATCCACTCAAAAATTTAATAATCATCTCGATCCAAGAGGCATCTTCAGACTTCAAATAATCATACATACTGTTGTAGTCAGATTATGATATTACTTTAAGATTACCATAGTAACCATTAAAGATTATATATATATTTAAATGACCAAAATTTTATGAATTTGTATCTTCTCGAAATTTTTTTTGTATCAGTACATATATGGTAATAAGATTGTATTTATATAACAAAACATATCATTTTTACCTACATGATGATCTTTCAAAACATGGTAATCGTTTTTCGCGAAACAAATAATAATAATGAAAACACGTTTATGACGTATTCTAAAATATTTTTAATCAGCCCCCTTTTTGCTCGTTAAGAAATTATTCTAAAATAACACTACTTGTTGAACCGGTTCAAATGAACCAACAATTACATTTTTACATTTTAAACGACATCTTAAAATATGCAATAGAATTAATAACAGTACACGAATGAACAAAATGCGAATAATTCTAACACCACGTTAAAAAAAATACATAACTTCAAATCTGAACTATCATTGCTGAAAAATTTCATATCTTTTCGGTTCGTTCACCATTTTCTCGAAAAAGCGTAAGATGCTAAATGTCTAGTTTTCTCATGTTGGCAATTTTGGCACCTTAATAATTTATCTAATTGTCTATCGTCAATTGGTGGATTTATTAAATTATTTGTAAATACGTTAAAAAAATAGGCCTGTAATTGAAAACTAATATTCATCAAAGAGATAAAAAAAAAATAGTAACGGATTTCTACGAGGAAAGCAACTTCAGCAATCGTCAGAATCAAAGCTACCAAAAATATTTAACAACAATTTTTATTACTATATTTTACGCTTTCAAGCAACTTAATTAAAGTCCATTTTTAAATGTTAGTCCTAGTTATTAATTTATTATATTCTCATCTCATGTCATATAGTATTTATTTATAAAATTTCCTAACTTTCACCGTGTGATTATTTAATAATGTCATTTAACAATTATTACTTAAATACATATTTCAAAACCGCAGTATAAAATAAACATCAATATTTGAGTTTGTTAGTGCATTCATTATAACTCAAATTGAAATTTCTTTTTTTATTATGTCGTATTATTTCTTTCAATATTATACCTACTATCTACGATAAAATACAATTTTCTTTATATTGACAGTGCGTGCTATGTTCCGTATTCAGTTATCGTTCAATTATGAACCGCTGCTTTTCTATGCGATTTTTTCTTCTACGAGTACGCGGTACGATAACGCACGTTTTCGCAGACATTGAATGCTTTTTTTCAATTTTACTAATTTCTTTCTATGGTTTCTTGCCGCATAATGTAATCATTAATCAACGTATGAATGATGATTATCATTTATAATAAATTCTGCTCACTTTACGGAACGGTAAAGTTCCTTTACGTGAACGGAAACCTCATGAATATTCCACATATCGTACTTCCGCTGTCAAAAACGCATCCAATAATACTTTTAGTTTGGTAACTGCTTTACTAACGATATTCTTGTTTTATATTAATAAAGTCTAAAGCAAATATAGATTATTAGATATGTTGCCGACTCTGTACTTTGTACAATGTTGCTTTTATACATATACGTCATAAGCTAAATTTCAAACTAATTAGTTTCAAATTAGAACAGTTGTTATTCGCAATACTACATATTTAATTATGATAATAATGACCTTTTGCGTCCTGGTCGATGACGTATAATTTATAAAAAAAAAATACAAAAATACCTGTGGTGATTACTTCATTAAATTATTTGCTAGCCAATAATGCCGTATTCATGGAATTTTATTTACTTAAAAATGTGTGTACATGTAGCATAATAATAAAAATGAAATGTTGTCACCCGACTTGGTCTATAGTTGGTTAGAGTTTGCTCTATCGATCAGGTAAAATATTATTTGTGTCACTTCACCTCTAATAGGCCAATATGTAAAAAAACTTTTAACCTTTTAGCTGCCGTAGATAATAGATAGTAATTACCTAACACGCCGGATATAATTTGCAACTATTAATTTAATTAGTTATTGACGAGAAAACTCGTCTCTGGCGTGTTGAGCATGAACAATTTTACGAGATATCCGTCTGTGGCAGCCATCGAGTTAAACTCTTTTACAATATCCTGCCATACTAGTCAGGAAGAAAGAGTTATTGATACTTTTGATCATGCTATTTTTTTTATATTATAAGTACTTTTCAACACAAAACCATGTTTTTGTGAAACTTTAATTTATAGTTTTTTGAACACCTTACTTATTTGACATTCATGTTGTTTATAATAATTCTAGATGCAAATGTTACGATAAAACTTGAATGTAAGATTATTGTCCAATTAAAATGATTACTAGGTAACTATTCAAGGTTATTCATTTTTTTTCCTTTCCGAACAATGTTAACATAATTATACGTGTAAAAAATATGACTCGCTGTTCGATGATGCTTGTATTTTTTTCTACCATCATCTGACTACTATCATGAGAGCAGTCAGAAAGTGCTAACCGCCTTCATTCACCTCTGCGTTTGTACCTACGTGAACACTACGCAGTAGATACAGGTGGAAATGAGGTAACTAGGTGAACATTCTTCATTTTAGAAAAATTTAAGTAATCATGTTTATAAGTCCTAACAAAATCGTGCGAAGATAATTCACATACACTCTCGTTTCCATTAAAAACACTTTTAAATGAAAAGCTATTCTACAGATTACTTGTATTGACACTTCTTTATCGTTTCGATAATTTTATTTCATTTGTAATGTACTAGTTTTCGTACCACTGTTAATTGAGTTAGCAGCATTTAATAAAGAATTATATTTAAAAAAAAAAACAAATAAGATCAAGAGTCCTTGAAAGTTTAATAAAGAAGTATGTTTACTACTTCCCTGCGTGACCCGGTAGTAAAATCGTTGTTTATTTATTAATTTTATAAGTGGAACAGTATAAAGTATTTCGTAAAGAAATCTCAAATTATAATTAAATTCGAATTTATCTTTAATCTCCACTTTAATTCAATTATTTTTTGATGAGTTTTTAATTTACGCATTTATTTTTAAGAGCTAATAAACATTCTGTATCGTCCTAGTGTGGAGCATGTATACTCATAATCAAGTGTACCTCAACAGTGTTTCTACGAGAACAGTTTGTGACTTAGTTGCTCAACTTCTTTTTTTTTCGAAGAGAATTTGGATAGATGAATAAGGCTAAGAGAGTACTAATAATTAGCTAATCGCTCTTACTATGCCCCGTTTTTAGTATAGGATATGGGAGAAATAAAGACATCACAAACTTCTATACCAAAGGTGGGGAAACTTTTTCTTCTTTGAAGGCCGCATTCTATTTTCTGATTCGACGTAAGGCCGCAGTAAACATTGACTGTTTGGCCGGAAACAGAAATTTATCGTCAGAATATGACAGGAATTTACATAAATTTACAGAATTGGTCAGAATGTCGCACCAGAGTAGCCAAAAAGCCGCAGGTTCCTCGCGCCTGATCTATACCTTTGTAAAGAAATTTATAAATCAATTTATAAAAACTGCCCGTACTGGGGTTCGAACCGGTGACCGCGATAACCGAAGCCAGCGACGTTGACCACGCAGCCGGAATAAACATTTTAATTTTACTAAATTTGTTGCCAGTGATTCATATTTTATATTATTATCTGTAAAACTCCTTTCATTACCAATTTTTTGATACAATAATAAATTTGTTTTGTTTCGCTTAAATAGTACTGTAGTATTATATTCTCTAATCATTTAAAATTAATGTGGAGTTACTACAAATGAGAGTTTTATATTTTTAATATAATGCCATTTCCACCAAGTATTGGCAGTGAACACCTTAAAAGTGATTAATAAAGAAGATATCATTAAGGTTTTCAATCCGACGTACTTTATTTAAGACAGCGTTGTTATACGATGACCGTGAATTGTTGACCGCAAACTAAAATGGCTGTCTGAGAGGAAAAAAAAAAGTCGTTCGAGTATCCCGGAGTATCTTCGTAAACAACTTTTACTTACACGTCAAACCTCGTAAACAACCTCGAAGGGTTTTCTTAGATAATACTAAGTAAAGAAAAATCACGTGTGCTCAAATTACAACTCAATTTTTAGGAATTTGGCATATACAGTACGATGTGAACACATTTAAAAAGTGTCATTTTTTTTATTATTATTAAAATTTTTCAATACTTTTGAAAAATTGTAATAGACAATTTTTTCCATAAAAAACGGTTGGCAATTTTAGCATATCGACTGTGGAAAGGAAAAATGACGTAACACACACATCAAATTTTACAGGAGGCGCTAAAAACGTGTTTTGATGATTTTGTGACATATGAAAATTATGAATTATACACAACCTTGAAGTGCACGGATAGTTCTAAACTGGTGTTTAATTGACGTAATCTAATATTAACTGAAGAAATTGTCTCGGGAAAACCTTTATTTCAGTGTTTTTTCTTGGTTTTAATTTTTTACAAGGTCATCTTTTTCAAATTTAAAAGCTAAATTTAGATACTAATTCGGCATTTGCAGTTTCCATCCTTTTGATAGAATGTGTGTCAACTGTCAAGTAGTATACATTGTGATTATCGTAAAAAAGTTGTTTTGGAAAATTGAGGGTTACGTCCTTTTTACTTTCCACAGTCGATATGCATAGCAAAATCGTTAGACGTTAAAAGGGTTAATGTGTTCGCGATATATACGGCGTATGAATTTAGATTTTACACCTGTGAGAAGTTTGATATAGGAAAACAGGTTTCTAGTTTGTTTTTGTTACTGGTAAAATAAATTAATTCAATTTGTTATTTTATTATTTCCAAACATTGTGATACTATAAAGAAGGCGTTCACAGCACCAGCCAATACGTGTTGAATTTTTCCGTGCTTTTCCTTAATAAATAAATAACGCCCATTATCTATATGTCAAAAACCCAACGAAAAATGGTTATTATTGTGAGAGATGTATTTATTTATTATAATGTATTGAATTTGCATTTTTTTATAGCGAAAATGTTGCGAGCATCCTTCAATTTTTTGTATCCATGTCCGCTTCCATTGTGGAGCATATGTAAGTATCTCAAGTTTTTGGAAGTTGGAAGTTTTTCTACGGAAACCGCTTGTTACTCTGTCCCCCTTACTTCTCTTTTCCAACGAGAGTAGTAGGAATAGAAAGATAATGCTGGGGCAGGACTAGTGGTTAAGTAATCGTTCTCGCTACCGCTTATTGAAGTAAGTTATTGAAGGATCGGAAGGAACTTTTTAGACATCACAAATATCCATGCCTTCGAAAAGAAATCGATTAATTGATCGAAAAATTGCTGTTCGTACTGGGAATCGAACCCGTGAGATCCGGAAAGAAGCCAACAACGCTAACGCTGCGCAATAGGACCCGACATACGTCCTTGGATACTTAATATAAATGTGTCACAGAAAAGCTTGTAGCCACCTCATAGCAGTAATGTAATCCACGACGGCCCAGCGAAAAGGGGGATCCAAATTTTCACATACACAGTATAACGAATTGTGTTTATATGATGCCCCCAAATTTCTAGCTACGCCACTGTTGAAAATCCGTGGTTACCTTCTCAGTCGTTTAAAACGCCTGACGATGCCTAAACACGATTCCTGAGTCACAAATCACTACTGCAATTTAAATGATTCAAATCACACCTTGCTTAAATTTACATACATATGATTGACCATAATTTATTTATGTTTTATTACATACTAGCTGACCCGACGAACTTCGTACCGCCTCAGAATCAATAAATGTTGTCATAAAAATAATAAAAAAATTTTAGTACTTTTCCCACTAAATAAAATTTATTTGATCAGGACCGGTTTCGCTCATCGCGAGCATTATCAACTGAGTTATTATCATCTGAGCATTATCATCAGTTAATAATGCTCGCGATGAGCGAAACCGGTCCAGATCAAATAAATTTTATGTGGAAAAAGTACTAAAAATGTTTTATTATTTTTATTATATTGCCATTCCACCAAGTATTGACAGTGAACACCTTAAAAGTGAATAAATGTTCTGTTAACTTGATAACTTGAAGCATGACGACTACCGAGTCAACCTTCAGTTGTAAATTGCGCGGTGGCAAGCCAGGCAGATCCAATAAGTTTTAAAATTAAGTTGGATAGTTGGTTGCTTCGTCTTCGTTTGTAACACGGTCGATAGATTTAAAGGAATGCAGTGGACCAACGATTTGATTTTGAATTGTGAAGTTTAAATGATCCACATCTTTGTTCTTTGCCGCAAGAATTGCTCGTTCATTCAACCAATTGTGATTTTTGTGATTAGATGTTCGGGAACATTTTGTTGAATGAAGTGAAATTGCAAAAATTTGGCGAAAACAAAATCAATCCGTTCGATTCGTCAACAGGAACACCCCCGTTACCGATAGTCAGCAATTGCTTCGGCAGATAGATCGTTTAGCAATGCAACTCGCTTGTTTGTCGTCAGCTGAAGATTCTTTACATAGCGCCAGAGTCGTGATTTGAGGTAAGCGTTTATTTCATCGGAAGCGGTCAATCTTGGAATGACTGGTAGTGTTTGGTGGAAATCGCCAGATAGTAGAATCATTGCGCCTATAAAACATCTTGAGTCATTGCACAGATATTTCATACTTTGATTGAGTGCTTCCAATGCGCATTTGTGCGCCATTGTCCATTCATCCCAGGTGATGATTTTACTTGCTACCAAAACTTTGGTCATTGGTGAGTGTTTCGCAATATTGCATGTCAGTTTTTCAGTCGTTTAAAGCAGTGCTCCGCAAGCGGTGTGCCGCGAGGCGATGCTGGGTGTGCTGCGGCGCGAATCTCTAATAAACGAAAAAAAAAATAGTTTGGTCGATACTACAAACTATTTCTGATGACACTATCATAGAGAAGCAGAAATAATTATTTTTTGGTTGAAAGAATATGTTATATGTACAGTCTGCGCAAGAATGTTTCGCGCACCTTGCGAAAGTTCGCTAGATTTGAAGGAATGTAGTGGACCAACGATTTGATTTTGAATTGTGAAGTTTAAATGATCCACATCTTTGTTCTTCGCCGCAAGAATTACTCATTCAATCAACCAATTGTGTTTTTTGTGATTAGACGTTTGGGAACATTTTTTTGATGAAGCCGTCCTTCGTTGAGACGAAATTGTTAAAATTCGGCGGAAACGAAATCAATCTGTTCGATTTGTCAACAGGAACACGGTCGTTGCCGACGATAGTCGAACATCGTTTTCAAGCTTAAATCATTTTTCTCTTCTCCTTCGGGGCCGAGTTAATAATCCTCAAATTCTCATGACTATTAATTTACATGCTCCCAATTTATTCTTACGTGGGCGTAACTATGAGCAAAAACTTATACCTCGCTTAAGAGGTTTAAATCACCAGTTCCAAGGGCCGTTAGATTGATCAACGCATTGCCTAGAGAAGTGAACATTTTTAGTGATAGTATTTGTGAACTGTTTGTAAAATTTCACTATTTTATTTCTTGATTTTTTATGTTGATTTTGATTCTGATATATTATGTAGTTTTATTTTATATTTTGTCTTATTATATTTTTCAAGTACATGGCGAATTGGCGTCAGCTGTTATGTCATGTACTGTAATTTTAATTTTGAACAATGAATAAATAGATAGTCAGCAATTGCTTGGAGAAATCTTCGGCAGATGGATCGTTTAGCAATGCAACTCGCATGTTTCTCAATTATTTGAGGCAAGCGTTTATTTCATCGGCAGCGGTTGATCTATCTACGTGGCTGCTATTCCAGAAGAAGAAACTGCTACAGAATTTTTTTTATCTCGCATGACCAGTGGCCATAATCAATGACATGAAGAATGTCTTCCCAGCTCCACCGGGCGCATCGAGGAAAAATAAGCCACCATTTCCATCATCAATTACCTTCATTAACGTATCGCTAATTTCCTTCTGTTGAGGGTTCAACAGTGGTACATTCGTTCAAACTGATTGATTCAATGCATCTCGATCATATTCACGTTCAAGTTCCAATTCTTGATTGAAAGCGTCGTTCATTCCACGATCTGGCGTTGGCATTCCTAACTTGACTACCAAACTGCCGCACATGAGGTTACACATGTCTTCGGTCTAAAGCAAAGCCTGGTTATGTATCTCTCCATTCACCTCGAGATCGGGATTCCCCAAACTGACACGAATTCGATGCAAAATGTATTCGGACATGTCATCCTTGTACTTGTTCCACAGTTCACGGGGATTCATGTCAAAATAATGTGCGTATCTGACTTGGAGATTCAGAAACAATTTCTTCAGCGATTGTAATGAGTATCATTTTCAAGCAAATTGAGCTGTTGACATGCAAGTAGAAGCATTCGTCATTTTTCGGATGAACTGTGTACATGCGTCCAAAAGCATCAGTAGTCATTCGGATGAGCAGGAACCGCATCGCCTTGCTTTCGACGTTAAAATTTCTTCGATGTAGCTTTCCAAGTGTAATAACGTGGCATCTCAAAGTAGAGCAACGTTCGTGCAAACAGCGTAATATTTTTGTCAAAAAATTTATCATACTTAATTAAAAACATAACCTTATTTCAACATTATCCGATTTTATTTCGTTTTCATATTATATCATCGATTTGTTTTATTCTAATCCATACTCTAAATTTAAAATTATTTAGAAGTCAATCGTATGCAAAAGAAGCAAAAACAAATGAATTTTGGAAAAATTGCCACCTAGCGGATGAAATCTGCATACAAACGACATTTTCATTATTTCAAGGTGTTCGCCATTTGAAAACTGTATGAGAATATTAATTTTCTTCATAATTTCTTTGCCGTGATATTTTTCCGATGTTTTAATGCTTATTCTGCTATTCTAGGCGGATACGAATTTAATAAAACAAAGATCATTAAAATCCGAGCTGTTATTCTCGAGATATACGTGGTGTAACAAACCCCACTTTCTTTTATATATATAGATTGTATGTTAAATATATGCCATGTGCATTTTGTATGATATAGTGGCAATATAAAGATGATGCGTTTGCGACCTCTTTGAATAACAATACAATTTACTAGGTCAGGCATAAATTAACTACTTGCTGACTGAGTGTTCATACTACTCTTATGTTGGCGTCCTTACCTAAGTACTTTGACACTGATATGTGTTATATAAAATATATCGAAGGCTTTGAATTGCTTATCCAATTTTGGAAAAAATTAGTTCGGAACTTAAATGTACCAATAATTGCCCATATGTGTTCAAATATTGCATCTCCAAACCTGCTGTTCCAATGATTGCATTGCAAAGTGTAGTATTGAGAATCTTTCAGACATTTTTTTATACTAAATGAAAGTTTTCATTAAGGTTAGAAAGTTCACTTATTTTACATTATACAGCAGTGTAAAAAAAAACATTATTTTATTGAATATGAAAGATAAATAAATCAACTATTATATGAAAACTATAGTCTCAATTTTAACCCTCCAAGGACGAGCGTCACCATATGGTCTCACAAAACACCGTTGTCTATTGATCCCACTATTCATACTTTTTCTACCTGAATATCGTTGCTTTCGCTCATATTTGGTTAGGAAGGGTACGGACTACAGTATGTCATCAGCCGTGCGAACAGGAACGGTCTCCAAAAGCACATGTGATTTTTTGAATTTCCGTTTTTTTTTAATTTACTTTTTGAAACTGTTAGATATTTTTTTTATAAAAACATAAAATTATTTACAGTTATTTTGCTAATATATTTGTTTTGAAATTATGTTGATCTAAAGAGGTCAAATTGTAAATATTTTTAAAAAAATCACGTTTAGCTATATTTCAACCCCGAATGTTTGCAAGCCCATACGGTAACTTTTGTCCTTACGTACTCAATATTACAAGGTAATAAAAGGATGGGCATGACCATATAGTCATGCGGGGTTTCTATACAATGACTGCGTTTTTTTTTTTAAATTTTGGATAGGAATAAAAGTTATCCGTGACTTCAATATGGCTTAGAAAATATTTTTTTTATCGGAAAAAAGCTCTCGTCTCTGGAGGGTTAAATCTCAAAATCAAATTTGCAAACTTTCAAATTCAGTTTTCTCTGTACGTATTTATGATTTATGAAAATACAATATGTCAGCTCAAAGCCACCACCGATATGCAATAATAGCACGTGTGAACTTGCTTACTATGTCATCTCATTAATATATTTTATTTTAATTTAATAATTTTTCACCGAAATGTGTTTGATAAACATGTTATAAAAAATGTGTAAAAATTAATCGGAATTCTTACTCATTTTATTTCGAAGACCGCAAATCAGAAAAAAGTTATTAGTTGTTTTTTTGCACCCGTTGCCCACCTATGTATTCGCATATAACCGAACCTCACCCAGCTGATTGATATAAGTAACAGAAAAGTTGTCACCGACAAAGACCGAAGAAACAAAACATAATATAACATTCGCCCGAAAGAAGGAAATTGGTATTCGATTTTTTTCTCGTCGGTTAAATGTTTACTAAGTGCGAAATATCCTAGATTATGCGTAGCAATGTTAGTAGTCATTGAATCGTAACAAGGTATTATACATCTTGAGTTTAATTTATATGTCACCGTTACCTAGACATTATCAGAAAATTCTCATTCTAAACGCGCAGGCTTTTAGATTTTGTACGCGTAAATCATGTCAATGATGTCTCAAACGGAACGATCAGATTGTCACTTTCATTGATACGACCTTCTTTAACGGATCACCATAAGGCCAAATTTTGAATGATGATCAACTGGAATGAAAACCCGCTAGGCGAATTACAATCGGTTATTTTTAAATAGTCCAATTGCAATTTACCGTCACTTTACTATTACCGGAAAACGGTATTTTTTATAATCATTACCGGTAATAAAACAAAACAATTTACATACTTTCGATGGTTTCGGCGGTAACTTTGTGGAAGTTCATTTTAATAGAAAATTTAAATTAACTTTGATTATTCCACGTATTGTGTATCTAACTGTGACACGTGTTTCGCCTCTTTCAGAGGCATCTTCAGACTTACTATCGCAAAGTTTGCTTAAGTAATGAAGCAAGATTGATTCTAACATTTTAAAATTATAAAATTACAAAATGGATTGGGTTTTTTTTCCTTTTAAGAGGAGCAAGGAGGGGGGTGTAGAATCGAAATAAAGCAAACAGATAATGATACTAATTTTACTAATGAGTTGTAAACAATCAGAATGGGATTTTTCCTTTTTAATGGAAGCAAAGAGGGGATTATAAAATCGAAACAGTGCAAACAAATTTAATCATACTACTAATGACGTTAAACATTACAAACTATTAAAACTAATGAGCTGCAGTCAATTATCTAGGTTTGTGATTACTCTATTAATTGGAAACAATTTGAGTAACGGGGAACCGCCTGTGCTATTAAGAATATTATTTAATAATATTTCTTTTTTGTTAAGAGTTTTATTAATTTCTAAAAATTCTAAGCTATTCATCTTTAAACCCTTTTTATTTACTCGGTGTAGTATTTCTAAATTACAAATCTGATTAAAATTATGATTATTTTCTATTAAATGATTGGCAAACTCAGAAAAATTGTTATTTATACTTCTTTATTTTAATCGAGTTTTGAATTTAGTACAAACGGTTCTGATTCGCCACTTTACGGTTGATAAGTTATCAAATTGTCTCTGTTCTGGCAGAAGTTGTTAAGTAACAAATTGATAGTTTTGAGTAAACAGGAAATAAACAAATTCAGCTTTTATGATAAAACCTCAAACAACGATATTGTATGTTACATAATATGTACATATCGACCGTGGAAATGAAAAAGGACGTAACCCACAGTTTTTTCAAAACAGGTTTTTTTCGATAATCACAGTGTATCAAACTTGATACACGTTCTATCAAAAGGATGCTAGCTGCAAATGCCTAATTAGTATCTAAATTTAGCTTTTAAGTTTGAAAAAGATTACTTTGTAAAAAATTTAAACCAAGAAAGCTAGGTTTTTCCTAGACAATTTCTTTAATTAATATTAGATTATGTCAATTAAACACCAGTTCAGAAGTCTCCGTTGTTGTGTATAATTCATAATTTTCATATGACCCAAAATCATCAAAACACGTTTTTTGCGCCCCTGTAAAATGTGTGGGCTACGTTCTTTTTCCTTTCCACAGTCGATATGTAAGTATACCATCAAAATATATCTTTAATGCCGATCTAGCAACACAAGTATGAATATAATTAAAGTTAATATACAGGGACAAATGCCTGCCTTTAAATCAGCATTAATAATAATTTCCTGTAAAAATGCTTTTTTTTCATTTATTCCAGGCAAAAAAAATCTTCGTATGTTTAACTCATTTTTGTCAGTATTGTTAATGACCAAATTCTGCCAGAAAGGTGACGAAATTTTCAAAATATTTTTCTTCAGCTATATTTGAATCATATGTTATCAATATAGTGCGTCAATATTTCATTTTTCTTCATTTTTTTTAAATATCATCTGAACCTTTTTCTTTTCAGTTGATTTTAATTTTTATGTAGATATCACAATTTTCGAAAATATAATAGTATGATACCGACCTCGCCCTTTTAAAATTTTGTTGTTTGTCTTATTTCAATATAAAGTATTTTGTCGTTTTTATTGACACTGTGTAATAAGGTAAAATTACGACATCTGAATATTTTGTTCATCTTTCCTTTTATACCACTTATGAGCTTATATGCTCTTCAATAATATCAATGTTTGAAATGGATTTGCTTGGTTAATTCGACTAACAAACAAGAGCGAGACTAAAATTACTAGAAATGTACCGGCAAATATTGAATGCATACTTATTTCCTTTTTAAACGATTTAATGGTAATTTTATGCTCATGAAGTTTTCATTTATCTGTAATTTCATGAAGTTACTCTAAAACAATGTCTTCCAAACTGTGTGCCGCAAGAAGTCCACGGTGTACCGCGGTGGAAGAAGCCTTAAAAATGTAAATTTGAAATAATGCCTATTCGGTACAAAATCGTGGATTTTAAATTCCTCGGTGAGCTAAAAAAAAAGAGTTTTGGAGACAATCCGCGGAAAAGGTATACCAAATCGAGGATTTCAAATTCCTCGGTGAGCTAAAAAAAAAAGGAGTTTCGGAGGTAATCTGCGGCATCTTGGTGTGCCGAGGTACTAGTTCCATTCATCACTGTGCCGTTAAGGAAAAACGTTTGACAGACACTGCTCTAAAGCATTGTTAAAATGACACAGAGAACTGATGTTATCGCTCCAAATTCAAAAAAGTTTTAGAGTGATGTATTTTTTAAAATAATAAATAAACATTTATGTACCGTTTCCACATTTTTTTATAAAGATCAGTACCGATTTCGCTCATCAGGAGTATAATAAACTGACGACGAGAGAAGTTGGTACCGATCTATAATTAAAAATGTGAAATTAGTATAACAAATATTTTATTCTTTAAATAAAATCCCTTTCCGCCAAGAATTCGTAACATTGGATGCCTTAAAGCGTTTTTTTTTATTAATAGAACCGACATTTGTAATTAAGTTTCATAATAATCACATGTAGGTGTTTTTTTTTAATAAGTATCGAAGACGGCGACGATGATGACATTGATGGTCAGCGGTGTACGACCTTCTGTGTTCACATATTCAAATAATGTCTGTTTTTTTATTAATTAATTGTGACCTTTTTGCCATTCCGGGATTCACAATTTTTGATCATGTACCACACTTTCATGTATTCATTATTTTATATATTAATAATTTTAATAAAAAAATATCTGGCATTACAGCTAACTTCTAAGACAGATTATTTTATGCTACAGTTGCTTGAAATCAAATCGAGGGATATCGAAAATAATCATGTTTAAGATATCTTTTTTCATTATTGGCTCAAATTGGGTATATTTTTTTAATTTGTCAAGAATCAGACAACCGTTTACAACGATATTTTTTACACCTATACAAATCCGAAGACCTAAATTTATATATAAAAGCTTTTTTAATTAAAGTTTTAATTTAAGCTTCACTGGCGGGGCGCCACTGATTCCGCCCACCTAAAGTATAAAACTATGGGGGGAAAAACAATATAATTGTCTTCTTCTCCCTACGACCGTTACAAAATATGAGAGAGGGAGTACAAGTACAATTGATTTATTTAAAGAATACGTATATAATAGACTGAATCCCAAAATCGCTATTAGGACGATACTGGGATTACGAGATCGCCAAATTGGTCGGGATTCCGGGATTAGATAGAAGCCCTACATGCAATGTAACGATCTTCAAACATTTTGTATAAAATAGTCAAGACGCCACGTTACTAAAAAAAATGACCTCCCACAAACCTAAATGAAAATTGGTGACTAGTCAGCCTTGTTGAACTTTGTGAATAATACTGGCAACGTTGAAATGTAAATGGTATATGTATTTTGTAATAATTCTTTTCGATGAATGTGATATTTTGTCATATTAATATGCCACTTTAAATCGACAATGTTTGACTGACAATTTTAACAATTCTTTAAAAGCTTAAACTCTTAAATATTCTGTATCACACAGGTGGACAAATTAACGAAAAAACATTATGTGCGCAATTATTTTTTATATCTCGCCTCCTTAATGGCCGTAGGTCACTACTTTCTTTTTTTAAAATTGCTTAAGGTTTTTTAACATCTGTACTAAACAATAATTGTTATATCACTTGAATTATACAATCGTATTTGTTAATTTTAAAAAAGTAATTATATAATAAACTTAGGTCATTCATTATATCAATGGGCAAAAAATGTGAAAGTGGTTTTAATTACCCATACGATTAGCCCGTCACCGTAAATGCATAAACTACACACGTTAGTTGTTTTTAAAATCTTATTGATAATTACATTTCTATGTGCTTTATTTTTTTGCATATTCTGCAGATTCTCAGAGAAAACCTATTTGATTGTATTTTCTTACGAATAATATTATAATTATATTCTGTATTAGGTAATACCTATTTCAATGGTAAACAAATAGATATAATGAAATCCGTCACGCTTTGTTTATCAAAAGCCAAAACAAAACTATATTTTTATTATACGAAGTGTCCATGAAAAAAAATCAAAAGTAAACCGATACACAATCGGATAACAGTGACAAATATACAATGAATTATTTATAAAATGATAAAGATAATAATATTAGAATAGTCTGGTCCGTCGTCGTGTGGTTAACTACGGCAGCGTTGAGCACGGGCTCGAATTCCAGTACTGTTCACTTTTACTCTAATACATAGGTTCCCAACCTTTTTTGGGTGGCGACCCCTTTTTATAAAAGCCATGTGACTAGGCGACCCCCTGAAGAATTCGAAATCTTCGATTTGCTGTACTTTTTGTCCCCGGATTGTCCCCGAAACTCCTTTTGTTGTTCAAATCCAAAATCGAAAAAAGTCGGAGACCCCCCCAGAAAACCCTTCGCGACCCCCAGATTGGGAACCCGTGCTCTAATACATAATGGTTTCTGTCAGAATTTCTTCCATTCTCTTTTTGAAAAATATTTTCTTCTGGAAAACAAAATAATCCAAAGATGTGCCACTAGATGACACTATAGGTTTTGAATTTTAGATAGATTCTTGTCACAGATATTATTGCCTTGTTAGAGTTAAACTTGTTCCTACATATTGAAGTTCTACAAACAAATATTATATAATTATTTAAATATGTTTGGCTGCGATTTCACCGCTGATATCAAAGTTGATTGTATCGCTGTTACAAAGTGTAAGCGCCGTGCTCTTGCAATTTAAATTAAGACATTTGCCATGTTTGTAAATTACGATCATCCGTATTTTGAGCGGCGAAATCAATTTCACAATATCCCATCATTATTTCACGATTTTGGGTGAATAATTTCGATGCAAGATACACAATCATCTTCAAAATTATGTACGTCGTGTTCCGAAAATCATAAATTATACCCTAAACATATTTTGACGTATAATTTCGTATTCTTGTTTTCGGTGGCCTCTACTCTGACTGTATTGCATCCTTTTATGATTCCATAGAGAAAAGAGGGATGTTTATCACTGAATTTAATCTATTCTTCAATGTTTGTTTATTATAGTTTCCGCTCGCCAGAAAAGTGTTTTGAAATTTTCAGTACGTTAACGATGGAAAATTACGAAGCATATCGTTTCGCTCTGTTGGTATTCTTGCGAGATACCATAACACTTATTTTTATATTACCTAAAATGATAATAAAGCCTACTTTCTTTTTTCAATTTGGGATTGCTTAAAATGTGACATATATTATTTTCCATTGTGATCATTAATTATTTAAAACGAACGATTCCATTATTACTAACGTGTATTGAAAATTTATTTTACGGTGATGGCGACACTAAGCCATTTTCATCCTTCTTCAACAAACGTCAAATTACTAACTAACTGAAATACTTCACACTGATAGTTTTAAAACAAAAAAGATGTGTTTAAGCGTTGTTTCTCGTTTTATTAAACAAACATTAATAAGCTACGCGAGAAAAACGAGAAAAAATCTTGTTTCGTTTATACACATCTTCTCGTTTTAAAGGATACACTTTACTCAAACGAAAGTGATAGCACTTTTGTGTAAAGGCGGCTAGTTTATTGAATTCGACTTCGCAAGTTTGTTAAATTTAAAATCTATTAATATAATCTGACCAATAAGTTAAGCATAACAATCAAAATCTCATTCGAATATTTGTATATTATGACGTTTACATTGATTTCCCGCGTTTATGTTTTTAAGTTGTGGTCTTGGCTGTTTTTAAACCTTAGCACATTTTAAACATCGAACATAAAAGAACTCCGTGACCCGCTAGAATGATCTGATAGTTATCTATAAATATAGTCTGTGGATCACAGCATATTATTATATTCAAATTATTATCTATGACTATAAAACTATAATCATTTATGTAATAATATATATTTGCTCTCTTGGTGTGTTCGTTGTATGATTGAAACAAAATAATACAAATCGGACAGCTGAAATGTTCATAAAAATTTATTTTAAAAATATCATTCAAAGGTTTATAAATTTATTTTTGTTAAAATTATCCAATGTTTCTGTGTATTTATCGCTTTATGATTAAAAAAACGGCACTGATTATCACGACTACTTTGTATCGACTGACAGCGAGGAAAAAATGCAGATAAATTAATTATGAAAAACATTTTTCCCTAAATTTTGTATTTATTGTTTGTTTGCTTTTACAATTTAATTCGCCTCAAAAATATAATAATAAGAACTTATCCTTATTTTTTTTCCTTGGGAACACACATTACGTCGAATAGCAAATATATTGGTTATGTTTATGCTAATCGATGAATTAACCAAATATGTTAATGAATAAATTTAGATTATCTCGATAATTTGTCATACCACTTTCTCAAATTTATGAAAAATAACTATGCAATCCCAAAAACATATTTTGAAGTCTTCATGAGATTGAGTTATACATATATTTTTTAAAACGATATATGGGTATAATTTTTACCAATAGATAAAGCAAAGTTTTCCATTATACAACATCGAAAATTAATATCCATAAAACCATAACCTGTTTTTAAAAACATGTAATCGTTATCCTACAGTTCATTACTACTTGAAGGGCTCCGTATCTAAATATCTGATCTCTCTTTTTCAATGGGAACTGGATTCGATTTCCTCAAAGCTTTTGCATAATAACAAAAAAGTATTTCAAGGCTTATTTCATAATCCAGCTTATCAACAGTTTTCTTATTTAATCTGTGAATTTTTGCTTTTTTTTTCAAACTTTTTTTTTAAATATATGTCCGCCCATAATGTGGAGCATATGGCCTTCTAATGGAGGTATCTCAACAGAAGTTCCTCGCCGAGAACTTTTTATTATTCAGTTGCTCAACCTCCCTTTTTTTCGAAGAGAGTAGAGATAGAAAGATTAGCGTTAGGACATGACTAGTGGTTAGAAAATTGTTCTCGCTATGTCCCTGTTATTTTAGAATTGAAAGAGTGCCAGGGAATTTTGAGACATCACGCATTGGGCATCCAATCCCGGACTCTTTTTGTAATTCCGGGATTCACATTTTTTCAATACCGGGATCCCGGGATTGAACATTCACCATTAAATCGTTGACAAAATCGGGATTTCCAAAATTTTTAGTCATCGATTTTCAAATGGGAATTAGCGAATCGAAAAATTTTGTCACTAACCGATTTCAAAAACCCAGGAATTTGTGAAATTCCGAAATTAAAAAAAAAATGAGAACTATTTTTAGCCCTTTCGGAGATTTTTCAAAAGCTTTGTCTGCATGGTTATTTCAAATAGCCAGGAATTTGCTGATTTCCCCAAATGACAAAGAATCGGACCTTTTTAGGGCTCACTTGGATTTCTAAAATTATCGAGAATTTCGCACTTCTTATTCTCAATTTCGGAATTAGTAGTGACACAATCCCGAGATTTTGGGATCCGGGGTCCCAGGACTGGACACCCTAATCGCAAATATCCATCCATGCCTTCGAACAGAAATTGATAAATCGATTGAAGAAATGTTGTAACCAGGGCGCTATGGAGTCGTAGTCGGAGTTGCGGTATTTTGACCGGAGTCGGAGTCGTGAATAATGAGCGGCTCGATTTTTTTTTGTACAAATTAGTTTTATTGAAGTGCATTCAAACAAAATAGTACAAAGTGTTGACATTTCATGCTTGGCTGACTACAGATGATCTGATGGTATACTTACATATATATAAGTGAAAATGAAAAATTTACTCGGAGTCGGATTCGTTAATTATTTTAAAGCTGGAGTCAGAGTCGTCTTTTTTTACACGACTCCACAGCCCTGGTTGTCACTAGTATCAAATATTTATTTTTTAAATGAAACATGTTTCTGTAATTATTCACACATCAGCACAATAAAGAATTGTTTTTTTTCTTGGAAAAGATTTTTTTAAATACTTCTCAATATAATGCACAATATACTAAATATTAAGTATTTTTGGTAATCAACTGAAATGTCAAAACCTTATTGATTCATCACACATGACAATCAAACAATTAGCTGGGACGGTTTTAAAAATAACATGTTATTTCCACCATAAGAAAATATAGCACAATCTCGATTTATAATTTTGCTTAAACCAATTGTAAGAATCTATAAACATGTGTTTTTTTATGTTAAAACTAATATTGTATGGAGCAATATTTTTCATCTAATGCTATTGGGGGTTCTGTTTAATTATTTATTCAACATTGTTTTCAACCTTTATTTTTTTTATTTTCAGGGCGGTCTGGGCATACGTGCAGCTGCTTTGGCAAGTGAACAAGTTTACAAAGAAGAACATGACGATGCCTGACATCTTCGATGCAGCCGTCGCTGCTCATCCTGATAAACCTTGCTTCCTCTTCCAAGATGAAGTCTGGACATTTGCTCAGGTTTGTTTGATGACTTTTATATATTATATTGTATTACTTTAGCACTTATCAAATTCAAAAAATAAAATACTTATTTGTACTAATTCCACTTTTATTTAATAAGATCAGGAGAAGTTTCGCTCATGATGAGCATAAACAACTGATTAGAGAATACATTAAATATTAGTGTTATTTATACAAAACAAAATAAATTGTATAAATAACACTTTAACATTGTATTCTCCGATCAGTTGATAATGCTCGTCATTTCTGACATTTCCTTGTAAAAATAGTACACTGGTCAATAATTTCTTTTATATTTATTATTGCAAACTTACATCTGTTACGGTATACGAACATCTACCAAATTTTTTTGGGAACCAAGACAGACAAAATACGTCAATTTCTAGGGATTTTTTTCTCAGTTTCTCTCTACACTGAATGCTTAGTATGTACATCATTTATTGATTATAATTATTATTGAATTTCAACAAAATTAAAAAACGTGTGTAAATTCTTACGAGCTGGCTTCTTTAGTATATTAAATAAATTCTTTTTGTTTCAGGTTCAAGAATACAGCTACCGAATAGCTAATGTATTCCACGAACATGGATACAGATCGGGACAAGCTGTAGGATTACTTGCAGGAAATTGCCCACAATATCCGGCTGTATGGTTGGGTCTCGCCCGACTTGGAGTTGTAATACCTCTAATCAACACTAATCAAAGAGCTAAATCCTTGTTGCATTCTATCACTGTTGGAAAGTGTAATGCTGTCATATATGGAGATGAGTTTGAACAAGGTGATTATCTCTTATTGATTCTTTTTATTAAAGAGTTAATTAAGGTTTTTATGAACATTAACACCCTTTGAACAAGGTGAACAATTTAAGATTTCGACTGAAGGTGCTTGGTGGAATTTCAATATTAAATTTGAATCGTTCAAACTATGTACATTCTCACAAATTTTGTCACTAACGACCCGGGTTTCGCCTTTCGGCATCTTCAGGCATTCAAGTGCACGGATGAACTTAAACTGACGCTTAGCAAATGATATATGCATTTATAAGATGCATTTATATCTTATATAAACACGAAACTTTCATTTGCTAAGCGTCAGTTCAAGTTCATCCGTGCACTTGAATACCTGAAGATGCCGAAAGGCGAAACCCGGCATATATATGATGATATATGCATATATAAGATGCATTTATATCTTATATAAACACGAAACTTTCATTTGCTAAGCGTCAGTTCAAGTTCATCCGTGCACTTGAATGCCTGAAGATGCCGAAAGGCGAAACCCGGGTCGTTAGTGACAAAATTTGTGAGAATGTACATAGTTTGAACGATTCAAATTTAAGGTGAACAAGTTTGAACAAGGTTATTATCTCTTATTGATTCTTTTTATTAAAGAGTTAATTAAGGTTTTTATGAACATTAACACCCTGGACTTTAAATACTGTTTAAACCAGGCATGGGCAACCTTTCCTAGGTCTGGGGCCAAATTATCATTCTGTCTCAGAGTCAAGGGCCGGACTAAATTATAAAACATAATAAAGTAATATTAAATTAAATAAACCACTTTGTTATTTCTTATATGGTGGTTATCATGAACTAGTAGAGTGGAGCCACTGCAAGCGCCAGTGTCATCTCAATTATTTAATCCTTCCCTGGAACTATTAATTTCTTTCTCTAATACTTCGCCGAGATGAATCAGGGCCGGACAAAATAGCTCGGCGGGCCGGTGGTTGCCCACATATCGTTTAATCATTTCATCATATTGTATTTGAATTTGCGAGTCATTTTTGAAACTTCATTTAACAAAAAGTACTTAAACATTAGTGGCTATTATATAATTATAGTATAGTAGTTTTTTTTAAACATGTCCACTTCTAATGTGGAGCATATGAATTTCATCTCAACAGTTACTCTACGAGAACTGTTGATTAGTTACTCGACCCTTATTTTTTGAAGAGAGTAGAGATAGTAGAATATGACTAGTGGTAAACTTTTCGCTCTTGCTTTAAATCAAATCTTGCTTTCTATTGTGCATATGTAGAATTATTTGTAAGCATTTGATGAATTATATTTTATGAATTATATGTAAGCATGGAAAAGGTGTCACTAAGAGTTGATTGCTTTTACGTAACGAAAAAATATGATTTGTAATTCAATGTGGGTCATGTTTTTTTATCATTTGACTGCTACTGACAAAGCTGTGTTTGAGAACGATAGTGAAAGAGCAAGACTTTTCCAATGATAATATTTCTATTGAAGGCGGAAGAACAACGATTACGTTGTTTAAATTCATAACCATATCAAACAATTGTGTTTGTTCAGAATTCATTTCACTGTAGTTCCATATAGTGTCAGTTATCTGCAAATGTATAGTATGGCTATAAACCCATGTCATCCGGTGCAAAGAGTTTGACTTTGCACTTGTCATGGTCAGCTGGAAACCGCCATGTCCAATGTGAGGGTGTTGTAACAGGCAAGCCTGATATAAATCATTTAGGGCCTATTTTAAAATGGGTGGAGAGGGGGTACAGGAACTGTGTATAATAAATTGTTATTTGTAATTATGCTTGCAGCAATCAATGATGTCGCCGGAGACTTAGATTCATCAATATCGTTATACCGATGGGCCCCGTCGTCGTTAGCATCAATCACGAAAAGTATTCCCATTTCTGGAAGCAACGGAGCCATTAAAGATCTCACTTCGCTTTTGGCCGCTGCCCCTGTCAGTGCTCCTGTTAGTTCTCACGAAAAGTCATTCCACGATATACTCCTATACATTTATACCTCTGGTACTACTGGGTTACCAAAGGCTGCCGTAATTACACATTCAAGGTAAATACCGTTCATATTACTTATTAATACGTTGGTAATCATCATTATTAATTACCTCTCTCTTCTTTTATAAAGACACTAATCGTTTTGCAAGCCACCACTCGCTGTGGATTTATAGCAGTTAATGGGCGTATCCCGTAACATGACGGTATTAAACAGTACCATTGATCCCTGATTGGTTAAAAAGGACATGAAGACAGAACTTAAAGTCTTCTTTGATTTTTTTGTCTTTTTATGTTGATGGTTTTAAAACCACTTAATTTATTAACTCCAAAATGTCAAAAATGCAAAACATGAGTTTCGATTCTAAACAAGAAACATTAGTATTTTGGGATACTTTTTTTTTTACATAGGATAGGATGGGTGGGAGGGGTAAATTTAAGACATCACGTACATCCACGCCTTCGAAGAGAAATTCATAAATCGGTTGAAAAATCAACTTATAAAACTGTCCGTACTGGGATTCGAACCCGTGACCTCCGTAACTGAAGCCAACGACGTTGACCACTCGACCACACAGGCGGCAACTATTAATATTAAGAATTACAAGCATTCCTATATTATATTTTGAATATCGTAAAATGACCAAAAATGGTTTTGTGGAATCCTATCTGGAATACATAAATATTTCTTGAAAAGTTTCTCGTTTTTAAGATAACCTTACAACTATTATTCACTTCTTTCAGATATATGTTCATGTGTGGTGGCATCCATTACTTGAGCCGGTTAACGTCTAATGATATTGTTTACACTTCTTTGCCGCTTTATCATTCCGCTGGATGCATTACTGCCGTAGGTCAAGCTCTCGTCTACGGAAACACTGTCGCGATTCGCAACAAATTCTCAGCATCGAACTTCATCAAAGACTGCATTAAATTTAACGCAACGGTAAGATTGTCTTTTAAATCACTGTTTATTCAAATTGGGAAAGTTTTACGAAGAGGTTTACCGTCGGCAATGATTCTAAATAAATAAATCGTAGCTCAACTCTAATTACGTCATATGAGTACCAACTTATTGTATATTTTAAATATCGAACTTAACATTGTTTTTAAATAGGTGTGAAGTGTTTCCAACATTGGCATGGCAGGGTTTTTATTTGTCCTCAAACCTCCATTGAGCATACTTGTTTCTTTGCGACTGTAAAAGTCGCATCCCTCTGTTAATTTGTACTATTCTTTTCCCCCTCATACTCCAGGCACACTCTTATCTGAGTTAGCAATCAACTCGCATGTCCCATTTAGTTAAGACATGCCTCTGAAGTTTAAGCTTAATTCTGTCTTATTTATTTAAGAAACAACATACTTGTTGACTAGAGACTCCAATTCGAGTATCGAATACTCGATACTTGAGTACACTCGTCCATTTTTCAAGTACTCAATACTCGTAATTTATAAATGAAGATTTATTTCCAAATTTTATTTACTTATTTAAAAAATATATATATAATGTTTAACCATTGTGCTTAACTGAGTTTTGCGCGAGGGTTTTACTTTAGGTATTTTTTTTTTAAACGGTTTTGCCCAGTTTTGCTGTTGACTATGCGTATGCCATGCGAGAATTTTAGACGTTTATCTTCTATATATTAATAGTCGATAATGTCCGTCCGTCCGTCCGTATGATTGTCCCCGATTTCCGATTTCGCCTTTTCGGTGACGTCAAGAAAGACAGGCCCCTCCCCCTCCCCTCCCCAGCCCTGCTGTCACCATTTTTTTTATTCATACTAGACATATTTTTTCATTAAACTGAAGAAGCACATTTTGTGATGTGAAAAATCGCTGAACCTTTATTTCACATTTTTTTTCTGCCGCGGGCATATTCGATACATGGAACTTTGCAATATAAACGAAACGTCTTACCGTTGAGGTAATGGCCAGACTGTCAGATGCGATAAAATTAGATTATATATATTAAGCATTCGAAAAAGAACTTTTTCAAACTCGTGATTCAAAGTGACTTCGATTGTTTGTTTGTATTGAAAATTCAAAAATAGAATATGTCAAATACTTGTAATAATGTATTGTATTATGTAAATGTATTAATGAAATTAAATAAGCTATTTATTAAGCAAATTTAAATTAATAATATATATTTTGGTACATCTGAGACTACTTGAGTATACTCGAGTACTCGAGTATTTTAAAATTTTACTACTCGATACTCAAGTAGTTGAGATGTCGAGTAAGTGGAGTCTCCAGTGTTGGTTAATCAGTATTTCATTTGGAAAAAATAACCTAAATATTTTTATTTCACAGATCGCTAACTATATTGGAGAAATGTGCCGATACTTGCTTGCTGTACCACCAGTAGCCATAGACAAACAACATAAATTGCGCCTCATGTTCGGCAACGGCTTGAGACCACAGGTGCAGATATTTTTTTTTCAACACTTTTCATAGAAAATGGCATACGCCAAATTCTATCAGAAATTTTGATTTAAATGTTTACTCTCTCTTCTTTCAGATATGGAAAGAATTCGTCGATCGCTTCAATATTCCTTTGATAACCGAATTTTACGGTGCAACAGAAGGAAATGCTAATATAGGTGAGGAGTTGTTTTTATTTGACCTTCATTGCTTAACTTTTTTTTAGTGGTAACTCTCAATATTATATTTCTGTTCTTTTGCAGTCAACATTGATGGAACGGTCGGATCGATCGGATTTGTTTCCAAAATCCTGCCGAGAGTGTATCCCATTGCCCTAATCAAAGTCGATGAACGTACCGGAGAACCAATCAGGAACGCCAAAGGATTTTGTGATGTATTGAAATTGTTCTTAGCAATAAAGTCACCGTAAATTTTTATAATATAGAGCAGACGTGGGGAACCTTTTCTTCTCTAAATGCCGCATTCATTTTTCTGATTCGACATAAGGCCGCAGTAAACATTGACTAGGTAATCTTTGGCTGGAAAAAAATTCATACCAATTTGTAAAAAAAGGCTTTAGCCCAGAAATTTGCAGATTTCCCAAAATTATCAGCGTGGGACCTTTTTTGGCAGGCTTTTTTTAGAATTGGCCAGAAGGCCGCACCAGGGTAGCCAAAAGGCCGCAGGTTCCCCATGCCTGATATAGAGTAATGAGCAGTTCTTGTAAAAAAATTCTGCCGAGCTACCTCCATTAGGATATGGATTAAAAAATAAAATGTCATCCGATTGATGTAGACAAAAAAATATTTATGAATTGTAATTCACTGTATGTATGATTTTTATTTTTCCGTTACAGTTATGTGAACCCAATGAGCCTGGAGTCTTCATTGGCAAAATTCAGCCGAGCAATCCTACCAGAGCATTTTTGGGTTACGTTGATAAGGAAGCCTCTGAGAAAAAAGTTGTGCATAATGTTTTCACAAAAGGAGATGCAGCTTTCATATCAGGTATGCCAAAAATATTACCTGACACAGAGACGTACTGTGGAAGTGAAAAAAAGGAGCCAAGTGCCATTGAAAATAAAAAAATTATAAATTATTGAACCCGTAAAGAATATTTATTTTATTCTAGGTGATATTTTGGTGTCCGATGAATTCGGATACTTATTTTTCAAAGACAGAACCGGAGACACATTCAGGTGGAGAGGGGAAAATGTTTCTACCAGTGAAGTAGAAGCCGCTGTATCACAAATTGCAAGCCATCGAGATGCTGTGGTTTATGGTGTTTTGGTAAGCAGCCATTTTTTTGTTTTCATTTTGAATATTTGTATATCTGGCAGTGGTTGCCAAATTTCACTTTAACATGTGAGAAGATTAAACATAGATGAATTTGCCTTTTATTATACTTTAAACTGTCCAGTTTTGAAATAATAATTTTCAGTTGATCATAAATTGGTCATCAATCAAATAACAGATACAAATCAGCCTGAATATTCACTTATATTATATTCTTAATTAATTATGCAATCCCATTGTTTTCATTGCAAAGCAGAAGAAAACTTTTTAACTATGCCTTTAAAACATTTAAACCATATACGGGCAACCACCGGCCCGCCGAGCTATTTTGTCCGGCCCTGATAATCCTTAAGCAATACCAGCGTCAATATTAATAGTCTCGTAATTCAAGTACAAGGCCAATTTTCACACTAATTTTTGTAATCAGTATATAATATTAATATTATGTTGTTCATTATATAAACAACAAAAAAAATATAAGAAGTAGCAACGTGTTTTTTATTTAATTTAATATTACTTTATTATGTTTAATTATTTGGTCCAGCCCTTCACTCGGAGACAGAATGATAATTTGGCCCCAGACCTAGGAAAGGTTGCCCATACCTGATTTAAACTATTAAAATTTGATATTGAAATTCAAACACTTTCAGTCGAAATCTTCAATGATATTAAATTAAGATGATTTTCTAGACATCAAATAAATTTTGACGCGATAGTTATATTGTCGATAAATTAGGTTACGTTATGCTAGGTTCAATCGTTAAAGTACTCTTTACGATGTACACGTGTTCTATTTCTTTACTGTATGATTTCATTTGACAGGTACCCCACGTTGAAGGACGCGCCGGTATGTGCGGTATTGCAGATCCCGAGGGCACCTTAGATCTGGTCAAGTTGGCAGCTGGTTTTGCTCGAGATCTACCAGCCTACGCTCGGCCAATATTTATAAGGGTTCTGAAACAGGTCGATATGACAGGTGAGCCACTCAAAGGAAGCAAAAAATGTATTACACTTATTTACACAAGTGTTAATAGCAATTTTGTCAATTTTTTTATTATTTTAAAAAATAGCTCCCAGTGTAGATCATAAAGATTAGAAAATGAGGCATCTGACCTGAAGTTGTTCTAAGAAATAGTAAGGATACAAGAATGGAACATTCTTCTTTTTTTTTTTATACAATTGGGATTTGACCCAGTCGAGTTGATGAGTGAAAGAGTATTACGTCGACAACTCTGTTATAGGCTTTAAAAATAAATAACATTAATCAATATTTATTTTTTTGTTTCGCAGGAACATTCAAGATGAAGAAGACTGATCTTCAAGAAGACGGATTCAATCCATCCAACATAACTGACAAATTATATTTACTCGATCAAAAAACCAGTCAGTACTTGCCGCTCACTCAAGAAGTTTATGAAAAAGTCAATTCTGGACAGATAAGATTGTGAAAACACCTTCGTGATGTAGGAGACATCTATATTTCACCATTGCAAGATAAATATGTTCGATATTTGCATTTAACCGAGTTAAGTTTGTCCAACACAACCTTACGGCAGCTAAAACAATCACAACTCTTTAATGAAATTAGCTTTTATCAAAATCAATATCATAAAAAGACAAGAATAGACTCGCCTAATATTTTTTTGCTCCTAAACTCGTTGATGAATATATCGTAACAAATTTTCTCGGAGTGAAATGATTTATTTGTAAACACTTTTCTCTGATCGTTGTCAATTATTGTGAAACTTAAATTTTTAAGTTTATTTATTGTTTGTAACCGTTTCCACCTGTTAATAATTGGTTGTCGATAATTGATTTCTTAAATGAATTTATCAAATTAACTGCAATACAAGTACTATTATAATATTTTTTTAAATAGTTTATTCTGGGTGTCTGTTTTAAAATGTGTTATAATAATTATAAGATAAATGAACAACTAAATCACTCATTTTAGAAATAAAATTAGTTGTTATGGCGTTTTTGACTGATTGACGTATGAGCTATGTGATACGATTGATTTTTGTGGGTATGATAGTTTTATAATTTCGTGTAGCTTATTTTATTCTTGTTTATCTGTATGTAAATCATAATTGAATTGTGATTCGCCCTGTTCTACGACAATATGAAAATAAATCAATAGATTTTCTTTTAGTGGTGTCTAACGTGATTTTTTGCTAGATATCTAAAATTTTAAGACACAAACTGTTATGAAAACAATTTTTTTAACGTTGTATGCTCTATAATGAAATTTAAACATTTTTAATAAAAAAATGTGTATGATTGATTTTTCAAAATGGCTTATTTCCACTTTTAACCTCGAAGCATATTTTGACAAGATGTTAAAATAAATATACCTGTGGCATATTACATTGAAGAAAGACCTTAGTTCAGGCATGGCCAATCCGCAGCCCAATTGAAGACTTTTTGCAGTACTTTCTGCAACTCAAGAACCTTAGGTTTTATCAGAAATTTATCCTCGAAGATAAAATTTCAAAATTAAGACAACTGGCACTGCACTGGAAGAAAAGGTTGGGCAAGTCTGATTTAGTTGGTCATCAATGATTGAAAGTACAAGTTTTATCAGAAACGGCTAAGAAATCGACATAGGCACCACATTATATTTCCAATTAGTAATCGAGCAATAGTTTTTTCCTTAGGAGAACCTTAAAAAAGTCCTGTGACATCACAATTCCCAACAAACAAACAATACCCTGTTTAAATTCACTCCACATATTATGTGCCAAATGGCAGAATTTTTTTAATATTGATATCAAATTTTATCGTTGTATTTTCTGATGTAATATAAAATTTCGTTTACAGATATATTTTTATTTCATTACAATATTGAATGTTTGTTCAATAATATGTAATTTGACATTTTTTCCAGGCTGGTTTGGTGTCTGAACAAAGCGCCACCTGGTAAAAAGTACTTTTCACAATCTGCTAGTTTAATGAATGAACTAATTGAATTTATCATTGCATTTAAACAAAATCACCTGTATAGACAATAATTTTCACATTTCAAAGTACCGCAAACGTCTTGTTATTGCTATAAATAATTAAATAAAGCCTTGCTGTAAAAATGCATACGATTGTGATGACAGAATATCATTAGTACTTTTCATTCATTTTATATCAGAATATATTATAATAATTTTTGCTTTAAAAATTTGGAGAAAATGTAAATTGATACTAAATGGGTGCTTGTATAAAATCACTAACAAATATCAGCATAAATATTTAATGTCAGTTTTACTGATTGCATGTTTAATGTATGGTATTTGTTAAAAATCCATGAGTTCAAACCAATTATAGGTTACGTAATAGGAAGATACATTTTAGGGCTCTTGTTTAACTTCATAAAGCATTTCAATATCATTTTTACTTTAGCGATTTGGACCAAACCAATCCTGAATTATTGAATATTCATTTATGCTTGTTTTATAGTAATGCTACGTAAAGGTGCTCAAAAACTACTTAGCTTTAGATAAAATTGCATGAATTTTATAAAAAATGACAATATGGCAACAATTTATTTTTAGCAAATTAACTGCCAAAATAAATTAATTTTAAATATCATTCCCTTTTCTATCGCATTCCCACAATTATGCCGCCAATGACAACTGTTATTATATTGTGATTCATAAATAGTGACTGTGAGTATTAATGTATGTATTCTTTTGGTATTTAGTGTAATTATGATTTTACGCAGGGCTTTGTATTGATATTAAGTCATATTTTATTTTTTATGAGCTTAACCTCGAAAGCTCTGTAAGACATGATTAATGATATTATTGTAAGTTTTGTAAGTATAAAATAACGGTAAAGTCTCTCTTAAAATCAATATAACCTGAAATGCAAAAATCGTTTTCATAACTGTAAATTTGTATTTTTGTAGTTTGAAAAATTGTTAAATTATTTTTACATTAAAAATATTAAACTGTTAATGATGTTTTATTATTGTCATGACCCAACAACTGACATGGATAAAGTATATTATTTCCAATATGAAATTACATTTGTGAACAAGTGGAATAACAAAGAAAAGAAGGAAAAAAAGATTACGGACCCTTGTCCATCGACTAATAGACTTTATCAAGTCTAATCCATCTACATCCTGTATACATAATTACAGTAAAACCCCGGGACCTTAAAGAAAAAAATGTAGGAAATTCTTGAATTATTTTCAGTTTGTCAACTAGTCTAACTTTTTTATTTTAATTGCCAGTCAAAATCATTTAAACATGATCATATGGTCCACAACGATACGACTAAAGAGTCTGTTCATAGGTACTCACTGGGTGAGTCATCGGAAGGAACATTTTGAGATTATAAGCGTCATGGTAACAAAACGATGCTTGCTGAGTTTCAGTCTCGATCTATTTAGCAGTAGTGACCGAATGGGGACACATGCTTATGAACGAAATGACAAATTTTCAACAAAAACCATGGATCGGAATAATGTTTAGCATTTGACAGCATTAACAGATTCGTGCGTATTCTTGAATGAGATGACAAATATTCGTCTAAAGGGGCAATCGGGGGAAAATTTGTAATAAGAAAATGGTATTTAACCGATAAATCAAGAAAAACGAAAGATCGGGGAACGATTTGTAATAAGAAAATGGTATTTAACCGATAAATCAAGAAAAACGAAAGATCGGGGAACGATGCATGTGGGATTGCTTAACATTGTTCTTCCAAGAGTTTGACCGGAACTGTAAAAAAATAAGCAATACTTGCAGAAAAACGATGAATGCGAGAAGGATAAATCTAGTTTCGATTATTATGCTATTATAATTTTCAAAGAGCAAACAGTAATCTACTAAGCTAGACGAATAATATATTAGCTTATATTTTTTTATAACAGATGTCGTTTCATAATCCATAAATTATTATCTCATTCATCAAAATTATTAAAAATATACAAAATAGGTCGACAAAAATACGCTAAAATAGAAACCAAATGAAATACATCAAACTAATTATCGCAACAAATGTCAAAAACCATCAATAAAATTATACATATTATTTTGTCTTATGGTGCACGATGTTTTATTGTATAATTTTAATTTTACGAATTTAATAATGTATCTTATATTTAAATAAAAAACCAAGCCTTAAGGTTTTCTTAAAAAAACACTATGGCTTATAATACAAAATTTATTATGTAAAATTTTACCATTTTTTTATTTTTCGTCATTAGCGCCAGCGCCACCTTAGCACGACGGGTTAGAACAGAGGTGGGGATGTCGCGGCCGGAACTTTTGACCACTCCGGAGCTGCCTTCTGACCAATTTTGGAAAAATGAGGTTTGGAGATATCTGGGGAAAAAGTATAGCGAGGAAAATTAAGGTAAGGGATTGAATATTAATCAATCCCGTCCTATGTTTACTGCGGCCTTATGTCGAATCAGAAAAATGAATGCGGCATTTAGAGAAGAAAAGGTTTCCCACCTCTGGGTTAGAATCTTCACTGGACTAAAACAAAAACAACAAAAAACATTATTGACTAAATTTAGACGAAAAGATTTATACTACACCACACACATTGTGTATAAACACTTAAGAGGCGGGAATTTTTATGATCACGTGTATTATTATAAATATATGAGTTCTTTCTTTGATGGCCAATTCAATTTATAATCTCAACATTAAATATAATATTACAATGATATAGGCTAGGCAAGCTTACGAAATGTTTCATCAACAAATCCTGTGAATCATGTCCTACAATGACGAATCCTGACGAAACTAACCACCGTTATCTGGTGCTAATGTACACGTCAGTTTTTTGTTTTGTACAGCTGCGCTATGTCTGCACATTTTACGTTTTTGCGCTCTAAATCATTGCCAGAAACAACACCATAGCGTTCGGAAGCACTGAAGGAAGAGTACGCCTTTACCGTTTTAACAGTTGAAAATGATACAACAACACTGTGAACGTGTGTGATCTTGTGTTATTAAAATTATTATAAATATGTATTACAGTGGTTGACGTTTACCCGCGATAATTTAAAACAAATTCTCGCCCTTTACGGCAAAACTGCAAACTAAGTTGACGCGCCGTCGCGTTCCCTCCCATTAAATCGACCCTTGCCAACCCTTGTTTCGTCGTGTTTTACCTTGACAGTTGCACCGGTGAGAAGCTGGAAGTATCGGCAGCTTTCGACTAAAACCTTTTTACAGTGTGTACAAATCGATTTTGAATCGATAGCGTGTAATATTTATCAATAACATTACAATGGCCCGTTGAAGTTTATCGAAATCCCTCAACGAAAGGTCCGTTTCCCTCTCGCGGTCGAGCTTTTTGATTCATATTTAGGTTCAACGAAACGTAATTCAGAATGCACGCTCTGTTGGCCGCGATAGCCGGCCTGATGGCTGTCTCCGCGATTATGGCAGGAATATCTAGCGCATTTTCGAAGGCTGTCATATTTGCCCTCTTGGCAATAGCTCCCGTCCTCGTCAGATATCATCGTAGATTATACATCATCTACAAGACACTACCACGCGATATCAAGTAAGTTTACCATACATTTTAATCCAATTTGTCCAATTAAAATTACTATGTTCCCATTCCCATGCATGAAAGATAAAGTTAGTGCTTCGTCTTTATAAATCCAAACAGTGCTTCCGCAAATCGTGTTACGTTTATTATAATGTCTTTATTTCAGTGTAACTGTTACTTCTATAACAGTTACACTGAAATAAGAAATATTAATATTCTTTTGTTTACGTAGATATATATGCATTGCACATTAAATAAAATTTATAATTTGTTGCCATTTTCTGCGGAATTTCCTGGTGATCACTGCGAAATCCGGATATGGAAATAACCTTTGTACACACCGAAAATGAAAAGCTTTTCATCCTTTTCGCACAGCTGTGCTTTCAAGCTCAAGTGTACTAACACAACATACATTGTATTCTGTTATATACATACTTATACTCAAGTCGATTCAATATAGGTGACAACTGGTTGGTATTAAAAAAATCAAGATAAACGAAATGCCAGCAACCTCATTTATTAAAATATTGTAGTATGTTTGAATGAACGATTTATTAATTCTACTCAATATTGAATGTTTAAAAAAGTTAGCAATGAAACAATATGACCATTTCGCGTAGTTATCGACAACAATCAATTGACATTTGCGGTATCACAAGTATTTTATATTACCAATTGAACCCAAAACCTAGAGCTATTTTTCCTTTTTATTATTTTATTATTTTGTTATTCAGTTTGATGACAAATGAAAAATGCTTTTTCCTTAGTTGATTATTAATAACGATATGCTCACATCGTCGATTTCAAAGCATTTCTTAGGAAAATCTAAAAAGGGTGTTCAAATAAGTTAATATTGTTGCTGATGGCAAGTTGTATCTTCAATCGATGTTTTAGATTTAGTATATTTAAAAATTATGCTTTCCATGTTTAATAATAATATTGAACATATTGTTCATCGTTAGTAAACTTTTATATGCTTGTTTTATTTTGGAATCGATACCGGAGGTTGAGGCCTTTATCGATGTCAGGGGAAACCAATACTTAATTCGCATCGACTATTTTTAATCCCCTGCTAAATTCCCGCAACACGCTGTTCAAAGGCTTCTAGAAATTCAGAGAAATATTCTCTGAATAAAGTGTATGTTTGGGCCGATTGCGCTGTGCAAGTAATTTTAGTAAATAAATCCAAGAAAAGCTGTTTATAAACCGTCAAATAAACTTGATTCTACTTTCGAATCTTAATTATAATATATGCATTTTATTTTTCGTGATATTTTCCCTATTTTTAACGAAATATTAAAGTACAAATAAACGTGTATTGAATTAATAGAAAGTTTAAATTAACTTTGACTATTCCACGTGTTGTGTTACTAATTGTGACACGTGTTTCGCCTCTTTCAGAGGCATCTTCAGACTTACTATCGCAAAGTTTGCTTAAGTAATGAAGCAAGATTGATTCTAACATTTTAAAATTATGAAATTACAAAATGGAGTTTTTGGGTTTTTTATCCTTTTAAGAGGAGCAAGGAGGGGGGTGTAGAATCGAAATAAAGCAGACAAATAATGATACTAATGAGTTGCAATCAATCAGTTTGGGATTTTTCCTTTTTAAGGGAAGCAAAGAGGGGATTATAAAATCGAAACAGAGCAAACAAATTTAATCATACTACTAATGACGTTAAACATTACAAACTATTAAACTAGGCGAAACACGTGTCACAATTAGTAAGACAATACGTGGAATAATCAAAGTTAATTTAAATTTTCTATTAAAATGAACTTCCACAAAGTTACCGCCGAAACCATCGAAAGTGTATTGAATTTATTATAATTGCCACACTTATAATGTTGGCAATACAATCAACGGCGTAGCCACTTCGTAGCAGAGTCATGCAATGCATGAGAACCCAGCGAAAAGAGGGGCCCAAATTTCTACACACACTCAATTATTTTTTACACGGTTTTGAAATAATACAGTCCACCAAAATGAACTAACACTATATTTGCTCTAACACGATTATCAGAAACGAAAAACACAAGCGGGTAACAGATTTCCCAATAACAAGTAATTCAACAACACTTATAACATTTCTAGCGATGAAAGCGATTTATGTCCAGTCCCTCATAAAAGTCTCCGTATGTAATTAAGTAACGATGAACACAATTTTGAAAACGCACGAGTTGATAATTGTAACTATGTTATCAAGTTTATATGATAAATATGTTTTATATTAGAATACATAAATTACACACGTCAATACAAAATACAATTATAATTATGTCTCTAGTTATCTTTTAAAACATATCACAGGGTCGGTTCAATGTTCATTATCAATTATCGCACGATTTTATTATTCTCTTTGTGTATATATTTTATTTAAACTGTACTGTTGATGTTATACACGTGATATATTAATAATATTATTGTTTATTTTTCAGTACATTAGTAATATTAGCAATGCAAACTCTATGGACGAATATCTCTATATAATTTTCTATACTGATAGTTTTTGTTTTGTTTTATACACACAATACGCAGATAAATAAAACTCTTTAAAAATGGGAACAGACAGACATGCGAGAATCTTACCACCACCCTGAGACGTAAACACAAAATAAATTAGCTACATACCTACGCGAAGTTTCTACATTTGAATATGAGGGCTAAGGGCTTGAAACTTTTTTTTATCCGAATCAATGTCCACACATTTTACACTGCTCGAAACGGATCCAGAACAACGTGATAAAATCTTAGGTTGAATAATATAATAGGTAGGTTAAACTAGCATTCTTATCAGTGGGAGCTAATAAGGCGCGGATTGTCATTATCTTTTTGAAAAATTCAATTCACAAATATGTACATCATTTGCGAAAACAGAAAATTCACGATGAATACGTGTTACTGGTCACATGGGTTTTATTTTAATCCACTGTTGTCTGCAGTGTTACATAAATTATATATATTAAAATGTGAGTAGCTATATAAAATCATTTATTGTGTTGGCATTTACTAGGTAAAGCTCCATTGCAATAAAGTGAACAAAATAACAAGGTATTTTAGTTCTAAAAATAGTTTTTTTTTCATATTATAAAAATATTTCTGAGATGAATAATGTCATCAATATATGTCGTTGATAGATGTTTCAGCGTATGTCTTCATCAGAACTATGTTTAAACTTACTTTAACACGAATATAATTATAAAAAATAAATATAATTCTTGAAATTACTCATCATTCAAATCTGTAGGCATTCTCATGGGTTAATCCATTTCGCCAGCAATGGCTTTAAACTTGGTGATACATTTATTTATTATATTTACACGACACATGTATTTACTGAACGTCAGTTCGAGTTCATCCGTGCACATGCACGCCTGAAGATGCCGAAAGGCGAAACCCGGGTCGTTAGTGGCAAAACTTGTGTGAATTACATAATTTGATCGATTCAAATTTAATATTGAAATTCCACCATGCACCTTCGGCCGAAATCTTAAATTTACTTAATTGATAGAAAAACCTGTACCACCCAGCTGTTTTTTAAAAAATCGGCCACAGTAGGTATATTAATTTAAAAAAATAGGCTAAGGCAATAATCAAATTCCGTCGTGGGACTTCAATATTCAAATATGAGAATTGGGCCATTGCAATTATTTCATGGTTCTGTCATAGGTCACTAGACGATTGTAATACAATGTTTTGATTAGAATTTTAAAAAAACAATAAGTACGCCATTTGAATGTCAATTTAAATTAGATAGCGGCCGTATACGTTAATAATTGTAATTCGGCTGAAGAAAACAGCAACATATCGCCTGTTTTTACAATTATATAATATAATAAAACATAGCTTCGTATCATTGACGTTACTCTATGTGTGAATATTGTACATTTTAACGTTAAATTATTCATTCACCGTAGGATATCAAGTAGTGCTGACAAGTTTAGTGCCACATAATTATCATATCTCGTAAATGAATATTATTTTAACTGTAGACAAACATTTAAAATATCCTAACTTTACAAGTTCTATAACTATCTTTATTACTACAGTGATAGGCCAGAGGTGGGGAACCTTTTCTTCTCTAAAGGTCGCATTCATTTTTCTGATTCGAAACAAGGCCGCAATAAACATAGGACGGGATTGATTAATATTCAATCCCTTACCCTACTTTTTCCCCAGATATCTCCAAACCTCGTTTTTTTCAGAATTGATCAGAAGGCCGCACCGGAGTGGCCAAAAGGCCGCGGGTTTCCCACCTCTGTGATAGGCTCTTCTTATTCAGGAAAACTGTTCGCAAACTCATTTGTTTTATTTTTGCTGCATATTCCTGAATAAAACATAGGTATATTTAATTTGTAGTTTTATGTTGTTCACTGTCAATACTTGATGGAAAGGCATTATATTGCAATATTGAATTTCCAGTGAATGTATAAATTGTTACTTTCGATGGATTCGGCGGTAACTTTGTCAGATATGTCTGAATAATAAAATTAAAATCATTCGTATTTAAACAAGCATTGTGAAAGTAAGATTGTCTGAGAATGCCTCTGAAAGAGGCGAAACACGTGTCACAGTAGTATCATTTATTAGTAAGAGGTAATAAAAAAATAATCGTCAATTTAGTACCATTTATTCATATTTTGTATATTTATCTGTAAATTCATTTCATATTTCTAATACTAATTGTTTGTTACCGCCTTAATTATTTTACTTGAGTAGCACTGTATTAATGTATTTTCCTATCAGTTGATAATGCTCGTCATGAGCGAAATCGGTCCTGATCATATAAAAATATAGTGGCATTATTAAAAGTGTTTTATTTTTGAGAATATATTCTGCCTGCATTGCCTGGAATTATTTAGTATGTACTAAATAATTCCAGGCATGTACCAGTTTACACTTGAGTACCGTAACGTCAACAATTAGATTGTGGAGCGAAGGGGTACAAAGTGACCCCAGAAAATTTTGCATAATATTTGCGTAATAACAATAAAATATCAGATACCTATATACCATTGATATTTAGCGAATGGTTGAAATAAGATGAATTTTGCTATGTGAATGCACTCCGTTAGGAATTCAAGAGGTCAACAATAGTTCTCTATACGAAACCGGTCACGATCAACATAGATTTTGTAATAAAAACGGTATTTCATTGTAATAAAATATATAACTTGCCCCTCTACAAAATTATATCGCGTAGACGCAATGCAATGCCTCAAATTTATGCAAACTTGCATCTTTGTCCATCCTTTGTGTCAAACAAAGGACTTGCGAACATTATTTATTAACAATTTATTGTGTAATTGGCTATTAAAAAAAACTTATTGAATTCAGATCGCATTTCCGCCTTTCTTCAATAAAACTTTAATATTTCACAGTTTTTTTACAGTTGAAATGGCTAATATTAATAATATTATACCAGTGAGATCAATACATATTCTCGTAAGAGGTACAAGTAAGTGTTAATTGTGAGAAACAATGGTTCAGCAAAACCATTCTTTGATATATTCACTATTCAACAATACAAAGAAAAATGCAAGTACTAACTAAGTTTAATATTGGGGTAATTTGGTTTTCACCGAATGCCTATACTGACCCACTTTCATTAAATATAATTCATTAATGATGTCGTTGTGTTACAGTCCTCAAAATATTTTCTATTGTCACGATCTTTTAATTAACGCTTAAATAATGGCTCTTCGAATATTTTATTGAAATAAATCATCGATGGCGATTTTATTAAATACCTACGTATGCAAATTGTAAAAAGAAATGTTGAAAATTTGACATTTCAAGGATTAATTGCGTGCTTTGTATTAATATTTCAACGTTTCCTCGTCAGTACTTGAATTTAATCTATTCCATTATGGTAATGTTTACATATAATGTACTTTGTTTAACAAGTACTTAAAGCGTATAGTATTTATTTAATAGTTTTGTAGAGGTCGACAATCATTGGTTCTGGCAAAGCTGGTTGATAAATGATATAATATTCTACATTTTTGAAAAGCTTCCAATGTGAAGTTGACAGCATTTGTTGACTTTTCACTAGTAGGTATATTATTATTAACGAGTCTGTCCACGCTTCACAAACTCTTTTTATTTACATTAAAAGCATACATCGAATCGGGTACTACAACATTGTTTTGAAGCCAGTGAGATATGTTGTATGCCTAATTTTATTTTCATCTATTTATTCATTTTATCAACATTGTGATCATTAATATTCGACAATAAGTGTAAAATTAAGTTATAAAAGTTTTGACAAATTATAAAAGAAATATCACCTTCACGTGAACTGCAACCACGCCAGCATGCTGCGAATGTAAAAAAAAACAAAGCATGATATCCTTTCAAAAATAAAGATTTGGTTTTAAAAATACTAAAAAAAAACGTTTCTTTTAATGATGATTTTTGTAAAATATATATGAGATAATTTAACTGAACTGTTTGGCAATTTGGCTCATTTGGCAATTGGACAATTTGAAACAGTTTGGCAATTGAAATTTTATAATAAAGAATAGGTTAAATTATCGGTGTAATATTTTTTATTCTAATATTTAATAATAATAAATAACAGTGTGAGTAATCTACTAACGACTAAAAAACTATCACTATAACTAAAAATATTCTGTTGGTGTCATAATTCGAGTCACATTGGTTCTCGACTCAGCATCTAATTGGTTTGTTTGTCCGTTGGCATGGTTATTTAATGTATAATTGATGTCTGGACATTTATTTTAACGAATGATAATGAATAAAAGATTTTTTTAAATATACTCAAATCAGAACATAAAAAAAGGTCTCACTTTGGGTGGCTTTTATTCATAGGTGTTTTAAAGTATCGGTTAATATAAAAAAAATCATACCGAAATTGATATAATTTTATATTACATCTATATATATATATTTTGTACAGGTGAATGAAAACAGAAAAAAAATCGAGAAAGTATTTTCCGCGAGCTCAAAATGTCTTCTTCAATTTCTCTTCGATGTTCCAATAAAGAAGGTGGAACTCTTTTCGGCGTTTGTTTGCCCAGGGTCGATACGATCGTAAATGGTTGAAATAACGATCTTGGCAATGAGCCAACTGTATTGAAACTTCAATTATTTGATTAAACTGGTTATCAAACACGTGGTTTTATTCATTCACATATTATTTCTTACACGTGGCTAAGTGTGAATGTGTACGGTGGGAGTGAACAGGCGTTCTAGGGACACGTGGCGATGCTACATTGGGCGACGCAATTTCCCTAGCGGAAGACTTGCTCGCAGAATATTAATTATAACTAGCTGTAAGCCCGTTGCCCAGCAACGGGAGATTTTTGTTGCATTGTGCTTAATTTTATTTAGTTTAATTTAATTTAATTTAATTTTATTTTATTTAATTTTATTTTATTTAAAAAAGTGGAGACTGGGAGGTCGAGGACACCTTACACTCACTCTAACTAACGGACCTTATCGGCTATTAATATATAGAATAGCCGATAAGGTCCGTATGTCTGTCCGACACGATTTCACACCTTCCAGTCTCCACTTTTTTGAATAAAATGAAATAAAATAAAGTAAAATAAAATAAAATACAATGCAACAAAACACAATGCAACAAAAATCTCACGTTGCTGGGCAACGGGCTTACAACTAGTATTAATTATTGCTGCCACACTCGATACAGATTAAGAATGTTATATGTATGTATTTCAAGTGTACCAATAAATTTACGCATTATTAACTGATCATTTTTACTGTACCTTTATGAAAAATATTAAGTTAATAATTTACATATACATAAATACAAAATATAATTTCACAATTATTTTTTATTTTAAAGCGAAAAAATACGTCTAATTGGGATCGCATTACCGTTCGAGAAGACCATAATGGATATTTTGATTTTTCATATAAAATAAATATGTATATCTTAACTGGGTGATTTTCATAAATAACTTACAGTTTCTTAAAATAATACTCTATTGAATGGCTTATTAATTCTAGATCTTGTCAATATTGATACAACTATAGATGATCGTTTATGCACATTCAAAATTCGATTATGGTTAATTATCAATATCAAAATACCGGTGTTGTGCACCTTGCCTAATCTTTGAAGTATTTTTTAATCACATTTAGTTTAGAACAGGGGTGGGCTGGAAGGGACCCCGAAGAGCTCGCGCGAGCCACTTGTTAATGTAAGAGAAAAAAATAATCTCAGATCAAATTAGTACATAACTGTAATTTCTGACGTATATTATCTACGACAGCTTCAGTATACACGGTAGTACATTTTTAGCCATTTACATTGTTTAATTTACGGTTAATTGCATATCATAAGAGTATTAAGTAACACTCGATTGCTTATTTAAGTATTGCATATAGCTGCATAGGAGTGATAAAAAAATCACTCCCCAGAACATCGAGAATTACTTTGAGATTAAGCAAGCCCATTGTCACCGTATTGGCAGCCCACCGCTGGCTTAGATTATATTATATCTGCCGATGGTGCTGGTATTTTTATTTCCATCCCCGATGTGGAACAATTCAACATAATATGTTTGATTCAAACTGGTTTAACGTCATGATTGGATGACCCTCTCACTGGGAGGGCTGGGATAAAAAGTTGACGGATAAAATTAGGAACGGGCTAATTGGATCGGTGGAATTGCCAACGAAAATATTAATTCATCGGGAACACTGCAAAGAAACATTACGCCATCGTCGATCAATCGAGGATAATTTGGTATAATTTTATTTGCCATTAAAATTTTACGATTTACGTTTGTAAAAGTGTTCACCGGATTGATTTATTTTTACCAGATTTACCTTGCCGTCCGAGGTCATCGCACATTTAGATGTTTTTTTATTATACCAGATATCCCGTCTTAAATGTTGTTTAAGTCTTTGGAATTTTAATTGATTTATGCACAATGCGAACCAATCTCCTTATTGGTTGTAGTACCGAAACAAATTGACAAAAAAGTATTTGTTTTATAGAAGAATTTATTAAAAAAAAAAAACAGTGAAGTAACTTATTGCGTTGCTTTTTCCACTCGGAACCAAACGTAAATATAATTAAACGTTAAATATTATACATGTTATAATTCTGCGTTTATCGTTTTGGTGTGTTTCTTTCGTAACAAATAAGCAAAGCGTAGAATATTAATAAATTCAGACAAGTGTTTATATATTTGTATCCTGTTTTACTTACAACTTAATATCGGTATAATCAGTGGCGTAGCTAGATATTTAGGGCCCTCGTGCAAACTTGAGTACAATCAACATTTAAAAAAAACGAGTAAAAAAACTGATTGATTGAAGATTTGATCCCTGCATTTAAAAAAACAATATTATGGTAAATCGTGTGAAAAATGCAACAATGAAGAGTAATAAGTAAATTACACAAAATATTGTTATTAACCTTTTCAGTACCGCGATGTTTTAAGCTAAAAACATTCACTCACATACCTACCGCATGTTTTCAATAATTTTTGAATAGTTTTAAAAAATAGGACTGAATTTATGATTATTAAATGTTTACTTATAAAATGATATATATAGTTCAAGCTACATTCGGTTACGGTATTCACGCCGTTCGTATGTAGCGGCCACCGGTGGCCTTACGGTACTGAAGCGGTTAAGAAAAAATAATACTATTCATCGCTGCTTAATTACATACACGTCTAATGTTTTAGAATCTTATGAAACATTTTATTTGTTATTACTGTCTTGTGTTGTTGAGTTTCTTGCTATAAAGAAATATATTATCAGCTTCTGTCTTTTTCGTTTCTAAGAATCTTGTCAGAGCAAATAATTCGTGTAAAAATATACTATTAGTTATTTTTTGGTGGACTGTGTAATTTCAAAACCGTGTAAAAAATACTTGAGTGTGTGTAGAAATTTGGGCCCCTATTTTCGCTGGGCCCTCGTGCAATGCACGACTCTTGATATGAGGTAGCTACGCCGCTGGTATAATATGAGTGTAAATGTGAAGCGCTTTGTATAGATTGGGAAATTTATTTAATTTCAGCGTTTTTAAGTCAAACAAGTATAATTGTAATGCTCATGGGAACGTCTTTGTGGGAAAATTTTGAACTCTTTTTTACTATGAACATTTTACCATCTGCTTGTAAGCAATAAACTCGTAAATACATGGTTTATGTGTTCATAATTGGTGCAACGTGACTTTTATAATAATAATATTGACGTCTACTTGTCTACAATTTTGTCAACTATTCATTTCCTGCGTTTCGGAACTAAATAAAGTACATTGTACAATCAAACTATCAAACAAATCGTTGACGCATTATTTTTTGGATAATAGTAATTGTAATTCTAATAAAAAAAAACTGCTGATAAAGCAGACATTTTTTCTTTCTTTTCATTAACTAGCTGCTATAATTCGTTCAAACTTAATTTGAATACTGTACTTGTACACAATAATACCTTACAATATGTACCAAAAAGCGTGCAATTGTTATACGGGATACTGAGAATGTGCTCAAGCTTCAATTTAAAATCTATCTTCTACATTTATTTACAATGTCTGTCAGTAACTGATATAACTAATTATTTATAAATTAACGAATTTATTGTCTGCAATCACATAAGTCACATCAAATATGTTCATAGCCCGTCTGTTTGCCAAAAGTTTTAAGGTATTCATTAACATCTCACTTATTACTAGGGATTCTGTGTCGAGACGAGGACTTGTCGGGTTTTTCGCTGTCTTAAGTCCCGGGACTTTTTTGGAAAATATCCCGGGAATCGTGACTGATTTATAATGTGCTAATAACATATACATTTTATTTTTGAAAAAAACAATTCTCGTGGTTAAGAAACCCTCAAAAAAACTGATGTGTATTGAATGAAAGCAGGTATAAGAGAGGAGCCCCAGTAAAAACGGACACGACATGGTGGGGACGTCTCACTAACGCAGGGTTTTTTTACAAAATTAAGTATGCATATATAAAAGGGATCTGATAAAAAAACAGATGTTTCAAATACCACGTGTTTATATATTGTAATATAACTGTAGCAAAAGCAAATTCCAAAATATTAAAATTAATTGTTCATACCTGATGTTGTTTTATGTACAAATGTTTTTTCACTTTTTCATAGAGATACCAATGTCTCAATAGGACAAAAAAGGTCTAAAAGCTGTATTGTGAAGTCACGGTCATAAATTTACTCCTGACGGCGAAATTATTAAACGTTGTATTAAAAAAACGCGATTTTTACTAGATAGTGCGTACTTTAAAAAGGCGCCGAGTGTGTGTAATACATACATACATGAATGAAAATATTTAATTTTAATAATATTATAATTTTATTGAAGGGGAAATAAAAGTTTCGAGTCCCGGGATGTCCCGGGACTTTGACTTTATCACGCCTCGAGTCCCGGGACTTTGAAAACCCCGAGACTTCAGAATCCCTACTTGTTACTATTGGCTAGGCAATATATCGAAAATGTCAGTACATACAGTTGTAATTTAAACCATATTTAGTATTACATGTTTGTCCGTGGAGTCTTCTTCACCACTATGCAAAAACGCCACTTGTGTAATCCGTGATTCTCATCGAGTCAACACAAACTGTATGGTAAATTGTTTGTTCTAAAGATATTTAACTCTGTTGAAACTGGTAAAATTAACCTGTTAAAGATTAAGGATGTAGTAAATAATGTTAAATGCTGGAATTTTCTACGATAAGGCATGCATTAAATCTAAGTCAGATGTTACACACAAAACACAGATATGGGACTGATAATATACCACACAAAAAAAAAAACACAGATGCTTGAAAATCTATGGTTTGTCTTTATGCGTATCACCAGGGGCGGCCCTCGTGTTTCTGATTTTTTGTTCTTTCTTCATTTCTTCAGAAAAATAATTAATTATAAATTAAAATTTGAAAATTTTGATATTCCGCGGATTATCACACAGTCAGTGGAATAACAAAGTTATCAAACATAATTTTACAGTAAATACTTGAAATTCAACAATTTTACCGTTGAATCCATCGAAGATATAAAATACTATGTTTGTTTCTGAATATTAGAAAATTGATTGTTAAAAGAACAGACATAAACTATTCAAAAAATAAATCACTATTTTGTACTAATTACACATTTATTTATCATGATCAGGGGTGGTTTCGCTCATCACAAGCATTTTCAAACGATTAGAATAGATCTAAATACAGGGCTATTTGTACTAAGTCAAATAAGACTAATATGGTTGTAACAAACAAAGAATTTATATATTTTAACAGAAACTTCTAATACTTATTACTTCAATATATTTAAAGATAATATATATAAGCATAATTTTCCTGTCACGATAGATATTTTTCCTGCAGGACGACGAATATACATGAATACATGAATATACATGTAATATGAACACTCTATTTGAATGTGTAAGAAAAATTCAAATAAAAATACACATCATATCCTTTATATTTTGCATAAAAATGAATGCCTACGTTTTATATTCCATGACTAACTAATAGATGACTCAAGTCTGAAATGCGAATTTGTTTTGATATTGTAAGATTTATAAGTAAAACGAAAGAATTACTATGTTATTTTCGTATAATTTTCGAGATGTGAGAAGTAAAGAAAGATCGTTTTTCTCGTCAAATTGTCGAAATAGTGCGCCTTCAAATGGTTCTGTAACCAGCCGGAAATATAATAATATCCATTCAATAATAATTTATGTCAAAAAGCTCTGAAGCTCCGAAGCTCCGTGAAGGCATGATAACAGTATTCTACACGTATAAGTAAATTGCATCTCTATAATTAGTAAAGGGCTGCTATTTTTATTTGTTGAGCAAGGCCTTCGGACGTCATCCCTATTTATAACGTCAAGCGTTATTGGATATTTTTTCACCCTCCCTAACGTCACTGTAACATTTTGACACAACATATTTCACCTTTGTCAAAATTATCTCACGTTTATGAACTCTAATCGAATTACAGATAGGGCCGAAGAGCTAAAAATAGTAAATGCCGCTGTACATAAATCCGTAATACGTACTAGGGTATCCAATCCCGAACCCTTTTGTGATCCCAGCATTTCGGGATTCCGGGATTAATCATTCACTATAATATACCACAATTGTTTGAGATCACTGACAACGAAAAAAGTGGGTAATTAAGAGATTTCAGAATTTTTCTGAAGTCGAAATGACGATTTGACAGATTCCATTGGTATTCAAAAGTCTGAGACCCTCCATCATTTGTAAAGGTTATGTCTGCAGAAGCGAGTCCAGCGCTGTGGAGTTTTTCTAAGCTCTACTTAAAGACTTTTACGTGCTGTATTGAATCCCGGGATTACGGAATCGCAAAATTGGTCGGAATCCCTGATCCCGGGATTAGAGGCCCCAATAGGTACTTCATATTTTACTAGCAGACAGAATATCTGCGATAATATTATCGCAGACACATTTTATACAGACTGCTTTATACCCTTCGTCAAGAATCAACACATAATATGTGTATAAAAGTTGTTGCGATGTAAAAACTTTATTCGACATGAATGTCGCAAGCAGAAGATGACAAACTGTTTGTACTTGAATTATATTAATAATAAATAATATTATATGCACCTAATCCTCTTTTTGCACGGTTTATTTTGGCATAGTTCCGAAATTGCACGGCCAATGTAACGGAACCTATCTTTAATTTAGTTCTATCGGAATCTATGTTCGTTTTTTTACATAGTTACGCTTTTAAGGTCTCAACTGTCAGTACTTGGTGGAAAAGAATGAAAGCAATGATTCACCTGATTAAACTGATGATTCAGTTGAAAATGCTCGTGATAAACGAAACCGGTTAAAATCCTATTAAATAATCGTGGGAATAATACAAAAGAGTGATTTATTTTAGAATTTTCAAATTTTTTACTCAGTTTATTTATAATAAACAAGAACAAATGAATATTTTGTTTCCCGCGTGCTGTCAGTGGCCTAAAAATGTCCGAACAGTAATCTCTCTGTTCATTAAATGTCTCAGCTCACTTTACCCACTAGGTCGATCTAGATTCGCACTATTTTAAGCTAACTAAGTCTTTTCCTTTAAACATTTATGAGTAAACGAAGCAGGAAAGCTAGTGATGATTGTTATATTAAAAAGTCTGACCCCGTTTGCTTTATGATCTCTATCCACCCCCTGTGTATTATGTATATACAAAGAATACGCCCATACGCCTCCGCAGACCATCGATATTAGCCAATTTCCCAAGGGTGTATTATATATTTTCAATGTAAATCCTTTCGCGATAGTCGTATGTATTCCCAGTCACACGTATTATAATCTGAGACACTAATTGGATTTGCGAACAGTCCACTGATAACGCTGTTGGTGACGAAGAAGCCAATCCTCGGTCAAGTTTGAAGCTATCGCCACATTTCGACCATTTCCTCTTACGTAATATTACTCGATGCATCCTTCATAATATGTATTATTTCTCTGTCGAATTGGTCAAAACCATCGATAGTAATCTTTTACTTAACTATTTGGATGGAACACTTACATTGGTTAATATTTTATAATTAAGAAATATCAAAATTAACCAATGCTCTATACCAGGCATGCACAATCAATTTCCCGTAACGGACCGCATAAAACAAAATAGGCTGGGTTTGGGTCGTAAGGAAAAAATAAATTTAATGTACTCTGAATGGTATCGAATTGAAAGTTTTTTTTATTGCTGTATTATCTACTACCTCGTATCAAATCTGCGTATACAACTAAAAAAAATGTTTGAAAAATCGATTTGAAATGGTTTCAACACATTCATTGTTACTATGTCGTAGATTTTTTTTAGTATAGATCGACAAGAAACACTTGCTAGCACATTATTATATTATTATAATAACCGTGTTTTAGTATTTCATATCATATTTCAAAACAAACAATTTGATAGATGGCACTTTTACATGATTGAATTTCCCACAGCGGACATAATAATTATTGAAATTGTTAATGTGCCGATAGTGGATTCTAATCGAATATTTGATAAATTATTCGTCTTTCATATTATTATCAATATACATCCACTGTGTTAGTAATAGAGTAAAGTAAAGTAAAGTAAAGTAAAATATTTTACAAAATTACCCGGTCCGAGCCCAAGAGACAAAAAACCGGCCCGGGCTCGAGTTTAATACCACACTTGTTACCCGAACCCGACCCGAAGCCCAGATTTATACTCCTCAGCCCAAAAACAATTTAAGATTCTCTATAGAACTGGTAATAATTAAAATCATCATGGCTGACTTATGACACGGCAAAATACCTTAGGCGACATAACTCGGTAAATTGCTTTTTAAGCCAATAATAAATTGTTTAAAATCGCCCAAGACGACAAGGCATCAGTGACAAAAAAAATAGGGTTATCTCATTAGCCTGATCTTTTTAAGGGTCGGTGCATTTTAGTGTTATGACTTGTTATCGTTTGTTCCACGAGGACTCAGGTTGAGAAACGCTTAGAAAACTGTAAGTACCGTCTTTTTCCGAAAATAAGACACTGTCTTACTTTCTTGTTTGGTCCGGAATACGAGCTAACGAGCTACGAGAAGTGGCAGCATAAAATCACCCCACTTTCTTATAACTGCTTGGGTGCTCCAGGCTTTTTCACTTTCAATGACATAAATTCCTGAAACGCATTCAATCTTGTCTTTCTTGCCCTTAGTGATGATTAACGGTGAGACTTTCTTGCCATCCAGACGAATCGCCAAAATACAGGTAACACGTGCACTTTCGTAACCAGTAGAAGGAACGTATATTGACGAGGAACCCTTGTGGTGAACCGTTGTTTGAGATCCTTGGCCTAGAAATACTGCAGTTTCATACATAGCAATCATGTTGGAGAGTTGGTATTTAGAAAAGTCGATGCCATCAACAAAAAGCTTAAATGCAAGTGCACGTTTAACAACTTCATTGTCTTCCAGTCTGAACATTGTTGTTGATCTTCTTAGGGACAGTTCATGTCGTTGAAGGAAGTTATCCAGCCAGTGTGATGACGCTCTAAATTCTCCTGTGGATATATCAAATTCTATTGCTATTTCGAGGGAAAATTTTTGGATATCAGCCCTCTGCACAACCAAAGCCATTGCTCTCCTATCAGCAATCAATTCCCAGATGTTTTCTTCCAGCTCAGAAACTAACGGTTGCCGACCTGATCCAACCTTGCGTTTCTTCTCATTTCCCTGGCCCACCAATTGACACAGGTTATCGTAGTCTGCTCGCCATTTTCGAACCATACGGAGATCCAACATCTTCTCTTTACAGAAGGCTACAAGATTAACGTCCCATGAGTCCTCCACGATTCCCTTTTTGTGCTCGATGGAATACCTCTTTCTTTTTGTACTCATTTTTCGGGGAGGGCTTATATTCCGAAAAATCCTGAAAATCGTGCTAGGGCTTATTTTCGGAGGATGTCTTATTTTCTGAAAAAGACGGTAGTTAGATAATTTTATTATAATATCAGAATAGGCATTGACTATATATAACTACATATTTACTAACCGCACTTAAGGAAACTTCTATAAAATTTATATTTTGTCGGTCACGATTTTCTGTCAATTACGGGCCGATTCGTTTTCAACAAAAATATTTTTAATCCCTAGTGCGGATTGAGGACGTGTAAAAAATGATATTTAATATCATCGTCGTCGAATTTGAATGTCAATTTTATTTTTCACATATGTACAAATGTTTATTTTAAAATAATCAAACAAATGTAAACGACTTTCATTGATACCAAAATTGTTGACAAAACAAATTTTCATTCAACCTTTTTCTTTGTTAGAAATATTGAGTCATTTTGAACGTCGAACACATTTACAATTTTTGACGGACGGGTCATCAATATGTATGTCAAAATTCACTAATCGACGTTTAGTGAAGTTTAGTCGAGTCAATTAGTCACTAGAAAAGAGTATGGCGTTTTACCATTTTAAAATTAGTCTCTTAATAATGTTGTGATTCTCGATTACTTAAAATAGCAAAAATAATTGCGTTCTATTTTTGACGGCGTGTTCATAAAATTCACTTAAATTCTATTGGAACGATTTTGTAATATAGCAAGAGTGCGTGAATAAAGATAGTAAGCACTGTAAGATAATTGAAAATACTTTTATTTAAGTTAATTGACGGAAAACGTGACGGAGTTTTTCAAAATGCTAATGGGTCGAACACGAGGCTCGGTGGAGTAGAGGCGGAAACATACTGCCGACACCCGAACCGTGTTGGATGAGATCATAGCTACATATCTGCCATTGTATTGTATGGGACAGGGAACGCACTGCAAACATCCAACGCGACGAGTGTGCACGGCCTCCATTGGTTGAGACCGCGTCGTGTGGCGTGGCGTGTTTGCAGTATGTTTCCACCTTAAACCAGTAGTGATAATAACCAGATAGGAATACGATATATCACAAGGCCGCTGGTTTTGAAGAGATAAATGAGCTTCAGGAAATACGTGGCGATGCGTATTAAAGCATTATTTCAACAGAGAATTGATTTAATTCATTGATTTAGCTGAAGCTGATACCATTTTAACAGCAGATTAAAATAATATGGTAAAAACGGTTTATTTTCAGGGTTTATTTTTTTTAGGTAATGCGCACATTTTTTTGATCCTATATGTACATATTCAAAAAAAACTTATCTTACTTATAACATATAATAGTAATTGGAGCATAGACGAGATAACGATATCAAAATGATAATACTCCATAAACAAAACACATAAACAAAGAATGCGTGAGCCATGTATTTCATTTCAGAATATATTTTAATACGGAAGCATCAAGCGACTTTACATAACATTAAAGCTTGAATAAAATAACTTCTCAAGTGAATCTGTCTACTGTCTGAAAAATCCTGTTGAACGTTCTTTTATTCTTTGATCTTGGGAAATATTTTTTGTTAAACATTTGATAAAGATTTATATTTTTTTATCATAAATTTTGTTCTTCGTGTCAGACATTTAAGCATTGGCGTAGCTAGAAATTCGAGGCCCTCATGCAAACGTGACACAAGGCCCCCACGATTTTTTTATAATATTGAGTGTGTAGAAATTTAGGTCCCCCTTTTCGCTGGGCCCTAATGCATTGTATGACTGCTATGAAGTGGCTACGCCGCTGCATATAAGACACCATTTGCAAGGGCCGATCAATGCATTTCTTTGACCATGTTCGCTCCCTATGTGGAGCATATGGCCGCCACGCGGCACCTCCATGTTTCCCTGTCTCCCGCCAATAGCTTTGCTTCCTCCCATGACATGCCAGCATCCCTCAGTTCCGCCGAGTACATCCTATGGATAGTACCCGATGGACGTCCAGGACGCCGGAATCCCACCGGTCGAAAGAAGAGGCAGGCAGGATTGAGGCTTTCCGGAGGCATCCGCAGCACGTGACCCAGCCAGTTCCAACGTCTCTCCATAACCACTGACGTGACGGGACGCTGTCTTGCACGCTCCCTTATCTCTGAATTCCTCACAAAATCAAACCACCTCACCCCCATTATCCGACGCAAGCATCTGTTCTCGAAGCTCAGTATACGGTTTTTCTGAGTCTTCGTCAGGTGCCATGATTCGCAACCGTAAAGCATTACCGGCAGAATGCAAGCGTTGAACAAGTGGCATTTGGTTTTAATCGAGTACAGCTGTGTGTCCCAGACAGTCCGCATTGAGTTAAATGTGGCTCCAGCCATTCCTAAACGAATGGCGAGCTCGTTTTTTGTACTACCGTCTTCGGGGATATGTACGCCGAGGTATCTGAAGCTGTCAACCCTCTCGATGATCTGTCCCGCGCTGGTAAGGGTCCTATCAGAGTCATGACAGGTTTGGTTACACATCACATTGGTTTTACTAGTATTAATTTTTAGACCAATGCGACCTGAGTTAGTTCCTAACCCATCAATAGTCTCCTGGATGCCCTCAATGGATTTATCGAATATTACAGCATCATCGGCATATTCAAGGTCACACAGCTTCAGACCGGGACCAACAGCTACACCTCGATCAGGCGGAATTGACCTGCGAAGTATGAAGTCAAGGATAATAATAAACAGGAACGGTGCAAGAACGCACCCCTGTCTCACTCCGGTTGTGACCCCGAACCATTCGGTATTTGAGTCACCGATTCTCACACAACATGCACTATTCTCATGTAAGGATTTGATAATGGCCACAATCTTTGGCGGAATCCCGTAGGCATCCAGTATCCTCCACAAAGAGGGTCTGTGCGGACTATCAAATGCCTTCTCATAGTCGACGAAACAACAAGCAAGAGCACTGTTAAATTCATTGCTCTGCTGGAGGAGACATCGAAGATTGTGTATTTGGTCCGCACATGACCTTCCAGGGAGGAAGCCCGCTTGATTTTTCCTAAGTATTTTCATAATGGGACCTCTTATTCTCGCCAAGAGAATGTGTGCCATTACCTTCCCAGGAATACTGAGAAGAGTTATGCCTCGGTAATTGTTACAGCTGAGGGGATCACCTTTTTTGTGGAGTGCTAACACCTCACCGTCCACCCAGTCCCTAGGACAACGCTCACCGTCCCACACCCTGGCCATCAGGTGATAGAGAGGATGTAGGACGGCGTTAAGACCACATTTCAGAAATTCAGAATGTATTCCGTCTCCACCCGGTGCTTTGCCGTTTTTAAGCCTCTTCACTGCCAAGATGATTTCGGCATGTGTGGGCGTACGGTCTGAAATACCGGACACTCGGGGGAGGTCCATAGATGTAGCCTCTTCGGTTACGTCAAAAGGGTCCTGGGGGGGCGGTCGGTTCAGCACCTCGCAGAAATGATCCTTCCAAATCTTTTTAACGCTTTCTGCATTTGACTCTATTGCTCCATCAGGGCCGCGAATTGGCCCGGGAGTCGGTGGTCGCTTTCCGCAGACCTCGCGCGTGATTTTAAATAACTTCTTGGTATCATTTCTGCGGGCCGCCACCTCAGCTGTCTCAATTTGCCGATCCAAGAATCGGCGCTTGTCAAGTCGCGCAGACTTCTTGACAACTTTGTCCTGATTACGATAATCAGCGCGACGTTCTTCAAATCTTTCAGGGTCAGCTTCACTGTCCTTCAGTGCTTTAAGCCTGGCCCGCTCTTCAATTCTCCTCCACGTATTTTCGGACATCCATTTTGGTTGCCCCTCCCTCCGGAATCCGAGAACATCTTCGGCCGATGATGCAATAGCACGTTTGATACAGCACCAGTCCGCCTCAATGCGATCGGACCCGGATATAGGTCGCACGGAGACACGACCTGCATGCTACCCGTATCTTGCGAAAGTATGGCCTTGACGTCTTAGGACTGAGCGAGATACGCTGGAAAGGCGCAGGAAAGAAGCTGTTGGAGGGGTGCACGTTGATATTTTCTGGCCAGAGTCAATATCATCGCCAGGGGGTGGCAATACTGATGTCTGGGAGAGCGGCCCGTTGCCTTGTGAAATGGGAACCGATCTCTGAGAGATTGATACGTGCCACCTTCAGGACTAGTGACAGCTCTGTGACTGTCTTTCAGTGCTATGCCCCCACTGAGGACGCCAACGAGCAAGCAAAGGACGCCTTCTACGACTCCCTTCACGCGGCAGTTGCAGCAATCCCCCGTAGGGATCGCGTGATAGTAATGGGGGATTATAATTCGCGAGTAGGGGCTGATCCGGCTCTCGGGCCCTCAGTGATGGGACGGCATGGTCTGGGCACCGCAAACGACAATGGTGGGAGACTGATTGAGTTCGCTATCATGAATGAGCTCACCATTGGCGGAACTATCTTCCCGCATAAAGACATCCATAAATACACATGGACCTCTCCTGATGGTCGCACGAAGACGCAGATTGACCATCTTCTTTACAGCACGAAACATAGATTTGAACTTCTCGATGTTCGCACATATCGAGGTGCCGACATTTATAGCGACCACGAACTACTTGTCGGCAAAATCCGCCTGAAACTAAGTCGCATAGCTCAAAATCCAGCGCGGAAAAAGATCGACATCGAGAAGCTAGAAAACGTAAATACGAAACTAAGATTCGAGATTGCTGTAAGGAAGGAAATAGATCGTGTCTCCGTGCGATCAATGCATTTACCTAGAGAAAATATTAAGCCACAAACTTTCACAATATTTTCCATATCTGAATGTTTACGTTTTCTATTTTTTTTATTTTGTGTATTTGTAAAATTATTTTTCTTTGGCGTTAGCTGTAAATGCATATCTTTGTTTTTATTTTTACAACACATTTAGGGCAACACTTAATAAGTCATTTTTATAACACTTACTAGAAAGAAACATTCAGTAAAGGAGGGTATTTCTTCAAATCATACCATGAATTGACAATCTGTAATAAAAATGCCATGCTAAAATATTAATTGCTTGCTGCACTGTTCTCTTATAATATCAACGGATTATAATAAACGACATAAGCCGTCGTCTATTTCTTTATTAACACAAACGGAAAAGCTATTTTTACCATTGAATTCATTGCTAAAATTATAATTATATAATTACTTGTGTAGAGGTTTCCATTGAAAAATTAAGCACTGCAAAAATAATAATCGATACCACTGCAATAATTTCATATTTTATTGTCTACTATTCCTTATTCAAAAGTAATTTTGAAATTAGTTGGGTAAATTTATCATGGACAATTTATATTTTATTTCGTTTTAAATTTCTTTACTAATTGTCTATAAATCGATTCGATTCGATTTTCAATTTGACATTCGAAATAAAACAAAAGACGATTCGTACATTTTCTGACCTTCGTATAATTTAAATAGGAGTTTTTTGTATGAAAGCAATTGCCTTTTGCAAACACAATCATCTGAAACCAAATACGCCTTATTTGCCAAATACAAATGGTGACTTCGGATATATTGTTTGTTTTATAAGTGTTCAAAACGTTTTTATTAAATTTTCCCTTTGTTGCACAGTAGGTATTATTATTGTGTTTTAGATTACCATTCGTCGTCTTCGAAATTATAGTAAAATAAAATTTAACATGTCCTGTATTACCTACTACGAAAATATTCTTGTCGTTGAATAACTTACACATTGAAATATATTATAATAAAATTATAGTGTATGTATACTGAATTTCCATATGTCGCCGTGTGTATCAGGATTTGTATATATATCAGTGACGTAACAGTACTTTACATTTTCTGCAACTCAATAAGTTAGTAGTAGAGGTCTGCACGGGTTCGGGCGAGTAAGCGCATTTGAGACTCGGGCTCGGACCGGGCCCGGGTAAAGAATTTACTTTTCAGAAAAATATTTCAGACTGTTCGTGTCATAAGTCAACCATGATGATTTTAATTATTTCCAGTTCTATATAGAAAATCGTAAATTGTTGTAAATTTGTAAAAAACGAGTTTTTTTCGGGCTGTGGAGTATAAATCCGGGCTTCGGGTCGGTTTCGGGTAACAAGTGTGGTATTGGATTCGGGCCCGGGCCGTGTCGGGCCTGAGTTTTTCGGGCTCGGACCGGGTAATTTTGTAAAATTTCGGCCCGTGCAGACCTCTAGTTAGTAGTTATCGGCTGTCAGAATCATGGATATACTATTTGCATATCAAATGCGAGTCGACAAAAAAGTACATTTTCTGAAAATGTAATTTTTCGAAAAAATATTTTATGTGTAATTATCAAATTTAAAGATTATTTTGACTTGATTTTTTGGTAAAATTTTATTAGCTGCTTTCTTGTCATATATCAATAGCGGTATTTCGGTGTTCTCCATTACATAACGGCTTGGAAAATATCAATACCGCTTTTACAAAATAGTTTAAATAAAGCAAAAAATACGACCAATTGGGATCTCAATACTGGGCGTGTAAAACAAAATCGGTATTCCAATATTTTAAATAAATTACTTTCATTAAAAAATATACATTATCAAATAAAATAATATACACTAAATAGGGTTATCAATTATGGAACCTTTCAATGTTGATATACCTATTAGCTGATTTAAAATAATTTAATTCCCGCGAAAAAAATGTATTAAAACAATTAATAGTGTCTATTAGAGGTCTGCACGGGCCGAAATTTAACAAAATTACCCGGTCCGAGCCCGAAAAACTCAGACCCGACCCGGCCCGGGCCCGAGTCAAATACCACACTGTTTACCCGAAGCCGACCCGAAGCCCAGATTTATACTCCTCAGCCCGAAAAAAACCCGTTTTTAACAAATTTACAACAATTTACGATTCTCTATAGAACTGGTAATAATTAAAATGATCATGGCTGATTGATGACACAAACATAGTCTGAAATATTTTTCTGAAGAAATAAATTCCTTGCCGGGTAGAGGCCCAAGGGCCAACCCGGGCCCGTGCAGACCTCTAGTGTCTATGCACTCAAAGTTCGGTCTTGGTTAATTTTAAATATCGAAATAACGGTATTTATATAATATGTTTTCAAAACCGATATTTCAGAATTGAAAAACATCATGGACACCGGGATTCCGATTTCGGTTATATCGGAATTTTGATCCATACACAGGAGTGAGTATAATATTATATATAAGTTCATTTTATTTTGTTGTGGATTTTTTTATAAATACTTATAATGAGTACATAATAAGCACCTTGTCTGGCTAGCTCATACTTACAATGCTGATAATGGTTAAAACACGCAGTGCACATATACTGGGCGTTGAACCGGTGTCTTCCTTTGGAAAGTACGACTCTGCAATCAATGTACTGAACCGGAAAGTAATTAAAAGAATATGATATGCGTATACCTGCACTTTCATTCTACACGCTTTATGTTTCGGTTGTATCTTCCTAATTAAAATAATACATATTTTTCTACATTTTTTTTGGTAAATATGATACAATTATATTATCGCCATCTTGACTTACAATGGCCCAAGAAATATTAAAAAAGGACATAAGAATCGACGAAACAAGCTCGACTGTATAAGTACTATATACATATTTTATTTTGACATATTCAAGTTTTAAGTTGTAAATAAAGTTAATATTGCTTCATGATTAGTCTTAGTATGGAAATATACGAGCAATTAATAAACTCTCGACGATCTCTACTTTTTTATATATAAAACTTACGTTGGGCGCACACACCTTCATCTTCAGGCAAGGTAAATGTTGCTCGTGTATTTTTACCTTAAGCAAAAATACATTGTATGGTAAAAAAATAAAGTCGTTTGTATGATGTTCCTTGATTTTTATTTTTAAAATTCAATCGTCAAATCTTGTAAAAATCCGTGTCACCATTTCATTAAGATATATATATCAATTTTTATTAAATTTATTGTGTGTGGGTAAGAAGTCAAAGATTCTTCTAGCTGAAAGAACCGATCGTTTCAGTGAACAATTCATTATTGTTGAATATGTTAATTTGCCACGATATTCTCTCAAATCAATTCATTTTTTTGCATCGTGATGAAATTAAACTTTGCCCAGAAGATAGCATTAATTTAAAATAACATTTAAATTATAACTATTATTAGATGTGACCTATGAAACGTAGCGATAATATAATAATTATTACAAAATGACTAAATTAACATGAAATTTTACAAGCTTACACAAAATTTATTCAATAATAAATCTCCATCGGCTCTAATAAAAACACTATATTTTACACCATCTTCGTGTTGGTTTCTTTAATCGTCTCACTCATTACAATGGAATATGGTTTGCTGAGAATTAAAAACCTTTTTTTACAACATTAACCAATAGGCAACATTACCGGGTTTCGCATAAGTACCCAAGATTCCCATCCACAGGAATCCTAGTAGCATAAGTCACAGCGAATTTATGATGAACATTGTAACATAACCAACCATACATAAATAAGAATAAGAAAGAAGATTATTTGTTTCGTAATGCAATTGATTCAATCTATCAATGGTTCATAGTTTATATTATTAAGTATAATATATGAAACTGATAAATAGTAACTGCATAGAGATCAGTGACACTGATAAAAGAATTCAGGACCAACTCGGACTTTTATGAGACATTTAAGTATTCATCACATAGTTTAATCGAATTCGTTCCTGTTGTACACTGGATTAATGGAATATTCACGGTAAAATTTCTGTCACTGAATGTCCAAAAAATACATATCAGGATTAAAAAGAAAAATCGAAGTATGTGTAAATATTGTTAGCAGGATCCACGCTTTTCTGTAGAGCCGTAATAATCATAGTTAACGTAGAATTGAATCGCAAGTAATTTGTTTTCCTACGTTAACACTGCTTTGTCAATAGTTGTAAGAGTGAGAAAACAGATGACTCTCGACTCGAGAGTCTCGAGTAATCCAATTAAAATTAAGGCACATGTAAGTTGATGTCGTTATTCAGTGAACAAATCAGAGAGGTTGATTATCATTAAGTCAAATCTACATCAAAACGTTACATTGTATTAGTGAGTAAACACTGTGAATATATCAAAACAATAAAATGCTCATTTGTACTAATTCCCACTTTTATTGAATAATATCAGGACCGGATTTACCCGTGACGAGCATTATCAACTGAGTTATCAGTTTATTTTTTTAATATAATGCCCTTCCACCAATTATTAACAGTGGACACTCTTAAAGTGAACGGTGAATATATTGATTGAATTGCTATTTATTCGGACTCTATTAAATAACGTAAACAGAAACTAGGGTGATGCTTCAGTTGACAGCGTTTTGCGGGGTGTCGCATGCAGTGTGCATGTGTGTGAATGTTAAATACTCACGACAAGTCTTACCGCGATACACGTGTTTGATATGCACGCTACACCCACACACCCCTCCCCACAAAACGCTGTCCACTGAAAACTGACCATTAAAAAGTTGTTGGTATATTTTGAAGTAAATTTACTATTTTTGTAAATACCTAAAGGACGTTATTCGGCACCGAAATTGATACGTTCCCGTACTTGACTAACGTCTAATAATAATTGTCAGTAAACAATAAAGTAATTTTGATAATGTAACAAAAAAAATATTTGAGAAGCCGTTCAAATATAATATATCAGTTGCACGACTGTGGTTTCAACAAATGATTGCGGGATCACTATTTGATTAGATGTACCGGTAAACGATAACTGTGATTCTTTTTGTACCTGACTCCCATTCTGTTTGATATTTTTTTTTTGTTGTTAAATTAAAATGTATTATCGGTATTAATCAGTATTTGAATGTAATTTTAAATTTCTTTGGCACACATTCAGCATTCAACAGCATTAAATTATCTACAAAATTAACCGGTATATCAATGTTTCAGTCGTAAAATGGTCACTTGGACAAAAAGGACGTAACCCACACATCAAATTTTACAGGAGGCGCCTAAAAACGTGTTTTGATGATTTTGTGACATATGCAAATTATGATTTATACACAACGTTGAAGTGCACGGAGACTTCTAAACTGGTGTTTAATTGACATAATCTAATATTAATTAAAGAATTTGTCTAGGAAAAACCTTTATTTCAGTCTTTTTTCTTGGTTTTAATTGTTCAGGTCATCTTTTTCAAACTTAAAAGCTAAATTTAGATACTTATTTGGCATGTGCAGCTTGCATCCTTTTGATAGAACGTGTATCAAGTTTGATACATTGTGATTATCGAAAAAAACCTGTTTTGAAAAAACTGTGGGTTACGTCCTTTTTCCTTTCCACAGTCGATATGCAAAGACATGGTTTGTCAGGTATCCGTCTGCAGACACCCTATATTCGATCAAAAGGGCGTTAGAGCGATTGACCCTTTACTAACTAAACCTTTCCGAAGTGATAGGGTAAGCGAATAATTACCAGTATTTATCGTTACACCAATCCTATAAAATATATAATTAATAATAAATGTATAATTTCGATATTTAAACAACTTATTTAATTGCAGTACAATTTCTCCCACAAAAAAATCTTGCCGTCTTGCTAGTGATAACAACGATTTTTAAGCACAGATTTGTTTTCTACAATATGCCTTACTGTATTCAAATAGTTCAAACTAACTGAATGCCGCTCGAATGAATACTATAAAAACCAAAGTTCTGATTCGGCGAATCGTCACGCACGACAGATGGCCATGCTGTCGATCTGATGGAGATGAGGAAGCGACAGGAAACTAATTAGACCCTTTTCTCTCGAAGTAACAACATTTTTATTGAGATGCTAACTTGATTCCCAGTCTCGGCACGCTAGAATTCTAATATAGAATTTCTCTCTTTCGAAAAGAACATTTTCCCCGGTAAGAATTTTTCTCGAAAGATTTTCAGTCTAATCCATTTAATTATTGCGCCTGTGTGGGCGTACTGCTTAAACCTATATTTCCTTAGTCTTTTAAGAAAGCACTTGTACGTGGGTAGAAATCAATAAAACCATCAAATTGTAATCAATTTTGCTATACCATATCTAATCCTACACGTAATCTTGTATGTAGCCAATTTATTTTAAAACCGTATAAGTAAGTTATACTAGCATCTACCAAATTCGTATAATAACACTGACAAGAAAACGCTCTTACTTGCAGCAACGGCTTGGAGAAACAATTACGTAAAATCTGAGTATTTTTTGCTGTTTAATCCCCAGGATTAAAAAAATATCTGACTTGAACCGTAACTTATCGAAACAAAAAAAGAAGATTATCGATGAGAAAAATGAAATCTATTGCACGAGGTAGAGTAATATTGAGTAATACATTATTTAAATTTAAATTTGAGAAGAATACATTACAATTTTGAATTTATATCAAAAATCGTTGGATGGAAGATATATGTTATTGTACGCTTACGTTTTGGATGACACTAACCTTTCGACATTTTGATTCCTTCAATTTCGCGGATGAACTCGATGGTCGAAGAATGCTGAAATGCAATATGGGTACTTTGTGACAGATCATATATGGAAGTAGAGGAAAATTAAGTGATTCTAAAACACTTTTTGGTTGATACTTTTTTACATTGACAGATGTATGCTTTTAGCTCTTTTGTACAAACTATCGTTTCTTTGTGAGAATTATTCGTTTAAATGAATTATATAGTCGTCCTATGTACATGGATAAACAGGTGCAAAACTGGTTTGAAAACATATTTTATTCATGGCATGTAAGCGGTAAGAAAATCGATATGAAACTCGACACATCTGTATTAATAATTCGGCCATTATGTTTCCCTATTACTTTGTTATTATTGTGTTGAGTATCTCCTCTTCCTTCTTATTATTACCCCCGTTATTTAAAAATAATATGATACGTGAGACTGACCGGGAGTGATTTTACTGCGGTTTGTTATGGGATTTCTATAATGTTAATTTATTTATTTGTCCTCATATTGTATGTGCATTACTTTTAAAATTTTAAAACTACATACAGTGGAACCCCGATCTATCGTTCTCGCATTGCTCGTTTTCCCGCATGAATCGTTTATTTTTCAGAGTCCCGGCCAAACACCCATAAGAACAATGTTAAATAATCCTTCATTAATCGTTCCCCGATTTACCGTTTTCCTCGATCTATCGTTTAAATATTTTGTTCCCGTCACAAATATTATCCCGATTGACCGTTTTCGTTGAATATTTCTCATAAATAGTCTTAAATTTATTAACTATGGCTTTATTGTTTCGAAAAACAATAATTATTGCTTTATAAATTTTATGTAATGTAATTAATAATAAATGTCATTTGATTTTATCCTAATTAATGTTTTAAGAAATAAACCCAGATTGTTAATCGTTCTTTGAAACACTAGAATCACATTTGATAAGTCTAATATTGTAATTATAATTAGGATGTTAGAGTGAATAACTTGATGCATTGTGTATCTCTTCAGAGCCAGTATATATAGCTGAGCAAAATATAAGTTTAAATATAGTTCTGACGATCGCGCAAGCCGAAATAGCTATCAACGCATAGAATTATTAAAAACTGTAGAACTAAAATACTTTGATATTTTTAATCTGTCAAAAAAAGTTAACTTAGAAAAGTACGCGTGTTTGAAGGGTGGGTGTCTGCCAAAATGTAAGTACCCAACTGAAAATAGGCAACTTAGTATGTATTAATTAAGCAATTAAAGAATAAATTTATATATTCTTTAAAAGTGAAAATTAAACATTTTTTGGTATTATTTGAAGATTTCCCGCATTATCGGTTTCCCGCATTGTTCGTTGATTTTTTCCGGTTCCTTGGAAAACGTAGAATCGGGGTTTCACTGTATAAATATTTTGTTAAAAATTAAATGAAACATTTAATGGCTAATAAGGTGATCTTGCATGTACTCATTATACATTATGGCAGGAAAAATATTGCAAATAAATTATGTAAAGTTAATAACATTTATAACTTTCCAAAGCTTGCTGAATTCATTAAACCATTTTAGACTTCTTTTGCCTATTGATTGATATAGATATTCTGACGATATGAAACAGGATTTCATCAATATTTATGTTTATTCAGTAAGATAAAATGATATACATTTATATGTAGCATATTTTATTTCAACATTTTCGCTTATCTTGTAAGCTTTCTCATTTATACGAAACAACAGCAAATACTTGTTCCCTGTAATATATTAAATGAACGACTTAAGTTATATAAAACTATCAGGTTGAAATATTACAATGACTTCAATGAGTATTATACTAAAGATGAACCACTTGAAGTAATTTATGAAAAAAATATTGTCTTTTGTCCAAACTTATTGCTTATAAAACGAATGAAAATGCAAAAGATTTCAACCCAAATAAATATTAAAAATATTGTGAAAATGTTACTGTTAAAATATTTAAATAATTTAATGTACATTTTGCCAAGGGATACGAGATGCAAGGTTGAATGAAACAAATATCCACACTATAAAAAAATGTATAATTGAATATCATATGAAGGAATCATTTCAATATTGATTTAAGATATCATTTTTTAAGGCTTCGCTTAGAATAAAAGCAAATAATGAGTACATTTTGTAAAATCTGAAAATAATACAAAACATATACAGTAATACCCCGCTTTACGCGAGGGATACGTTCCGAAAAAAATCGCGTTAACTGAAATTCGCGTATATCGAGGCTTATGATTAAACATAGTCAAAATTTAATACAAAAAAATACAAATCATTTTAATCAATCACTTTAATTCTAAGAACACTTTATGCAATACATACTCTTATTTTTTTCGGAAAAATACATCTATTGTCTTTTGGGTAGCGTTTTGTTTACGTTCTTGTAAAATACGTTCATAACACCCAACACTGTTTTTAATTGTTTGACGCACGGTCAAGACACGGTCATCATTATTGTCTATACTCTGCAATATGTCCAAACCTGAATAAATTTTTGAAAGTGCATTTTGTATTTCCCCTGAAGATAAAACTTTCTCTTCTACCTGTTCTTCCTCATCGTAGATAGGATTATTCTGTAACTCGATCAAATCTTCATTGCTGATAGGATCGTCGTGCGTTGCTACAAGTTCTACGAGATCTTCTACCGTGACATCTTCAAGTTCAGACCCCTCAATCATTGCAGCAATGTCTTCAAGCACTTGTCTCTGCATCTGGACAATTCTTCTAGGTGCTTCCACTACATCTGGTCAAAGATTACGCCACACCCTATTCATACAATTCATTTTAACTTCCTTCCAAGCCTCTTCTATGTTGTGAATAGACTTCATAATGTTGTATGACTTCCACCACTCTCGCATAGACTGTCTTCCTTCCCCGTCAGTTTCATGAATTAGTTGGCTAAAAGTGCGGCGATGGTAATAAGCTTTGAAGTTTGCTATTGCTCCCTGGTCCATAGGTTGTAATATTGACGTAGTGTTTGGTGGAAGGAACTTTACGTACACTTTTAAGTCTCTGGGCGTAAGTCTGCGAGGCATTTGAGCGCGAAATTTGAAATTCGCGTTATAGTGAAACCGCGCTTAGCGGGGTTGCGCTAAGCGGGGTATTACTGTATAGTTAATGTAATTTTACATATTTTTTTAAGATAAAATGCTTGAAAAACCCAACAAAAGTATATGAAAAAAAATGTGTCAACTTTGTCGCATGACTCGGAAATCACGCAGAAACCGATAAGTGTGTCTATTTTTATTATTATTAGCGGTTGACTAACTAAAAAAGCCACATTGTTCCTAATTAGTAATACAATACGATAAAAAATAAACTATCGATTAAATTGATAATTTAATCACAAAAATCTCATTTACTACAGATAGCAATGCTAAGTGGGCATATCGGTTTTTGGTTTTAGACCCCTCATAAAATTATCTTTATGTGAAATTCCTACAAAGATTATATAAGTAAACAGGATATTGTATATTATTATTAAGTTATAAAATATGTATATTAACTATTAATTTTAGTGAGCCCATGTGACTTACTTCAATCCGCTAGTGAACTTCGCAATTTGGACTGGATACACTTTTCACTAGTCGCTTTAAAACACTTTTCTCAGGAACGTGAGAAAAATTGCAGTCGCTCACAAACTCGAGACAAATACATAAATTAAATATTATAATAAAAAAATCACCATTTGATTCATTTTTTGGTCCAGCTTGGAACTTGAGTAGCTCATTTTATACACAATCTTTTTATTGAGAATGAAAACAAAACTTGTTTAGTTTACTAGCGAGACAATGTCTAAATAATCACTGTGCCAAACATGGTGATTCAATATTATTCTTTTAATCTAACACATTTTTAGTAGACCGACAAAAGTTTAAATAGAACAAAAAAAATACATCCAATTGTGATCGTTTTACCGAGATCGAAATCAGTATTTTGACATTTTATATAAAATAGTCATTAAAAAAAAATAGAATAATCACAAACGGATGATTGATAAACCTCTTAGCATATTAAAAATAGTTCAATTAATCGAGAATATTTTTATTATTTAATGGTTTATGTACGTTAAAAAAAAGATTTTGGTTAATTTCCAATATGTACAGAAATACCGTATTTTTTTAAACTATATTCACTGACATAATATTTTATGATTGTTTCAGATTCCTGTATAGATACTTCCTGGCCACATCCAGGTCTAAAAAGTGGGGCAAAAACAATGACACTGTGGTCAATTTGTTTGCTGAACGAGCCGCCAAACATCCCAATACTGCGTGCTTCTTCTACGAGAGCAAAACATGGACATTCGCGGAGGTGATTAATTTTCTAATCCGATGATTAATTTTCTGTTTTAAATTTGAAGACACGAGTGGAAGATGGTTTCAAGTACAAATGGTCGTATCGTATCAAACATCTTACAATTTCGATAGTCTGTCGATACGATAATACATGAAGGGACTATTTTACTTTATTTTTTAATTGAAAATGGATGAGGTGTCCGCAGTGATGGATTAAGTAATTGGAAAACCCTTGCGCAATCATATTTTAATCATTCCTAACTAATTTAGGTAAATCATCCCCTGTTACAAGTCACCATTCACCACTGGTTCTGACAGAATTGTGACGAGCTCGGGTGATTTTTTGTTTTTGTAATTCGAAAACAATGGCTGGAAGTATTCTTGGTAACGCGTTCCTAAAGCATCATTAGTCTGAAGATGAATAACAACTCGTGACGAGGGTATTCAACTGGTTTTTTCAAGCCGTTTGCGATAAATGAAGTGTTAAATAATTAAAAAACCAATAATACAAAAATATGTTGGCACGGAATGAATTGTAATTAAATGTTCTCACTCATTTGTACTTCACATATAAATATTAAATAGTAATACATACTTGTATGTACGCGATAAAAGTTTAGGAAGTTTGATTTTTAAAAAATCAACCATGTTATTTATTTCTATTGAAATGGTATCATGATTAGCGGAATTTTAATATTGAAGAAATATATTAATATTATATAATAGTCAGCATTCAACCTTAATTTATTACTTTACTAAATTTGAATCGTTCAAACTATGTAAATTCTCACAGATTTTGTCACTAACGACCCGGGTTTAGCCTTTCGGCGTCTTCAGGCGTTCAAGTGCACGGATGAACTTGAACTGACGCTCGTTAATGAACTGCTCGGAAACTAACGGACGCTCGGAACTGACGGGTCGTTAGTGACAAAATCTGTGAGAATGTACATAGTTTGAACGATTCAAATTTAATATTGAAATCCCACCAAGCACCTCGACTGAAGAGTCGAAATCTTAAATTACTTTACTAAAATCAATAATTTAAATAATTGCTATAATATGTGTACACTCTTATTCATTGCTGGGCGCTGTGTCTTCGATTCCAAATTTTGCCGGCTTGACCAGTCGATTGATAAGCCAGTAGTAGTAGAGTATAAATATTCAGTCGAATTACTGGATGATGAACATAAATATCCTCTGAAATGGTCCAGAAATGATTGGGAAATATTATCCAAGTGGATACGCGATCGGCTTGGCCGACCGCTATGACTTGTTAGCTACGGGAACGAATTGCGACGTGCACAAGTTGTCAGGAGCATATTTTCTATTTAAAGCAGTGATTTCCAAACTTTATGTTATTACACTTCCCTTACGCCCCAAATATAATCGCCATACATTTTATTTCATATACTATTATAGACACATTTTGAATAGTAAACAAAAAATGAACACAATCAAAAAAATATTCTGCGCTTAGCTGTAACCAAAATTGAATAAGGTGTCATTTTGAAATTTTTGTTTTAATATACTATGGTTGTCAGCTCAAATAAATCATCTTGATTATCGAAACATAGATTCTGTATCCTCAAACTTGAGAAATCAAGATGTTTGAAATAATTTTGAATAGGTGCAGCACCAAACCATCCGAATGTTTATTTGATATTGGCACTTGTCCAAAAATCTTTTGAAAATGAAAACATATCCGACTCATTTTTTTGTTAATTTGATTTCCAGGGCTTTAATTTTTAATGAACTCTGACTTTTGAACCAGGGGATACATTCTTGGTGTTGGCACTAATTTATTTAAAACACTAAATTTTCAAAAAAATTCAAAACACTAGGCAACTTAACAATAAAGTTATCGATCAGTTTATTTATATTATTTTATGAAAAATTACATTTTTCGCTTCTCCCTTTGTAATAAATAGACCGCGTCTGCTATTTTCAAATTAAACGACAAGAAAATCGTTGAATGAAATCGTACGAAAATATTTTGTTGCCGGATACAAATTATTCTCGTGACTGATTCTTTTAATTATTTTTCATAAAAAAAAACATCCGCTAGTGTATGTTTTCAGTAGAATGAGTTTTCAGACAAACATCTCGGTATTTGGTCACTGTCGTGAAACATTCGCGTATGTATGTATTATAAATAGTGTAGTTCATTGACTCAAGGTCAAGTTTCCGTATTTGAAAAACCGACTCAAACAAATGACTACAATAATAATTATTATTATTTTATTAGAACAATTGTTACGAGGTATCAACACGGCCAGGAAATTTATGTAGGGGACACTAAATTGGTGCATTCAAATGATGGGCATGGTTTCAATGATACAATATTTCATTGATAATAAAGAGGATATTGTGTTCATTGATACTAGAGAAAAACTACAAAAAATGTAATCTCACACTGATTATAAAAACGATAATAGTTTTATTAGACACTTATCAATCTATTTCCCCTACACCTGCTAAAGAGCACAAAAAAGATTTAAATTTTTATCACCATTATTTTGGTAACATAACACAAAAACACATGTCATCTCTTGGGATTCCAACCCTCGTATGTAATTGTTAATTTAAGATGATGGGTTCTCCCCTTTTCCATCTCTGCATGTCTGTGCCTAGTTAATCACTAGATACACCAAACAGCTGATATCTCTAATATATTTTTATTTTGATTTACTGGGCAAAGTTTTCGCTTGCATCAATATAATTTTGTATGAATCCGCTATTTTGTTATTGATTTAAATATATTTTTGTAAATTCATATCCGCTCCCGATGTTGTGCATATGGCTTCCCAATGGAAGTATCTCAACTAAAGTTTTTCTACCGGAACTGGTTGTTACTCAGTTGCTCAATGTCTCTTTTTTTCAAAGAGAGTATGGATAGAAAGGTTAGGGTTAGGACAGGAATAGGTTAGCTAATCACTCTCGCTGTGCCCCGCTAGTTTAAATTTATTGAAAAAATGCCATTTGTACTAAGATTTGAACCCGTGAGATATGTCACGGAAGCCAACAAAGTTGGCCACTGTGCTACGGATTAATAAATTATTAGTGTTAATGCCATTACCCGTCGCTTTGGCTACATTTTCACGACACTATATTATGGTTTGTGTCTTCTATCAAAAAACCTTTAGTACACCATAATTTGTTACATTCTTTTAATTATTTTTAATTTTCTTCTGTCTTCTCTGCGGTCTTGTAGTCATAGCTTTACACTTGCGGTCAGATGAATTTAGATTTTTTTTACCAACCTAATATTTGTGATCTTTGTCATGTCTTTTCTCCGCTTGAGTTGATCCCGAGTGACTAAAAATTCTCAACGAGTTTATCTCACGTGATTAGAAAATATATGCCGCCTTACTAATAATAGTTTTATTGCCAAATATTGTAATTTCTAGTTTACATATTAAACTATTAAATTACATTGCTCATCCGATGCAGAGAATAAAATGTAAAAAATGTGACAAAATTAAAATGACTTTTTTTAATTCATTGATTTTTTGACAGGTGGAGACATACGCCAACAAAGTAGCTCAAGTTTACTGGTCAGCCGGTCTGCGCCGAGGTGACGTCGTATGTCTGTTCATGCCCAACAATGTGGAATACATCTGCGTCTGGATGGGTCTCGCCAAGCTGGGAGTTGTATCCGCCCTCATCAACAGCAGCTTACGTCACCAGCCTCTGCTGCACTGTGTCAAGGTTGCCAAGGCCAAAGCTCTCATTTTTGACCAGACCATGATTGAAAGTAGGTTTGACTTTTATTTGATGTGTTAGCTTAACTGCAATATCTCATCCATTACGAATGTTTCATTGCATATTGCGCTTTTTTCATCCAACACACGAAAATACATATAAATCGAAAAACATAACAAAAAAAAAAGTTTTCCGACATATTTATTTTTTCGATTACAAGTTTTTTTTTCAAACCATGTCCGCCCTTATTGTGAGCATATGGACCTCCTAATGAAGGTATCCCAACAGAAGTTTTTTTTAAGAACTGTTGTTCAACCCCCTTTTTTTAAGAAAGTAGTAGAGATAGAAGGATAAGGCTTAGATCAGGGGTGGGGAACCTTATCATTTCTTAAGGCCACATTCATCAATCTGATTCAACACAAGGCCGCAGGTTCCCCTCCACTGGCTTAGACAGTACAAGTGGTTAATTGAAGGCTCTCGCTACGGTCCTTATTTAAGGATTGGGAGAGTGTTAGGGAAGTTTTAGACATCACAAACACCCATGCCTTCGAAGAGAAATCAATTTATCGATTGAAAAAATACTGTTCATACTGGGACTCGATCCCACGAGATCTGCCTCGGAATCCAATGACGTTGACCACTGCGTCACGACCTGACATTAAGTTTACTACCCCATGAACCCCAAACAACTATACTCACAGTTTTTTTAAATTATGTGAATTGATGTTTTTTTTTACAAAGACTGCAAAAAAGGTCCATTCTTAAGATTTATTTTCACTGTTTATATGATTACTTTCAGTGGTACGTGATATTGAGGAATCACTCGGAAACTTACCGCTCTACTGCCTCGGAAGCAAATCTGAGAATGTTTTACCCACCGATTGGTTTAATCTCAATTCCCTTCTGGAGTCTGCGCCCACTATCCCTCCGCCGATCACCGACCCGCCCGGCTACAGGGATCATCTCTTTTATATCTACACGTCAGGAACAACCGGCATGCCTAAAGCGGCTGTCATTCCCCATAGCAAGTAAGTATTACCTTACGTAGAATGACAACGGTCAGTCTTTTTTATTGTATCGTTACCGTTTTGTTAATTTGAAAGTATGCATTATCTAAGATTGATTATTAATTATGTTACGCTGATAATATTCTTCATATTTTCATCAGCAATACGAGTGACCAACTTATCAAATATTTTTCATGATGTTAACTATCAATTCCTGATGGGAAGGCATTATATTTATTTAACAAACAATCAATTGCTACATTGAGCTTATTTTCCCAAAATGTCTTCATCATAAATAAAAAAATCATTTTGAAGCGCAAAAATGATACATACCATTGCAAATCATTCTCAGTCAAATTTGCTCACATGGCACACTATTGATAAAAATCTATTCTCGTTTCAGATACCTCGTTGTGGTTGCAGCAACAGTCCATATGTTGGGTCTTCGAAACTGGGATGACGGAGAAGAGGGAGACATTATGTATAACCCTCTTCCTCTTTATCACACAGCAGGAGGGATCGTAGGAACGGGTGCCGCTCTCGTTGACGGAATTCCAAGCGTCATTCGACCTAAGTTCAGCGCATCCAACTATTGGGCTGATTGCATTAAGTATAATTGCTCGGTACGTGATAGAAAAATAAATAATTTAACTTAAATCATGTTACTGACATTGAAAGGGTGATTTTAGTTAAGCCACATTGGTTTCCAATTTAAACACTAATAGATTACCAATAGTTGTGGAATGCTGTCTGGATGTAAGTCATTTTACCAATATTCAGAGATAAAACAGTGAAGTTAAAAAAAAAAGCCAACTATGAGCTGAACCACTTTCCCTAAGATTCAATAATTCTGTCATAGAATTAACACTTGATTACAATTGGGTTGTCCCATAAGTTCTTGCGTATTTTACGCGTAATTTAAAAGAGGTAAAAATTTAAAAGGTTTCCCAATGTTCTTAAATACATGCAAACTGGTGCTAGATGCATATATAGTCTTAGAAAAACTTTTAGTACTGGCATAATAACACTAATATCTTAACTTTTAGTCACTTGAGACCTGCTACTCTAATTTGTAGATCACTGCTTGTTGCGGACTATATGTTTTCAAAAGCCATACTTCCAGTATGTCCATGTTTTAATTTATATAATGTTCAGAAACTGGACTTTTTCCATTTCACTTTTCATTGTTTATATAGGGTTAAACAAAGAAAAAAACTTGTTATTATTCCACTGAAAAACAAATCAAAACAATTGTCATTAAATACCAAAAGAATATTTACTAACAATAGCTTAAAATTTTAATAAAAAAGCATATAAGTGCTAGTATTAAAAATACGCAATGACTTATCATTATAATGGTGATATTATTTGTTTTTCAGGTGGCTCAATACATTGGAGAGATGTGTCGTTATCTTCTCGCTCAACCTCACAAAGAGTCAGACTATAGGCATCCTGTACGAATAATGGTCGGAAATGGAATGAGGCATGCCATTTGGCAGGAGATGGTTGACAGGTTTGTATTTATAAATATTTTCCACCGATACGCAAAAACAGTTCAATTAATAATCATCTTGAGCATTGGTATCCTTGACAATCTTTACCTTTTCTCTACCACCCGCCATATGAGATTTATCCTCTCACGGCCGAAATTTAAAAAAATAAACCTTTTTAAAAGGCAGTGATTATATTAAAGCATTACTGTGCAGCAAATGGGGTTAGGAAATGACTAGCGATTGGCTTATTTCTCTCTATACATCTTGTTTGTGGGATGAATGAATACATCACATGCACCTTTTTTGATTGTAAAATAAATATATAAAATCTGTTTAGGGCCTTGTTCACTTCACCTTGGAATCGAGTGGACAAATCCTCAAAAGGTTAAAGATTTGTCAAAGCATTAAGAGTTGTCTGTGCTTACAAGGGGTAAGCAGCTCAACTGAATGTCTAAGTCGCCAGAAGTGCTTAGAAGTGTATGATTAGAGCTTAGATTGTGTGTCATGTATAAGCTGGTCATCATGGAACAACATTTGCTGCATTTTTTTTCAATATTTCCATATACCAAATATTTATTTTACCTGTAAAGTATTTTTATAATGTATGACAGACAGTTTTTTTTTTAAATCATATCTGCTCCCAATGTGGTGCATATAAACTCCGAGAACTACATGTTACTCAGTTGCTCAATACCTTTTTTTTTTCGAAATAAAGTAGGGCTAAGACAAAATTAGTGATAAGCTAATCTCGCTCTCCCTCGCGTCATTTTTTGTTTTGGATAGGTGGGAAGGAACTTTTGGGCAGACATCCGTGCCATCAAATAAAAATCTATAAATAGATTGTAAAATCAATTGACAAAACTTTCCATTCTGGTATTCGAGCTCGTGAGCACTTGGCAACAAAATGTTCTTTGGAATAAATTACTATTATAGTTTTTGTAACCTGTGAAACTGAAATATTGTTAAATAAAATAAATTGAAGAGGTTCTTATTTATTTCCTGCTAGAGTTACGCATTATTTTTTGTTAAAATACAAAAAATTCACACTACCGATGTGATGTTTATACGAAATGAAATCATGAAGAAAAGTAGATGCTTCATATTACCTTTTTCTTCTATTACAGGTTCAAAATTGCTCAAGTGAATGAAATATATGGTGCCACTGAAGGAAATGCAAATATTAGTAAGTACTCTTGACTTTTTTTTCTCGATAGATTCGGCGGTAACTATGTGGACGTCCATTTTTTATTATAAAATTAAAATTGGTGATGGCTTGACAATCATCTTTACGAATAAAATGACCGTTAGTTCGTAAATAATCATAAGATAGTTTGTCTGAAAATGCAAAACATGCGTCACAATTTGTTACACAATCTGTGGAATAACTAAGTTATCAATTATAATTTAATATTCATTCTCGACCACATTTGAAAAATATAATTGTAACAACACCTACTGAAGTTTTTTACAGTAAACTACCAATTATCAATGTGCAGAATATTCGTTCATGAATTCAATACAATTTTTCATCAATTTACACGATTTACTCGGAACATTGTTCACATTGATTTAAATGTCAACAGATTTTTTACACACAATTTATTACATTTAGTTTAAAATCATAATACTATTTTTAATATTACCGATATGTCATCGAAAAGATAATGTGTTGTAGTATTATGAAAAGAAATATTGGTCCTACACATTCTGAAGTTTTTTAGTGTTTATATGTCACCATGAAGTGGTTTGATAGCCAAAAAGAGTGTAACTTGAAACAACTTATATTTCTTAAAAGTATTCGCAATTTGGGAGTTACAAAAAGAACAGAAATCATCTTTTTTTCATAGATTCCATTTCACACATGACCGAATGTTTATATAAATGGTTGATTATTTTGTTCAACAGTAAATGTGGATAATACAGTCGGAGCTGTTGGCTTTGTACCTTCGTTGTTGCCGGTGAGGTTGCACCCGATGGCGGTAGTACGAGTAGACTTAGCCGGCACACCCATCCGAGGCACCGATGGATTCTGCATCAGATGTGATCCAAGTAAGATATCACCGTAATCAGTAATATTAGGTAAGACCAAAAGAAATGACATTTTTTCTGGCGCGTCCCTTTAAAATCAGTTTGTCACCGGTTGCCGTTGAGTTAGCACGTCGTGATTGATATCATTTTGAAGCTCTGTTTATACTCTTTCCATTTCAACATATTTTTTATTTTTTTTGCCGTTGTAGAAAAATGCAGAAGCCTGACATTGAAAAAATACATTTGCGCTATTTTATGCTATTTTTATTCGATAAAGGATTAAAACCAAAAGAAGCCACGCAAACCATCTGCGATATTTACGGAGACGTCTTGAAACTTTGAATGTGCTATAGATGGTTTAATAAATTCAAAAGTGGTAATAGGGAGTTAAAGGACAAACCAAAAACAGGAAGACCTCTCAAAATCGATGATGACGTCCTAAAATCATTGGTGGAAGGTGATCCTCGTAAAACAGTAAAGGAATTGTCACACGACCTTGGCTGTCCAATAACAACTGTAAAAAATCATCTGAAGAGGCTGGGGAAAAAACACAGGCAAGGAATTTGGGTGCCGCATGATCTCTCGCAAACGGCCCTAGAGCAACGCGTGACCATCTGTGCTTCCCTATTGTCTAGGCACGAAACGGATCCATTTCTCAGAAGGATAATTACCGGGGACGAGAAATGGGTCCTTTACAGTAATTCCTGGAGAAAAAAAACAATGGTTATCTCCAAAACAGGTACCTATACCTACCCCTCGGCCAACATTGACGTTAAAAAAAGTGTTGTTGTGTGTTTGGTGGGAGGTTTCGGGGATAATTCATTATGAACTATTGAAACCTGGTCAGACAGTTACGGCAGAGCTATACTGTGCCCAATTAGATCGATTAAAAGTACAGTTATTAAAAAAACGATCTGTTTTGGTTAATAACAATAGGCGGATTTTACACCATGACAATGCGAGACCTCATGCAGCAAAAATTACTCAAGAAAAAATCCGAGAGCTTGATTTAGAACTTCTGCCACATCCACCATATTCACCAGATATAGCACCGTCGGATTATTATCTATTTAAGTCGATGGAGCATTCATTTCTTGACAAAAAATTTGCAAACGCTGACCAGGTGAAAAATCATCTGGATTCATATTTTGACAGTAAGCCTCCAGAGTTTTACGAAAATGGTATCAAAAAGTTGCCTATTTTATGGAGAAAGATAATAGACAATGAGGGGAATTATTTAACAGAATAAAATTATATACTTTTTTCAAAAATAAATTTTTTGTTACAGTAAAAAAAAATGTCATTTCTTTTGGTCTTACCAATATTATATATTGGAAAATGGTGTATTTGTTTTGATGCACTTCTTTAAGATTTATAATTCAATGTATCTTTCTTTCAGACGAGCCCGGAATGTTCATAGGTCTCATAGCGAAGGATAATGCGTCACGAGAATACCATGGATATATTGATAAGGTGATTGACTTTTTAAGCCTTTATCTCCAATAGTTATCGAAAAAGAAATCGTTACAAACCTTCTGTTCTGTTTATATTTGCAGAAAGACAGCAATCAGAAGATTCTGACAGATGTATTCAAAAAAGGCGACCAGGCCTTTCTTTCTGGTGATATAATGGTGATGAACGAAATGGGCTACATATTCTTCAGGGTAAGTATTTTTTTTCTTTAACAGCCATTGATTTTTATGTTATTGTCAAAAATTAAGTCAAAGAAGAAAGAAGATCTTTGCACTTGTTGAAAATCTCTTTTTCTTCTCTCTTTTTCTTTTTACTTAAAAACTAGAAAAGATAAAACATTAAAACTCTCCGATTTACACCCATGCTTAAACAAGGCAATATAACACAATTCAATTTATAATTTTTTCAAAACAATAAATATTTTAAGTGAACTGAAAATTGATTGTTTTTTTTAACAGGATCGAACTGGTGATACATTCCGGTGGAAAGGGGAGAATGTATCCACAACCGAGGTTGAAGGAATCCTCTCGAATATTATTGGTCAACGGGCTTGTATCGTATATGGAGTATCTGTAAGTTATTTAAAAATATAGTGAACCAAGTAATGACATAACCGTAATACTAGCAAATTGAGATTAACGAATCTGTATAAATTAACAACCACACAATTCTGGAGATTTATAACATAAATTTAAATCACAGATGGTGATCTTTGTATAAAACGTGAATCCGAACCTTTTCTAATTCATAGACCATTTCAAATATCAATTTATATTAGGTAATTTTAGTCATCAGTACAGTAATTGATTTATATAAATCTAAAACTTCATATGCTTAGCTTAATAAACAGAAAATGTTACCCAGCATAGCGAGAACAATTTAACTGCCAAATGTTTCAGGTAAAATTCCCGAATGCATAAATTTATATTGTTATTTGAGTTTTCAATAAATTTCCCATTTGACTCTTTTTACATTTGAATTATAATACAAAGAATATCAGAAATAATTTAGATTTTCTATGCATAGAAAAAATTAATTCAAAGAAATATAAGAAAACCAAAAGTTAAATAAATAAGTTACCAAATAGCCATGATAGCAAATGTTTGTAGTTCAAAAGACACACATTATTATTTTAATCACAATATAGTGTCGGATCATGTTTCATTTTTGTGAAGATTCCTATGGTGGAAGGCCGCGCCGGTATGGTGGCTATGGTAGATGCCGGTGAAGGAGATTTAGACCTTCCGAGACTTGCCAACGGAATTGACAGGGCTCTGCCGTCGTTCGCCCGCCCCTTGTTCCTGCGAATTATGAAAGATATTGAAATAACAGGTAAGCGATTGAAGTAAAAATATATTATGCCTCTTATGATCTATATCTTACAATATATAATAATATATTGTAAGATAAATATACATTATACGGTTTGAGTATATGTAAACATGAAGGCTAAATCTGGTTAGCCTTTTAGCTGCTGTAGAAAAAAGTACGTAATTACCAAGCACTCTGCCTATAAATTGCAATTATTAATTTACTTAGTTATTGACGAGTTAACTCGTAACCGTAACTCGACTGTGGCAGCCATAGAATTAGTAATTTTCTCAATGTGACTCGATATATGTTAGAATGCTTTAAAGATGCTTATTCATGTATCAGCCTGTCAAATATTTATTGCATAATACATTTAATAAGAATAAAACCGCTTGAATGTTTGTGAATTACACATTCAACACAGATATCATATATAAAAGGAATATGTTTTTTTAAAACAACTATGAATAGAAAGGTTTATCCGGTCTTGCTCATTTTAGAAGAAACTTTGTGAATAATTTCTATATACAAGGAATGTGCCATCGAACAATGACTTGACAATGACTCTCGGTATGACTTGTATGTATTCAATGTTAAATTTTACATAATGACATTGTATTCAATTATTTTTAGGAACCTTTAAATTGAAGAAACTGAGTTATCAAAAAGAAGGAATCGATCCGGACACGACGAGGGATCTCATCTACTTTAGGAACGGCTCCAAACCGTGGGAGCGTATGACCACACAGATGTATGAAGATATTAACCAGGGCCGAATCAAGCTATAGATCACCTTTTGGATGTTTGTTTAGGTTTTAGATCTAGTCAAATGTAATTTAATCGGAGACGTGAATGTCTTCTCTTTACTGGATAATAAAATCATAATCGCTTTGTGCAGACACATATTCTATTATTATATTTATATAGCCGTATGTGTTATGCAAAAAAAAATGATCGGAAAAGTCACTTAAGAATCTCAAGTCGGTTGACGTAAACAGTTAAGTTATTTCAAATACATCCGTCAGTTCAAGTACATCCGTGCACTTGGAATGACTGAAGATGCCGAAAGGCGAAACCCGGGTCGTTAGTGACAAAACTCATGGAAAGTACAAAATTCAAACAATTCAAATTTGATATTGAAATTCCATCAAGCACCCTCAGTCAAAATACTTAATTAAGTTATTTCAGTTAAACATGTACAACCGGACTGCAGACATACATTTCCATTTTTTTTACTGATGAGGTGGAGGTTTATTTTCTGTGATATGTAATGCGTAAGGGATGAGATTGTGAAAAATCTGCTAGATGAAATTTTTTGGAATAATTATTCTTTTAATCTTATTTGGTGTCCTTTTGTATAAGATTATTATTATTTGTAAGCCTGCCAAAGTTTTATCTTTATTGAAATCAACAAAACTGTTCAGACATAACATTTAACAGAGTTAAATAATAACTTAATATCCCTAATTTATTGAATGTCAAAGCGTAAATCGATCAAGTAACCTAACAAAAAAGCTGTAATTTTAAGATATTGACATTAAAAAATATATTTCAAAATGTTCTTCTCATAGTAAACATTGAAACTGTCATTACGTTTCCTGTCAACATTAATTTTTACCGCCTATGTAAGATTATACCCAACGGTCAGCATTATTTATAAATAATTATTATAATCTCTCTCTAAAGCAATAATTACCGTAATCACAAGCATCCTTCCGCAATTAGCAGACAACAATGTCAATTTCTTATCTAGACTATTTCTTAGTCTTAAAAACTAACGGGGTGACTGACGTCGAAGGCTAGATCCAAACTAAGTGTAAATGAAAATAATAAATTAAGAAAAAAACCGTTACTATATACAACAAAACAGCTTATTCCACTCATAAAATAAATCAATTCTAGCTGAAAATAAACACAGCTAATGATATTTTGTAATAGCGTTAACCAATGAATTGTGCTCGACAAAATTCGAAGAATGAGAATATTTCATTTTATATCTTTGAAATGCCAATTGTCAGTGGGTTAATAAAATAAATGAATTTGTGAAAACCTATGCATATTTTTCTTATGTATTCATTCAATTATAATCAAATATGTATTTGTCCGTTCTGTGAAATATTCAATACAAAGTTTATGTACATCTGATATAATTAGTTTGATAGCAGAATATTTAGTTAAATATATTTAATCGCAATGAATTTAGTACATGTAACTGCACTTATTTTACAAACTATGACGCTGCCGCTTCAACGCGTTGGCTGTCGAGTTAAGTCTCTGAAGCGTTCAATTATTTGATGGTAAAATAAGTAAAAAGTTTGATTCTTAAATTTATATTGACGCTGCTAAACGTTGTACTTCAATATTCTGAATATGCTCTTATGTCCGACAAGGTCTATGAAATTTTAACAGCGTCAATGGATAAAAATTGTCCCATTTCACATAATCACCATTTGAATATATTAATACTTTGAGCAGTATACAACTTGACGGTGTTGAAAGAAGAATAATCGTTATTGATTCAACATAAGTCACGTATAAGTCCTTGCGAATGTTGAGTCTATTATCGAATTCAAGTTTACAGTTGTAATTTATTATTATAATTTAATATTTTAGTAATTCATTCAATTTAGTTTGCGACATTCATCCTTATATAGAACAGCTTATCTTATTCTCTTTTCGACTCTGTAGCGAACGCAATATGCTTTAATCAACATTATAATTTTTTCCCATTTTTATCTATTTTTGTAATACTGAAATACCAGTATTGTAATACCCAACTATTTGCAGATACATATTCAATTTTGAATTTACACAAAACATGTCATATTCTTAAACATGTTTTAAGCTGCAATGGTTGTCAATGAAATAGAGTGGAAAGTGGATTGATTTGTGCCTTGCATACATGTATCTCACTTGCCAAACTATTAAAAATAATAAATTACTTATTGTCACCTTAATCTTTTTTTCCCCTTTCCTTCTCAGTTCGTTACTTAACTATAATTATGTTTACAGCTAATCCTCGACTTGCAGTGTGTTAAATTTTGACCCTCGTATAATATGTTTTCTTCAGTCTGCTATTGGGAGTATTTATAAAAATTCTAAGAATATGTCCAATGTTAATTAACATTAATCAAAGAAATTTAGAAATCACAAAAAAATAAACAAAATATAATTTTAGTATTTTCAATGAATTCGGCGGTAACTTTGTGTACTTTGTAACTTTAATTTGTGTACTGGAATCAAATACATTGTTGTGCATCACGTCATTTTCCCATGCGTGGCATTGTTACACTTGCATACATTTTAAAAAGAGAACTCTTCAATAATTCCATCGGCTTAAATTTGTGTTAGTCTTGTCTGTTGCACGATGAATTTCTCATTCTTATTGTATCGATTACAAAAATATTATTCTCGGTCATTCTTTTGAAAGTGTAAATTCCAGGCGTCAAAATTTTCTCACTTACATTATCACCAGTAAAAAAAAGAATACGGTATTAAAAATATACATAATATAAAGATTTCACGCAAATATGTACTATATTTTTTTAGATTATTTAAGTAGTCTTGTAGTTTGTTTTTAGTAGTGAATAATGATGATATATTCTTTAATGGAAAAAAATGAGCTTTCGCTGCGGAAAAGAGAAAGCTTGTAGAATAATTTGTGATGGATTTTTTCATGTGTATATAAATCTGTGTACGGCGTGAATGCATTTACGGCTCGTCATCATAAATGTTTGCAAATAGTATATATTCATTATACACTCGAGAAATAATTAAATATATAAAATTTTCCAGCATTTCTTAAGAATATTTGAAACAACTAGATTTTGTACGAAACAATTAATAAAATAGATCTCAACGTATCGTTCACGCCGTGCACGGAAATTATTGATTGAAGAATTATGTGAATTTTGAACAATTCTAAAAATAAAGCAATGGTTACATCCAACAACATGTTTTTTATTTATTTATTCATTTAATATTGCTGATATACATTTTGATTTTGTTAAAAATATATATTCGGTTACATGGCTTTGGATTGCACCAAAAGTAGATATTTTTTCTTCGACTAACTAAAAATTTCTGATTGAAAATTTATAATAACCATGGCAGTGATACTTTATAATTTACGAAATGATAAATTTGAAGTCTCACAATGAAATAATACAAATATTTTATGGTGCCATAAATAAAAAAAAATATGGTAAAAGCTCAAAAACAAAAAAATGCTCATGATCTCACACAGTTAACATTAAAAAAAGCTCAAAAAATTAAATTGGTCCACAATGATAGAAGAAAAGAAATTATGTAGAAGTAGAAAAAAGTGGCTGCCTGCCTACCTTCATATATAATAAATTAAATGTCTCATTTATTTTGCACAAATGGTAATAGGGTGGAATGTGATCATTTTATCATGTTCGAGAAATGACAAATAATGTTTAGGGATGTTATTTTGTTAACTTGTGGGTAAGTTGAGTGCAAAGTTTCCAATTGTTTAACAGTGACATTTATTATTGAAAAAAAGTGCACAGTTAACCATTTAGTTGAATCAATTTGTTGAAAATAAATAAACCACATTTTAAGCTCACCACTGACAACTAATCCACTCTGTGCGGTAGACAGTTAGTGGAATAATATAATAAATACAGTGGAACCCCGATCTACCGTTCTCGCATTGTTTGTTTTCCCGCACGAATCGTTTATTTTTCATAGTCCCGGCCGAACGCCCATAAGAACAATGTTAAATAATCCCGCATTAATCGTTCCCCGATTTACCGTTTTCCACGATCTATCATTTAAATATTATGGTCCTGTCACAATTATTATCCCGATTGACCGTTTTCGTTGAATATTTCTCATAAATAGTCTTGTCTCATATTTCGTTTTCTTCAGTGGAACCCCGATCTACCGTTTTCGCTATCTTCGTTTTTTTTTTGCATGGATCGTTTATTTTTTACTCGACTAAGACCCCGCAATAACAATGTTTAATAATTCCACGTTTATCATTCCCCGATTTACCGATTTCCTCGATCTATCATCTAAATATTATCATCCTGTCCTAATTACAATCCCGATTGACCATGTTGATTGACCATGTTGATAATTTCTTTTTTCACTCATAAATAGTCTTACATCGTATCTGGTTGCGCGAATTTTTCCAACTCAAAAGTCAAAACTAAAATACCTAAATGAAGAAAACTAGAACTCTAGCTGAGAAACTGATAACAGATAAAGGATAAATTTATATATTCTTTAATAAAAAAAGTGAAATAAATATATGAGTTGATTGAAAATGAAACATTTTTTGGCATTATTTGAAGATTTCCCGCATTATTCGTTGATTTTTTCCGGTCCCTTGGAAAACGTAGAATCAAAGTTTCACTGTATTGTCAAAATTCTAGTTAGGTATATTTTATATTATAAGTACAAACACATAAGTGTGTAAAAAAACATACAACAATATTTCTAATCAATATGGACGGTCACTGTTGCAGAATCCAAACCTTTTCACCCATTCTCAAGAATTATTTATTTTTATTTTAAAAAAATCTGAATCGCAATGTGTATAAAGACTAGTGTTTAATTATAAATTAAAGTTTAAATAATTTAAAAAATTGATATTTCTCTGCGGAAATGCCTATCAAATCAAATATTGCAAAAATGTGTGTTTACAGAAAATAAATAATTACCTACTGAAATGTATTGCACATACAAAGCATGATTTTTCCTTCATAAATTTGAAATTTAATTTCAAATAAAAACCGTATTGCGTGCGGATATAATTTCATTTGACAATAATCAATTGTGTATATTGTAAATAACAAAGAGGATCTATGATTATGATAAAATAATTCAGCCCAAAATATTCAAATTTAAATATAATACAATAGTATTTGTAAATTAACAAAATAGAAAAAAAAATAACAGATAAATATAAAGAGAACGAGATATTTACAAAATAATAACGCTAACATATATGAGAAGCACAATTAAAATTAATGTAACAAACCAACAGAGAAATGCCCAACATATGACAGTCTTATTATTGGCAAATAAATCAATTTTACAATATTCACAACTTTTGACTAATTACGCCAAAATAAAAGCCGTAAAAAATATGATATTTCGGTACAATGAGATAAATAATCCAATTATAATTTTGTAAATTATGATAATAAAAATGTAATTAATTAAAAAGATTTCTGCATTATAGCCTGTTAGTTTGATGATTCTAGATTATCTCATTAAAAATGCACAAATCATATCATGGTCACATTTAACTATCAAATTAAATCTGGTATTTCAATTGTTGTGTAACTGTAGTAAACGTGTATATTATTCTATAGGAAGTACTTAATATTGAGGGTAGGAAGGATTTCAACATTGGATGTCTGGAGATGGGGATATGATAGAAATAATAAACTGGACTCTCTTTTTATACAATTGCAAAATGACCCAGTGCTACATCCGTTGCATATACTTACTACTCAGCTCTATGCGCAGAGACGTTTATTACTGTAAACCAGAATATTTAAAAAGAAATATTACCCAGGTTCTGGATATCCTCAAGTGAAAAAGCAATGTCGTACAAATCTTTGTTCCGATTTTTAAAATTAAAATTAAACGATAATAATGAATTTTGTTTTTTGATATCCTGAATTGATTTCAATACAAGGAAACCTATTCATCATATTTGTTATTTTATAATTTAAGATTTCGACTGAAGGTGCTTGGTGGAATTTCAATATTAAATTTGAATCGTTCGACTAACTTCTATACCCTATATAATCATAAAATCATAAAACCTTTGCCGACAAACAAATAAATATAATTCTTGAAACTACTTACTACTCAAATCTGTTGGCATTCCCATGAGCTTATCCTTTTCGCCAGCAATGGCTTTGGACTCAGTGATGCATTTATTTCTTATATAAACACGAAACTTTCATTTACTAAGCGTCAGTTCAGGTTCATCCGTGCACTTGAACGCCTGAAGATGCCGAAAGGCGAAACCCGGGTCGTTAGTGACAAAATCTGTGAGAATGTACATAGTTTGAACAATTCAAATTTGTTATTTTAGTATACTTTTTTTACACGGTATCGTGTGGAACGTATCCACCGTGTAAAATGAAAGTCCAGTGGATGTACATATTATTGGAAGATGCAAAATACGGGCCTCACAGAGTTACACAACAAATAAAATAACAAAATTATCAATTTTATAGAAAAAAATAATTTCCAAAAAGTAACCGCTGAATCCTCGTATTTTAATACTACTGTGTTTATTGGGATAGGAATATTTGTCGATGAGTCATTGGGTGCAAAAAACTGAAGGGAATTTTTTCAATACAGAAAATTGGTCATTATTCGATTAGTTATATGGGGATAATACCTTATTTTAATACTATTGTGTAGAATGTATAATAAATTCATGCCGGACACTCAAATATTTTGTGACTAGTATGAGTAAGTGCATCAATGTTACGGAGTTTCTTTTGTACATGGTTTCTCAAACTGCATTTCGTTACCGTACTGGCAGAAGTTGGCAAGTAACACAATTTACTAAAACGAGGTAAGTGCAAAATGGGATTCTCGAGTATCAATTCATTGTCTGGAAAAACTCAAATCGTGCATTTATTGTACTAATTTGGCAAAAATAGCATTTTTTATTTATGCAGATTTAAAGGCAGGCAATTGTACCTGCCTTCGATTCCTAACATTATTTGTGTCAGAATGGCGTAAGTCCATCTATATTTTGATATTATAATTATCTATGTAACATAAAATATCAATGTTAGAGGTGTCTCCCTAAGAGCTAAAATTATCTCCTTACTCACAACTCAATTTATTACTCACAGAATTCTGCCAGTAAGTTGACGATATATAGTTTTCATACATCGTTGTTGCGCTTTCAAAATCAGATTTTGCACCAAAAAAAATATGTTAATTCACGGAACCCGCAAAGAAAAAATAAGGATTATGATAAAAGGCATGCTGGAGTTGCTTAAAAAATATTTTGAAGTTGTAGGGCAGTGCTTCCCAAACTGGGGTCTGCAGGTTTCTGCGGGGGTCTGCCAAAATTTTCAGTTAATTTGCTTGAAACAGAATTGAATGAAAAAAATATTTCAGAATTTTAAGTAAGACGGCAGCAAGAATATCTGTCTATTTCAAAAAAAGCCTAGGTAAATTTTATTTCTTTTGCGACTGCATACATAATATGTGAAACAGCATTTGCGTCATTAGTTTAAATAAAAATTAAGGACAGGTCCTTTCCGCATCGAAGTTATTTTAAATTCGGTTTGTAACTACAATAAAGTTTTGAAAATAACACAAAGCCGATTTTAAAGGTGCAACGACGATATATTTTAAGTCATTGACAGCTACAACTATTGGGAAAAGTAAGCTAATCTTTCCGTTTGTATGTAAATAGTCAAACCAAAGTCTCTAAATAAGAATGAAATTCTACATAATGTTCTATAAAAATCTAAAATAAAGACTAAGATGTCTTTGTAATTGAGTTACGAAAATTACTGATTTTAATAATTCAAAAAATACCCAAACCATGCAACGTCATTTATAGACAAAAACCGTACGCTGTAACAGTTACTGATTAAATATAATCGCCCTCTCTGTGGTCTATGTGATAAGAGAATTGCCCTAGTGATCAGGCAGATACATGTTTGAGTAAGGTCAATATTGAATTTGGATTTTTTCAATTTACATTTGAAATCTCAAACATGGATATTTGTGATGTCTCTTCTCTGTCTGGTTTGATTTTCTGATTTCAAAATATTTGGCACATTGGCATTAATTGTAATGCACACTATTTTTTGTATCCGCAAATAAATAATTCTATTTAAATAATTGTTCTTGAACTCAATCAATAAATCAAAACTGAAAGTTATCCTAAAGCATATTCAAAAAGTGCTGTTAGGGTTATATTTACTTGGGGTGCTATTAGAAGTTCATGTCATTCGTGATATTTTGTATCCTACAGATAGGACATGGAATACTTTACTAAACCAAAAACAATATGAAAATATGTGTTCAAATTCCGATATCAGTGGTGAAGGTAGCTCAATTACGATGCAAAAATTAATTAGTATGATTTGAATAGAACACTCTGTATAAATATTTAACATGTTTTTTTAAGCATTTTAAAAAGAAAATCACAAAAGTATACGCCGTAATTCTAAGAAATAAATAGCTAATACGTTTAACCGAAAGAGTAAAGTTCCTATTTACTTATTGACAATGTGAAAATGTACAAAATTTTCTATGTCTAACAAACAAATCAAGAATATATTGACAGATTCGTATATCCAATTCAAATAAACAATTCGCAAAGGGCAAACACACCGAAAGCTAGGTACACAAAATCAAATAAACAATGTATTTATTTATCACAAAATACTATGTGCACTGTGAGCGGTGATTCTCATTCATTTGTATCAAAAACAGAAAACAAGCAATTGTGAATTTAATACTTAACATACGCAAGGTAAATTATGTGTAAAATGAAAAACTTTATATATTTATGTGAACACTCTTATACTCGCGGACCCCAGAGTGAGAATCCCTAACCTGGTGTCCGCTATCAGTGTCTTATTCCAGACATACAGTAACAATCATCGCGTTGATGTTGTTTAAAAAATAAATTTTACTCTATAAAGCAGCCATTTCCAACCTGGGAGGCGTGGACTACTCCAGAGGGAGGCGCGAACAGTCCAAAATATTTATTTACTCTTTAAAACGTGTCTTTATTACTATATGAAATAAAGTATGGGGAGTCGCGAAGATATTTTTTTCTCCAAAGGGAGGCGCACTAACATACAGGTTGGAAGCCACTGCTATAAAGTATTGTTATATGTTTTTTCATTATAAACCTTTATTTTGAGAAGCCGTCCTTTGCTTTAAGCTGCCTGTTAAAATAATCAATGCAATAAGTAGGTTATAATACCCTGCTCTTTTGTGATTTCCGGTTGGAAATTATGACATGTAAAATAAACTTCAAATTGAAATCATTTTTTACACTATTCCACATCTCCAATACGCATGTATTAACAGTATTATAATCTGTTTCTTTAAATTTAAGTAAAAAGAAAATAGTTTTTGATTTTACACATAATTTATATCTAGAATAACCATCATGAATTTATTACGATACTTCATTTCACGATATCACAAATTTATATATCATCACTTTGGTGGTGAATTAACTATTATACATTTGTCAATTAGTGAGATATGAATATTTGAAAATTTTTAGTCTCACTTTACATTGGCATTTTTAATAATAACTTCCTCGTGATATTTAACCCTTTGACTGCGGTTGACTGCTATAGCAGCCCAATCTGAACCGATTTGGATCCGAGCCGCGGTCAAAAGGTTAAGTCTTTTCATAACTCACAACAAAATGAACAACACTGAAATTTGTATGGAATAGGTGAGTTCACCACCAAGACGATGATATGTATGAAGAACGGTGAATTGGAAAATTGAATGTTTACATCGACATCACCAGAAAACTGCATTTCATAAAAATAATAATCTAATTCGATCGTAGAAATTTGCATGCAGTTTCAATCGGATGCACCAGAATGTTATGTGATTAAACGGCGAGACGGCAAGCCGGGGGTGGCTACCATCAGCTGTGCGGGAAACGAGGAGGGGCGGGGGCAAGCCAAGCGGCGAGACCGCTCCTCCAAGCCAATGTGTCTCTCAACAGAGCCTCTTCTTGCTCCGACAGGCCGAGAAGAGCGCCCACAGCTCGGGTCAGCTGGCGGGCTTCCATCTCTCGAGATGTCAGAAATTTTATCAGAACGTGTTTGAGGTATTTTTTGCCCACGTCCGGGTCTTCAGCCGAGCCTTCCACCACACTGCTACCCAGAGGATCCACTTGTCCGCCTCTCAGTTCCCGCTGTAGAGTTTTCCTCATGTCTGTCAGTCTATTTTGAAGAACTCTGATATTCTGAAAAGTTAATAAAAAATAAATAAAATACAATTTTTTTTTTTTTTTTTGAAAACATTCGCTCCTAAGGTGAACACACGTGGACTTCTCATGGATTATCCTGACAAAAGCTCAACCACTCTTTTTAGGAATGGTGTTATAAACAATTGGTATTGAAAAGAATTTAAAAATGAAAGTAAAAAATCTAAGAAGTGATACTAAAAATTGACTAAAATTAAAAACCTTCAAAATGCAATTACAAAACATGTCAAAGAGTAATTGACCTAAAGGGGTGTTCGAATATGTATTTTATTTTTTTAATATGCCTTTCCACTGACTATTGACAGGGAACACCCTAAAAGTATTCAAATTATTATTAAGTATCAAAAGTTACAAGCCATTGAAAAAATCTGCTATTAAATAATCAAATAACACACCTTAGTTTTTTCAGATATTTGAATATTCATGTCTTTAATAGAATCTTGTAATTTTCTCTCCGAAGATACTGCATTGTCTCTTTCATCTTTTAATGAATCCATTTCATTTTGCCGTTGCTGCTCTTTCTCTCTCAAATTACGCAAAATTATTTGCTCCTACAAATAAAAAATACACGTCATTATATAATATATCCTAATTATTTTGTAGACAGCCCATGGGGATTTTGAGAGATTTAAGGGAATATAAAATAAAATTCTGAGATTCAAAGTGAGCATGGTTTTGTGTAATAGAAGGGTGAACGATTACTTGAACTCACCTCTGAATTTTGAGAAAGCGTTTTTTCTAGTTGACAAACTTTCGCTTTGAGGTCTACCACCTCCACTTCCTGTTGTCTCATTTCTTGCCGATAGATCTCCAAAGTTTGGGACATGTGAGCGTTTCGCAACAATGACTCATCTTTGTCTCTTCGTTCTCTAAAAAAAGGAAAAATAAACATTCAAAATTACTTTACAATAAATATAATCTAATTAGTGACAATAATGTGCGAATATTTTCTGTGGTGGCAACATTTAAAAAGTGAAGTGCAGAAATATTTAGTTCTATTAGCGGCGCCATCTTTGCTATCATTACGACTGATAATAAATGAGTTGTCTGAAAAAATATTTATCTAATCAATGAGCCAATATAAATAAGATAACGAGGAAGCAAAAAGCCAATTTATATAAATATAAAAAAAAAAAAACAGATTTTACTTTGAAAAATGATTGAACTGGCTAGTACAGTTTGAAATATGGTCAGTAGAAAAACGGAAGGCTGCATTTACAACGAAAATTCACAATCAAAAATAATAAATAGTTGCACATACTTGTCATATCTATCGTGTATTTCATTCAATTCATGTTTCAATGAGTCCATTTGATCTTTGGTAGCTTCTACTTCCTTGATCATTTCTTGGCAATTTTGTTTTTCACTTTCTATCGCTTCGACAGCTTTCTTAGAGTCGGCAGTCTGTTGGACGATTTCTGATAGAAGCTTTTGCTCCAGATCTACCCATTGCTTTTTTTCGGCTACTAAAATGTCTAATTCTTTTTGAAGAGTTTCGTTTTTATGATCGCCGAATGTGACGGTTTCCTTCAGGTCGATTATTACTATTTTCTGCGAGTCTGTTAGTTCCTGGCATTCGGCTAATTTCTGCTCTGTCTCGGACAACTTGTTTGCGAGCGAGTCCTGGTTTATACATTAAACAAAGCTTCATTTTCATTTACAGTATAGTTTAATAATGAGAATATTTCGAAGGGGCAAATAGTATTTCTTAACTAAAGCAAATGATCGGAGACTAAATTGCCAACGAACTAGAATAAAACTATGAATTTATTTTTGAAACTGTATATTATGAGTAAATTGAATAATTTATTATTTGTGTAATTATTATGTAACTCTGTTTCAATTACATTAAAAAATTACAAAATTTAGTCTTACAAAAATAGTAGATTTTTAAAGACAAACAAAATGAACATATATATTTATAATACACATGAAGGGGTGGAATAAACAAGGGCTAATTCTTAACACAAAAAGGAACTTAAAGCGCGGGCCAGAGCATAGACAATTAAAACTCTACAGTTTATTTAACAACTTATTGAAAATAATATTTCAACTGTACTAAAATAAAATAGAGCTGCAAAAATTACTCATAATTGGCGGGAAAACTATATTTCCGGAGAGATAATTTTAGGACTTCAGAAGAATGAAATTTAGTTCTTAATGCGATATCGAAAGATTCAAATATTATATATATTTTAACTATGTCCGCTTTCAATATGGAGCATATGGACTCGTAATGAAGTTTATCTCAAAACAAGCGTTTCTATGAGAACTGATTGTTACTCAGTTGCTCAACATCTCTTTTTTGAAAGAGAGTCCCTACTACCCCTATGTAAAATATATAGTGTACAAAAATATTTTAAAAAGGATAAATTTACAATTAATTAATGTTTATGTTATTTAAAATTGGTCAACAGGTCACGATGATGTTATATCAAAATATTTATTACCAAAAGGATTATTTTAGTTAGTTGATAGCTATTTCCGCATCACTCCTGATTTTGTTTCACAGATTCTGTTTAAACTTGATTTAGTTTAACCATTTAACACTGAATTAAAAGAGATAGACTATATATTACCACACCTACACTGTTCTCTCTTTAAGTGAGTATATATTATGGCAAGACTGAATTAAGTTTAAACATATCTATGATGATGGCGTGCAGTTGAAATAGCTATAAACTAAATAATATATTTTTTATGCAACTAAATACTTTGATATTTTTACCTTATTACGATGAAGACCTACCAATAAAATGGGAATTCAATCACTAATATTATGTGTTTATGTATAGGCGTGTTTGGCGCCATATTGACCATAAAATCTAAAGCGGGTCCCACACAGCGAGTGCAATCGGCCACGTGAGATATCCCACAGCCAATTGAAAAATATCGAATGTTGTGAAAAGATTTTATTTTGCATAAATATTTGACAATTTTAGTTTAGTAATAGTCTTTTTGCTAATATCTGCAAATGAATTACTCTAAAAATATTTGATATATTAATAGGCAGCTATTAGAATATAGAGCAATAGTTTAACAATGTGACGACCCTGAGGAATAGACTGCATTCCGTTCATTGCTGACATATTGATATTTTAAATAACAAACTGTGCATTTTCTGATCATGCTATCGTCTATTAAGTGAGGTGGCGCTTAAAAACTAATATGATCATGTATCAGATATCTTAAGTTTCTTTACACATCTGTGCGAACGGGCAAAGGGTGGATATAAATGCTGAAAACAAAGCTGTCAGTAAACAAAATATTCAACATGCAAAAAAATAAATAAAACAAGCTGAATCGTATAGGTGTATTGAATTAATCATGCAGCTTTATTGAGTCTCGGTTAGTACATTACAAACATTTCAATGAAATTAAATATAACAATAATTTCGTTATTATCAACTTGCGACAAAAAAAAACCAAAAACACGAAGCCACACTACTTCTAAAACTACAGTATAATTAATATAATTAGACGAACAATTATTTCCTTGGCTGTATTGGCTATAATATATGAGTTGATCGATCTGATGAAAGCCTCATGATTGAAACGAATGATTCTTTTATTTCATGCAGTAATTTTTTGAGTTTAAAACCTTAGCGTTTAAAACCAGGGGTGGGGTAGGCAGGACTTTTAACGACTCCGCAGCCCTGTTTCAAACACACCCCACTTACTTCATGAATATTTATGTTCTATGTTATAAATAATATGTTCTAATGAAGGAAATTATTATTCATCAGGTCAATCAAATCATGTTAGCACCGTTAACTTTGTATGAAATAAGGGATCTCGTGTATTGTGACACTGTATGTGTTTATAACTATTGCAATACAATTTGAATTCCGTTAACAAGATCTATTGAAACAAAGTGTGATTCAGTTGGTCGTGTGCAGCATCCTCGAGCAGTCTCATTTTTGGATGTGATATAAAAATATCTTTACTTTAATGTTTTGAACTAAAACAAAAATTAAATTTATAAACAAAAAAGCTGTATAAAATTTTGATTATTCGAGGAACAAGCCATTATGTTTCTTTTCTGGGTAATTTAATTAAGTGGTCTGTCTGCTGGATGATCAAATTATCAGAGTTCAACCTGTAATTTTCACGCCGCAATACTTTAAAGATAGATAGCACATATTGAACTGGGACCCCAATTTTTACACATTAAATTTCCCATCACTTTATAATAAATTATATATTTTTTTTACACTAAATAGAAAAGTATTATGCTGTGAAAGTGATGTCAATCAGACATGGGTATTGCACATTTTACTTATAAATAATATATTCTTTCGGGTGTTTAGTCCAAAGACATTGCCTTTTTATACGGCAAGATGTGAAATATTAAAACTGTATATTAAACATGAAATAACCAATAACATGCTTCATTACTAAGTAAACACAAATTATCCAATGTTCTCTACGATATATGTGTTGGGAAACTGTTTGTCTTCCAATGTTCACCAGCACCAGAGCAATATGTGCCAACGATGTCCAGATAACTGATAATTTTATAAAAATTCGAAAAAACAATTTCCATTTTACTACAGTATAATATTAGTATAAAATATGTTATGAATGATATAAAATACTCCGTGACGGATTCATTATGCTTCGGCAGGCATTCGTAAAAGCAAAGTTAGTGAACCCGTATTAGTTTAAACAAAACGTGTAATGTTTTTCCCATACATAAACTACAAGCTACAGAAATCACTTGGCGGCAAATAAGCTCGGATCAAGCCACCGATCCTGAAATGAAGAAAAGAAATAACTCAAAAAATTGAAACATAAAATAATGGACTAACTACGACTAATGATGGATGTCAAATTGTACTCTGTAACAGCGGACGCCACAAAGAATTCATGTTGAATGATGTTGCAACACAATATGTTTACCTACAATAACGATGTACATATAAAACAATAATTTTGTAATATCTGTGGAAAGATCAAAGCTGAAAACATTCACTTTTACACTTTTCCAGTTATACTTTATAAATGTTGGAAAAATATATGAAAGTAACCGATTCAGATTGATAGAATAATAATAGAGATACACGGCGAATGAATAAATTAAACTTTTAGGATAAAGCCTCTAGCATTGATATTTTATGTTACATAGATAACTATAACATCATAAGATAAATATAACATCAAAATATAGATGCATTTATGCAGATCTGACACAAATAAGAGTTTAAAATTAACAGCTTGCCTTTACTCAGCATTAATAATAAATGCTTTTTTTGTCAAACTGGTGTAATCATGATGATATGTTGATTTTACTAATATTTAAATTACAATGCGTTTGAATTTACGATTGAAAAGACTACATGCGCCATTATATCTTTTGACAGCTCAGAAGGCATTATGCCAATTTTACTTACAAACAATAATTATCATTTTCATTTATGAAAATGTATTATTTTCCCTTTACCTTTCCACAGTCGATTATGATTCAAATAATATTTTGGCATGTCTATTAAAAGACAAGTTTAATGAAGGTTTAATAAATATGTGGAACAAACTTTGTAAACTTATGAAATTTTGTTTATTAAAAAACGCCAATTGTTTTTTTCAAGAAATTGACTAAAAGCTGTCATGTGAATAACATTGTTATATTGAGTTTCAATTATATTCAAATTGAAAATGAAATATTCCAAGACTAGTAAACTAAATATCTGACAATTTAAAAACTTGTAATGAAATTTTGCTTCATTATTTTTTACAAATTTTTTATCTTCGATGGATTCGGCGGTAAATTTGCGAAGTTCATTATTCATATAAAATTAAATTTGACAACATTATTATTCCAATTATTGTGTTACAAAATGTGACATGTGTTTCCTCAGACGTAACATCGCAAGATTTACAAATAAACTAAAAATTTATTCTGATTTTTAAGTTATAAATTACAAAATAAATGTCTGGGTTTGACATTTATTTTATTTTTTTCTACTGGACGCAGGAAAAGTGTAAGATGTAAAAATTGATTGTACTAATTATAAACTAATTACTTGCATAAGTGTGGCAAATAACAATGAAAATTGATTCAACAATGGTGATCCGCCCATCTTATTTAAAATAGTTTTTACTAATGTTTCTTTTCTATCAATGACTTTATTAATTTTCTTGCGATGTTAACGTTTGATGATGCTTCTCAAAGAGGTGAATAACGTGTCACATTTTGTAAAACAAACGGGAGTAACAAAATTATCAAATTTTATTTCATATATATAGCATCATTTGCAAAACATGTAATTGTAAATCAAAATTAGATTAGCATTTCTAGAGTTAATAAGAATATTCTATCCGAGTGTTAAATTGAAACACCTGCGTCTGTAAAGCAAAAACATAAAATAATAAAACATCGAGTGCAGATCGGTCGCTTTAAGGCAGTGTGAGAACAAATAAAACTCCAGTGTACTGTGTATAAAAATGAATAAACATAATAATAATTCGGTAGTGTTTAATCGCACTTTAGTTTAGATCATATTATAATTTGATTCAATATACGTGTAATAGCAAATTGGTTCACCCAACAATAATTTGAATAATTCTCTAATCTAAAATGCAATTATATACTGACCGTAACCAAATCATGCCAAATCTAAATGAATATGAAAGAGTAGCCATTGATTTCAAAATGCGTCAATAAAGTAAACCAGGATTATTTCGGAGCTTGGATATATTCAGTTGCAACTATGGTAAATGAATAAATTATGATTAAAACAGCATTTGATGACTTCCACAAAATGGCTAGTTGAATATCTACTGTAAGTCCCAACCGAAACTAATAATGTAATGCAAATAAAATATTTTATTTGAATGATTCAAAAAAAATGGCTCTCTTTCAAATCACAGCCCATAAACTAAGTGAGGATCGGAAAGAGAAAGAAGAATGTTTTTTGTGTGAATGAATGACTCACAGCCATGTCACGTCTTCGCAGTGCCTCCGATCGTGCGTCACGACTGACACGACTGGCTTCACCCGCTTCGGCTGCCAGCATCGCCATCTGTTTGACCCCCGACATATTATTTAATGCTCTCATCTCAGTTTACAACCGACGACTAAATATACTGAACACGGTCGACTACGGAGCCAGATGGGTTCGAACAGGCTAAATTAGTAAGATTTTTTCAGAGAAACCTTGCCAATTAATATTCTGTATGCCTATAGAGAATTGTATATTTTTCTATTAAACGCGATTTTCAGAGTATTCTAAACATTGAAATGTATTGTATAAGTTTTCGTAAATCAATCTCCCATAATTTACTTATCAACTGATTTTTCAGGTTATATACTTGTCCGACTATGAATACCGAGATATGTATACTAATTTTCAATGCAGAGCAAAAATGACATCAAAATGATATCAAGAACTCTCTGACATTAAATAGTATGTATTAACAATCTAAAAGATTTTATGACATGCTAAAAAACAACAGCTTGATTTGATTTGAGCCTGCACCACAAATCTGACCTTTAATATTATAAGTTTATATTTTCGTAAAATGAAATAAGTTGAAGAATACACAAGGCTACAGATATGCATGCATACAAGTAATATGTGTTATTTCATTTTAGAGACTTACTGGGCAAATGCATCCACTTTCGTCATTCGGTTAGTAAAACTTTGAGTTCATATCAAAAGAAATGCAATTTTACTTTGAATAACGTGATCTCCATACATTCAAAGTGCTGTGAATAATTCTCATGATATTACCCACAAATAGTTGATTTTTGCAAGTATTAAATTAATTCACCACTGGCTCATTGACAAACCTTAACATCTTTATCCTCCAATGTAGCCTGAGCTTGCTCCAGCTGTATCTCTCTTTCTCTCAGTCTTTCCAATAAGCTGTCTCTTTCTTTTTCGACACGTCTACGTTCAGAACCTTCCTCCCCAGCCTGTCTTGATAATCGGCCAACCTATTTTAAAAACAGATATATAACTATTTTTTTTATTTAAAAAGAAAACTAATTAACATTTTTACATCACTCAGGGATAATTTTCATATACATACTCATTCTAGATCAGTATTTCTTAACTTTATTGATGTTATTACCTCTATTACCTCAGAAAAATATTCCACATCGAAAACAAGAGATTTCAAAATTACCATATAGGAAAACGTGTAAAAATAAAAATGTACAACAAATAAATGCAAATAAAACATGCCTTGACATTTTTATTACTGACAACATTATGCTATTCAATTGAGTTCTCGAAAGTACGGTGTCTTCAGTTTTCTTTGAAAAATGTTTATTTAATTTCTACGGCTGCAGTGTTTTATTAAAAAATCCACATGGATAAAGTAAACAAATGGCAACTATTAATTAGCAAAAGTAATAAAACTCAAAATTTAATAGACAAATCTCTTGTTCCTGACATCCTGCCTTTATTTATCAAAGATAACTAGATATTGAGAGATTGAACTACTGTTATATACAATCACCCACTCGGACTTTAGTAGCGATTAATATTCATGAACATTCATTTATAATTTGTATCATACTTTATTTATTGATTTGGCATTTACTTGGTAGAACTCCATTATAATAGGGTAAAAATATCAACGTATTCAGTTCTACAGTTTTTATATTTATGAGTTGATAGCTATTTCGGCTTAGTTATAAGATTTCGAATAGCTATCAGCTCATAAATATAAAAACAGTAGAACTGAATAGGTTGATATTTTTACCCTATTGTATCATACTTATATACATATTGTAGTTGGCCCGGGGGCCAGTGTTAGTAGTTTGGAGACCCCTGCCCCTAGATCACAAATATTAAAGTAGATACCAACATTTGGTATCGTCGATGATGAGATATGGAAGGTCCTGAAATCAAATTGTAAAATAAATGTACACTACTGAAATACCTGCGTTTCCAGAGCTGCAATTTGTCCACTCCATGAAGTTTTGATGTCATGTAAATGAAGTTGTGCTTCTTCCAACTTGCGCTTGAGGGCTATTTCATTCGAGGTGCTACCATCCGTGCCATTTTCTTCTGCAGAATATTTTTTTGTTACATTAAAACTATGGCAAGAGAGTTATAGGTCAACCAGAAAATAACACTCCCATCACAGATGCAGATAATTAATTTGGTAATAATTGATATAAAATGAGTCATTAGCTAGCCACGGGTCTAGTCCTAGTCCTATCCTTTTATCCCTTCAAAAAACAGAGTGTGAGCAACTGAGTATAAACAATTCTTACGGAATTACTGTTAATGAGATAAGGCTACAAAAATATGTCCAAAATATTCTGGATTCACAAAGATTCTGTTTCAATGGATTATAATAAAACGGGGGATCTGGACGTCAATTTCACCATTGACTACATTTTCCCTACGACACAGTGTATGCGCATTAAAAGTAAACATGTTTAAAATTGTGTTCTCACAAAATGAGTTGATAATTAACTATAATTTAAAATATTTTGAATGGTATAACGAAAGAAAAAATACATATATTTTCTGAACACTGTCATTTATAACAAAGATGATGCGAAACAACAAACAATTATTTTGGTAGTATTATACCGATAGTTGGCGTTTCCACTAAAGATAGTCGATGAAGGGCATCTTCGGCAGCTGCTGCCAATCGAACTCTTTCCATTGCCCATCCCCGCCGCTCCGTATCAATATCTTCCTGTAATTTCATAATAATCAACATCAATACTGAGCTGAAAAAAATACCTATCGAAGCAAATGCACTTTTAATGGTGCCAAAAATATTTGCTCAAACTGAATAAATAAACTTCAATGATTACATTATGCAGTTATTTTTCTTTTAGGCATTTCTTATAAATTTTAAGTAATACTATGCGATTTTATAGCTAAATGGGCTCATATAATGAATACTTAGATATCGAGGAACATGATTAACTCTCGCGGCTCGGAGACTAGAAAAATACTTAGCAGGCGATGGGGGTCTTTTTTGACCCCAGTGGTTTCCTCATTATTGGCCTTATTCTTATGAATTTCAAAAAAAAAAATAGTCTACGGGCTTTAAAATATCTCTCTGCATCTTTCCTCATAATTTTTTTTTATAAAAATCTGTGGTTTTTTTTAATAAATAATCATATTTTAAGTTGCGCGTAAAAAAGACGTCATGTCAGCACACATATGAATTGACTACTGAAGAGTGTCTCAGCGTTCCAAATTATCATATGAACAATCGTTATCGCGGGCGCTAATCAGCTGATAAGCGTTATCGCGTACTTATATAAACTACAAAAGGTCCAAAAAACTATGATATAAGAATACCTTAATTATAAACATTGTATCACCCATATTAAAATAGATATTTATGAAAATGTTGGTATTGGGGTCGCATTTCTTGAGCTTAGAAACGGAAAAGTTAATAATTCTCGTATCCTAAAATTTACATTCCTAACAAAATTAAAATAATGGATATTAAAATGTAGCTCATGTATTTTAAACATTGCATTAAAAAGCAGGTAAAAAATGGCAGGCATTTTCCAAAAAACCAGTTAACCAATACAAGATAAGCCCAAGAAGAATTTTAAAAAGGTTACTCAAGATCAACGACACCAAAAAAGGAATGCTCGAGATCTCATAGGCAGTATTTGAATTCACTATTTTATCATTAAGCGGAACTATCACAGCTAGGCAACAAAGCCTCTATATTGAGCCTCTAGTTTGCGTGTTGAACATAGTACACAAAACATCAAAAATATTTTTGCTTAAACAATCACCATTAAGATATCAAGTCTGTCTTGCGCCCTGCCCGCTGTAGCGGTAGCCGAGGCTAATTTTTCTGCTTGGGCTGCGCTCCGACGAATTTCTTCTCTCGCTTCCCGACGAGCAGCCGCTGCTTCACCGCTCCAAACCGCTGAAATTAATAGATATAACTATAACAGGACATTTGGGATTCCTTGTGTTTTCTTGAACAAATTTTCTATAGTTCATGATGGATGTGGTATAGCAGTAAAGTTTTCCATATAACTCATTATCACTGCCCAAAATTATAAATGTTTAAACTATATGCAACAGGCACAAATATGACGCTATTTGTATACAACTATGCCTTCTAGAAAGCGTACATTAGAATCCAGAGTATATTTACTGTTGGTATTTAAAAAGTTACATTCTGTATCAATTGCACTAAATCCTCGTTTTCGGAAAGGGTAAGTATAAAAGAACGAAGATAGCAGATCAACTTTTTAATATCCAAGGAAATTGTTTAATTGTTTATCCAATAATTGTTTCAAGGCCTATGGAACCAAAGTCGTTAAAAAAACAGGGGACTCTGACTCCTTTTTTTTTATAAATACAAAATAAAAATATAATGCATTTTGGAAGCTATATAAATTACAAAACGAAACAGCTAATATATTAATGCTGTGTTATACATATATATATATATAAATTACAAACAAGTAACAGACTAATACTATAAATTCAATATTGGACCGATATATAAAATAAGGGAATAAAATAACAGTATATTGTAGAAATTCCAACATCTCAATTTGGAAGCCATTGCAACTGACATTGCAATGAACAACTTTTAGTTAAATAGAAGTCTCAATAACTAAGTCAGAAATTTAAGTTGAATAATGAGCAATGAAAACTTTGTTCAAAACATCTAATGTCAAGAAAATTCGTTGATAGTGAATGTTGAATATTTATTTCAGCATAAGTAATAAGAGATAATATACGCTTATTTATCAAGTTGAAGTGCTATTGGGAAAGTTTTGCTAAAGTAAGTTCGCTGGTATGTTTTATCAGAAAGGAAGTTGATAAGAAATAATTGGATATGCAATTTATTTTACACAAACATTCAAGACTCGGGAAGCGAATATTATCTCTGAAGTGAGAAGCGAAGTGTAAAAGATATTTTTGCTCAATAAACAAATTTGATATTCATTCAAAAATAAAAAATATTTTTTCAAGCGTATTTGAATGGGTAAACAGTTTTACATATTATATGCATAAAAGTTTACGATGATGATAAAATATATTAAATGTTTTAAAGGAACTCATTCATGGATATTAATGTATAAAAACTACTTTTTAAAAGTCATTTTAGATACTCAAAGTTGGAGTGAATACTCGAATGAAATTCAAGGATTGTTTCAATCAACATTTTGCCAATATCAGAAATAGTTAATAAAACGTTTTTAAGCAATCACTTATGAATCAATTGTGCCGAAATGATTTAAAGAAAAAAATCTACAATACACTGAGTCATCGAATTACTGCAATAAAAACAAAACAAACAATAATAAAGAAACAAATTGTATTCAAGGCCGCACAGACCATTGCAGTGGTTTTTACCAATGTTTTCAAAATGATAACAGTTTTTTTCACCTTGAGCAGCTTGCATATTGTTCTGCAATGAGGTTATTTTTTCTTGCCATTCTCTTTCCTTCTCTTCGAGCTGCAAAACGTGCTGCCTCTCTCTCTTCTCCAACATCTGGGTGTGTTCTCGCTCCATACGATCCAGTCGTAATATCAGTTCTCTCTCTCTGGCAATAACTTCTTTAGGGTTCTGTTCGTCTTTAGTTATACTCGGTTGACGATCTCGATTCTGGATTTTTTGAAAATAGCAAAACAACTTTTGACTTCTGAATAAGAAATTATTTTTTACACAAAAATAATTCATGAATATATTTAAAATCCACGTCCACTCCCAATGAGGAGCATACGGAGTTCCCCATATATATTATATATCAAGACACAAGGACAATATGTCAAGACACCAATAACTTCATTGACAGAGGTTCAAAAGAGCATCGAAAAGATTTGGCGACATGCACGACTGTCATATTTATATACTATACAAATTCAAAAACATATTGTTGAAATAAAACCAGATTAATATTGATGATTCTGCCTTCTGGTATTGAGGTAGGCAGTTCGGCAATTAAGGAGACATTTATGATGTTAAGCAATTAAAAAATAATACTGTAGAGCAGTTCTTCCCAACCTTTTTCATTCAACAGCCCACTTAATCTGAAAAAAATAATCCACGGCCTTCCTCAATACAAAACATGTTCTGTGACGGCCCCCGGAGCAATTCCGCAGTCCCCAATCTGGTAAGCACTGCTGTAGAGAATTAAAAATAGCCGTTTCTTGAAAGAAGTTATTGTACTGTTAAAAAAATAATTGAAAAATACCTGATCATTCATTGGTTGATGATAGTTCTCCACGTCTCCGGATATAGCAGAACTTAAGCTCGACACGGAGCCCTATGATAAATAAGAAAAGTATTAGAAATATTACTTTAGTGTGAATTTTTTTTAATGAAATTCAGTCTATTGAATACTTGAATAGTCAAAAATGAAGCTGGATCGATTTTTACATAAGTATAGATATTAAAAAATCATTCCTATAGATCAGGCCTGACCAACACGCGGCGCGGCGCACATATGTGGCCCGCAGTCATTTAAGTTCAGTTAGTTTAAGTTTTAGTTAGCATTTAAGTATCGGGTACTTCAAAATGTATTTAAAATCACATTTAAGTAATTAAAACCAATAACATTTTTAAAATAACGTGAAAAACACATGTTGTTATAAAGACAGTGAAGTATAGATTCCGAGTATGGCAAGTGGCGACATTGTTTATTTTACCAATGTTAGATGATTGAGTCGCGGAAAATGTTTAAGATGATTTTTTGAGTTTAGGGGACGAAATTGATTTTTTTATGACCGAGGAGAATATGACTATTCACGAATTAAGAAATGAAGAGTGGTTGCAAGACTTATGTTTCTTGGTTGACATTACTGACAAATTTCTAATATAATAAGTTTTTCCCAAAAAATTAATAGTGCCTTTGGATCTGCACACGTTTATGAAGCTTTGTTTTACAAAATGATATATAATAAAAATAAAAATCAATAACAGTCGTAAATCTAGAAAACCAGTTAAGATGTGCAACTTCAAATTTTGAAATAGATTTAGAAAAATTAAGTAAGCGAAAAAATCTGGCACTGTTAGATATTGATCATTGATAATTATTTTTATTTAAAATAAAATTTGTCCTAAGTAATATTTTTGATTCAAAACTATTAATGTTTATTACTAATACAAATACATTTTTTTTATTAGTGCAATGCAAGTTTTCTTTTCACACCTGGTAGTAGTATTGTTTTTTTTTTATAATTAACCTGATTGAATGATTTCAGATTACCTCTGTATTGCCTTTTCTTTAATCCAACTAGTCAGTTGAATTATAAACAATCAATTTTCACAATACTATCGCCAAATCCATACAATAAGTTTTTTTAAAATATTTATTTAAGGATCAAACACACTTAACATATTTGTAAAGAGATCCACACAGCTTAGGATTGTTTACCATCATTCAATTAAAATCTAATATTGGTAATGGCAAAAGATTATGATGTGAAGATAAAAGAGTGTCTTTAGACAAACAGTATTGAATAAGTAAATATCTAAGTTTTGGTAATCAATGTTTATGTAAATAAACCCTTCGGGCCTCAGAGCGCCATAGTTTGGTGCGTCATAGAAAAGGGTAATTACAAAGGAATGATTGTAAAACAAAACAGAGAGCTAGAACAACCAATTTTCAATAAAATAAACTTTTTGGCAAAACATTACTATCCTAATATTTTTTTTTAATATTTATATTTCGAGTACTGTACATGTTTTTTCGTGTATATTTTAGGATTTTGGCGTTATTTTTAGTTAGCTACATAGCGAAATTTTTCGCCGAATAATCCGTGACACGCTAAACGACAAGTTCACCCGCCTTTCTATTTGATTAATTCAAGAAATAAAAAAACTTATATTTAATAAAAAAAAATAACAAACCTTTCCTTGCATGTAATCGCTTACTGACTAGAAATGTATTGTGACAAGACGTCATGGAAAAACAAATCATAATAAGGCATACCTGGTGTGGAGATCGTGGCCTTGCAGGAAACAGCCTTGGTATATCATTTCCAGTTTCCTCTCTGATCTTATTCTTGAGAGAAGCAAACATTTTGCTCACCATAGACACACAACTAAAATAGTAATATTAAACATTACAATGATGCTGACATTACGATCGAAGAACGAATTCGACAATAAAGGTATATCCAAATATTTAACATTCCCTCCCTTATTCAACAAAATGAACTATATGCCCATTAATTTAAAGTGTTTAATTATAAGATATTAATTAGGAATTAACTTTAATTGAATAAGAGTGTGGAAATTATTTTGTGTAACCAACATTGCCGACAATATTACGACAAGTGTATAATTCCTAAATTACGACATTTCGGCGACAGTATGTTAATTTTCGGAGTGCTTCAAATTTGTCTCAAAAAACAATGACCATGAGACTTAAACTTCCAACAGCTGTGTTATAATGAATTTAGATGGTAGATGACCCGCCGAGCCACAAAACAAAATTACCTTTTGATAAAGGATGCCACACACAATTACGAAATCATTTTTTCTAGTGTCAATTATTTATGACAACTCTAATAAAAATTATTATTGAATGTGTCAGAAACTAATATGTCAAAATCTGTTATCTTAAATATAACTTTTGTAAGGTTGGTAGAAATTGAAAATATTACCAGTTATCGAGTGCGAAAAAAGTGATACTTAATCTTACAGTAATAAAACTATTGTTATTATAACTCCACGTATTACTAATAACTTTTTTAATTAATTATAAATTAAATGAATTTGTGACGTGTAGTTTTCCATTATTATCAATTCAATTGTATCAAATATTATCAATTGATTTCTTGTTGGCTAAATGTGCATATTTCTGTATAATGTGAATAATTATAAAAATTGGACATGATTTCATTTTGCAGACAATGAATCTGGTATTTACTGAGTATTTTATCTCAAAATTTGTGAATATATTAAGCTTTCATTTAAGTTAGGCATAATGTCAGAATGGGAGTTTAAAATTTCAACTGAAGGAGCTTGGTGGAATTTCAATATTAAATTTGAATTGTTCAAATTATGTACATTCACACAGATTTTGTCACTAACGACCCAAGTTTCGCCTTTCGGCATCTTCAGGCGTTCAAGTGCACGGATGGACTTGAACTGACGCTTAGTAAATGAATGTTTCGTGTTTATATAATAAATAAATGTATCACCAAGTTTAAAGCCATTGCTGGCAAAAAGGATAAGCCCATGGGAATGCCCACAGATTTGAGTAGTGAGAGGTTTTAAAAACTATATTTATTTGTTTGTCGGAAATGGTTTTATGATTATATTTATATATAGTGACAAAATCTGTGTGAATATACATAATTTGAACGATTCAAATTCAGTATGGGAAATTTAATTATTAGGGCATAGAAAAGATAAAAAGTGAATATGCAGAAATGTTCTGAACGTGTAAGTGGCTCATAGAACCTTTTTCTGTATGAGTATACTTTTTTGGACCTATTGCCTATTTTATTTCCTGTATTCATATATAGAACGCTTATCTCGGCATGCACTTGGAGCCTTAACATAAGGAAAGGTTATAGTCAGATGGAAGAATTATGTTGTAACACGGATATTTCATTAATGTGTAAAAGATTATAATATAATACTTTATACATTTTACGTTTGTGGCATTTGTTCGTTACAAAATGTGAATGCTGTGTGTTAAAATATTTGTAACAGTTTGCCATCATTTTCCACCAGCCATTGCAACGGATGATATTGCTAAATTATCATAAATATTTCTCATTGTGTAGCATATTTCTACAATTTTTTTTTCATTTTCAAATCGGAGTCTTATACCCTCCATGTTGGTGTCTAGTGTTATTGATTATAGTAGATTCCTTAGTACTTAGAAGATTATATTTCGTACACGCTTAACTATAAGACGTTATAATATATAGGACGCTAGAATATAAGACTTAATGTAGAACGTTTAGTCTTCTTCTTCTTCCTTGGCCATGTTCGCTCCCTATGTGGAGCATATGGCCGCCATGCGGCACCTCCATGTTTCCCTTTCTCCCGCCAATTGCTTTGCTTCCTCCCATGACATGCCAGCATCCCTCAGTTCTGCCGAGTACATCCTATGGATAGTACCCGACGGTCGAAATAAGAGGCAGGCAGGATTGAGGCTTTCCAGAGGCATCTGCAACACGTGGCCCAGCCAGTTCCAACGCCTCTCCATAACCACTGACGTGACGGGACGCTGTCTTGTACGCTCCCTTATCTCTGGATTCCTCACAAAATCAAACCACCTCACCCCCATTATCCAACGCAAGCATCTGTTCTCGAAGCTCAGTATACAGTTTTTCTGAGTCTTCGTCAGGTGCCATGATTCGCAACCGTAAAGTAGTACCGGCAGAATGCAAGCGTTGAATAAGTGGCATTTGGTTTTAATCGTGTACAGCTGTGTGTCCAGCATTGAGTTGAATGTGGCTCCAGCCATTCCTAAACGAATGGCGAGCTCGTTTTTTGTACTACCGTCTTCGGGGATATGTACGCCGAGGTATCTGAAGTTTTCAACCCTCTCGATGATCTGTCCCGCGCTGGTAAGGGTCCTATCAGAGTCATGACAGGTTTGGTTACACATCACATTGGTCTTACTGGTATTAATTTTTAGACCAATGCGACCTGAGTTAGTTCCTAACCCATCGATAGTCTCCTGGATGCCCTTAATGGATTTATCGAATATGACAGCATCATCGGCATATTCAAGGTCACACAGTTTCAGACCGGGACCAACAGCTACACCTCGATCAGGCGGAATTGACCTTCAAAGTATGAAGTCAAAGATAATAATAAACAGGAACGGTGCAAGAACGCACCCCTGTCTCACTCCGGTTGTGACCCTGAACCATTCGGTATTTGAGTCACCGATTCTCACACAACATGCACTATTCTCATGTAGGGATTTGATAATGGCCACAATCTTTGGTGGAATCTTGTAGGCATCCAGTATCCTCCACAAAGAAGGTCTGTGCGGACTATCAAATGCCTTCTCATTGTCGACGAAACAACAAGCGAGAGCACTGTTAAATTCATTGCCCTGCTGGAGGAGACATCGAAGATTGTGTATTTGGTCCGCACACGACCTTCCAGGGAGGAAGCCCGCTTGATTTTTTCTTAGTATTTTCATAATGGGACCTCTTATTCTCGCCAAGAGAATGTGTGCCATTACCTTCCCAGGTATACTGAGAAGAGTTATGCCTCGGTAAATGTTACAGCTGAGGGGATCACCTTTTTTGTGGAGTGCTAACACCTCACCGTCCAACGCTCACCGTCCCACACCCTGGCCATCAGGTGATAGAGAGGATGTAGGACGGCGTTAACCCGTGACATGCCATGCTAGAAAATCACGTTTCCTGCCATGGTGGCATCTCAGTTTCACTCATTATTGACCGTATTTAAACCTATTTTAGAAGCTAAAATATAATTTAAAAAAATTATTTTTGCTTGCAAATATATTCTAGGTATCATTTTCACCTTCCTTTTAATTATAAATGCTTTAATAAGGGCATAAAATCAGCTTTAATCAAATTCAAATATTTTGAATGCTTGATATTCAAAACTCGCCCTCAAAGCGATGTCTCAAGCATGTTTCATACGCGAAGGTCTAACGATGAATGAAAAAAATGTACCTTTTTGGTCATAAACTTGCCCCGCTGAGACGGATGTAACGATAGCCAAACATAAGTTGATTATACAGCTCTTTGAGAAGTTCAAAATATTATTTGGACTATCCTAAAAATATTTCGTCAATAAGAAGTCATATTTATTTTTTGCATATTATATTATATAAAGAAAAAAGGAAAGATTGCAGAGTGTGTCGATATTTTATATTAATTTTAATTATTTTACAAATTGTTGTTTTTAACATGAATACAATTTACCAATCAGATAAAGTTTTATAGACTGTAAATATTTAGTGAAATATATATACAAGTAAAAAAAGTATCATTATTGACTTTTAAACTTTTTCCTTACAGGTTATTTGCTTATATGATAATATGTTTACACATCCTAATAATTATTCATGAGTTTTAAATAAAATATGAGTTCATTGAGTATCTCATCTTAAAATCTTAACTGAATATTTTATATTTAATATCACCGTTTCAAAATATGATTAACTATAAATAGGTACATACATATATATTTAAATTAAATAAAAGCAACGAACTATTCAAATTATTCACCATGTCTTCATGTAATTACAATATGTTGGACTTTATTGAATAGATTTATATTTTTCTCGTTGCAGTAAGTTTATTAGCATTAGAAAAAATATGTTAAGGAAATGAAGACGCAAAGCATAATAAATAGTCATATAATTTTTGATTTATTGCCCTACTTAGCAATGTTTAAAGTATGTTGTCTTTGAAGATGTCGGCAACTATTTACTGGAGGCGTAATTTTACTTTTCTGCAAACCAATAAAATTTTATTACCCAGCTTACAACATAAGTCACTAAAAGGTTTAACTACAATTTCTGCCTATAATAGCATGTTATTTCATGTAGTTTTTTCTCGCGACAATAAACGAAAATATTTGTTTTCGGTGCACATGTTAGCAAAAACGGCACACTCGACTTTTGGACACTTGTATGTATAAGCACAAGGATGAAAAAAACTCTATTGTATAAACCCACGAAAGTTTAAGCTTTTAGGTGTTAGGGTTTTTATATCGTCGTCTTTGTTTGACTTAAATGGATATTGGTAGGTCTCCCTCTAAGGTATTTGTGATGTCTTTGCTTCTCGCATATTACAATTTGTATATGTCTATCGCATTTTAGCATACAAATGTCGATAAATCATTTAGAGCAATACAATTGCAATGATTTTGTGCAAAAGACGTAATATTTTTGAATTTATTTATTTATATTTGGATGTAAAACTATTTTTTCTAGGAATACCTAAAATGATAAATAATTATTGTCAATATTAAGAGAAATATTGAATGTTTTAATGACTCGACCGGCTATGCCTATACCATGGGCACGGAGGTGTTAAGACCACATTTCAGAAATTCCGAAATTCCGAATTTTAGTCTTAGCTTTTTAGTTAATTCTTATATTTTATCTAATACACTTATTAGTAAATTATCAAATGATAATATTTTCAATTATGAAAATCAAAACGAATAAAAAATCTATTTTTATATCAAATGACAAATTATGCGGCACATTTGTTGTATTGACCCGTGCAGCCTTTGAATTTTCCGCACAGCTAACTTCTCATCTTAAAGGAAGCATTGGTAATGATCGGTCTTGTTATCGCTGTGTACAAGAGTAGCTTGTTTTTTATGAAGAGTTAACCCTTGTGACCAATCATCGAGTAGAGTCTACCCGTGATTTGCGACGCTTGCCGTTTTTTGCAGCAATGTGTCTGAAGAAAGTAAATTGCAAGTCTAGCGTGAGCCCATAGGTATTTTACCAAGCAGGCCCACGGGATGCAGGTGTTATGCATCTCGATCCTTTTAATGTCCTTATCATGTCTGTTGAACCCGCGGCTAACAGTGATCGCAGGACTTTTCTTCGAGTGTATTTTAATATACTTATCGGAGCACTAGTTTTATACATCCGAGCTTGCTTTTTGCACGACTCTGTTTCTATTTAAGGATCTAGCTAGAACAGCTGTGTCGTTGCCATATTTCTTGTTATCAGTTTGTGAAGCACCGATGCAGGGCTGGAAAGATTTTTTTTTATCAATGAATCCAATCTTAAAAATCCCTAAATTTTCAACCAAAATCACTTAGGTTACTAATGTGTTGAGCAAACTGATTCAAATTTGGGAAACTTACTATTTTATTTAGTTAAAGATAAATAATTCACTGCACAATTCATTGTCTTCTGACTAGCAATCGAAAAAAAAATTGTGAGATCTCAGATTAAATATAGATGTTTTAACAGTCAAACTGTAAGTAAAATTTTAAATATAAACTTAATGGACTCATCACTCCCTATACTTATCCATCTTAAAATTTCCTATACTTCCTTAACTACAGTGTGTAAATTCCACAGCTTCTTGATGTAGAATCAATTCTATAATCAATGTGTACATGTAGCTCTCATTGAATTAATAACTTTTGACATTATTTTTACGACACTTTGAAATCGTTAAACCTTTATCAAATTTTTTTGTGAATGATTCAAGGTAGGAATTTGAAAAATGCAATCAATTTATGTTTTGTTCCTCTCGATAGTAAGTTTTTCTAATGGTAAAATTATTTTCTTCCACATTATTACACCACTTCAGCAACGTTAGTAACCCTTGAGCGATTGTGTAGACTTGTTTGCCAATCTAATAAATTTTATTAAATATACTAGACATACCTCTCAGTGACTTTCAGTTTTATTGATTGCTTCAAATTGGAAGTACAAACATACAGATAAGTCTTTGAAAATATAAATTGTTATTTAAAAAAAAAATCTAGTATTTTCTTGTACATTTGCAGTCATAACCAATTTAAGATTTCATCTGAAGGTACTTGGTGGAATTTCAATATTAAATTTGAATGATTCAAACATAATCCAATTGTTGGTGTTGCCTTGTAGAGCCGATCTTTGAGAAATAAATTTAACTAACATTAAAAAAATTGACAACCATCTGTTATCATTTTACGGTGTTCAACAATATTGCTTGGGATGTCGACATATACTGCTTATAGTATTAAATTGTACATTTTTTTTCTGCATTGTCAAAGTTTTAAATTTATAATTTGTCAACCTTGTGCAATGTTAATCAATTAATTCAATAAATAAATCATATACGCTAGATATGAATCAGCAGCAATTATATAAAGTATATTTCAGGCATATGTCCCTGAAGGATTGTGATAAAAAAAGATGTTTTATATTTCATTGAAATAAAATCTTTGTGACATGTCTCACTTCTTAATGTAACCTTTTAGAAAATCATACAAATGAAATAGTTTTCATCATACCAGTGATATAAAATATGAGGGGTATAAAAGCATAACCGCCACTATCCATACCTGACCGTTTTTGAGATAATGATTGATTAATGATCCTTTACTCACTCTCTATGCCCTACAAACTTCAAACCAGTGCAAATTCGTCTCCAAATCATTCAAAATCGACATATAAAGTGTTGATTAAATGCATAACCGCCTCTATTACACTTCAGTGATGTTCAAAAGCGCCACATTCGAAATTGACCAATCACGATACAGTAAACACATACTGGCGCAAATCGTATATTGCCGCCGTGCTTCGTTGCCATACAAACATTTTGTGTTCGCTTTGCAAATAATTCAAAACTTATCATAGAAAATGGATGTTAATGTATCACCTGTGCCTAAAACCAGTGCAAGAAAGCGCGAAGTAAACAGGGATCAGTGGAAACGGAACATACAAAAGCGCAAAAGGTAATAATTATTCACTTTATAAAACTGATTTTAACTGTCATTTGTTAACACATTAAGCGCCGAGCCCTGGATCAATTTTTAATAAAATATTTTTTTTTATAGATACTCACCGAAGACATTGCCAGATCTACGATTAATTGGGAATTGTCATCACAAAAACAACAAAAAGCTTAAGTGTAATGAAATTGGATCGAAGAATATAAAATAATAAATATTGTAGTCATATTTATTACTTTATTTTGAAGTTTTGGTCTCGAAGTGGTTAAATCGATAAATCACGCATGGTGAAGTGCAAATCCGCCACATTCACAAACCTTCAACGACAAAACCGCCACTTTGCAAATTTGAGCTGCAAAACCTCCTCTATTGAAAAAATGATTGTCTTTTTTGAAGTAACGAAACTAAAATTGCTTGATATAAAATTACCAAACTAAAATCAAATCTAAAAGGATGTGAATATAATTCGAAATCGTTCAAAAAAATGTAAAAGGAACATTTAAATCGTTTTTTTCGATTACTGAACAATTTGCATTTGTGCTTGTAGGCGGTTATGCTTTTATACCCCTCATATGTTACATATTAAATGTTTGTATTTTATAAAATGATTTTGTTTCTTGTTTTCACATACAATGATTTCCTTAACTCTTTGTGGCAAATTTCACCACTAAAGTAATTCTATATCTTTTACTAAAATTTATCATGAAATTGTTAACATACTCATCACCTATAATACATTACCTGCATCTTTCATCGCACAGGATTGAAGAACACGGAGGGAGGTAAGGTAGGGTTTTGATGAATAAAAGATGAAAGAGTTGACATAATTACTTGTTTATTAACTATGCTGTACTCAGAACCGATCCAGAGATCTTCATCACATCATTAGCTTACAGATATTATAATGTCATGATCTTTATGTTAACATACATTTAAGAAAACCAGAATTAGTCGAGCTCAGGAAAATGTTTAAAATGTTGTTCAGCTTGGCTCTCGTGCGTAAGGCTCCACTGGTTTTATTAAATATACATATTGTAAATTTATTCAAAAACAAGAAGAATAAGATAGATCTTTGTGTATTGTTTTTTGTATATATTTACAGTTAATCATTTTTTTGTTTTAGTATTAATCCCTTTTTGATATTCAGTAGTTTCTACCATAATTTATCATTCTTTTGATTCGGAATAATAGTCCGTTAATGACATAACAATATTATATTAAAATATCACAAAATTATTAAAATAATAATATGTAAGAGTCATCACTCGCCAAACTTGAAAAATGTATTCATCTAAATTTTTAACTGCCGCTAGTATTTTTTCATCCAGAGGAAGGATACATTCGATGTAAGTGTAAAATTAGTCATTGGAACTCAAATTTTGGAGTATAAAATCATAACAATTTTTGAGTTATCCTAAGAGAAAATATTGATTTTTAACCACATTCAGGTATCATAAAAAGTCATTATCATTAGTTCATCAGTAAGTGCATAGGTATAAAATCTTAAATTTAATAACGAAAAAAAATGGTAAGACATTAAATAGTTATATTATCTTTTTTTATTTTACGTGCTCGAGTCGAATCACAACGATAATAGTTTCATCGCTGCAATGATTATTAGGAAAACAGAAAGAGACAGAAGGAATCATAATTCAATAAGACATCATATCGCTTTGACTTTCCTCCGAAGAGCCTTCTTTATAACGCATATTGCTTTCCTAAACTCACGGTAAAGACTTTTTTGATATCACATGCAAACAGTCGAACGCTCGGACACGCATCCGTCCACTCGCGCTCGATCATTCCTTGACTTGATTCATAATAATAATAATAATTAATTGCCATTTATTATTTAATAAAAAAACTTTTTTCCTACAGTGCAACACCGCTATCTCAGTTAGTTTATAATAATAAATGTAGGAATTACAAATCTGTCTGCGACGACTGTCTGTCAATATAAAACAAGATATCAGTTGAACACCCCCTATAAGGCTCGATAAAAATTCACAATCAACGGAACTTGACTAATTTTATTTTTTTGTATTCCTGAAGACTTACTCTTTCATGGCTCATATTATATGTTACGAAATAGATAAAGGCTAGAGTTTAAGCACGCTGCGAAGATAAATCTTCCGTGTCAATCTTGATTATCAATATCTGTTTAGAATAATTAGCATCCGGCAAAAATAGCGCCGGGCCGCTAGAGATCGATCGGGCGGGAGGCACACTAGTTTAGGCTGGTCGGGCAATGCTTCCATTCCGTTACCGTTCGAAAAACCAATCGTCGAGGGTAAGTAAGGCAAAAACCGGATCGTATGAAGATTTGAATGTCAGATGTGGTTACAGATCCAACGTAAAAACATATTACTTTACGGTTTGAAACAGCTTGTAATCATTAAGTATTCAAATGAGTGTGTTTTGGTAAATTTTTAATATGATGTTATTTCACAAATGAATAGTTACAAAAGTAAATGTCGGAAACCAGGTTTTCGTGTAACATTATAACACAGATTACAGACATCCAATTTAAATAATAATGAAAAAATCATGTCCGTTATGAAACTACAGATAATATTATATATTATTTTTATGATTACAATAAAAATAACAAGAATTGTTTTCAGCACAAGTGAGAGTCTAAGAGACGAATATTCCAAAAGAAGAGTGAGAGTAAGTAACATTTCATGACGGAAGACTGGAAGTCTCAAGTGTATGGCAGAAACGTTGAAAGGTTGAAGAGAAAAGTCATCATACCGAGCGACGAGTGGATAATATTCCGTAATTAAAATTTCAAGGCTGCGATGACACGAGAAAGGATTTCAAATAAAGAAATATTCACCGAGAACAACCTCAGCACCTTACAGAAAAGGTATTTTTTAGGTGATCAGAGTCGTCATCTATAAACATTAGGGCACATTCGGAGCAGTTTTTTTTGGAAAATAATTAATAAATATATACGACTAAGCATAGTTAGCTCCGAGCCTTGGAGCTTTGGCCGGATATATTTGAGGTGACGAGGGATGTCAGGATAGACAGGAGACAGAGTTCGGTGAGGGAAGTAAGCGGGAAAAGGGAAAGGGAAGGAGAAGATTAAAGCTAAGCTTAGCTTACCGTTAACTAATCCAGCTGAACTTCACACTACCTGGAGATACTTCTGTTACAATTCTACCATTAAAGTATATATATAGAGCAAATCAGAAAACAACCTAATTACGAAGACGATATACTTGAATCTATAATAGAATAAAATCGCTAGTTATGTGATTGCGGGGGCCGAGCTCTTTAATATAATTCTACAGGCCCGCTTTCAGAAATGGAGGCGACCGCCGGGCTCCACGCTTCTGCCGGACGTTCCTGGAGAGAACGTTTCATCTGGCAACCAAAGGAAGCGAAACGTAGAGCGCACGACTGTCGAGTGAAGCTGAGGAAACGCGATCGCGAGCTAGTCTGACAGTCGACAACGGGTCGATGCTGTGAGGATAATGTGAGGAATTGCCAATAATGCTGCACAACACATTGAAGATGCGCACCGCAGGGATCGAGGGTCGGAAGTGAGAAGCGACCGGCGCCCTCTTCTGTATTGTCTACTTTTTATTTTATTCTCACTTACGGTAAATGCAGCGGTGTCAAAAGAGAGTCGAGTGCCGTAAGATAGAAACCGCTAGACTATTGGTGTTTTCTGTAATGGAGTCATTCTTAATCTAAACTAAGGTCGAGGGCTTTATATTATTTCTTATGTTTATCGATACATACAAACTGACGATAGAACATTTTTACTAGCTAATAGTACATAAGATAAGTGAACTTTTGACACCGGGCGTGAACGCGAGGCGAAGCGAGCGTCTAGCAAACGAAATGCGGCAAGCGAAGCCGGAGACTCCCCTCTGCTGATTTGCTGATCCGTGAATGCTGTTCGGTTCGCTGTTATGTGACGAATCCGCCGTTTCGGATAGGGGACGACCGCGGCGGACCGCCGTCCTCAAATTTTCACTCCCACTCTACCGCGGTCCACTCTAAACGCGTAGCGGATTCCGCCATCCTCTAGCGCCTCCTCTACTTAGGTCTAATACGTTAAAACTAACTTGTAATTTAACAGTGGATTCAAAATATTTTGGGTCATTTATCCTTCTTATTACGTAAGTCTATATCTAAGATTGTATAACTGAAACTAAAATTACGCGATGCGCCGCAATCAATATTACAGGTGTCGCTGTCGTCGAGTCTTCACTTAACCGAATCGAAACGTCTACGAGTGACGAGAGCGGTCACTTCGATTGCACGGTTGCCGGACAGATAAGATAGATAAGAACCGGTTCTACGAACGGGGTTCGATGAGTGAATAACTATTACACGCGGACTCCCTTTGATGAGCCTCATCTCTTCTTAAAATTTATCGCTGCAACGAAATCGGTAAAAGATTTCTGGTTATTTTCGCAATCTGAAAAAGATTGCGACAGATTGCAGCTTTTACAAATTCCATGCAATGATTTGACAGTTCTCGAACGGACAAAGAATATTACACGGGAGATAGAGAAGGAAAACTTATCTCTTATGAAATTAAAATACCATAATACATTATTATTTTGAATATAAAATATAGAAACGAATCGCGGGCGCAAGGAGATCGACAGAAAGGACAATGTACACAGGATATAGGCCGTGGCGCGTTTTTTTTTACAATAAAATGATTTATGTACATCACAAATTATTTAGACGTCGCGGTGGAACACGCTATGGGACACGCGACGCAGTCATTGCAGGAACTCATATTTCTCATATCGTTATAAACAAATCGAATAACAAAACATATTAAAACATCACTATCGTCTGACTCACGCATCACTCGATAAATATATAAAACATTTGAATAACTCCCGCCGAGTGAAGTCCTCTATTAATATCACAATCGGTTTGTTCACGCGGAATCGTCGATTCTATGACACGTCCCGTGCCGGGTTCGATACTTCACAACATATTTACAGAAATCTTCCCACGCATCTTTTCCTTAATAATACAAAATAACTTACAAAAAAATAGTAGTATTTTTAAATTACATCTAATCGAATTCGATCCTCAGCGAGACGGCTCGCGCCCCGACCGCGCGCAAAGTTTAACTTTCACAATTCAGATGGATCTCTATTCGTAACGTCTCTCCGGAGGACCTCTCCCGGGCTGCCCTTCTTACGACCGTACCCCCATAATTATCAGTCAACAACGATGCTCCGTCAAAATTTCAACTCCTAACACAAAATGACGCCCCTGCGCCCGCCGCAGTGTTGTCACTGGACATTCGGTTTTGACCTGCGATATTTCTCAATGAAAATTTACTTACTGGATTAAGAAAATCCGCCGTATTCTCATTGAAGCCGCAGCGCAGGCGAAAAGCGAACGAGGGACGGCGAACGGGCGAACGAACGCACAAAAAATAAACCGGGTCCCGGGAGACGGCACCTTCCGTTAGAAACCTTCGTGCGTCACCTATTCTAACTTAAATTCTTTAAAGAATATAATATCATGTACTTTTTACGATAAATTTAGCGATACAAAACCATTGCATCTTTCATATGTTAATTCAAATATATTATTATATCTCCTTTTAAAGGGGCAATAAGATACATCATTCGTAATATTTTTTTTCACATTATTTCATCATTACAATTATCGTCGCGTACAAAACATAACGGGGAAGAGTATAAAAATGCAAGCCGTCCTCTCCGGGCGTCCTTCCGTACCGTAATAATAATACAATAAGAGTAAGTAATAATAGGTTGTAATAAATATTGGATGAGGCGCGGAGTGTCATAGATCGAATCGAAGTCAGGGCAGAGACGGAGCCGGCGGCAATTGGACCGGGATGTGGTAGAAACGGCAGCTGGAACGAAGACAGCGCCCGCTCGCCCAATCCCGACACACCGCCACACGACCACCTTCCACGCACAGCCCGCAGCCTGAAAAGAAAAAACAAACCAATTCGTAACTACATCTAAAAGTCTTTCATGATGAAATGAGATTTGACGGCGACAATGCGAAAATACTTTGAAAAAAGACTCAGACATGACTATTCATTTCACAATAGAAAAGAAGTTCAGGCTCATTTTAAAGGAAATACATTTTTTTAAATAAGCAAATGCTGCTGCAAATGAATTCTGTTTGACAAAGCATAGATAAACTTTTAGAGGCAGTCGGCCAAAACTTTGATCTGACATATCAAAGATAATTTTGTGAGGTTTACTATGTCATTGATTTTGACTTGATAAAATGGCGCAATCTTAAAAACTTCAGTAATCATTGGCCACGCCACGTCTTTTGCTTTGCACTCGAATGCAATCCTTTTCAACTAAACAGTTTTTGCCAGAACTGAAAAGAAATGTTGTTACAAAAACTATGCCAATAAATCGATTTCATTCGAAACTTAAAAAAACAAATAATTTAGATACCGCTTATGCGATTGAAGCGTGGCTGCGTGATTCTGATAAATTTAAATGTGATTATGAAGTTGCGTACAAACCTTCCCGGACGTGAACGAACTTGCAGGTGGGTCTGGTGCAGCCTTGTCGATTAAAATCTTGGCACACCTGGAGGGTGTCCAGTAACTGAAACATTATAGACTGCGCTAAAGTAATTTCAATGCTGAATATTGCAAGCTTGATCAGATCACACATACATCACAGTGGGGAAACATAACGCCGCTTAGAGCTCACAAGAAAATCATCGAAGTCAGAGAACGCCGATATCGGAACGAGACTTCGATATTTGACGCCGTTCACTCATCTCCGAGAACATTATACCCTTCGACTGTAAGGTCTGAACAAATAATTATAAACTAAGATGAATAAATTATATTAAAAACTGTTAAAAGAGAATAAAAGACGGTTAAAATTTGATAAACTGAGAGAATTGATAGCTGCAAAAAGAGTTTTTGACGATAGAAAAGAATTCAAATTTATGGGGGGGGCTTATCTGAAAATAAAAAAAAGAAATTAATGAAACCATTATTGTTTGAAATGAACAAATTGTCGTTTGCAAACTGAACGTAAAAGCTCCTCATTTGTATTTGGTAAAATCCTGTAAAGTTCAATTTCAAACACGGTTCATAAATGAAATACTCGTTTAATGCAGATATATTTAATATAAATATATATGTATATAATGTAATTCTGTAAGCATTATTCACACGTAAGTCTTATTTACAGAGTATGTATGACTGGAATTAAAAGTAAAATATTATTTCATATTAATAAATTGTTAATGGGATAAACATTCAATCCGTAAAATGATTAGAAAATTTCTCCTCTTGACAATGGCGAGTGTTTAATGTAGGAAAGATATATAAATAAAATGACATACGTCAAACAGAAATGAGAGCTTTCACCCAAGTTTTTTTTACAACAGTGATCATAAACCAAAAAGCGGGGAGGATCGAAAGCTTATAATATTGGCCCGTCGCCGGCTCGCCGACTAGCGACAGAAGCCGGTTTGAAACAAACACGCCGAAATGCGTGGCAAGCCAAGCATTTTCGCTGCCGACGAAGCCAATACTATCTAATAATTATATTAATATTAATGACAAAAAAAACAACGGACTCGACTTTCTAAATTATCGGCGGCAAACAAGCAAACTATGAAAAACAATCTGTTAGGATTGAGCGACCCACTCTGTGATGTTATTATAATAGATTATCGATAGTCATATATTAATGGACAGGTGAATAGATGAAAGCCTACTTTGTCAGCTGCGGCGGTAGGTAAGTCAACAGTTACAATGAAGTGCCAAAGAAAATCAAAACTAATTCAAGAAAAATTCAACTACTGTATATATATGTATATAAGTTAGAGATGTAGTCATATTTTGTACGCAAGTTTATACCGTATGAACTCCTCAATATTTGACTGCAAATGAATGTCTTAAAAGTCAAGAAGCGTAAACTTGTAAATTATGATTGACAATAGTTTCCAAAGCATTATTTATATAGAAAACCGATATTGAGCTTGAAATTTGTCAATGAGACTACATGACTGATGTAGTTTTGTTAACAAATTGAGGATTGTTCCCGAGAAAGGCGGCACGACGGAGAGTTCATATGGATAAACGTACGTTAGTATGCAGTAGCGAGTCAAAAAAAACATAACTTGCCGACTTAATCATAGCACTAAGAAAAGCATAAATAAACAGATTATCTACTTACATTATGTATGGTTAAGCAAAAACTGCGAAGAGAGAACCCTCCGGGGAAAGTGACACACACACGCTCGCTCGGGTTTTATCAAACAACTAAACAACGACAACGTAACAACAACAGAACAAGTTCGCACGCGGGCCGTGAGCCTCGTCGCGGGGCGCCTGTCGACCGCTCGCCGCTCTAGTCGATCGAGTGGCGACTGTTACTTGTACCTGTCCTCGCTCGTCCGTGTAGAGCACGTGACACGCGTTAGTGGGGACAGCGGGGCAGCCTGCGTCTTCCTCGAATGCAATCGTGTCCGATTGTTCCATTGTTTGATTGTTACGTTGCATTCGGATGGTTCGCACAAGCTCCGTGCGGTTATCATCATTCGTCCGGTGCGACAGAGACCGACACCGATTGAGTTGCGAGAGTCAGTATGTAAATAATATGTAAGGTATACGAGTTAAAGTGAACGAGTTATTTGCGGATTACAGATGTCATCACATTCGGGAGACATGAAACAAAAAGCAATTATTCAAAAAATTAAATAAAAAAAGACATGCAATCGCAGAGGTGAATAACACGAATCGGGCATGCTTATAATAACAATAAATAATAATGAAATAATATTTACCATTAAGCTTCACATATTACGATTTTTGCCAAAAAGCCTAGAATAAAATAATAAACATAAAATAAAGAAAGGCGATATTGCAGAAAAGTGCCACTCGGCATTTTTACTCTTCCGTGTATGATGGTGAATCATATAACGGACACCGAACCCTCGGTTTCTTATTTTCGTGTCCAATTATAAGTGTTACCAACAAAAAAGCTCAACATGATAGAGCAGCCCGTATCTCGAGTGATAAGTGATAAGGAATACGAGAATACAAGAGGGCGGCGGATGCTACTGGACATTGACAGTTTAAAGCAAATTAATAATTGAATGTGCAAACGGAAGAAGCTCGAGAAACAATAAGTATTCTGAACATTACTTTTTTCAACAATACAAACCTGAAAAAGTGATGAAAAGTGAGCGAAACATTATATCAATCAGAGTCGCATTACTTTTTTAATAGTGGGGGAGGGACTCTAAAATAAATGTATGCTAATTTTTGCGGAGGCCAATTTACCTAATCGGTTATTTGGGGTAGTAGTATAAAGCATTTTAGTAAGTTACCTCTGCTCAATTGGTAATGTTTTATTCACATGTACTGCACCTTCAACGAAAGCATATTAGTTGCTCGTTTTTGACATATCATAATATTGAAGAGTGCACGCAGCGGAAGCTCTCGGTAATAAAGAGTTCTTGTTTTTGCGCATTTGGTATTGTAATTTATTTTTACCCTAAATTGCTGACTGATTGCACATTCCTTTTGAACACGCTCAGACAACAAACTGAAAGGTATAATTTTTAAAAATGTTTTTATTTTATAGGACATGTGTAGAATTTTCTTCCTTCTTACTTTCGTTTATTTTTTATCTGTTCATTTGCTAGGTAGACTGCGAATCCACTCTGTTGTATTGAAAATTACTGAAATCCATATAATTTTTTATCGGAATATGATAGCTAATAGGGTGTAAGATAAAAAGAAATATTTCTTTCTTGAAATACTGATGTCGATAGTTGAATTATTGTGTAATAAAAAAAGTAATTTTCATAAAAATAATAGCAGAGAAAGTCAAAAATGCAAAATGAAATGCAATTCAGGGAAGGAGACATTTAAAGAATACGGTCGGAACAGAGAACAATAAAAAATACAGCTAGAAAACGTATCTTCATAATGACAAACATTCACAAATTTACTTTAAAAAATGGTTGCAAGAAAACTACCAAAAAAAAAAGTAAACGAATACACAAATCAACGGAAACGAAAGAAAAAGCACGAACCTGTTTAAAAAGCTGTGCAACCGAAAGAGAAACACAAACGCTGTTAAGTGTCGCAATAATACCAAAAAACAAATACCTGGGCACCGAGTCGGATACTTAATGTTCTAGTCCATGCTACATTAGAAGGCGCGGTGCGGTGTTAGCTCACCGGCCGCCACTCCTTACAAGCAGTGCCAAGTCAGTCAAGCGTCATGTGGTCCACACACAAAAACTGAGCCACACACCGATTCAAAATTCATAATAAATATAATATAATGTAAAAAGCTGTAACAACTTACTACTATTCAACAGAATAAACTTTCACTTTGAGGGTGGGGTTAGCGGCTTCACTACGGCCGACATACGTCGTGATACATTTTAGCCTATCAGTCATCATCACTACTGAGCTAAATGTAAATCAAGCACTTTGACTGCTACAGAACACACTGCGTGAAGCGAAATAAAGAAGACCTAGAGGCGTACCGCCTCCGTCCTCGCCTGACATCGCTCACGCCGCGCCGTACGCATCGGCCGACGATTCAAACGGACTTTTTGTTTCTTCTGAACGCGCTATGCTCGTTTGCGCTCCTCTCGAAACTTCCTTTCGCTGTCATCCTCCGGATGGTGCCGTGAGAAAGCTTTATATGTGTAAGCGGTGTTATTATTACTGAGCTTAATTTCATTACTTCGAATACGTGTTCCAGTTTAGACTTGTTATTTTGATAAAAACAGGCTGACAGCGGCCGTTCAAAGTCCATCGATTAGGTTTATTAGATCAATCGTTAGGTTAATTTCTTTTCAATTAGGTACCACATAACTTACTCAGGCGGAACGCTTCAGAGCACTTCCATCTAGCGTTGCGGGGTATTAATACGGCCATATCCCAGAGGGTTACTGTACAAGGAGTCGCTGAGGACTCGCGTCAGGCGTGTCGTGAAAGCTTTTCACCGGCTCGCCAGTCGACGAATGTGCGAGTTCGATCGACACAATTATGTAAGGGACGTGTGGGGAGGGCGACTGAACGACGGAGGGAAAAGGAGAGGGACGGGAGAGGACGGCTACGGGACGCCAGGGGCGAGGTGGTGAGGTGGTGAGGCTCTGTGACTTAAAGATAGAGATAAGCAGCTGTGATATGCCAAGAGGAGAGAACAGCTTCCAGATCGATAAGCCAAATTCATTATTATACCAAAGATGATGTAACCAAGTAGGTAATAAAAAAAACAAATAATCATGCATTTTCAAGCGTTATTATTACAAATACTGACTCCATATGTATAGATATATATAAGTATGTAAATAGTAAATATGTGTGTTTACAAATAGCAAGGCGCAGAGAGTTGGTAGATGGCGTGATACAGGGGAAACGCGGGAGCGCGGGCGCCTCTCCACAGACGAGGCGGAAGGATGAAAGATAAACGAAAACTCTGGGACGAGCGAAAGATAGAAATTCACTCGCCCCAATAAGACTGTCCGTGCGTTGCGGTCGTTAGGGGGGGCGCCCGCTGCCCGTGTTTCGTTTCAACCACTCTGTACAAAGTTACAACACGTAATCCTACTTAGAGCTAAATAAAAATTTCCCATCTACAGAACAATTCGGTTGCTTTATTATCCATGTTAAAAAAATAGTTATAATGTATTTATGCATTTTCCAGGAAAGGGCCGTCCGACCCGGACCGGGTCTACTCTATTCCACACTAGACTACCGCTATCACAATTTTCATCCGCGTCCATCGCTACACATTACATTTTTAATTTAATCTTTAGAGATATTCAATAAGTTAAACAAAAGATTAATTCAACGGTAACACAAGCTCCCCTTCGGGAATTAAAATTACAGGGGCCGGGAAGACTAAAAAAATAATCATACTCTGTTTCAAAAACATTACAATTAATAAAGACTAAGACTAATAATAATTATATATTTTATATTTTATATATTATATGGATAAAGACAGATTCAAATAAAACAACACGGAGAAAACAGTGAGGACTATCACTCGACAGATTGTGCTTAATTGTTAATAACTGTTAAAGTACGAGAGAGGCTCGCAACGAGAGGCGCGCGCTGCGTCAATCGTCTTCCATTGCGAATCGGACTCGTCGAGGGTGAACTCGGCCCGATTCCGCCGGAGGCGAGCTTAGATATGTGAATGTGAAATCTGCGGTGAGGGAATGCGTCTTCGCGAATTTGTACATTGTCCTTTACGCCCCCGTTCTCGACGGCGGGCGACGGAACGACGGAGCGAATTCTTCGGATCGCATGCCCGCAACGAGGATCGTGAACCTCCGGCGGAGCCCGGCTTCGTTGCGGCAGATATGAAAGAGACAGAGAGAGACATGTTCCCCTTGAGCGTTGGCGGGGCGAGCATGCTGTAAATTAAATGAAGGAGTGATCCGCTCTACTGGGAGATGTCGCCGCATGCTTTCTTCGCTCGGGGCATCGAGGCTCGCTCGGCCGGAGCGCCGTCGCCCCTCTGGTTTTACAGTTTAGGAATTTGACATGAGGGGGCGAAGGTGTCATCGCCGGCTTGCGTCGACGCCCGACGAGTGCCCGAGTACAAAACAAACACATACTTTGATAATAATAATAAAATTGTTACATTTGATAAATTTTTTCATTAACAAATAATGGTATTGAAAAATAAAACTAAAACATACTTAAATACAAACTATAACTAAGCGATAGAACAGAGGTATCGTGGTTTTTATACCCTACGACTCTCACAAAATTATATTTTAGAGTCGACCGAGACCGATCGCCCGTTGCGGTCGGGAAGAGGGAGTTGCCCGCCGACTGTTCGCACCTCGCCACCGCTCCGACAGAAACTGATTCTGACTAGAATGTGCACTTAACCCTTCGGAACAACAGGACAGGAGTGCGGAACCCCGAGCGGGATACCCGGAGGGGAGATCCAGCCTGCTCCGGAAAAGAGTTCACTCATTCGAAGGGTTAACGAAGCACGCAAACCTCCAGCCGCATTCCGCGCCGGCCTCCCGCTATCGTCGAAAAGTAGAGTGTTTCACACCAAATCGTAACTATATTCAATATCGCAGTCCTAACTATTAAACTAAATGACTCATATATTTCGGGCGAGTTTCCTGCCGAAATTAAATTAAGGAGAGGCGGAAGGCGACTTCGCGACGTGAGATCTGAAACGCCGCCCTCCGATTCGAAAACACAAGGAGTGTTCGCGGAGCGCGACGATAACTTTGGAACGATCGCGCCAGAATACAAAATTACATAATAAACTTAACGTCGACCGTGACCGGTATCGGTCCAAAGGCGCATTCTCGCGGCTCCACCTAAGTGGTCTTCATTTTCTTGTAAGGGTTGACGATGACCGCAGGCGAAGATGTAGGAACGCCCTGTGGCGGCATCTGGTATAGCAACTGCTGCTGGTAAAGCCCAGGGACGGGGCCCATGAGGTGAGGGGGCAAACCTCCCATGCCCGCAGGCATAGCCCACTGGACACCCGCTTGACCGCTCATGGCGGAATTGTACTGCGCCGACATCTGGGCGGCTAAGTGAGCGGGGATCTGTCCGCCCATCTGAGAAGGCAGCTGTGGCAATTGAGCCAGCTGATTCTGGAGCTGCTGCTGCTGAGCTTGCAACTGAGATTGAAGCTGACTATGGAGGTGAGACCTCAGTAGAGGGTTGAACTGCGGCATAAGTGAGGGGGGCTGTCGGTAAACTAAGGGGGGGGTAGCAGCAGTGAGGGCCGTTCGGGAAGGCGGCGCTGAAGCCTGCTTGTTCAGAGCGACTCCCGTGTACGAGAGTGCTGTGACTGGAGAAACGGACACCGGAGGATTGTGGTGCGCGTTAGCGGCGGCCGCGGCAGCTGCCGCTGCAAGTTTTGCGGCATAGTTGGACTGAGCGACTTCTTTGGCGACGGCAGCGGGATCAGGAGACGGCGCGGGCGGGGAGGCAGGAGGTGGGGCGTGCACGGAAGGAGGGCGGGTCTCGGCGGCGGCGGGGGGCGCGGGGGCGGGGTACTCACATGAGACGGGCACGAAAGGCTGCTGCTGAAGCTGCATCAGCTGCTGGTAAGTGGTCGCGGGCTGGTAGACGGGCACGCCCGATTTATCTGCGGCGGCCCTCTTGTACGGAACCATCCCAGGGAACGCCTGAAAAATGTAAACGGAACATTTTACTATAGGAATAACATTATTACAGGATGAATCGGCCACAGGACTGGGAAGAAGACCAATAAAGTATGTGTTAAGTCATTGATGATTTGGGTAGAACGCTACCAACAGGGTTGACGACGTTGCAAATGAACGTTGCAACTGACTCTGTAAATGCTTATATGGATTTTTCAATGAAAAAAACTTTTTATTGATTAGTGAGAATACATTAAGATTTTAATTTCTGATTGACTTACAAAATTTTCATAGTAGAACGATCCGACAGTCTTCATATCCATCTGGAAACAAATTTGAACAGTTATTTTAAATCTGTCATTAAAAATAAACCTTAAAATTCAGGATTGTCAAGTTGCATTCGGCAGTCAGCGATCCTATTTAATTATGCGCTCCATTCTCAACATCCACCAAAATACGTCATATTTGAACAAAATTCGGGCACATTCTACCACGCAACAGGAGATGTTGTGCATTTTACTAGAAGCATACACTGACTGTCCAACGCATCTTTCTAGTGAAGAAAAAATGAAAACCAGTTGTTAATGAACTACATCTACAGATTTGGAGAACCCTGGGCGCATATTAAATCATATTAAAAGAAAAAAATGTGTTATTCGTTACTTTAAATACAGCTTCAATGTGACATTAATTTAAAAACCAATTATTCCGCCGTAACAATAAACAGTAATAAATAAATATTGAATGGGAAAAGAAACAAGTAAACTAGGAGACTGTTTACATTAAATTAAAGATTAGGCGAGTTAGGTATAGTATCGTTAAATTATTTAATCTTTCATTAGTAAAAACAGAATGCGAATAAACAATGCACCCAAAGGTTAATAATCATAAAAGAGGAAAAAAAAGTAGAGGAGCACAGGGGGAAGAGTAGTCAGGGCAATTTTGTGGGAGTCTGTAGAATCGGAGTACGCTAGAATGTTGCGAGCTCCTCCGTCACACGATCACACGCCGATGTGACCTGCAATTTCCTACACTCATCTATCACCGGCCGCTCGAACTGATCAAAACAATCATTACGTACAACCGAATACATCGAGATGACAGAGATATGTTAACGACAAAACTAAATATTACAGATCGATTCCAAACGTCCGACCTGCTTGTCGGTCGGGAGCGCGGCGGGAAGCCGAAACAATTTCAAAATTAATTCATGTAAATAAATATACAAAATTAATAAAAACACAATAAATATCAAGCGACGCCGACGTCATCGGTCATGCGAGTGAGCTAAAGATTCTACGAAAAGCGCTCAAATTTTCACGACGCCTCCACGGCGAAGCAAACAAATTAAACAGTCGCACTAGAAATATATATGAGTATATTATAGATATTTATAAATAAACAAAATAAGATGTGAAGTAGCGAGAATGAGAGAGTAAAAAGCTTGAAAAGTGTGCAGAGGTGCGTGTAGTATATATCATATATGACGCAGTGAACACCAGACATCGGGTGAATTTCAGATTTTCAGTCCAACCTGTCGCCGCAAAGGGATACCCAACAGAATCATATACAATATGGAAGTACACTAAATTTCCAAAGATAAATAATCAAATGTTAACCTTATATTCAATTCTATCTCACAGATAAATATTGATAATTCAGATACGGTTAAGTTTTTAGTTAAGAGGGAGGATTTTGATCTTGCATTGAAAGGTTTATTTCATTTTATCATCATTTTATATTTGCAATGCTGATTCTTATTATTCCGTTGAGTGATTCCGGCGGTTTGAAGGTAGTTCCCGTTCTCGAAATTCAACGATCTCTGGAGTCCACCGAAACGGCATATATTTATATATTGTCTGTCGCGTCACAACATGCTAACGGTGTGGTGGGATCGAGGAGAGGCGTCAGGCGGGAGAGGTGGAACTACGGGGGCCGAGGGTTCATGCAAAGCTTGCGGCGGTACCAGTAGCAGGTCGCTGTCGGCGGGCCGCTTCTTGCTCTGCTCCGCGACTGCCGACGCCGTCGCCGCTCCGGAAACTCCGCCCGCGCTCTACAGCAAGCAAGCACCACACACGAGACGGGAGAGGGGACACAAATCATATTAGATCAATGATCATCATGTATAAGAGTATATACATAAGCTACTGGTTCATCGACTGTGGCAGTGAACCGGTTTGCCGGAATCGGACACTATCAGACCGAGGATGTGAATCCTATCTCTCTGACGGGCACGGCGCATCTTCTAATATTTTTTTAAAGCTGCAAACAATTTTCTGATCTTATTAAATTGAGTAAAAATGTCCACTGATCTGTCCAATACTCAACATACGTATGGGCGTATTTCCATATATTTGTAACAGATGATGGCATGTGAAGCGCCCAGTCGTATGCTCACTGTCAAACATGCGACAACAAGACGGTGACATTATTTCGGAGAGTTTTAATAGTGTGGTGAAGGAGAGGCGAGAATGATTGCATTTTTTCAATAATAAGTTTAATCGGTGCAAAAGCATTGAAATTATTTCACATATTAGATTGATAAATTAGTGGGCCCTGTGCATGCTCAGAGTTCAGATATGATAGTGAACGATCCCGGTGGTACACCGACCCGCTCGTCGGTCTGATATATATATATATAAAAAGCATTGAGTGCGGGTGAAGGGGAGAGTGCCCCTGCCCTCAGTAATATCAAAAAGCGTGATACAAAGCCTTGTTAAAATAAGAAATAACATAAAAAAGGCGTCTCGGTAACTAAAAAAAACGAGGCCGGAGGTATTCGGAACGTCCACCGCTGTCGGTTAGTAAATCGGCCGCTAGTGAGAGATGAGTTTCGAATGCGATGACCGCGGTTCGAAATCTGATTCGAGTGATTTTGATTGGGCGTCACACCCTGTGACAGTAACTTATTCAGTCGTAAAAGATACTATATATCTATAAATGTAAGAAATATTTTACAGAGATCCTACGTATAGAGTTTAAGAATAAATAGACAGCCCGTTCACTCCGATTGCCTGTAAAGGATGTCGAATGGTATTCATATTATAGATATGTGAGCATATAGTGTATGAGAATAATTATACCAATAGTTGTACCAGCTAACACTCAATTTGTACAGAATTTGTAAAGAAAAATCAAGACAAGTCATATAGGACAATATTGTTAGTAAAGTTTTTTGTCAAACACTAAAGATACAATAAAATCATAAATATATTTCAACTAGATAAGTTCAACTAATACCTAATTAAGTATATTGAAAAAAATATTTGAGTAAATTAGGATACAGAAATATAAAAGTTTAACATTAATGTGTATAAATATGTAATGATGTGATTTGAATAAAAAAAAGTGAGATGAAGATTAATGTACCATACGTTAAGCGGCCCATCTGAGATTAGAATTTTTAAATATTTGTTCATTTTTATCAAGCAATCTTTACATTTGGACGGTTGCTGCTGACGGATGGTACATTAGGGTACACAATCATAAAATATAGTCTAGATATGTTGACCGCGATGCAATGAACGAGTTACTCGCTTAACATTGAAAGACAAAATGATTAACAAAAAAGTTGTCACTCTTAAAACTTATTATGAAAATTCATTTCACACGTTCAGTCCATCGTATAAAATATAAGCAGACATGGTATACTAAAGATACACGTTTTTCACACAGAAATAACCCCGACGAATGACGGAAACTCTAGGCCAAACTTGTGCTGAAATATTTCCAAGACATAGTAATTTTTCTTTGCCGCCGAATAATTTTGAAATCTGCTGCCGCATGTGAACTTTTTGAACGCAAGCGGTTCCCGTCTTCGGCCGCCGCGCAGTGCCGGCCGCGAAGGAAAAGAGGATGCCTTGAGGTTTCTCATATATACAGAGGACGGTGTGCGAGACTTAAAGCATCGATCGAGGGACATCAGTTTTTGAGGCTTCAACTTGGATCTTTTCCGTTCAGACACCGCAGAAAGGCGTACACTCGCAATACAGACAATACATATCCGACACGAGAGACTGAAAAAACTTTTTAAAAAATCTCAGCAGGGATAAAATATTTATTTTATTTAAAATGTTGACATGTCCTATCTTTTCAATGTACAAAATAAGCGAAAGAATATGTTGACATTGTTAAAAAGAGGATCACAAATTGATCTTGATGAGAAAAATTTGCAGCTCGACTAGAGGTAAATTTTATTCAAACAATTTCATAATGATATATTTTAATATAATAATAGTATATTACAAGTCTTGTAAGTATTATCATTATAAACAAAGATGGTTATATTGATAATACTAAATAAAACATATGTATATATGTTAATATGTATGCACTTGAAAAAAGTAAAACTGACCAACAACCTTTCTTGATGACCTTCTGACATATTATTTTTTCTTTATTTATTAATCCCAAGAAATTGCTTTACGTTAAAATAAATAGTAACAGGGTATCAGAACGAAAAGATCCAGGTCGGCAGACGCGTCGTGAACACATCAGGCGGGCTCTTGCTACACTCACAGCCGGGGCTAGGGACTGCAGCGGGGATAGATAGAGAGAGAGATAGACAAAGAGCGCAGAGAAAGACATAGCGATAGCGAGCTGTGCCCCTGACAGGAACGCACACAGGATTGGGATCACAACACGACTGGGAAGAATATATTACACTGTTTGGCTAATGGAAGGGGTGCACTGCGGCTAAATTCATTAATGTGATTCGAGTGTACCAAAAAAAAACAGCAAATTACCAAAACAATCGTTTTCAACAAACACTGATATATGAAAAGATTTTATCAAAATGTAGATTTAGGGAAACCGATCAAAGCTTCCGATTGGATAAAAAAATAATTGATATCAATACGAGAACAATATTATTTTTAACGGTCTAGGTTTCATTGTATTTTTCCAGTATAAAAATGACTCGGTTAAAAAAAAATGGCTTATATTATTTTCGGCTAAGCCCATTTTCCATAAAGGGAAAAATATTAAATATTATTGTACATCACAAATCTGAAGATTGTTTTTCTCAAAACATATCATATACTCATTTTAAAAATGAGGAGATTTAATTTCGTAAAGCGCCATTAAATTTTCAAGCAAAGCAAGATTTGAATGTTTCCAAAATTTATAAAAGAATAATGTGTCGATTGTAAATTTGAATAGAATAGACGTAGGCGAAAGCGATTGACATTTGGTTTGCTAGATTCATTTGTACGCTCGAGCGAACACAATGAACGCCCTAAAGGTTGCGGTGGATTTGTTGGCGGAAGAGGCACAGCAAGTAAAGTCATTGCATCAGGTTACATATCGCAGTAGAGTCTACGGTCACTAACACACAAATCTAAACGGTATACACAAAGCCACTACTACGGAATGTGGAACAGCTAGCGACTACCATAAAATCGGACCAAGGGAGAAAGAAAACAAAAAGTGAGTAGGGGAAAAAAACAATATTAACAAAACATCGAGAAGACGAGGACGGGAAAACTTCACGACGACCCGAATGGACCGGAGATGCCGGTGGTCCACACCAGAGACGCGTCGGTCAGGACGCGTCGCTGTGGCGGCTTTTACGGTTGATGTCGCACAAGACATCGATTAGTACTTTACTTCTTATTGGTCCGGATAAAACAAATTTACTGATTCTTTATATTTTTAGTATAGTTCATCAATAATTTGATAAAATTTATTACATGAAATAATCAAAATATAGTATTGTCAAGGTTGTAATAAACAAAAAGTAAAGCCCTGATAACATTTTATTCAGGACAGCATAAATAGTTGCCGACGGCAGATCAGTTTGAAAGCATGATAAAAACAAAGATTCGAGACGATTCTGTGACGTTTCATCCGGACAGACTACTAGAAAAGTGCTGCAATTAGGAAATGCGGCAACTAACGGCAAAAGTCAGCGGATATGGAAAGCTGATAAGGTAACAGAAACAAAAATAGATTAGGGTGTCAGGTGATGCGCTCGTGTCGTGCGTTATCAGGAAAGGCAGGTGTAGGTGGCGATCGGGTGGAAGGGAGCGAGGTGAAGGTGGGGTGGCGTACCGCGCCTCTCGCCTGCGCCTTAAGGTGCGCCTGCAGGTGCAGGGGGGGGTGGAAATAGCGGCAGGGGTCCCGGCCGCAGCGGCCCTTCACCGCGTCCATGCACACCGTGACCGAGCCGTCGTCGTGGGCGGCGACGGCGCGCGCCGGATGCGCGTACCGGCACTCAGCCTCCGCCCGCTTGCACGCGCCGCGCTGGAACTCGCGGCACACCTGCACACCCACAGCACCCCGCGACTCTCATTGATTGCTTTGAGCTTCGATCGCCGATCGGCGCGTGATGAGTGGACGCGCCGCAGACCGGCGCGGTCAATTAATTCACCGACTGCGACGCGGCGGCACTCTCACGCATTCTCAAAAGACAGCATTCGCAAACATTCACACGCTGACAACATACATACACACCTTCACCGTCAGCTTTTCTGCGGTTATGAATTTTCACGCATCGAGCTCGAGCGTTCGGATTCTTAACCGTAGATTTGCGACGCAATCGACACATTTGGCGTATCGCCTGGGAGATGGTTGACGAAGACAAAATAACAAAGAGCAGTAATAAAGTCAAACGATTAAAATAGATTGCCTGCTTTTGGATTTTCAAGAATTTTAGATCGCTTAATGATTAAAAAATGTATTCAAAAAAAATTGACAGTCACCACCGGTAGTATTGATTAGACATTTCATGGAAATGAGTTAACTGAAGATATTGACGACACAAAACACCCAGCGAATCAAACGTAGATTTTGTCTCCCAGGCAGGACACGTTTGCGGTTATTAGGGGTTAGAAGCGAGATTACTTGTTAGGTTTGTTTTTGGTAATCGGCAACATGAAGCGTTCGTGCATTTTGAACAGTATGGCGGAAACAGTTTGTCGAAGGGATGATAGAAGAGCAAGACATGTACGAGTAGCAAGAGCAGGGCGTGAGGGCATGCTCCGGGCTCCGGGCGCTCGATCGCTTCTACACAACTCGCGCTTCACCCAAGAGCGACTGACAGCCTGACTTATATCATTACGTAAGACGTGAGACAAATGCAAAGTGCATTGAAATAAAAGAATTTACTTTCTCATGGGCTTGATAAAAAATTTACGACAATAAGTCAGATATAAACACTGCCATAAAGCGGCACAACTATAACTGTGTAAGAAAAATCACTGACGTATTTATTGTCGAGTAGAATTCAGGGTATTCCAAGTTAGTTTATGTAGAAAACTCATTAGCTTGCAGAAAATATTTGTTGTCGTTTGACGCCGGTCTTGGGTATTAGGTATTCGATTACTATCTAACAAAATACACCAAATCACGAGTCGTGTCATATATTACCTACGAGTGATCGATCGATTCATATATTTTTCTGAAAAGGCCTATATGTTCAGCGGTCTAAAGACTAATTAACCGGCTCGGGGAGGATCTAAGAGGTAAATGAATCACGTAAATGTCAATAATGTTTTGATAAATTTTCAAAAGCAATCCTCGGCAGCGGTTGAACAAAATCCTGTTTCGTCTAAAAAGTGGTGTCATTTTAAGCCGCTTGCTCTATTCGTAAGATTATTACTCGATTACCGTTATTGAATCTGAGTTATTAGGAATGTAGTTAATCAGTACTAAAAAAATATGGCAAACAAAAAAATTTGAATCATTTTCTACAGATTGAGTTATCACGATTTGTTTTTTTTTGCAAGATGCTTTTGAAAATAATCAAATCACTTAACATCCATTTTGGATTCCCCATTGCAAACTAGGATGTTCTAATTATTGTCGACACGATTCTAGTACTTTAAAATAATGACTATCTTACAAGTTTGCTGTGATCGAATGCTGTGTGAAATAGATATTCATGTTTTGGAAGGTGTAAGGCTGATGATATCATGTCGGGTAAAGATAAATTTAAATTCAAATCTGATAATTGACATAAATACAAGTGTAACAGTGTGACATCCCTGACGCTACGAGTGAGCCGATTCGCGACGCGTATTTTGTGTTAACTAAAATCTGAAAGTAACGATGTTAAAATAAGAAAATAAAAACATCAACATAAAATACATTCATAAAATATGTACATCTTTCTCGAAAGGATAAATACAAAAGTTCAACCAAACTATAAGAGAAAATTAATTTACCAGGTAATGAATAAACAGTTAAATAATAATCAAACGAATATAAAAAATAAATTTTGCACAACTCTTCCCATCTACCTTTACATGCAGATATTTGTAATACAAAAAAAGGAAAAAAAAAAACTAGGTAATCAAAGTATAATAATAAACAATAATGTGTAAGACCCATCGAATTTCCTAATTATATAATATTTTGTCACACAATTGTCTAACCGAAAACCTAAACAACGTAACTATGTATGCTTCATTGTTCTATGAATTTTCTATAAAGCATTGATTTTTAGTCACTATTAAAAACACATTGCAATAATGTTGAGCCGCTATAATTTTGGAACATTACCACATTAGGTACATAATCACAGTAATGTTACTAAGTATTCTCTGCGAGACAAATATTTAATATAAAATTACTAATTTTAATTGTAATATAAACACTACTACATTCCTGGTATAAAAGTTTCATTGTTCAGTAATTTATTTTTGAATCAGTAGATAACATTTAAATTTCGGTCCTCAGAATTCCGAGCTTCGCAGCAGTGAGAATAGAAAACAGAATGAGCAAATTGCTCTCTGAACACAGTGTCAACTGCTGGATACAATTTATCTACCAAATATTGAACACTATTTACATAGAAAAAGTCTTTGTTACCTTTCACACACAAGCAATTAAAGATTTTCGAATAATTAGTAAATACATTTTTAGTGTTTCATTTCAGATTATGGAACCCTTTTAGTCTTGAAAACATACATATAAATCTTTCATGATGCCACATAATAATTTAACAATAAATATATTCTGAATATATATTATCTATATATCATATATTACAACAAAAAAAAAAAATGACAAGTTTCTACTGAAACATCTGAAAATCAGTTTTCATATTTGTACAAAAATAAACATTTAAATATGAATAGAAATATGTTCACATCAAAATAAATTATTGATGGAACTTAAAAAATAGATTCATAAGATATCAAAGAAGTTATTTTATTAAATTGCTCTAAATGTGAGACTAAATATTTTCAAAAAAGCAAGCTTAACGTGTACTGAATTATTAAAATCTAATTTATCAGTTTGAATGTACGTTGAAAACAATTATAACAGTACATTTATCTATACTAAGGAATATTTAAAAAGGTTGCGTTCCAATCGGTTCTAGGATACCGAAAAAATATGACACTTTTGAAACAATACCAGATCTATTAACATTGAAATATTTTAATTCAGGGCTCACTGCGAAATGGAAATATTATTTGATTAGAATTTCTAGTAATTTTGTTTCTTCTTTCACTGCGAGTGATTGACATTTATGAAAGAAAGCACTCTTTTGCCTATAAAAATAAATCGAAAAATATATACCACGTTTTTAAATAATCCCATATTATTTATTAGGATCAGGACCAGAGTGAAACCAGTTTATCTTAATAAATTATGTGGAATTCATACTGTGTTTCACTCTTTTAATAATATATTATATGTCTTTCCACCAAGAATTGACAGCGAACTTAAATATGATTAAAAGATAAAATTAAACTGCACTGATGACAGTTTAAGACCCTTCTCACAGTGATGCGATTGCAATGCGAGTGCAAAGGGAAATTGAAATAAAGGTTGCAAAGTTTTGAGTCATGTCAATCGCACTGAAATCTGCGAAATTTTGCACCCAGTCGGCTTGAGTTCACTCTGCAATCGAGAAACTCTGAAAAGGGCACTAAGTATAGGCGCATCAAATAAAATTTCGCAGTGAGCGTACCGGAATTGATATTACATGAAACTTGAAACGCATTTCTTGAATGAATTCTATACCTAAGGTACCTGATTCTAATATATCACATAAATATTATTGAATTGTATGTTACAAGGATGATAATAAAATGGAGTACTGACCTCTAGCCTATCTGAGCGGGGCAATTTCTGCGCCGATGCGGGAATCACCTGCTGGGGCAGGGACGGCGCAAGGGCAGAAGGCACCGCAGAGCCGGGATCGTGACCGACAAGAGCCGGAACGAGGGGCCCTGCGGCAAAGTAAGGGCCGTAGCCTGATCCCACTGCGGGGACTCCGGCGAGGTACGGATTCGACGCCTGAAAAATTCATCGCCAAGGAAATGTTGTCAATAGAACAGAGCAAAATGAATAAATTTAAATATATTTTTTTTAATGTGTCAATGCACATTTTTACTCAAGGATACATTCATAAAATTATCAAAGTCTGAATTAAATCTATAATCATAATAAAAAGTGTCCAACATAATGAAATGACACTTTGCATGTTCTTTTTAGTATTATTATTGGAAAAGCTGTGTTAAGAATTATTTCAATTATTGTGGTTCGAAAAATATTGCTCACTATCAGGTGTGCTTATTGTGAATAAACATAATAAAACAAAGCAGATTTCTAATTCAACATAAAATGTACAAGAAAAAAAAATGAAGTCAATTTAAGCAACTAAAATATTTTTTAATAGCGACCAAGGAACGTTCCCATTAATAGTAAAAGTATGACCCGAAGTGTCTTAGAAAAAAAGCACAATAAAAGCCAAGTGAAACCGGAAATGTTCGAAATGCATTTTGTTTTAGTTTTAAGAGTATTTATTATACTATAGGGTAAACTTGTCAAAACTCTCATTTGAGGTGAATAAATTATTTCTTGTTGTGGAGTGATAATATTACACAAAAACAAATAGGAAGATCCAGACTTTATTAGAAGACTAAAATCCAGCTAAAACAAAATAGTCTGATAATTAAGCAAGGAAAATAAATTGCCTCAAATGATTCATTATAAAAGCTGTCTATTCTGTCCTGAAAATTCTTTAATGAAGAATCAGGAAAATTATAATGATAGACTGGGTAATTTGTGTATATATTTTTTTTGAGAGATCATGTTATCATGACAATCAAATTGTTTACTTAGTTTATACTTATAGCAACCGCCGATGGATAAACACAAACTTGATGAAAATTTGAACACCGAGAGAACATTTAAATAAAGTGTAAATTTTGTAGAAATTAAGAAGTTATTTTGAATTATGCAATGTTTAAATCATTATAGTGATTTCATATGTAATCATAAAATGTAATTAAATATAAACGTACGTAAGATGTTCCAAATAAAAAAGTATCGGATGAGCTTAACTTGTTAAAAAAAAAATGTGTTTGTCAGTCGGCGGACTTTCTTGGCCGGAAGGACCCTACACATCCGAAGTAAAGAATGACGAGTGAAGAGTGTGCGGTTTACCGTGAGGGGCGGCAACGACCCGAGAGGCAGCTGCAGGGCCAACTCCTGAGGCGCGCCCGCGGCTCCGCCCACCTCGACACACAACACATAGCCACACTAAAGCGACACTTCACCAAATCACCACATCACCACCAGCCGGAGGCCAACGAAAAAAACTAAACAATGTTTGGAATCGGAGAGTATGTCAAATGTTCAAATGCATTGCATCAATGTTCGGTAAAACGTTAACAGATTAAAAAAGAATTTTGAAAATAGCCCAATTGTCAGTACTACCGAGTTCAAAGATTCATATTTATTATTATTTATAAGTACTTTAAGTCAGTGCTTCCCAGCCTTTTTCATGCCACGGACCCCTAAATCTGAAAATAATAATCTGCAGACCCCTGAATTTTTTTTATTTTACATGTTCATTTTTTATCACAAAGACCCCGGTCCGCGGACTACAGGTTGGGAAGCAATGCTCTAAATCAGTGTTTCTCAAACTTATTGGGCCCCTGTTGAGTATCTTTATTTTTCTGTGGCCCCCAATACCATTGTTTTGTTTTCGCATAAAAATTCAAATTTCAAGAAATTCCCAGGAATTTGCGGATTTGCCGAAATAGTCAGCGTGGGACTTTCTCTTTTTTTTCAGGACTACAGAGGATTTCAAATCCTTAATCCCAAGAATTTGCGGATTTGCCCAAATAACCAGCGTAACACCTGTCTTTTCTAAGCTCTTCCCAGAACTTCGAATCCAAAATTTACTTGTGGCCCCCCTAAGCTGTGCTGAGTCTCCCCAAAAAAACAAACCCCCTGGGGGGCTACAGGGCTCCCGGTTGTATTAGAGTTTTTGTACGAATTATCGATATTATTATTTGGGACAGCTGAAATTGATATAAAAAGTACCGAATTTTTCCAAAATTCTCTAGTTTTTTTCGAAGGATCAATTTTGAATAATAGCCTGCGACCGACGCCCAATTTTTACGCACATTTACTAAAATATGCACACCACAATTCAAAAATTAAAATAAAAGCAATTATGGAAAGAATGTCTTACTGCTGATAGAGAAACCTAGTTTGCGGCACAGGATTAAAATTCAGAAAAGTCAATTGATTCCGAAAAAAGTGTAACTAATTCATTGAATTTGATTTTGTTTTTTGAAAATTTCTATGATGAATTGTATAGCTGTCTAAATTAATACATCGTAGAGAAAAATAAAGGGTGTCGATCGCAGGAGTAACAAAATTAAGCTCCACGAGACAGAAGCTTCTCAAAAAAAAAAAAAAAAGCACAACTGAAAAAATCAAATCATAATAATCATTACACAGCAAAGTGAGTCAAAAACTTAATATTTATTTCGGAAGTAGTCTCATAAAAATGTATCATAGTTTATCAATAGTTAATTAAGAGATTAATTTCTGATAAGGGCAACGGATTCTACACCTTACAACTCTTTCATAAATAAGTAAGGCGTATTCGTAAGTAAATATTCGCCGACTTAAATAATATGATACATTTTTATGGCTATATTATTTTATTTAAAAAATAACCCAAAAGGAGGAGTCATGCAATTGCACAAAGTTAAACTTTACATCATGCACAGTGTAAGAAAAGTCGATGAACTCCTCAAAATTCAATTATAAAATTATTTATGGAGAATTTTAATCAGTGTGTAAAAAAACTATTCCATTCATTAGTATGTATATTAAATTGAAATGTTAATGCATCCAATAAAATGTATTTAAATCAAGGAATGTTATTGTTTTTAGATAGAAAATGTTTAAAAAAATATTGTGAATTATTAATCATGTATTAGAATGTTTAACAGCAAAACTACTACAAAACAAGTACAACACATGATATTGTTTGCCTGTGGAGATCCTTGAGTTTATTTGAGACGATTATTATTTAAACATAAACAGCAATAAAACAAAATAAATATGCTTTATTGCATTTGTGTAAACGTAAAAATCGAAGCAACGGATCGGGAACTTTGTGCAAGATGTAACCGTAAAGTAGCATTTATACTGTATCGATTTCCGATAAAGCTCCGAAGAACGTATTGTTTCTTCTGTTCTAGAAGAAAAATAAAAATCGCCGTATATTATGAGGAATCGAAACAGTATCAAGCAATGACGGAAGCCGGGACACAAAAGAGAAACATTTTTATTTGAGACCACTACAGGCCAACAATAACAGCAATTTTGGGGTTCAGCAAGTGAAGCGGCTCGCAGCAGACAAGAGAAATGAATTCATCAATTATTGATTTACTAATATACCTTTCGGCGAATCATGCAAGTCGCTATGAAATACACTAAAAGCACAATATCTATATACGTACTTAACGAGGATTGAAAAACTAACAATTTGGATTTGAGAAAATCAGTAATCGATAGAAAAGTGGCTCTACGCATTTTTGCGTGTTTTATCACAGACGACTTGATGAAAGATAATGCTCAAAAGATTGGAAAAATTGTGAATTATCAATTGAATTAATTGCATGTTCAAATTCCATTCCTCCGCGGCCGCCTGCATTTGCCGAGCCCCGAAATTGTTCTTTTCAAATTACCAACGACGTGAAGTGATCAGCGTAGCATCTCTGACTCACCACTGTGGGCAACTGTGCGGGCAGAACCTGGCCTGGCGCCAGCCCCATCTGCTGCATGAGGGCATTCTTCAACGCGAGGTGATTGCGTCCGTTTATCAGCAACTGGTCCTTGAGGTGTTGGGGAGGGTGGAAGTATTTGCAAGGAGGCTTTTCGCGGTTACACCGCCCCTGTAACATAAAATAGAGACTTTAGTAGGGAAAGCATAAACTAAAATATAGTTGAACAGTTGACAATATTGACACATCGTATTTTATGTTTGGAACTATGTGATAGCATTAAATCAGGAGTTGTCCAACACTTAAGAAAGTTCGCTGATTTATTTGGGAAATAAAATCATAATAAAAATAAACAATGTTACATAAACGGTAAAAGTGTTTTGCACTATCACGTACTTTCATCCAAGAGTTAAAAAAATATACATCAAAATAAGATTTAATGATTTGGATGCACGCTGGTTTCAAAAGCCATCATTGAAAGTTTTTAACGTAACCACTGGGAAAGTGTATGATGCGAAATAATAATGAACGAAGTTACTTGATAGTGGTAACACTGGTGACGGCGCGTCAGGTTGGCAGGCGTCGCCGGAAGTTGCGGGATTGTCAGCGAAAAGCTTTAGCGGCGGGAAATCGCATTCTGAGTGACAAGTGCATTAATAAAACGCCACCGGAAATGGGATTCCAAGGGTCGGGGCGGCCGCAATCAGAGCGAAACGGTGGCCATCACGATGATAATAATGCGAGATAAGCTGAGCTTACTCTTCCTATCAGAAAACTGTTCTAAATGCTGATAAATACAACTCAAAGTCAAATATTACGTCAAGTAGGTAATACTTGCCAATTTTTTAAAAAATAAGGGTGAAATTTAGAGGAAACTCATTCACGTCAATAGATTTAGTTACATACTTTATAAACGGTTTTGCAGTACCGCTACTATAATCCCGAAGACATCGGCGTGATGGTATTACGTTTTAAATAAGGAGCGGACACGGAAGAAGTTTTGTACGTTAATAAGAACGTACGTTTAACGTCGTCGTGTTTAACTATGTGTTCTACACGAAAACAAACAAAACAGCAACAAAAATTCACGTTATATTAAAGCAAAATAAATAATTGTATAACCTTTGTTAATTTCTCGGTATAGGTGCTTCACAACAACGTTCGATCAAATAGCCCTCGATCCCCAATCGATGATACAAAATTAACAGCTATTCAATTATTCAACTAATCTGAATACAAACCGCTCTCGCAACTTCAATACGCCATTGTAGTACGAAACAACAACACGAACAAGAATAAACCTAGAAGTAGCGCGCGCTCGGGAAAGCCCCGCCGACTTCAATGGAAGACGAAGCGAGTCACAGATTTCCAATAGAATGCTCTGCCAGAGTAGAGTCGATGCAAACTTTGCTTTGTAAGCGTTAGTCGTCGATTAGTTAATGAATAACCAAAACAAGACCCTTTCAATCGTATCAAAGTTCAATAAAGGTAATTCACCCGGGCGCCGAGGGGTGAGAGAATTCTGGGGATGTTCGAAGAGGCGTGCTTAATAGCAGCTGTGATATTAAAATAAACTTTAAAATACGGCGATAAAATATGCAAGATATCTCGATATCATTTAAAATATAAACAAGTGTCTCATTTTTTTTTTGTTCTAATATGATTTATTTTGTGGGCGTCTACATACTTTGTTTTCTTAAAATATATAAAATTTAGAAGACGTCAAATGGATGAGTTAAAATAAAAGAAATCAAAATTAAAATTAGCATGCGCGCTCAGATGTATGCTCATCTGATACATATTTAGATACACCTCACCTGATAAATAAAAAAATGATTTCTACAACTAAATAAAATTTTACAATTTTGGTTAACACCAGATTCAAATACAATTCGTTTGATTGTAGATAAGCAGTTTTAAATTAGATGCGGCCACTATGCGAGCCGCTACTGGGGTGTTGGGCACCGAACTGAAGAGGGGCCCAGATTTATTAGTTGGCTTGCAAGCGGGGCGACATTCAGAAAGCACTTTCGATGTCTACGGCGCTGAGGTGAGGTGACGAGGCGCTTTTGATGGCGGGAAAGGGCGGACTTTTCTTTCGACGGACAGGAATGTTTTCATGTAACACTAATTAAATATCGTCGAGCAACAGAGAATTTGTTTTGGGAAAGAAAGTTTCACGAGCAATTCTTGGAGTGTAGGACAAAAATAGTTCATGTAACTTTGAACCAATAATGAAACAATCTTTATGTTTATGAAAACGGTGACAAATAATTTATAGATCAAAACATTCTTTTTTTAATAAAATTTACGAAAGACAAAAAAGAATACTGAACTGTCGGTTGTACTAAAAATATTATATATTTATATAACTGATATATTACATTTCTATGTGAATTGTAATTATAACCTCCTTGTGTATAGATAGATAAACAAAAATAATTTGATGTTGTCAAAGTATAAAAGTAAATACGCGGTGTGTTTCATAATTGACTAAAATAATTAGAAATAATTTTATCCGTTAGTGTCGATGACGAAGTTAAGGTTTACAAAGTTCTAGCTCAAAAGCTCAGGAAAAAATCGATATGATAAACTTGTACAAACATTCTGAAAAGCTTTGAAAAACAGAAAGAATATATAATATTACGTCGCGAAGGTGATTTTACAATTTTACATCAATATAGCGGGGCTGTGAAAACATAGAGTGTCGATGGGGGAAGTACATTAGGCAGGTTGTTCCAACAATGGGTCGACGAAAGGGCAATTATTTGCCGCCTCATTTGAGACCCAACGCGAAGGAATATTGCCGCGTTTATCGAGAGGGCGAAGGAAAAACCTGAAAGTCTTAAGCGGCGCTACATATATTATTATATTACCTGGTAATATGTTACGATTCCGACACTTAAAATCTGGTAGATATTGACGAAAAAACACGAAAGAAAAATATTTTTTAGAAATTTAAAAATACAAACACAATTCATTCGTAATACATATAAGTAGGTACGAAGCATCCTCGTGGCTACAGGCGGATATTTAGTAAAATCTTTTTTTTCAATTCAAAAGTTGGTTTTTAATGTTGCAATAATTTCTTTTGTCATATATACATCTGGTGGAATGTTTCAATTCTATCTATGCTTACGTCTTAATTAGGCGAAGTCACTGCGACTGCGATTGGAACATGGTTTAATGCGAATCAAACAAACTGATCGCGGCGTGCGTTTACTACGCGGACACTATGGCGGTGGAGACCATTTGATATTATGGTGTCGCACCGAGTCGCTTTCCATTCGCTTTGATTTCGACCACGTAAGACGTACCAGTTATCTACGACTTACTGCTCAATTGCTAAAACTTACGCAAAGTGAAAAATATTTTTTTCGAACTGTTTTCAAGGAATGTATAGTTTTATTATGTTATTTATTTTGAGATAAATACTCCTTGATTTAAGGTTGAAAAATTAGGCTCCGCGGGCATGAAATAAAAATAAATAAAAATATTACACGAATTAGCAAACATTTTTGAAGAACGCTTTTACAAAGGGCCATTGTTATTCTTCGAACGATTACCTTCTACTTCATATTTGTTGGGAAATATAAGAAAACCGTTCGAGGGAAGCAGTCGGACGGGCGCATCGCGACGTTACATAAAATAAAAAAAGAGCGCGCATAAAAATGGATAAATGTCACACGCACAATAACACGAACAAAGAGTTCCCATCCGGAATGATGCTGCTTCCCATAACATTAACCCATTTACGAGCCTTCAATTTTCTTTGAAGCAATACACAAATAAAAGCATCGCATTCTCCGAGAAAGAAAAATGAATCTTCATTATTTAAGGCAAGGGCGCGCAATAATATTCCTATGTCTGATAATATACAAAATAAATGTTCGCGGATTATTAGATTTATTAGATATAATATAAAACGAATCATTCGCCTTAAATTCTTTATTCGTTTACAATTGTGGCGTCTCCGCTATAAACATCTCTATTTATTGAAATCATATTTTGATTATTCTTGAAAACCATTCAATTAATTTTAAATTAGGTATGGGTTGAATTAAAAGCCACATTGACCTCTCACTATCATTAAAATTCTTTTACTAATGGGCAAGTTTGAGAAACCTCAGTTACTACACATTGCAATAGTGTTATCTCCGTATAATTAAAATATTCAATCCACCGAAACACCAAGTATAGACGTGATTGTACTTGCAAGTACAAGAAAAAGTTTTACCACTTTTTCAGTTGGCTTACTTCACCTCTTGAGGGCTCAATTGTTTAATTATGAATTTTAAAATTAAAAAGATTTACAATGGTTAGCAGAAAATATTTAAATAATTACTTCTTTTGGGGGATGTCAACCTAGTAAATATGCATATTTCAAAGTAACATATTGTAGGATGATGTAAAAAGATATATCCTTTTAAAGTTCTGTATTAATATTCTTCTTACAGTGACCAAATATCGTGTTGGAATGTATAAAATATCAAACATGATTTTTAAATCAACATATTACACACGAAATTAACTGGTTAAAAAGTTGTAGCAATTAATAATATCGTATCGGAAGTAAACAACCCAAGGGCTTTTGAACTATAAAAGAAAAAGCTCGCTACTCATAATGCTCCCGCCGGGCTTGAACAGGTTGTCGGGGAAAAAGATAACAGCACACGAGCAATAAAACTGACAAAGCTGTCGTGCCACACTCGCCGGACAGGACCGCCACTACAAATGAACGGACAAACAAACAAACATGCGAACAAAAAAGACTGAAAATATGAGGTAAACGCACGCTACTGTTTTTTTTATCACGAGCAAAAATTATAATTGTAAAATTAATAATGTTGTGACGAATTTTAATAAAGAATCCACACATCGGAACTCAATTTGAGGTATATTATTTTTAGCACAGTCTTACTGACACAATTAAACGCCATGATTTTAAGTGAGACAAAATAAATATTGACGCCTGTCCCGTGATATGAACGAGTTTGATACTTTTAAAGAGTTTGCCTGACAGAGTGATGATTTCAATAAAACCACATAACAAACGGTACTCCGTAAGTCAAAATTACAATATAACGTGATGGGTAGGACATTTGACACCTCGGGTATTCGGGTCGCCTTTTGTTCTAAATGCCAGCGGATTCGCGCCCGAGCATGTTTCACGCCCGTCGCATCCCTAAACAATTGAAGTATCAAAAAGGTGACGTTGCATGCCCGGCAACGAATACGCGGGCGCGGGTACAAGACCCTCGACTTCTCGAGATCGATTCCCGCGTTTTCGGATACCCGGAAGCAGCAAATCGCGCGAGCCGAAAAATCACCTCGAGAACCATGTGCCCTGAATAAAAATAAATACATATATTCGTAAAGGGATGTTCGCATTTCTGCGGTAATTTTCGACGGCGAACCACTTGGGAGAAGCAAAAAGAAATATACGAATTTTCTTATTTCGACATAGGCCTAGACCTTAAGATGCGATGATCTATAAAAACAAACGTTTCATATTTATTTTTAAAGATAACAAAAACATATCTGTGCGCGTCTGTGCACACACACTTAAAAACTGTACAAGTTTGTATTTTTTTCAATCTGCAGTAAAATATAGCTGAAAATACGGACAATATGGGCAAAGTGTAATGGCTACCGAGTACCGACTGAAATGTCAATCAAGTTGCTTTTGTAGCTTGATCAATTTGAACTAAATACTACACAATCCGAGCTAGTCAATAAAACTGAATTAAGATTGTATTTAAACACTAGCGACTCGGCAAAAAAGTTTAGTTTAGGTGTTGATTAAAAAAACAATCACGGTCGGCAAAAACTTGTTCAATTCGATCATATTGATTAGTCATGCGGGGTTTCCGTAATCGCTTTCGTGGGAAAAACTTTTCCAAGTATCGATAAAGTAGAGAGCAGTCAAAATATTTCTTCAGACTCTAGAATTAACAGGGACACATAAACTATGGTATGCGCTCATCTGAAAGAAAGAAGAGAAAGAATTTGTAATGAATTACAAATAACTTTTTAAAATGGCGAAATGAATGACAACATTATTTTTCCAATGAATTGTAGTATGTATTTGGCGAATCGTTTGCCACGCGCCAGGGAAAACATAATATAATCGCCGATGGAAAAAACAAAACAAAAAGAAAAAACACAGCACCCACGTTTCCACTTTTTTATAACCAGTACATTACGATCGTAATTTGACTTTCAAGTTAAAAGACATGCACGAGAAAAACGTATTAAAACGTGTAATGTAAAAATATAAAACCGTATAAATGTGTCGAATGAAAGTAATATTATATCTCATAAAAAAACCCTTAATTAGGTTTTACCCCAATAAAAAATTCGAAAACATGAAAATTCCATCGGTATGCGTTTACAATTAAAACAATACTCGCATGTTAATTTTCAAAAAGCTCTCAGTCGTCCTCGTTAACGCTCCAAAATTAAATGCAAGGGCTAGCGACCCCTGAACATACGACCTTCACACGTAACAAATAAACTTAATTACGCAATTAACGATGAAGTATGGCGAGGGCGGAGGATATGGCTCAGCGCACAGGGCGGCAGAAATATGACCGCCGTGGGATGGGCGGATTTTTTCCATTTCCCGTTCAGACGCGGCCCTCCAGGGAGAGCATTATTGGGAGGACGAATTGGGTTGCCGGCGACAATAATAGAAGACGATGGCGAGCTGAAAATTTGAAACTGCTGCAGTTGATGGCTTTACTGAGCCGGGATCACGTCACGTCTGCCAGTTGGATATTATCTTTAGACTGCCGGATTTAAGAGTGAAAAGAACTGGTTCTAAACAACAAAAGGAGAGTATTACACGGAAAAGATTATTCTGCAACGAAAATAATAAAACAAAACATTTAAAGTATTAATGACACCAACATATCTTCAACCTTGAACATTCTACATAGAGTAACTGTAGGATATATTTATGGCTCATATTTATATTAAACGGTCATAATATATCAGTCAGAATAAATAGTTATAAGTTAAATGAAATTTAAAAAAAACCTAACCTAACCTATTAACCAAAATAGTTCTGACCGTATAATATTTTTATTCTGACCGTTCATATTTCTAATCTGACCAAAAATTCATTTTTATTCTGACCATTTACTTTGTTTCCATTTATTATGAACAAGTCGATTTTTCCTTTCTCATAGAAATAATTCACACATAGAATTTATTCATAAATTACTTATTTGGACACTAATATAATGAATTATTTGAAAATTTTAAAAATTGTATCTATAACATGTAAAAAATAATGAACTGGTGATGAGCGAAACGGGTCTTGGTATTTATAAAAAATGCGAACGTAGAACAAACAATGTTGCATATTATTTTTTAATTATAATACTTTTCAATAATAATATAATATACATTCGTAGGTTATTTTTAAATGAATAATACAGCATCATCTTGTTTTTAATACACGCGAATAATATCTGAATTTTCTGCTTGGAAAAGAAGGAAATAACTCTGTGCTGTACTTTACTAAGAAAGAAACATTTCTAAAGAGTAATAAAGGTGTAATGTGCTTCGCTAATGGGTGACGGAGAACGGTCAAAGCATACTTGGCCCCTTCGGAACTTTACAAATGCCCAAACAAAGTTTTACATATAAAGTGACATTAGCGAGACAATAAATGGTTTTCGGGAAAAGTCCCGAGTCCGCTCCAAATCACAATACACTGCAGCAATACAATTTTATTGAGGCTTTTATTTGAGATAATGTGCCGTACGTGGCCGGACAACGAAATTTTCTTTACGCATTTTATGCTTAACACGTGGAGAAGCCGGTGAATCATATCATTTGCTGGCATTCAGAAAAAAAAGGATTTTGTCGCTAAGCTCGATTTATAAAATATGTAATATACTAAAAGCTGCCGTTTTCTAATAAGAATATTTCTTAAAATCACACCAACCGTGTAATATTGGCGCAACACTGATTATAAGAATCTTGTTTTGGTGGAATCAAAAGTCTACGATATAATACAATTTTGATGCAAAATAAAAATAATCATTGGAATAATTATACGTATATGACAGTTCAGTGAAAATCTATATACATACCCACTAACGAGATATATACAATTATATTGAATTGACAAAAAAAACAATTCAAATAGAAAGTAAAATTTAAATATCGTAATATTTCGAGTTATTTTTGAAATAGGCTTCACAATAAACGATGTCAGTAAAATCATCGCAACGATAACGTGCCAAAAAAATAGGGCAGACCTCGTAATAAAACTATTTACTCCGAAATAGACTTCTATATAGTTCGTGTTATACTGCGAGTTGAATAGTAAAGTCCTAGTTTAGGGCGCCCTTCCTCGTTACCGGCGGGCGCGTCCATCCCACAGGGCATCCGTGCACGATGCTAATCTTAATGAAAATTTGTTTAATACGATGAAATCCGTAATGGTATTCGGCCGCGCCTTTTATTTTTTAATTAAAGTGTACAGATGTAATTGCCAGCGGTGGCATTCTCGCTGGCGATGCGCTCGCTCTTATGGCCCATTTGTAAATGGATGGCATGTCCGTTAACTTCATCATAAGAAACTATCAATACGATAATAAAAACTTAGAAAGATCCATGTGTGTGAAATGTTAAACGTAGTAAAAACTACATAGTTTAATTCAGAAAATAAATTGAATTAACGGATACATATCAGTTTCAATAATAAGTACGCCTGTAGTATTGTAATAAGCCTTCGTACGAAATAAAATTTGATTTTCAAGATAGCTTTTGAATTTAGTTTCAAATATACTTACTCTAATCCAAAAATATATCCCAAGGTAAGCGCACTGATTACATTTGCGAATTCAAAGACGATATATAGGTACGTAGTATGTAAACGTACGTATGGGGTATAGCGAAGGAGAGATTCCACTCGCTCTCTATACACTATAAAAGTAATTTAGAAGAACAATCTTCAGCGGAGCATTTCCTAAAAGGCAAATTTGAATAAAAGATTCCCGAGGAAGGAAGAAACAAAAAGAGCGTTTGCAAGCGAATGGGCCGAAATAGCAAGTTGGAATTTCGAAACGAGTCAGGTATCACAGGTATAAGAAGCTGGCAGAGCGATCGCCCTTCCAACGGAGGTGTGGTGAAGTTTTATCAATGCAAGGGTTCGAGACCAGAGAGTACAATAAATTTATATATTACTAGCGAGTACCCGGCATGCGTTGCAATGCCACTCAAAGAATGAAAGTGTTTGTGTTTTAATTCTGTTCATTGAAGTGCTTTTGGATATCTTTTGTTTTTCCGTCTGGTGCGTATACTAATAGATCTGAAGGTTTTCCAACGGGTGAGCAGGCCACATACAGCTGTCCATCCGGGAAGCATAGATTTTCTAAATTTAGTCCACACCCTTGTAGCGATTGTCCCTGTGCTTTTTTGATGGTCATTGGAAATGCGAGTCGCACCGGAAACTGCAAACATTTTAATTCGAATGGCATATCTGTTGGAATTATTGAGATGCTTGGCAACAGTACATTGTCCCATTTAAATTTTCCTTTTAATTTGTTTAGCTTCAATGATATTGTGCATTATCTTTTTCACTGAATATCACATAACTGAGTACAAATAATCAAATGAGTACATAACTACAATTTCTGACTTACATACATTATCTATGACAGCATCAGTAGTACATTTTCGGCCATTTACTTTGATGAGTTTACAGTAAATTGCATATTGTTACATATTGTAAATTTATTAAGTAAAAATCGATTGCTTATTTAAGTAGTCCATCAGAGTGATAAAAAACTCACTGCTTCCTAGAATACCGAGAATTGCTTTGATATAAAGCGAGCCCCTTGTAAACGCACTGGCAGCCTACCGCTGGCTGTACTAATTTAGAAAACTTTGAGGGCGTCCGCACAACAAATCATCAAAGTTTTATTGCCATCGGATAAACGGTATAGAAACAGGAACGCATAAAAGAAAAACTACCAAATTACCATATTGGCAGCCCATCGTTGTATGTTTTGATTCAAAAATCTTTGCTGGTGTCCGCAAAACAACTCACCAAAGCTTTATCGCAATCAGATGAACGGTATAAGAAAGCATACGGAACAAACAAACAAATTAACGTATTGGAAGCCCACCGCTGGCTGTATTCAGATACCGTTGCGGGTGTTTGCACAACAACTCACCAAAGTTTTATCGCAATCGGATGAACGGTATAGGAGCAGGAACGCATAAGGGACAAACTATCAAATTAACGTATTGGCAGCCCACCGCTGATTCATATAAATTTGTGGGCGTCCGCACAACGGCTTGCCAAAGTTTTATCGCAGTCCGATGAATGGTATAGGATTGCATATGGAAAAAAACAAACAAATTAACGTATTGGCAGCCCACTGTTGATTTAAATACATTTGCAGGCGTCCGCACAAAAACTCACCAAGATATATTAGAGTATTAGTCTTTCTCCACGGTTTAACGATTAGTAAATGTAATAATTTTTCAATGTATAATACAATAAAATGATGTATAGCTTAAACTTGTCGGCAAAAGTAATATCAATTAATTTTCTAGTAGGAAGTAATTTATTTAAAAAAAATTCAAGTTTTTTTCTGTAAAATAAATCGTCGCAGAATAGATAAAAAAAATATCCGGCGTCGTAAGCACCCCTGTGAGGCCATTTCAAAAGACAAAAGCTGAAGACTAAGCGAATTTTCGTTGCGGATCGAAAGCTGTCACGTTTCAGGCGTTCGTATTCGAAAATTGTTGCGGCCCGCCCAGACTAGTCGAGTGGTCGGCCTCTCGTAGCGTACGTCGCCATGATGTCATTTTCCTCTCGGTGCAAATGTAAGTGTATTCAGCTAGTAGTGAAAATAAGTAAAATTACCATTTTTACTCCCGACAATAGGAATAACAATGAAACACAACAAATACGAACGATGAGATTGCGGCAATCGCTATACATATTTAAAAAAAAAATATGCAATAAAATAATATTTCAAACTGGTGGCAAACAAGACTGCAGGGATAAAATACATAGTAACAAACAATCTGATCTTTAGATTGGAGAATGAGAATAACAATATAAAATATTACATAAGCGATGGCAATTCGATATACGTGTTTAAATGAACGAACGTTTTCCGATTGTACAATAATGTAGGTTAGTACAAACACAACTGCGTTCACGTTTTGACATCTGGATTAATGGTATTTTCAATATTGCAGTTCGGCGGGGTATTCCCGCCGGGAAAATGTGACGCAGGACCGTGACGGACATACTCGACTCGCGAAGAGTACCAACTTGACGGTTGACATTTCCACGAGTCCGACGCCACCCGCCCAGCGGTCAAACGGAAGCGAAAATTCCAACCGACGATTACATTCTTCACTTTTCATTAATTTCATGACAGGGAGAGCCGGTCAAATGTGAGGAATAGGTACGAGACGAAGTATTTAGGTAATGAATTCCAAAGACCAATAAAGGGCTTTATCATCTTTGGTCATTCAATATCCAAAGAGAATATGGGCGCAATCAACATTCACATTGGTCTAGTACTAGTGTTTCACGTAATACTTTCGCAATCGTATTTGATTAATAAAAATACTTGGATTAGCAGGGACAGCAAATAAAATTTGAAATATTTTATTCCATCGATATCTGAAGACTTCGATGTCGGTCTAGTACTGGCTGGATTGATGACACAGGACTGTTCTTCGAAAACGCAAAGCTACTGAAGTGTTGAAAATACTTCAGAATTGAACAGAATGCAGAATTTCAAACAGAAACTTATAACGATATTAATTAATGGACGTGTCGGAAAATAAATTATATTCACCTTTTTTTTGAATTTGTACTACATTATAAGATACATCGACTGTCCAGGACGTCCATTAATCAGATACCTTTCATATTATTCATCTGGGCCTGAGAATTCGTTCATTATATTTATAGGTATTTACAGATTTAGTATTTAAGTTGAAAAATAAGAGATATTCCAGCAATAACCCAGATAATGTTTACATCAACATTTTGTTTAATTCTTCAGAAGTTTTTCGGCAGTTAGCATTTTTTATCTAACTACCGAAGGCAAATTAGAGCCCAAAGTTGTATAAATATTTAACGCCTTTTTTTATTTATCTGAGTCGTCTGAGTAATAAACTGAACGATCGATATTGCAGAGCATGTGACTGGATGGTTTCGGTGAGTGAAGTGTTCATCGAGTATTACAAAAAAATATAAAAAAAAACTTACAATAGATTATTACAAAATTCGTGGATGCACGATCATTTCGTACGAGATATAAATAATACTTTTTTTTTGTCAAAATGTATTTATATTTGACTCCATTTGCCTAGCAGCACGCAGCACCTCCCCATAAAGCTGCCGCGCGGGTAAAATGGTCTTACTTTATATTCCGATTTGCAAAGCCCCAAATGTGAATTCGTCAGATTGAGTCGGATTTGAGAGGATCGAGATGTCGCGAGAGGTTAGGATGAGGTAACCGGGAATAAAACGACACACGGAGAATGGATACGACAGCAAAATTCTCTCCACGGGGAGCGGCATTTGTTACATCACAGATATCAACTTACACACTTATCATATTGTGTGTGTCGTGATTTTCTTGTGACTCCTATTAGCATATTATATGACAATACGAGAAAGGTAAAAAGTTCTATTCCGTATAAGATGAAATGATAAATATATCAACGATGTAAATCGTGATATAAAAACACTGATGAAGAAAAGAATGCAGGAATACCGTTAAGTACATTTCAAACTTAAATATTGTTCTTCGTTTAGTGCCTTGTCGTTTTACTGGCATAGACCAGGCGTGGGGAACCTGCGGCCTTTTGGCTACTCTATTGCGGTCTTCTGGCCAATTCTGTAATTCTGTAAATTTATGTAAATTCGTAAATTCCTGACATATTCCGACTGTAAATTCCTGTTTCCGACCAAATATTCCCTAGTCATTTTTTACTGCGGCCTTATGTCAAATCAGAAAAATGAATGCGGCCTTTAGATAAGAAAAGGTTCCCCACCCCTGGCATAGGCCATCATTTCATTCATCAAGACTTAATCGTATTTCCATACCTAAGATGATTTTAAGAGCAATATAGTGTTTTAATGGGTGGTATGGTAATTTAACGAAAAATTGTACTATGTCTGTCAACCTCTCCTATAGTGAGGTAAGACTTCGTTAATTAAGCCATTAGAGAAACTAAAAAAAAAGATTTAATACTCAATTACATGAAAATTATTAGATAAACTAGTATGATTAACGAGCGGTCAACGTCGTTTGGCATCGGTAACGGAGTTCACGAGTTAAAATCTTTTTATGGACGGTTAAGTATTTTTTTTCAATCGAACATGTTCGAAAATGTGAATGTCTTGTCTTAAATTTCCTTCTTCCCATCCTATCATAACAACGGGGTGTGGAGCGTAGCGATTAGCTTACCACTAGTCCTGTCCTAGCCTTATCTTTTTATTCAAATTCTTAAAAAAAAGAGAGGTTGCGAAGAGAGGAGTTCTCGTATAAACACCTATGTTGAGATAAACTACATAAGGAATCCATATGCTTCACATTGAGAGCGGGTATTAAAAAAAATGTCAAGATATGAAATGATTAACATTATATGCAAAAAATATATATGTTGAAGTTAGAAATGAAAAACACAGCATTTCATTGAAATTTTATGAATGATGAAAACAATATGTTTAATAAGTTTAAAAAAAGCATAAAACAAATGGTTTATTGCTAATTCATGGATAGTGTAAATAGGTGCAGTTTTCCACATATAAATGAAAAATATTTTTAAGAGCTTATGTTAACCCCTCAATCTGCGCTGTTTCTCCAACTATTAATATTTAATCAATCCGGAAAAGTTCGTAATCAATTTTTAGAAATTGTCTAGTGGAGCGATATACGACATACGGATGGGCGGGTGTTCGGCTGCAGCCAGATAGTCTGGCGCCACCGACGCTGCCTACCTCCACCGGCCCCCTCGACATCGGCCCACTTAAAATAATGTTAAAGTGAGACAGTGTCTGGCTGCGTGATGAATATTTCATATGGTGATGGTGCTGAAAAATCCTATGCTTAAGCTACGGGATCCTCACATACTTGGCATCATCAGAATACACCACGAGGCGGGAAACTACGATCGGTGTGAAATTACGAAACAATCGGTAACGAAATAATAAAATATTCAATTTATATTTAATTCAGTGGCAAATCTAATACAAACGTAAAAAATATATGACGATCAAAGCGTAATATAGTTATCAAAAGTATTACTTGTTAGTAAAATGTATTATAAAGTAATAACACATCCCTTGAGTCTTAAAGAAACTTACTAGGCGATCTAACCCATAAAGCAGTAAAATGAAATTGCCTCAGTGTGAGTACATATTATCGTGCTTGTGTGAGTACGTGTCGCGATGTTAGACTTATCCGATTTCATATATCGGATAAGTTATCGCTTCGCTAATGTCCGAAGTTGAAACCGCAACCGGAAAACGGCGCTCTTGAGATTTCAAGCGTCGGCGGAAACGGAACGTATGCCTCTGCGCGGAGGAAGGGATGGAGGGATAACTCGTTTGTAGGCTGTTTCACGACACCCTTCAACGGCTTTCTTGTCAATAAAAATTAAATGCCAGTTCCGGGGCGAAAGGAGAGGTATTATGGCGGTGTTGTAACATTAGTCGGATTATCTGTGTAAATGTTTTCGTCTGCGAATACTATAAAAGTTGGACGAAAAGGGTGATAAAAATACGTACTTATTAACAACGTACGAAGTACTAAGTGTTTATTGGAGATACACACGTGTCCAAATTAATAATGAAATTGGTTAGGCATGGTGTAGATAGAAACTTTGCAATGGATGGAAAACACTTAGTATAAAAAACTGCAGACAACTTGAATAAAAATAAAATGAATGAATCATTTATTCAGTACGTAATTGAATTGCTACACCTTTGGAAAAATATAATAAAGAGTTATTATATATTACACTGAAATGTCAACGGTCTTTCGATACAAACCGATCATGTTAAAATTGATCCAAATAACTACAGCAAAACCGAGTTACATATTATTACATTCATAAACAACTCCTACGTGGGGCCGAAGCAGAAAGTACGATACAAACGTAAATAATATAAACCTCATAAATGACTGTTTGTCCTGAAAATTGTCAATCTATACGTAACCACATATCGATAAACATTCATAGGCCGAGCACACAACACGTCGTTGGGTTCATTTAGACTCGACAGCCGCCCAGTCGGGGTGGCCGATGTGTGTGTAAGGGCGGGGGGGGGGGGGGGGAGGTGTTCCACAAACATCAAACGTATGGAAATTTTTTCGACTTTTCCGCACATAAAACAAATCAGGAGCATATTTTATCATACACAAAGGATTTTAACTTTATATAGAATACATTAATAAAAATACATTCACAATTTCGCAGGTGGCCTTCGAGTGGGCTTTTAAAAATACGAAAAAAATGTCATTGTCCACACGCTGTGAAAATATTAACGTCAGATTTGTTTGGAAAAATTAAATTTATATTGACTATTAGGTACATAAAAACAAGTGTAAATTATTTTGACTGTCAACGATGAGTAGCATTCTAAATGGAAAAAAATACGTAGTTCGAATGAATTTTGGAGGCCTTTATAATAATTATTACAGGCACCTGTAGCTAATCTATAAAATAATTATGAATTGATATATTTACACCATTACTTATACTTTTATAAACATTATATTTAAATATTCTTTATGTAAAAGGCCAACGCGAAATGAAGCGAATTGGAATTAAATACTCATAAAGAAATCAAGGATCGAATGCGTTTTTTTTTTCTAATTGCATGACGAAAAAGTTCACCTTTTGTGAGGTGCGAGCCACAGATTTGGACGTTCGAGTAGGGTGGGGTGCGGGGCCGCTGTTTGAACTGTAAATTGAGAGAGCGATCTGTGGTAAGGAAATATTGGAACAGCCAAATGGGAGGAATGAAACTGATTTGAGATAAGCCACGGGAAATGAACGTAAAAATCAGTCACCCAAGTGGAGCAGGCGTGCTGAGTTCGGGGCCCGTGTTCCTGAGTCTACGAGTAACGTTACGACGAAAATGTAAAAGACCATTATCGCTGAAACGTTATTATTTATGGAAAACGCTCCACATGAAAGTTTTATGCGATGGGTTGTAAAATATTACATTTTTGAATTTGAGTAATATGAATTAGACATCTATTTTAAATCATAGTATGTATATATAATATTATTCAATAAAAAAAAACAAATCAAAAGCTGACACTGTGCCGTAAGGTCTGAAAGCCATAAAGATATTATGTTGTATCGGATTAACCGCGTTGGCGAAGCAGCGAAATAAAAAAAGTGATGCAGAATAATATAATACAAAAAAACGTTGCTTCTTTTTAGTTTCCTCGTTAGGTTTAAAAAAATCCAGTTGTCAATTTACGAGCGTGTTGTGAAAAAAAATATTGACTTAAGTATGAAAACAAACCAACGAGAAAATAATTCACACAACAGTAATTATCGCACGAGGTTGATACACATCAATCAAGCGATTTATTAGCAAATTACTTACATTGGTAATTGATCAAATATCCGATTGTATATGTTCACATTCATTATGACCATAAATCGGTATAAATCAAGCAAAAAATGATTTGAATAAACAATCAGACAGACACTGAGTAAAAAGCAATTTATTACAGAACGGTCCGCACGCGTTTGACACCCTCTGCGACACTTTGACAGTTCTCCGCCCCCATCACGGCAACTCCCCACACCCTGCGAAAGCCCTTTAATAAAATCAAGAGGAATATTGGCACATAAGCGATTTGGGAGTGCGGCCGAAGGAAATGATACGCTTTATTTAAGTCGCTTTATTGGAACTCGCGGCGTCTGTTATTACAGAGTGCGGCTCTGTAGGTAAAAGGCTAAAACCTCACACTGTTTATTATTATTCAAATGTTTGAATAAAGATTAACAAATTGTTCTGCAAATATTTGTCAAGTGATTAAAAATCAAAAAAAAATACAACTCACAGTGTGTATAAACATATTTATTGCTCGAGTAAATATTCATTTTTTTTTTTAAATTTTTTTCATAAAATTAAATAGCATAAGCATTCATTTACGATTCAACTTATTAAGCTTTTTAAAATATCGGACTTGAATAGAAATTTGCAACAGTGGCGGTGTTAATATATGAATTGAATATTATATAAATAACTGAGTGGCTGAGTGTCAACGTCGTTGGCTGGGAACACGGAGGTCACGGGTTCGAATCCTGATATAAAACATTGATTTTTCGATCGATTTCTGTCCGAAGGAATGGATGTATGTGATATCTTGAATTCCGCCCTTTCATCCATTCTATCATAAAAAAGAGGAATTTATATGCTCCAGATTGGGAGCGGACATTGGAAAAAAATCTCATTCCAATATACTGAATAATGTTTTTCCTTTTCGTGCTAAAATTGTGTGATGCTTTCGATTTCTTTTGAATTCTAAGTTAAGAGAGATAAACCAACAGCAAATCCTGATGTGCAATCAAAAGTTGAGGACTTAAATAGTTGTATTTAGCTCAAAGTACACAGTGTGGAATACATATAATAATGTAGTCGTTGTTCATGAACGGAAACAGAAGAGGATTTTCCAACATGAAAAATATGTTTGGAAGAAGACTTTCAAAGATTTTCGTTGATATCAGCAATATAAACCTTTTGCATTTGATTTTTTTTCTCACAAAAACGTCGTTACAATTCGACGTGACGAGCGCGGAAATACTGGTTTGGATTAAGGGTGAACAATAAAAACAAATGTCGGGGTTGACCGGCGATAAAAAATAACAAGGCACCTTTGGGCGGCAGCCGAGTACTGGTCGAGGAGCGACGCCTACCCGCCAGAAACTGTGCTAACGGATCACTTACCTCTTCGAGCTTTAATCGTCTCCCTCGGTGGTCTAGTTTGTAAAAACTTTATCCTAGCGATCGTCTCGTTCCGAGTTAGACTCACAGTAAGAGTTCAAATTAATAACTTGCACATGGTTGTTTGTGATGTGTCTTCTTCCCGAGTTGGTCTCGAGTGACTTTTGAAAAAAAAATCATCGAAACACGGTTGTATTATTTTTCAATTACAGAATATTTGGCGCATTTGCATCAGCTGTAGTGTGTAATATATTATTTTAGTATCGTACACATTTAATCCACATTCATTAAATTATCGTAAAAACAGGACAAATGTATGATTTAATTCCGGGAGATTTAATTGTAAATGTAGAAAAGATTTGTATTAGACTATGCATTACCATATTTTCGAAGCATTTTGGATGCATATAATATTTTTCAAACAATTGTAAAAAAATTTTCGCTGTCCAAGTATTATAAATCGTTCAACACACATATATTTCTTGAAAATTCATATTTGTCTTCGGGGATTTCCACGTAAACGAGAGATCGTTATCTGTTCATTATAACATTCGAGAAAAATAATTCAAAGGAATATAAAAGGTAATTATGTATTTTAAGTCAGAGGAAAAATTCAGACGCCATTAAAAAAAATACATATATTGACTGACATATAAGAAAACGTAGGCATCAGTAAGTATTGATATATTTTACCGGTCACATGACTTAGCAAATAATTGAATGAAAATAGTGGGAATCAATTGACATTTAGAAGAGTGGACGTTACTTGCCAGCGGAGTCAATATCTATGGTAAATTAGTAATGAAACAGTCTAATTTTAGCCATTGACATGTTTCGGATCAATAATACAACCGGAAAAAAACACTAGTCCGCCATAAAAGAATAATACCGAAAATAAAATGTGTGGGAGTGTCAAAGTCAAACAATGTTGGCTAATACGCTCGCATAACAAAGTTAGTGGGATATTTTATCACAATATGGTTAAAATATTTACGGCTTTTATTTTTTACGGCTTATAGTAAAATAAATCAAACGGTGACATATAAGGTTATTTTTTTGAATCAAATACTGTCAAAGATAAGAAAAAATTCGAAACATAATGTATAAGTTGTTTTGTTTGAATGAATTCACCGTGTTTTTTTCCCCAAACGTATGGATTTCGTCGCTCTGGTGTGGCGCTATTGACTTTTCATAGCAAGCATGCTGACATGGGTTTAGCAAATAGTCTTCAGCATAGGTTTCCAAACAAACAGCAAAAATTATAGAAAAATATTATTTAGAACGAGATTTATACAGTTGAAAAAAGCTTCCTGAAATAACTGTGGTTTGTGATTTTTTTAAAAATTGTATTGAAAGCCATCAACGTCATAAAAACTAGGCAAGACCAGTTATTAAAATACTTTTGTATTTGCGTAAAATATATGTTGGAAAATTACACCCATTTATGAAATAATTACAAACAGGTTTTCTTTACTGTACTTAGGGTCATGTTATAACAATAAATGCGGTTTTTAAATGCCGCTTCGCTAACCTGCGACACTTGTGGGTTTGTAACAAAATGTTTTTAAAACAAATCCAATAAAAGGGCGATAAAACAGACAACTAAAACCCTCGTTACGAAAACCACTAATCGTAAATATAGTGAATAATAAAGATCGCGCAAGGGGCGTGTCGACCTCTAAGGGTTCATTTATGTTCTGCATAAAGTAGATACCTACATATGTATATAGTGGTTTGTCAATGCGAAAGCTGGCAGCCGTAAGACGGAATATCTACATTTTATTTTTATTTATAATATTTGTTTGGATTTAGAAAACTATGTGTCAACAATTCAAAGAGTATTTAAAATATACGTTTCAATTCCTTAAAACGAAAGTAATGGAAACAAATATTCCGCAAAGCACAAAAGGGAGAAACGAAAAATAGGAATGTAGCCGAAAATCACTGCCACATGTTAAAGATACCGTAGGACCTTCCGGCGTAGACGCAAGACACGCGCCGCGTAGAGGCAATACTACCTTGCCAAAGCTGCGGTCGGCGGTCGCCCCAAAAGGACGAATAGTCGCCCGGGGGAAGGGGGGGGGTCGGGACCTTAGGGTCACACAACTCGACAAATAGTTTAAGTCTTCGGTCAGCTTTCTGACCTGCAGTCTCAACTGTGCTATCCTATTCAAAAAGTCGTTGGTAAATATAAATAAATATACGGCAATCATTTGATGGCGTAAAATTGAAAATAAATGGGGTGTTTAAAATCCACATCATGTTATGGGGCTTATTAAAACGAGTTTTTCTAAGTATAGGCACGCGCCAGTTTTTCAAGGGTCATATAATGGAGTTATTAAATGAAAAAGAAGATGCCTTCATACATCAGTGATAAAAAATAAGGTTACGTGAAAATTATATCAAATAATTTATTCTGACTGCCATGTTGTAAAACAGGTATCATACTATTTATGATTAACACTACAGTTACATGAAAGTTAATTTGTAAAAATGGGGTACATTTTTATTGATTTAACAATTATAACAATGGATACTTGATTAATGTACACTTAATCATATTTGGGTAATAATTGACTCTGAATTGTACACATAAAACAGAGCAAATAAGCCGTTATTTTGAATGTCCCACGTGTTATAGTATTTATATCAATTGGGTTTCCAGGTGCAAACGAAATGTATGCCAGGAAGACGTATGTATAAAATACATAATAGAGCGTATCGAAAAGGATAACGTAGACCACGTAAAAGCATATGCACTACTGTTCTTAACTGCAAGCTTAACAAATCACGAAAAAGTCACGTTCCAGGTACGACCGAGAGAATCACGTGGTCCGACGAATTGGACTTTCAAAAGTAGTCATCACATCTATTCTCTCGTTATAGTCCGTTCGAGTTGTTGCCAAAGTGAGTGGTCCCGACTGGCGACCGGGTGGGAACAAAAAAAACAGCACCCCGAGTGCACTCTCTCGCAATTAACGTGTCGAATGTAAAGTGCGCGCGAAATAATGAAGCGGACGAGTGCTCTCACCTCGCTTTGCCACTAATTGCTTCAATTATAATAACATCCCTGGCGCGCGACGCCCACTCGACGGGCTCGGGTCCTCATCCGCGGGCGGGCCGGTTCAAGACCAAGACAGCTCCAAGAGGCGCGAGAAAAATGGCGCCAATTTATTGAACGGGTTAAAAGAAGCCGTGGGAATATAACAAACATCAGAGCAAGTTTTTAATAAATCGCCGTAAGGAATATTCGGTTTGGAAATATAAGAATATGATACCTAGAAAAAATCTAGGTTTTTATACTTATTCAATAAGTGTACAATTTCGTTATTACTTATGTCCCTGCAATATGTATTTTAATTGATACTGACGGAACAAGAAACCGTTATGCACTCGCCAATTGTAATGTTAGTGGTTTAATTCATAATATGTATGACGGGTTAAGTTTTCGAAGAAAATCAAGAAATTCCAGGTAGATGACTACTAAATAAGATTAGACGGCGTCGTAACGAAGCTGGGGAATCGCTCATCTCTCTCGGACACATTAATTAGGTCACACTGCCACAAAATAGCTTATGTTAACATTAAAAGACAGGAGGACTGCAACGGCAATAACTCAAAGTACTGGTCCAGGAATTCGCTAGGCGCGCTCGCGGACGCCATTAGGAAAGCTCGGAATTCGGTTTGGCGACACATCCGCCCGCCCGGCTGAGAGATTTATCGCTGGGCGGGGGCGGCGGGGCTGCTCTCCAGGGCGGAGAGCGACTTCACACGCCGCAATGGTGATTCGCAGTGTGACATGACAGGAAATAATTTGCTAACTGAATAGTGCATACAAACCGTACTCGATACCGCCTGACAACCAATTCAGGTGAACGAGCGGGGAGTTATATGAATTGCATACCTGGAAAAAAGAAAAAAATAATATTAGTTTAATTTAAATATGTAGCAAAATTATTAGTTAAACAAATTTAAACAAGTCAAAAAATGTTTTTTTTCATATTATATAGTGTGAGAATATAGAATCTAGATGAGGAATGGATGAAATTTGCGAGCTAAACAAGCAAACCATGAGTCCCACACTGTCACCATACATTTAAATATACCATTAGAAGTGTATAGCATACAAAAAATTAAGACCGGATATTATGTCAAAATATTTTAAGCCAAAGCCATTTCTATCAAAGCACGGAAGAATACTCATTTTCAACATTCAAATCTCAATAGAAAAAATATCGCAATTACGATTGGCGCCATTGACTTACACACAAAGGAAAAGGGAACGATGCCTATGAATATATAGCTACTTATAGGAAGCCGGGCCATATAAAAACGTAGCCAAGTTAGGCAGAGCGTCTTCCCGGGTGTATACAGTCGGCGCTTCGGTTCGAATTCGCGCATTCATTTCGGCAATTCATTATGATGAAAGTTTCGAAAAGTGAGCCACCCGCCCAGCGGCAGACGGGCCAATAAATATCGCCTAATGGACTTTTCAATTATATTCCGAGCCATCGGTTATATTTCCGATACGGAGAAGACTTTTAATAAGGCACCCCGGGGAGCAGTTAAGTCGGCGTCGGGCGGAATTGCGCCGAAGGGTTGCCCGTCGCATTATTTGTGAATAAAAATACGGAAATAAAACCCATTTTTTAAGACCATACGGATTATCCTGTATTGTCGATACATACAAAACTAAAAAGATATTGCTAACATACACACGTAGCACGTAAGTAACGATAGAAAACTAATGAATCTAAACAACAATAATTCAAATATAAGCACCCAAGTTAAATGCCTAAATACTTTTATTGGATCATCTATTATTGACTGGCACATGTTTGTCGAATCGATATTAAACTGTAGATGGAAATACTAGATTTGATCAACTGTTAAGAAATTCTTACAGTAACAAAAATCGTTACATGTCTATTAATATTTCTAAGAGTTATCTTTGCAAGACGACACGTCCAATAGTGATCACCGTAATACATAGCAAATCTAAAGAACAGTTTAAAATTAGTTCTACCAGTTAAAGCAAATTAATGCTTGACATTTTCAGAAGAGTGGATCACAATAGAAATTATAAAGCTAAGCAGCGCAGCCCTGGGTAGCGTAAAATACGAAAAACCCAAATGCAACGATAAGTTAAGACTGTCAGACGGAGTCTCTAGTGGCCTGCGGGAGGTTTCACATTCGAGGATCTGCGTAACAAGACACCGCACTCTCGTTAATATATAGAAATATATGTATCAACGAGCACCTAAGAAGTTAAGCAGGTGAGTAAAAAAATGTTACTCTTTCATCTCATCTGCAAAAAGAAATTCGGACAAAAATACAAACTCTTGTTATAAAAATGTATATCCACATGAAATACTGGGTCAAAAATCAAGCACAGCGCAAGATAAATAAAAAGAAAGAAAATCGGGCCTGTCGCCGATAGGTAATGTAGCTAGAGTCAGTGTTCACGGGTTGGAATACTAATACGAAAAATCTCTTAAATATTGGTTTTTGTTTGACAGTATGAGTGAATTAATTCACTTTTAAGGTGTTCACTGTCAATACTTGGTGGAATGGCATTATAATAAAAATAATAAAACATTTTTAGTACTTTTTCCACATAAAATTTATTAGATCAGGACCGGTTTCGCTAATCGCGAGCATTATCAACTGATGATAATGCTCAGTTGATAATGCTCGCGATGAGCGAAACCGGTCCTGATCTAATAAATTTTATGTGGAAAAAGTACTAAAAATGTTTTATTATTTGTATTATAGTGAATTAATTATTAGTAATGCCTTCGTCCCACTCCGATCCAAAAATGGAACGTAGCAAGTGCTATAAGCTGACGACTATCATTTCCTTTCTTTTCCTAGCACTGTCCCTTTATATTTACTGTCTTTAAAAAATACATTTTGAGCGACTGAGTAACTAGCAATTCTATTAGAGCAAGCTTTATTAAGAGTCGAAATTCTCCACATATGCAGCGAATAAACCTTAAAAAATAGAGAGGACAATAACCAGGCAAATCAAACCCTAAATAAAATACTGGTTTGAAGCAAATGCATATTTTATTAATCAAGTTTTGATGTATAATATATACATAGCAATAATTATAATAAACAAAGCCGGCAGCTTTTGAAAGCGCTACAGGTTTATATTATCAGGATCTCTTAAAGACTTTGGAGAAAGTTTCAGAGCACACACACACGAGAAAAAGGGTCAGCGAAAGGTCAGAACGACCCAATTCGGACCGCGTTCAATTCGCCTTAATTAATTTTCCTCGAGTTACATTTCCGCACGCAATATATTTATCTTCCCGCGGCAGTGGACTCCAGCGGGGGTCAGGTGAGGCGAGGGCGGATCCCCGCCTATCGAGACATTATTGAATGACATTGTTGTTTGGACAGCGTAGAACATTAACCCATTTAACTCAGCGTAAATATGTTTACGGCCTCGTGGCGTTCGATATGTACAACCGGGAAGAGGTGGCATGCGGTCAGCTTATTGACGATTGGGATAGAAAGGTTTTTTTAGATACATATATTTTGGCGTAACGTTGAAAACGGCAAATGAAATTTAGGTGATATGTAAATTCTGAATAAAATATTTTATTTACATTTATAGAGGTAAAAAAATGATTTTGAATAAACTTCAATGAAGCGCTAAGATTTCTCCTATTGTGATTTACGTGATAACGAAAAAGAAATACATCGTTTACAGGTTAATCAATTTTTTTTAAATCGAGAACACGACAATAATACCAAATGGTTTATAACGTATATGTACGTCAAACATAAACAAACATATTTAAATAATATATAATGTTATGATTTCGACGATTAGTAACATTGTAGTTTTCAACTAGCAAAATAAAGGTTGGATAAAAAGTTAGCTTTACAATAACTACTACGTTATGATATGTAATAAACTGAAATGGAGAATGATTCCCAATCCTATTTGAGTAGACAAAATATTAGATAAAATCGCTGACTTTGACGGGTGCAGAAAAAAAATGAAAAGGAATGGATAACATCAAAAGGCACAACGTCGATCCTGATTACTCAGCCCGATACGGGGGGCAAGTCGGGCGGCGGATTCTGGCTGATATCTCGCGGGGTTGGAGTGCGAGGGGACGCGCGCAGGTAATTTAATGATTCCTACACCGCAGTAAAAATTCAACAGGTATCTATCCATATCCCATATCCCGGTGGCCGTTTTATTCCTTCGCACGTGGATATTGGCAAGTGTAAACGCGAAACGAGAAACTCTGGCAAAATTTACAGCCGAATCCGATTGGAAGTAATATATAATGGTGAAACAAAAATGTAAATAATCAATCATGTATACAATTTATTGTAAGCGCTTCTTTCTATGCCAAACTTTTTCCCGGTATAGAGCAGTTCATCATTTATCGGTTAATAATATAATCATTTGAATTTGAAAAATATTGCTTAATATGATTTATTTAAAAAATAACAATAAAACATGTTTGTAGATTTGCAGGGTCGGCCATTCCTTGCATAGGTCTTAAGATCAGTGCTCATCGACACACATTTAAGATGTCATATTGTGTACGAATGAAGAAATTCTTGCACAATATATTTTAAAACCAAAATATCTAACCAGTTTTTTTTATCCAATACACCTTAGTGCAGGGGTTGGCAAACTTTCAAGTGAGAAAAGCCAAGTTGTTATGGAAACAGGATAGCAAAGGTATCAGAAAGCCATACATATGAAAAATGTAAATATATTGATTTGTAGGGTTAAAAAACGTGATAAGTTCAAAAAGTTGATGTCTGCATAGTCGCATGGCGCTTGCGGATCGCGGTGTGCCGACACCTACTTTAGTCAATCTGCATGAGCGCTATGAATGTCAACAAATGGAATGTATTTAGTCAGGGAAATAAAAAAACACAACATATTTGAAACTGTAATTCAAAGATTCTCCGGTATATCTACAATATTTAATGTTCGTTTTTAAATATCATATGTAAGCAATGTGCGAAAAACACGTATTACGATAACAGTATTTATGATCCAGTTTGTGGGCCAAGCGATAAAATTGTACGAAAGACTAAATGCCGTTGCATAAATAATGAGAAAATGAATAAATACTTAGCGTAGATGTTGGGCATTAGTGGAGGCAGAACGACGCGTCGTCTTGCACGTCCGCAGTAAAAATAATAAAAGATGATCAGTAAATGCGAGAAGACATTAATTACGATCATATCTCACATTAAACATTTGTCGACGTCACGTAAGAGAATTATATGATCTATTCGGAGGAAAAGGAAAATAGCTTGATTTCAAAGAATTTGTCAGTAAAACCAATAATCTGTTAACAAGAAATTTACGATAGCAATAATCAATAATGCTGAAGATGAATGACTGATCGTATACAATGTATATTCGGCAACTTCTGGAACTGCAACGGAATCGGTCACAGAACGAAAAGATCTGAATAGTACATTGCAGTATATTATGAAAATGACATTCAAATCATTCAATGGAAACCACGGTGAAAGAAGTTTTTAGGTTTGAAAATTTCGCTTGAATTTACCGGCCATCAAGGTCGAAATATTTTTTTATTGAATTGCCTCCCACCAGGACAGTTTAGGTGAAAGAGGAATCCGAACAAATAAATGCCAAGTTCGAAAAAGAAAAACAGTAGCAAACGACGACCGAACTATCACTTTCATATGAATGATGGATACTACAACAGTTGTAAAGTCATATGAATTTACATCTGAAAACATGCAGTGTAAAAATAAAGCGCAAATATGTTACGAGTTGCTGTGTTTGGCCGACGATATGGCCACTCGGACCCATCAATGAGAGACATTAGGCAATGATCCAAGTCGCAGTAGCGGTGCGGTGGTGGGCGGGAGCACATCTCCCGCCCACATGCAGCTCTCAGTTAACCTGCACCGCTAATTTCGCTGCACTATGATATTATATTAATACCGGGAGCTCATTTCCATAATCTTCGCCAACTTGTTTCGCTGATTCATGGATCTTTCGGAGTGGAAATTTTGCATTGTCGCAGTCTCGCTACGATATTAGTGGGAGATAGACGACCGAAATGTTTTTATACCATCTAATTTATAATAGTTAAGATAGAGTGAAAGGATTGAATGATGACATAAAAAGTCCAAAATATTTAAGGTACAATAAAAAGATTATATGTACTCGGGGGAAAACAATTTATTTTAAAGAATGTAAGTGAAGTTAAAAAGCATATTATAGATTAATAATAAAAACAGTACACGGTATGTATCAAATATTAAAACACCGGTAAAACGAAATCAGCTTCCAAAAAAAATACAGGTTCTTTAAAAATATAACTATGACACTTAAGTCTTTATTAAATATTGCGGTGAGTTATTTTTCATAATACAGGTGAATTATATCGGGAAAGGGGGGGGGGAGGAATATTTTCACTCAAAAACCACCTAGAAAGTTACTTTTGAATTTTATTCGGTGTAAATAAAAAATAAGTGAATATTACAATCCACGCCTGTGAGACAGGACCGCTATAATATTCATGGCATAATTATTAAATAATGAATAAGAGGCAGTTACGCAAAAAATGTTTTAACACGAAATTCTATTGCTTGTATATTTATGTCGCAATTTAACACAATGAGAATGTAAATAAATTGTCGTATTGGAATAAAGAATGTACGTAGCGAGAGTTGTAAGAAAGGCGGTGGAATTAAGTTGCCTGCTGGGAGGCATAAATAAAAGCGAGCTTAAATAAAACATGATTATCTTGGAGTGCTGTTTTTGTCTGGCGTATCCCCCGCACGCATACATAACAATTTAGAAGACACACATAAAGATCTGGACGTAAGTTCGATTGCGTAGACATAGCAAGAAAGCAAAAGAGTTCTTTCGATTATTTTTTAAATAGCCACTAAAAAGCCTAACAGATTCCGCATTCTTGACATGTTCTATACAGCACATGAAAAATATCCTAAATAATAAGGATTTTTTGTAACAGAATAAATTTGATCTAAAAATCTATTACAAACAGGCATTTAATTAAAACGTGTGAATGCATTTACAACGATAGTAAATACATACATCCAATATTGGCGGGTAAAGCGAATTTACACTACCGACACGAACGCTAAGGGGGCTGGCGAGCGGAAGAGGCGAAATCCAAAACGAAATCAGAACAAAAAAGTAAATAAAAAAAAAACGTTAATTTTGCGCGGTTTTTATTCGCGCCCTTTGTTACGACAGCCTAGGTTACTTCACTAAAACTGAGCGATTGACACTAAAAATTGCTAATCATTTAAATAAAAAAACAAGTTAACGTAACTAATATTGAGTAAGTACTAAAAGTAGTTTCAACTACTAAGTTTTACAAAGTGTTGAACTAGACCTGGCAGTCGTCGGCCGTTGAGTCTATATTTTCAGCATAGAAAATGATTAATAAAGAATAGTTTGTTTACCGCTATCTCTACTCTCCATTTAAAGGTTCGAATGGATTAAGCTTACAGGTTGCTATTACTATAAAGCGCATTAATTGTCATTACATAATATTATATAAGTATTTAAAAAAAAAACTAAAAATTTATGTATCCATTCGAGAATTAGAATTTTTGACTACGATAAATAAAAACATGTCCCAAAGATAATCTAAACTTTTAAACAAAAAGTTATAAACACTTCAAAAAGTAAATTGTAACAATGCCAAAATTACTATAAAAGTAAAAAAAAACCTTGGGTTTCATGAATTGGATTTTCAATTAATTACTTCTTTTGGTATTAAAATGTTCGCCGAATTTAAGTCTGCAGAGGATAAGAGGTCTCATTTTTTGAATACACGCTGGCACACAGTGCAAACCCAGCGTGTCCGTACAAAAGCCGTGAAAGGGTTGAGAACGTTCCCACGATGCCAGGTGCTCTTTCGGGGTAGGCGAGAAGGCTACCAGTTACCGGAGTCGAGGGAGGGTCAACGGGAAGCTTTTTAAACGTGTATTTGCACGAAGCGTTTTTTTTTTTCATTTGAGCCGTAGAAAGTTTTACGGATACCGTCCGGCTGGTCGCCGGTAAGTGATTTAACGTGTCGCTTTAATGAAAGATGAGACGATGGCCGAAAATGGATCACTTTGTATAGGAAAAGAGCGGAAATGATGAATAAAACCTATTTGATAATAAAAAATACATATTTTGGCGGTGAGCGCGAAAGTAGATTTTTCACTTCAAATGTTGAATACTTCAGTTGTCCATATCATAATAATAGCACGTTAGATATAAAAAAAATGAGTGAACAAAAATTATTATAAGGGTATTACTTGCAAGCCCGGCTCATTCCAAAGCTGTTGAAACATGAACCATGATTTTTTTTTACTATGTCCGCTCCCAATGTGGAGCATATGGACTGTTAATGGGGTTAATCTCAACACAAGTGTTTCTACGAGAACTGCTTGTTACTCAGTTGCTCAACCTCTCTTTTTCCAAAGCGAGTAGGAATAGAGGGAAAAGGCTAGGACAGGAGTAGTGGTTAGCTAATCGCTCTCGATACGCCCCGTTCATAGGATAAGATGGGTGGGAGGGGGGAATTCAAGACATCACATACATCCATGCCTTTGAACAGAAATTCATAAATCGATTGAAAAATCAATTTATAAAACTGCACGGAATGTAATTTAGTACATAAAAATAAATTTTGAAAGTATTTTTAGAAATACTATATCTCAAGCATGGCTTGACAACATCCAAAATATCATTCCAAAGTAATGTAAGACTAAAAATCTTTTAAAATTTATATTGTTTTTTAAAATGAAATTCAAGTTTCATTTTTTAATCATATTGTAATAAGCCGTGTTTGCAAGTAATATATATATATATTGTATTTACATTGCTTATCCTCTATCAGTGTGGATTCTTTAAGGAGCATTTAAACAAAGTATGTGTTTTGTTCAGTACTTCAATGTGTATTTTTAAGGCAATAAATGCAAAACACGAGTAGCAAGAAAAGTAATGTACCAACTGTTATTGCTGCCAAAAAGCTCTACATCGCTTTTACGTTTTTATTTGATGCACCGCTAACGAAACGAAGCAAACTAGTATACAGCTTCAACTTCACACCACACCGGATGATAGTAGATAAGAAAAAAATAATAACAAATAAGTACAATAAAAATATTGTTAGTTTTAAAATTATAAACTATCAAAACATGATTTAATTTATATTTAGCAAACGATTCATTGTACTAACGGTTTTACAAACAAACGGTGTCTGCTATTCATAATTGCTTGACATTAAACACGAGAGCAATCGCTACTAAGTCATAAATACGAGCCGAGGGGTGAAACGGCTGGGATGCGCGGCGGGTAAGTAAGTAAACGGAAGGGATGCCCCGAGAAATTAATTTGCTCCTTGAAATTCCCGCGCGATCTCACTTACCCGCACATCTGCGGCCACATTTCGTGAGGATAGGGATACTGGCATACATTAATAATCTGGATGCTTTATCATTTTAGGGGGCGTCCGGTGAACGGTCTGGGATCGGGGCAAAAAGCCCGCTTTCTGATAGCAAGAAGTATGTTAATCCGATTTAAGAGTAAACAAGTGATAGTAACTGATAAATACGTATGTGATAAAGCGACAGGAGATATTTAATTGCCCGATATAAGATAAATAATGTACACAAATAGAAAATGATCATAGAATATTCCTTCGTGGAGAAATATTGATTACGATATATTTACAGAAGAATCTCAATTATTATTAAATTTCTGTAAAACATGCAATTTAAAATAAAAATTATTTTGCCAGCAGTAAATTTTGGGCCCTCATGCAAGCGGCCTGCAAGGCCCCTAATCTAGTTTGGTATATTCAATAAGCAGAATTTTGGGCCCCCTTTTCGCTGGGTTCTAATGCATTGTATGACTCTGATACGAGTATCTACTTAATTCCTCTTTCCATTTAAATATATGATAAAGTATAGCATCAGTGTGTTTGAGTGGTTAACGTCGTTCGCTTCGGTTACGGAGGTCCCGGGTTCGAATCCCAGTACGGAGTTTTAAAAATTGATTTTTCAACTGATTTAGGAATTTCTGTTCGAAGGCATAGATGTATGTGGTGTCTTGAATTCTCCCCTCCCACCCATCCTATCCTATGAACGGGGCCTATCGAGAGCGATAAGCTAACCATTGATCCTGTCCTAGACCTATCTTTATATTCCTAGTCTCTTTGGAAAAAAGAGAGGTTGAGCAACTGAGTAACAGCAGTTCTCGTAGAAACACATCTGTTGAGATAAACTCCATTAGGAGTCCATATGCTCCACATTGGGAGCGAACATGGTAAAAAAAAAAATGAAATGATAAATTATACATGCATAGATTACAAAGACCAATTTGAGAAGTTGGTAAGCTTTAAAGTTATTCATAATAATAACTCCAAATAATGAATAAATTGCATGTTTGTTGATCTTGAAGACACTCAATTCCGGCCAGTATAAAAAAAAATACATACTGAATATAATGGGTATTATATCAATTTAAATTAAAGAAGGAGTCTTTAAAATAATGCGAACATAGAGGGGAATAATTATTTGAAGATTTACATAAAGCTAACTCTTAGGTTTATTCAATGGCAGAAGGTGAACTTACGCACGGTTTCTAGTGGGGCTGAATTCCTCGCTGTCCCCAGCCCGCCTTGACGTACGGCCTCCCCGACTCCAGAACAACTAATCTTGCCCATCGCGGGACGTTTGCGGTCAGAAGGCGACCGACCCCTGGCAACCTCTAACCACCTAACCCCAAATTTACACTCCATTTTTAGACAGGCGAATGTGCTGCCTGCTTTATGTCGAGGCACTGTTTGTACTTCCCGAGTGAATTGTGCTTTCTGCCACTAATATTAAATCCTGATATTAAAAAGCAGCTAGCTACTATCCGTGTCGTATTTTATAAACACGTTGCTGTTTGAAAAATTAAATAATATGTATACAAAAGAAAACATCCGAGTTTTATCCGGTATTGAATTTATTTTGAAATCATCACGTTAAAAAAAGTCTAATGGCGTAATCATTTCTTTTCGGATTAAAATATTTAAAAAATCTTTATTACTTATTAACATTTTACCATTTAGACATCACACGGAAGTGCAACTCTTTCCCATTTACTTGATGATTAAACCCAGCAATGATTGCAGCGTCCTCAAATATTTCTCGACAAATATAATCACAAAACGGTTTGGTTTGTTGGCTACGTGCAACTTGCCAGTGTGCAAAACGCAAATAAGTAAACAGAGAAATATTCAAACACTCGTTTAGTCCACCGCCAAACGATAATGTGCCAATATTAGCTAATCTATAACAAATAACAATCGTTCAGATATTATTTTCCCGCAACATCAAAACCGCAAATCTGATAAACAGGGTCGCATAGCAATAATCATACGACCCGTCGGAAAATATAATTACGCCACACCGCACGGAAAACAGTCGTAACTGAAAAAAAATGAACTTTAATTTAATTAAACAATGAAGTATAACAAAAACCTGACACGTTAAGATATATTTCTCACGTAACTAACATGAACATTACGTTCAAATGACAAGATTAAAATAAGCATAATGTACACATATTTACCTAGAGTGGGTGGGATTTGCTTGTTGGCGATTATGTTTTTTATTGATGCTGGCCTACAGATATGGGTTATAACACTATCATTATGGCGGTTATTATCAGGTATAAAATGAGTGAAAAGGTTTCGGAATCTTATTAAGATTATATTAGACTAAAAGCACGTCGAAAATAGCAGGTTTAATTATCACATCGTTGACAAGATTTTATTTAACGATATTCGGAAATGTAGAAATTAAATTAATTTAATTGTGCAGTTACATCAGTATTCCTCTCAGACACAAATATGGGTTAGTTGGACAATATTTATGGCGGAATAGTCGCCGATAAACGCCACGCCCTCGGGCATATGTGCAAACAACCGACAAACAACGGACCTAAAGGAAAACGATGGTCGCGATTTCCATGCTATATTATTCTAACCGATTAGCCGACGGGGTTGTCGCATTTTGTTTGACAATACTGTGTAGGATTTAAAATGCATTTTTTTTTATTTTACTGGCAGATAAAAGTCATGACATAATACGTGTGATATGGTCAATTCGTTTAAAAATTAACAAAATGAGCGGTGCAAACAAAGGAAAATTAATTTGTGCACAAAGCACTCGAAATTTTACTGAATACAGTTAAGATAATTAACTTTTTATATTGATAACTCAATACTACATTCAATCATTGCCAAGACAGTAATGTTTTATTTGATTAACATACATTCAAGCAAAAATAATATTCAATTAAATTTTGTACAAGGATGTGTGATCAAAATTTTCTCTTTCAAAATCATTGAAAACCAAGTTATCTAGATGCATTATTGAGGTGGCGGTATGTTCTTGTAGTTTATTAGATATTTTAGGTTTCAAAGCATTATACAGGCTTACTATTATATAAAGCTGTGTAACGTAGATACACAATCGAATGAATAGATTTAGAACTGTACGTAAAGCTTCGTTGCGACGTTAATCGCTCGCGTAATGCGCTTAATGAGACTTGAACGAAAGTTCAGGAATGTCTTGGTTGCCGTGCAGTATCATGTCCTGGCTGAAGAATGACAGCCTCACCTGACGCGGGGCAGGCGCCCGGCAGGGAGGCAATTAATCTCGCGGGTGGGCAATACGTCTGACGGCGAGAGGACGGTCGGTCGGGGACTCCCGGGGAGCATGTTTCGATGGGGCGGGACCAACGGGTCGACATTATTATCGTCCTGACGGTGAAGTATGTTTCAATCCGCTTTCGGTTATTTTGTTAGCGATCTGAAGGATTAGCCAAACTTCAGAATGTCGAAATAAACAAAAAAAACACGGAAAAAGTGAGCGAAGTATTTCTCGTTTTGTGCAAAATAAGTATTAACTATACGGAATATGGATTGTATAAATTACTTTAATAAACAAGTTTGACGAAATATTTGAAATTACAAAAAAGTTTACAGCTATTAGATAGTAGCAGGTATGCTATAGGTAGATTATTTGAGCAGTTGGGATCAAACTCGCTGATATCTATAATAATTTTAAGCACAAATGAGATATCACTATATTATTGGAGTACTGATTCAAAAGAACAGCATTTAATTTTTAACGTCTCGTAAAAACGAGCATTATCGACTGATCATCAAAAACAGTTTTGGGGGTCTAAATTGAAATAAGTTTAAATATTCGATAAATAATATTTCGATGAAGAAAAGTAGATAAAACGTTTATAAGGGTATAACGGGTGCAGTGATTGTAGCTTCGGAATACAACGAGCAGTCCGAAATAATGAAATAGTGCCCTTGACAAAAAAGCTTAGCCTTCGAACTGGCGAATGATCGATCAATGGTCACAAAGTCGGCGGGTAATGAATAGCATCCTGAGCGGCGCAAGCCGGCCGCATCACGCTCCGTTCGTCAATCGGACGCGAAAGAAAAAGTATTGGGCGGAATCAGGACGGATGCCAAAAAGCGATATTCAAATCGGCAATGATAGGCGGCGGATGATTGATGGGCAGGCCCATTACCGAGAGCGCGCGCGCTCCTTCTTCCCCTCCGCCCTCAGTGAGTGGACGAAAAATTAGGTGCCATCGATTCCGCATCGTCGACCAGTAAGTGGCGAGACCACTTACTGGTGGCGGTGGTTTTTCACCAACTCGACAAGATTTTTTCAAAGTGGACGAAAGTCTTTTAATTTCGCCGCCCTATATGAGTATAAGTTTTAAGTGCGCGAAAATAAATAATTGTGCATACAGCACAGTCACAGCATATTATTATAAACAATTAGGTTTTGTATTGATATTTGGTTTCGCTAATATAATTCACATACATTTATCAATAACGTCACAGCAGTGAAAGCTTAATGTGGAAGTCTTTCATTTTTATAAATTATTTAAACAGATTGACGCTAAATAATCTAATATATACATATATACTGAAACTGGTTGTCAAATAAACAGCGAAAAATAAGACAATACTTTTATACCGTTGTTGAATATTAAAAACTGCTTACCTCATTTTGTTTACTAATTGAATGTAATGAATGTAAGTATACATGACTTAAAATATTATTATGATGTTACTGCTCAGTAAACAATCAGACATGTGTCAATGATAGGGAAAGTTTTTTTAGCAATAACGGATAGAGATCCGACGTTCAATAACATCGCGCCAACATGTTGCCAAGGGGTAGGGCGCCGGAGTCATTTTCCTCGCAGACTTTTCCTCCGCTATGATAGATGAGCCTGACGAAAGAGAGACATTGTCCGAACAATATGCCACTGCGAGTCTATGAGTGCCCGCTATCAATATTGTATTACAACAGAATGATGGATTTCATCTCATGCGCAAAAAGCACACGGGTAACAAGATGTTGATACTGACATCACGATTATTTTCGTATTTTAAAATCTGCATTGAAAAGCAGAATAGATTTCCCAAGAATCTTTATTATAATAATTGATCACAGCTATTGCAAAATGATAGATAACGTCATTGGAACGAAATAAGTGCATATCGCAAAATCATACACACTGTGTCTAAAGACTTCGAATGCGGATGTCCGTCTCAAATGTTTTTAAATGCACATATATATTTACCTGAAACAAAAGAAAAATATACTATTTTTTATAATCATAGATGTGAAATTAATACGATGAGATTAGCAGTAAATGCGGAATGAAACCGACCTAAAATTTTGTAAACAGCATTGCAAATTACTATAAGCTATGAAATATTTTTTTGTATTCTTCCCTCCCTCAGAGAAGCAGCGCTATAATAAACTCACTACGAACATAATCATATAAAAATGACCACCGAGCGTCGGACGGCTTTTATAAATAACCAAGTAGAGCTTTTGACCGTTAACGTTTTACAAGATGCACGCGAAATGCATTCATTGCAGCCTGGCAAAGAGACCGCAGGGGGAGCTTTTGCATTTTCCCGTACTATTCTTTTTAAATATGTATGTAGATTATAACTATTTTTTCCAGAAAATACTGAACGTCACGTCATTAATACACTAAACTATTTAAAACAAAAATGCGCATTATATGCGGTATAACGTTTTTTAATCACTGAATTAGAATATCAATGACATGAAATATCGTCATTTTTATGTTTTTCAACATGTTCATAATATGTTTTATTTTATTCGACAGTAAAAATATTTAAGCGATCTACAGTGAAAGAATGTCAAATAATATAAACGGGAGTGTCATTTTTTATATGAGTTAGAAACCTTCGGAGAGGTATTGTATGGTTTTCAATTTTTGAATATATTCACGACATAAACATACATATAACTAAATACTTGCGATACTTGCAATTTACTTTACGTTTATGGAATAAAATGACCTTTTTAACAATAGTATTTTTAAAAGGGTTTATTTCTATAATATTACATATATTATTAAATAATGTATGTATACATTAGATGTTTTCAAAATTATGAGATGGTATCAATATAGAAATTTTGTATTTAGGAGCGAGCACTTTACTCTTAATCTGTTAAAATTTTCACTCAGCCACAGAAAAGAAGCTTATTTTTCCAGCAGCTGGTGCCCGAAGAGGCGCTGTGGTACAACAGCCCCAAACCAAATAATCCCAACAAAGGATAACGTGTTGTACAACATAGTGACAACAAAAGAACAACGCACTACGACGGTAGGATGCCACCGAACAAAAAGACGCGATTTCAGGGGACGGAGACCGCAAGTTGTCTGGGTAAGCATAAACGACGCCCAGCTTTCTGTAAACAAGACCATATCAACGCAAGCTTTATCGAAAAGCTCTCGCGCAGTACAAACTATAAAGAGTCCGGTTCAATCAACACGATTGGTTTTTGTAAAATGTTACGCTAAGGCATGAATATCAGTAAAAGAATGTTGTTCCGACTGAATAAAGTTTAATTTAGCCGAAAAGGTACATCTTAATTCTAGCAGCATTCAAAAATAAATAATCAATTGCGAATTTTTTTAATTGAGCCTATTTCAACGACCATCGTTATACTAAAATAAAAGATGTTACTATATGTATGACACATAAAACTCAATACTTGTCCACGACATTATTAATTAAATTGTATGCAGAACCCACCGTGCGAAATGCTAACATCCTTTTAATAAAGAAAAAACGCGGAGGCTTTCAGTTATCGACATTAAATAAAGGATCAATTTTTGATATCCCGATTTTTTAGTATAATATAAGAAAACATGTAAAGAATAAACGGTTACCGCAAAATATTAAATATGTACATGAATAACAGGATGCTTATATTTAAAAAAAATATAATAGGGTTTCGAAACGCTTTATATTACATAAACCTAAGTATATTTATATGATAAAGTTTTCACCTGCAATCTACACCGGCGATATTTTTTTTATATTCATCGTCGATTACGGTTCAATCACACTTAAGTCCGGGATTAAAATACCAAATGAGGCACCAAGAATATTTTCCGGGCGGAAAAATTTCAAGTCTCTATTAATTTGTCGCAATTTGCAAAGAGGCCTTCTCGGGCGGTGACAAATTTCAGACAAGGGTACACACCCATTCTTTAGCCAGCGGAGAAAATGAAAATCCGCGAGAAGCAAGGCTGCGCGTGGATTTCGGCCGTAATTTAATATAAAGTGGCGGCAGAAGATACATTACTTATTTAAATAAACAAGTTTCGCCAGCAAAATCTGTTCCCGAACGAAATGATAAAATTGTTGCCAGCCGAGGGTAAAGTTTTGGAGCAGCGGCTCCAGAGACGGTGGTGTCTCTTGAGGTGCGAGATATAATATCTACTTGCATACGGAAAAGTGCGCTCGTTCGCCTGTGTGGAATACGAAACGAGCCACATCAAAGAGAAACGCATGTGTTCATAATACACAAGGAAACTGTACCTTCATATTTTGTAGAATAGCTCATGGCTTCTCATGATGATTCGTTATATAAATTGCGTGGCGATTACAAACGTTGGATTTGAGCATTCTATCAAGATTGTTGTAAAAAATGACGTGGAAAAACAATGGATACTCTTATTGTTATATTACAAAAAGCAACCCTCGACATAATATAAGGACTATCAACAAACTAAACTTATCAAAATATAAGGACAAATTAACGCAAACTAATAATTAAAAATATAACAGTAATTGAGAACCGGTGTATCTATTTCCTGGGCATCGCAATAATCAATAAGTTCTGTCATTTTCACAGTGTTAACTGTCAAAATTTTGATTGATCGTAGATTCATATCGTATATAATACATCTAGTACTGGCCGACTATAAATAACTAATAGTATAATTATGATAAATTACTAAAAACTCCAATTGACAGTTTTAATTTGGATCGTATTACTTGATGCTTACACAAGTGCCGCAAATTAAACGACCTAATACAGAAGTATGGACATGCAGAACTGAAGCATTTTGGATAGATTGCCGTCTAAGTTTCCCTCAACATTGTCAGTCATTTTGCTCGAGACATTGGATGTGGCGAGCTCATTGATTTATTAATTAAGGCGAACAAGCTCAATACTATCAAAATTTTCATATTATCTTGCCTCGCAGACTTTAATTGGGAATAGATTGGATTACTCGATTTAAAAAAATCATATATTGCATCCAAGAAGATGTTGAAAGCCGTGGATCCCATTCAAATAAAATCCATGTTATATTGAAATCAGTCGCATATAACAAGTTCTCGTCACCAATCTACTATTGAAGTACAGTGGCGGATTACCCTGTAAGCGAATATGCGCGCGCTTGGGGCCTAAAAATAGCTTATATTAAATGATTAATATACTTTTTGTTCAGATTTTTATTATTATCCATAGAATTTTCTGACGTTTTTATGTGATCCAAAAAACATAGCCTCCAAATTTTATTGCGCCTGGGGCATCCCATGTGCTTAATCTGTCACCGTTGAAGCACCTTCACTCTACATCCTAAAATGTCACGTTAATAAGTAAAGGATGATACAACTAAAATCGAGAGAAGACATTGCCGATTATGGTTCGCCCCAAGAAAAAATATATAAATTAATGTTCCAAGTCAAGTATTAAATTCATGATAATTATAATTCAATAAGGCGCACAAAAAGACCTGCACTGTTGCCTCAGCTTCGCCGCTCGGCCACGTCGCGTCTCGGCCGCTGGATGCCGGGAAATTCCCGCGCAGGTGGCGCTTTAACGAATTCCATAACTTTCCATTAGAAACCATCCCCCCTGCTTAAATGGCGCCCAAATCTAATTCCGCCGACAGGAAATGTCAAAGTGCACCCAGGTCTACGTGTAATTCGAGTAAGTCACAATAAAAAAATATTGTTTACATATACGATCAGGGAAACAATAATTTGAAAACTATCGGATACAATTTTATCTTAAAGACACGTCTTCAACCCCCACAAACGTAACACGATACATGGAAACATTAAATAAAGCCACCGACAACATATCGTATATTTTTTTTATCCAAAATTCATGATAATTATAAATGGTTACAAAATCATTACCATTTTAAATTTTAATGATCTAATTTTGAGCTGTACCAAATAGGCGCGTAGACTTTTTGGTAATGCCACACAATAAGGGATTATGTGTCGAGACAGTCCGAGAATAAATTCCCGGGAAATCAACACTTTTTGCAAGTCTCGGTTCCCGGTATATTAAAAAACAACAACTTGCTAAATTTCTAAAAAGAAAACATTCATTCAAAACAAATAGTTTCAGAATTTTTATACTTTGAGAACCATCAATTAAGAAAAAAACATTTATGAATCATGAAGTAGTAAAAAAAGATAAGAAACTTTCAAAATCTTCCTGTTGTTTATTAAAACAAATGATCGTAATTAAAGCATACAATTACTGACCCAAAGTATTATTTTTCAAATGAGACGGTTTTTTCGGAAAAATCAAAACGACATGAGTTAAACATCTATGAATGAATTATTTACACTACAATATTGTTGACTTTATTAATATGAAACTTAAATTTTACATTAGTTTTTAAGTAGGTACCAACGAGTTTATGGCCCAAAAAAATATATAACTATACATTACGAATTTACTAAACGGTTCTCTTTCTTAGTATTAGCCTCTAAATGAAAAGATCAAAAAGTTACTATGTATCTAAAGTAAACTTTTTATATTAATTTGACTACGATACTTATTTATAAGCGTTATAATAAATATAAATCAAAACAAAGTTTGGAAAAAATATTTGTCAGAAAATAGATAAATCAAAAGTATTTATATTAAACATATAATATATGTGGTTATATAAAAATTGCAACGTATTTTGGAGCAACAGTTTTTAAAATTTTCTATAATGAATGCTACTGTACTTACATGCATATAAATGTTCGATTTTTTGAATACTCATTACTACGGTCTTGGGTTACGAAAATTTCCCGAGATATGAAAATATTATGTGTCGTGTCCCGGGCCATGAAAAAAGCCGAGACTTCAGAACACGCGAGGGAACAAATTCGCTAAGATGGTTTATTGCGATGTCAAAATTATTTTGTTTATGATTTAATGAAACGATATAAATCTTCGATTCAAAGTTCTCTGACGTGGTGGTACACACCGGAAGACGTTTATTATTATATTGAAACGTGTCCCAGATGTTACTAGGTAGTTTTACGCAAAATATTACGAACGACCGATAAAAAATATTAATTTTATATTATATTGCGAAAAGTGTACAGTACGATTTGAATATTTGACATACATTATTTGAATTATATATTTAATAAGTTGCATTTTAACATACGAATATTTAGATTTATTATCGAGTGATTCTGAAGTCTGCACAACCGTAAGCATACTATTAAATTAGAAATTTAAATTCTTTCAACTCTTTACAGACTAATTCATGTTTATCGTTTACGTGTTATATGGTAATAGTATGATTCAGAAGCAAAAAAAACTGTTTTAACTAAGCGAGGCTGCAGAATAATATTAACAGCCACATTAGTCAAAACTTTTCAATTACAATAACTATTTCAAACAACAATTTTTTAAAAAAATATTTGACCATAGTGAAATTGCATAACATAAAGGCGCTGCGAAAACAAACAACGATCGTAACTCTCATCTTAGCGTCAATGGATCAACAGAAAACTAAAAAGTGATATTTACAAAGTGTGATTCTTAGATGCAGGCGCGAGGTGGACAAAACGGGATGCCCATCCCCGCCTGGCTCGCTATCCGTTCTCAAATACGTTGCTTTAAAATTTATCGCCGCGACTTGCTCGGAAAAGTTTGTCAACAAGAAAAGCGATAAGACGGGGGAAGGGGAGGTTAACGCGATCTATGGGCGACCAAGGTCCGACATTCAGGCGAATCGAAAAGAGATATATGTTCCAAAGTAATTAATTAATCAAGATACATGATACAAACACATATGCATATTACCTACCTAAAAAATATAACAAAGCCCATGCAGCCATTGGTATCACATGATTAGCAATAGAGCAATAAGGTTAAACGTTTAGGTTAAGAAGAATTGAAAGGTTAAATTTTCATTTAAACGATAAATTAAAAAAATAGCCAAGAATTGATAAGTTGTATTGAATGCGAATTTGTCAATGTTACAACTAGGGAATCCAATGCCGAGCCAAAATGTTTATCACGGGATTAAGGATAAAATTTTATGATCCCGAGACTGGTCCCAAAATCAGGTGTTTTTATAATGTTTTTTATTTAATTTGTAGAAATAAAATTTGAAAATTGGTCAAAAATAATAAAACAATTAATTCAATATTATATAACCGATGTTCTACCAGTACGTTAACAAGGGGCTCTCTTAATCTCGGCTATTCGCGATGTGCAAGTGTAGGGGTGGATATTTTGATTACTCATATAAAATTATACGCCATGAGTACAAAACCAATTGAACATTACTTAATATGCATGCATCATGTAAAAATACGCAATAAAACGTAAAATAATTAATATAGATAGCTAAAAAATGTACTTACAATCTCAATCATTTACATGTCATAATATTATATTATAATCGAGTGATTGAGTGCGTGAATAAAACACAAAAACCATACAAATTAAAAATATTCAATGTTAGGAACACGATAAATTTGAAAAGAAAAAAACTATAATATAAACTAAATGACATTTGATAAAAAAAAATATAGGTGGGTCTCTACCTATTAAAAAAATGAGACTAAGACTTAAAAATGTTTTTACAAGAGAGTAAAACTTTCACAGCAATATTTGTGACGCCTACTTAGTTTATCTATGCATTAAGTTTCCCTTCAAGTACCAAAACTTAATGTTGTCAATAAAGTTATCTTGTAGGTTATAACGCGCGAAATATTGTATGAAAGCGTTTCATAATTGGTTGTAAACTTCACTCAATTTAATCCGAAGATGTTAATTGAAGATAAACATGAATTCGCACACAAACGATATTGTGTCGAGGAAATATTGATATTAGAAATACTTTTGATAGTATAATATTTATAAATAAATATCTCAGATGAGGTTAATTAACAATCAATTTGTTGTATAATATATAATAAGTATTCATTCTATAAAAATAACATTTACACCAAATCCACATCAAGAACGAATTGTTTAAAAGAACTTGGAATACCGAGCAATCGTCTTTTGTGTCACAGCAAATAAAGTTTTGATTGTTTGAATTTGCACATAAAAAAAAAATTGATCATTGTCATCAAGTGGTCGAAAGAAATCGAATACATCTCTATTCATTTTTTCTCGGTAGAAAGGAATTACATGATGTATATTTTTTTAACAATGTCCGCTCCCAATGTGGAGCATATGAACCGTAAAAGAGCATATCTCAACATATGTGTTTGTACGAGTAATCTTTTGGTAAAGACAGTAAGGATAGAAGGACACGGCTAGACATGACTAGTGATGAGCTTATCACTATCGCAACGCCCCGTTTTTAGGATATGATAGGTGGGAGGGTGACAATTCAAGATATCACATACATCCATGCCTTCGAAAAAAAATCATAAATTGTTTAAAAAGCAATTTATAAAAACCGTACTGGGATGAGAACCCGTGGCCTTCGTAACCGAAGACAAAAGTCGTTGACGACATGACCACGCAGCCGGCGACAATAAAATATTAGTGAAGTAAAGATAAACGTTTGCTCAGTTGAACCACTTCATAATGCTCGTGATGAACGAAATCAGACCTGATCTCTATTAAAAGGTGTGTGTAGTACATTATTTTTTATTTTTTAAATATCTCTTACTTCATCGTTACATATACACTGTGCCAACTGTTTAAAGTTATCGCTCGCTGTGGTCTTGTTGGTTAGAGCTTGCTCTTCCGATCAGGCGGGTCAGGGTTCGATTCCCGGTAACCTAAGACGTGGGTGTTTGTGATGTCAATTCACATCGAGTTGATCTCGAGTGACGCGCAAAAAAATATTCATCGAGTTTTACATCGAGAAAAGAATAATATATTTTTAAATTCATGGATTACAAGCCCTAAGTGAATGTGTATGTATATATGGTGTAAGCATCTTTTGTTCAAGCAAGGATCGATCAGCTGTGTACGAGCGTATCGTAATTGATATTGATAGTGTGGCAGTGCGACAAATATCAAGCGCACCAACGATGAAAGATTAATTACAGCGGGCGCCGTGAGGTTGGGCGACAGAGGCCAGATGCAATCCTGTCAGGCGTGCGAGGCTGCTGCTCACTCTCCATACCAGAACAGGCTAACGTTCGCCGTTTACAGAATGGCCAACACAAGGAGAATAATTATTTCACGTGACAATGGAATTGTATGGTGTGCTAATACAGATAACAACACAAGTCCCTCTAATCAATTTTTGACCTATCAATTAAGCACAGATAATTTTTCATTATGGCGACCGTAAATTCATTTTCTTACAAACTTACTTGTAAAATTGTGTATGCACGTATTAATGTTTTGAAATAAGCTTCATATTCGATTGCGCGGTTCAGGTTTCGCGGCTGAGATTGTAATTAAATTTATCGATACGTATTGCAAGGCATAATGCCGAAAATTTTAATGATTTTCTCGTGCCCGTTGCATAGATGCGCAAATATGTCATAAATTTGTTCCAAAAAAGGTTAATGAAGATAGGGAAAATTTAATTTCGGGCCACGAGGGGGCCAAAGGAAATCATGAATTTACATAGGCCCAGTCTAGCCGACCTTACTAAGAATTCACCCGTGTACGGTTGGCTCATAACGTAACATAGTTAATCGAGTAGACGGTTTATGTGCCGGTCCATAATAGATGTAAACGACGGCGGTTTACGATACCCACGGTGTGATGCGATGCGATGCCAGTAAAGGCGCAACGAGCAGACGATGTGGCCGTGGGCGGGCGGTGCTGCTTAGGATCTGGATGACTAAAATGGACAGGTGCAGTTAGGGATGCTAGATATATATATATAATAAGGTAAACATTATGAAAAATACTTACAAATTATCTGGACAACAAAACCTTAACCAATAAAATCAGAAAACGGTAAATGAACAAAACAAAATGGGTCTCAAATTCAAATTGAAAAATCTCAATTTGACATTGACCTTACCGGGAATCGAACCCAGACCCACTTGGTCGGTAGAGCAAGCTCTAAACAACTTAGACCACAGCTGGCGACAATTGTATTTGCAAAACATGGTACCCATATCACCGAGAAATAAGGTGTGAATGTGTCATAAAATATCAATATGGCAGACATTGTTTGCCTTAATTATTGAACGCACTACAATATATAAGCTTATTTTATACGCATTATTGCATCGGAAAATATTTAAAAGACTTCGAATACATAATTAGTTTTATTTTCATTGATTATCATCATTCTTTTTGCCGTCCGTATTCTACGAAAGTTATTTTATATGAAACATTTCGTATTTAACATATTAATATTTGAGCGTACATTCTTTAACACATCCCTAGATTCGCTCCAAGATGACAAAATTACTGTTACACATTATGCAACGCGACACGAGAACACTTGCAAATATATTTTGATCATTTCGAAAGGCCAATTCCGGCTGTCATATTTTTGAACGCTCCATCTATCAAATGTGAAACTGTGTCTTGAACAATTTGCATCAATGATCCTAATCTTAGGAGTGCGGAATCATCGCTTGCACAATTAATGCAGTACTGTTGAGGTGAATTATTTTCACCGAGTAACAGTTGTGATTAATACCAGATTAAGACGTCAAGTGAATTCGGCTTATACAATTTATTACCTCACTACTGACACGCATAATAATTAATATACAATGTATGCCATTTCGTGTAGTATAAATGAAACAATATTAAGTTGATACATTATCATAGTGACCTACATAGAGCTTCAATCAGTTAAAGGAGCAATTCCAGCATCAGCTAAATTGTGAGAAGGCAGTAAAAACTAATCGATCGAATTACAAATTTATTCATTTAAATCAAACGCAATGGAACGGTAGTTTTCATACACACGTGTGTTATTAAATTGTATCGGAATTTTAGTTAGTTCACATATATTATAAAAGATTAATGTAACTGAACATACACAGATGCGACTTTGAAGTTATACTTAAATTTTAGTGTAATATTGAATAGTAATGCGGCACTTAAAGATTTAAGTGAACCAGGTATCAATAGATTGTATATTTATATACGTTTCTCCGTCTGATCTTATTGAAAATGTAGTGTGCAAAAGATATTATGCCGAAATTATTTTACGCGAAGTTAGTTTTAAAAAGTTTAAATGTCGCGGTAGATACCTCATGTAAACTCGCGCTCGTTATAAAATGTGATGCAGCGGAATAACCAGCAACGGAGTGAATCAATCTCTCAAAAACGAAGTGAAGCGAAGAACAGCATCAGATATAAAATAAAGATCGTTCGGTAGGAGTCTCTGAGGCAGCTGACGCCAAAAGATTAATGGCAAAATTGAACACTATAGCGAGAACTGAAGGCGAGAGCTTAATCTGAGAGCAGTGTTTCGCCGATCTGCGGTGCGGTACACATGCTGCACGTTGCCTCTCGTATGTGTGCGGCGATAATGCAACTCCAGACTCCCGGGGGCAAAACATTGAATTATTTAATACGTTATCTGCGAATTTATCGATTGTGCAGGTGTGGAAATAGCTTCGGTAACTTGGCTCGAGTATTGTTTATCTAGTTCAACAAACCGATTTAAGTGCCTGACAAACAGCTTCGTCGGATAATTTGTGTCTAAATTGCACTGCACAATGCGGTGTATGCACCCACCACGCTACACATTCACATGTTTTGCATACACATTTTTAATGAATTAATCTCGTTTTTTTTTATCATATTAGATTCAATTGAAGATAAATTATTGGGAATGAGAGTTTTACCAACGCAGGAAACTACTGTATCAAAACACACTTCTAATCTACGGTTATCCATGTTGCAAATGTCTAAAAAGAATAATTTAAATAATATCTTACCTAAATCGCACATGCCTTGTAAAACTACTGAAATGATGACGTTGAAAAGTATTGGAAAATATATTTATTTTTCTCATGAATTATTAAAGTGATAGTTTGAGCGTACATTCTTCGAGCGTCAGATCAGAGATATGGAACCCAACGATTTCTATTTAAAAAATGTGTATGCGAAGAAATAATTAATTTTCCGCATTTTTATTGTTATAAATGAATATTATAAACATGGAAAATATATCTACGAAATGGAAAATAATTATTATGGTTTATCAAACATTGAATAGTTTGGTAGGCAAGCCATGCGAGTAGAAAATCAGTAAGAGGATTATTGAAATATTTACCTAGTTAAATTAAAAGTACACAGAGCGAGTTCGTTTCATCCGTCGCTGAAACTAGTTGCAAATAATAAAAAAAATGTTTCTTTCTTGAAATTGAATTCACCCATTGATTATTTTAGCAACAAGAACTTTTCGAACAAAACCGAAGTGCTAGAAAATGGAAAGCATTTCTCACGAATTCGACTATTGACTGAATGTTTTCCTCTAGTTCCACTTAGTTTAAGAAGTTGAACAAATAAAGAAAAGCTCGATAAGCAGATAAAAAATACAATAGTAAATGTTGAAATATGTATTTACTAGCCAAAGATAAGTCGAAATTTATATTAAGGTATTTTCAGAGCAAAACAAAAAAAACGATACGCTCCTCCGAGGCTTAAACACTGAGAAGGAAAATCGACCGAGCCGAAATTGGCCTCTATTACGGCAGGATGCCAAACAAAATATGAGAAGGTGTTTCGTTTAAATTGCCGGTGCTCAATACTGTTTACGAAAAATAATAAAAAAAGATAGTTCTGAAAATGCGATAGAAGTTTTACTATAAAGGTAAATTGAAAAGAGGCTACCAATTTCGGATTTTTTTACTACTTTTCCGAGCAAAGCCTTAAATTTTATTTAAGGGACTTCGCAAATATATATTAGTAGAGGGATCGTAAGAAGTAAATAAGAATAAAGGTTTAGCCTCCATCAAAATAAACTGATTTTTGTAAATACCTATCCTTAAAAAAAATGAAAAATTTTGCAAGGAAATTACTTGTCACATTGATAAAAGATGTAACGCACTTTAGAAGCATATATGTTACGTATGATGTACAATAATTTTCGGAGGCGGAGTAAACGTTAATATTTTTTTTTTAAAAAGCCATTCCACGCATTTTCATATAACTAAGATGAAGCCTTGTACCTGTGACTCCCGATCATGGCTAAGGAAGTATATATAGAGACAAGAGAATGAAAGACCTACAGGTCCTCAGTATTCGATCATGAATGCAATTCACTAGTAACGCAACAAAGAAAGAAGGAGACTGACAATAAAAAAGGAAAATGATAAATTAAGTGGAGGTATTTGTTAAGATTACATTGATAAATACAAAATGTAAAACACGGCTAGTAAAAAAAATACTTAATCATACGCTAATACGCTGGTAATTCAGGATGCGAAACATACTTAGAAAAGAACTTATAGATATTAAAAATCATTTTAAAGGTTTCCTTTTCAATACTTGGTGGAAATGCATCATATTAAAAATTACAAAACACTCTTTTTTTACTTATTCTCAAGTTATTTTAATCAGTTGAAATTGATAGTGATGTGCCGAAAATGGTCCTGATACCTTCAGTAGAAGAATTTTTTGATATATCAGACTATAATATGAACGGAACACGATAGATCAATTAAATACATAATCGTTTTATATTCGCGCCTCGGGATCGGAATTTAAAAAAATTAGCGAAGCACATCCTTGACGTTTCCTTTAAGGGCGGGTGAAAGCTCAGTCAAATAGAGAGTAGCCGTTCGACGAGCTGGCGGGTTATCTGAATTCTCGAGTGCGCGAGAGTTCTTTGATGTCAGTAATTGCCGCTCGTTTTATGATGGATGAGAGGGCGCCCCTCGCCCCGCACTACACTTATCGCGATGCAAATATTATTTGGCACGTACCCCGAGACCCGCCGAATATAATAAAACTCTGCGGGACCTGCGCACCGAACGACACAATCCGACTGAAGTTACTCGGCAAGAAAACAAATTAGAACTGTGTATTTGACTTACGTACATTCCGATATAAAACACTGCAGATAAATGACAATAAATCACATTCCTACATTTGAAATTACCACCGTAATAATTTTTGATTAACTGAAAATTTCGAACTGAACAGTTTTATTTCAAGCTCAATTCAGACGAAAATTACAAAGTAATACCATTACAATGAAATTTCTTTTAAATTGTTCTTTGGTTTTGTATCTTCCACTGGTTGATTGAGTATCAATTTAAACTTTAGCTACCGTGAAATCCATATAAAATATCTATATATTGCAATAAAAAAAGCACAAACACACTTTTATATTATGTAGTAAAACACTAAAAAAGAAAGCAATTGGTAAACCGGCATTGGAAATAGAAACGATTTTTTAAAATTTAACTGAATTATACGCAAAGTTAATTGTTTTTATATACAAATGACAATATCAATCCGTATAATAATATAAAATAAATGAAAGCTTCAGTAAAAAGATTTGCAGATTAATTCGAAGAACTGCTTCCAATGATATAATTACAAATTGACCAAAATATTATACGCAATTATGCGCAAATAAAAAAGACCACTTATTATTATTCTGAAAATATCGACTGAAAAATTGCTAGTGCAAAAGACGCCTGTCTTTACGTATTCACTTCCAGGCCGGGAAGTTTGACGAATTCGCCAAATAAATGAGAGCATTTTATTCATCCATTAATCATTATCGACCGAGTTTTTCTTTACATTCTTGAGCCGGTGTGATGATGTGGCCCCTTCTCCATTTTAGGAGGTAAGTAAATATATTCTGTAATCTACGCGGGGAAAGTCTCTCGCGATTATAATGAACTCTCTTTGGCTGATGGATGAAAGAATCCTTAATAACTTATATTTACAACCTTATTATACTGATTTTCGGCAACGTTAAACATATTTTCAGAGCAAAGTAATCGATCAAAATGATAATGTAAACTCGAGGAAACCAGACCATTTTTAATGAAAGTAAATTCACAAAAACTTCCAGCCTCAAATATTTGTCAGTAACGTATCAGCATTTATAGCCGGTTTCAAAATATTACATTAATTGAATTCACAATGTGTCTGTTCATTAAATAAATTCTGTGTTAAAGCCTATTTATTTCCCTCGTGATGTAGAAACCTGTTAAGTTCCGACGCGGTAGCAAAACATTTGTTGCAATCCGTCAAAGAAGATTAATTTACTTTTCGCAAGTATGTCTTACAAGTAGACACTAAGTAACACAAACGCTAATATATTCTAGAGCCTCCCCCGAAAGCCCGTCATTGAAGCCGGTCATAAAACATGCGTATGCCTGAAAGGCGTCGTTATTGATAGGGCAGTGTTTATCGTAAAGCCGAAGCTCTCGCAAAGACGTTACCGACCCGCCCGAGGACGGCGCTTCAAATTTCTCCGGAGCGCCGCGCCGCTACTGAGTTCCGAGCGTGTTTTATGATTATGGAGAAAGTGGGTTTCTAGCTGAGAAGTTAATCTCGGTCTAACGTGTGGTTGTTTGTTTACAGGCCACAGTCCTACTATATTAGGGTTGTATACTTAATCTACATAAGAAACATTTGTATTATAATACATGTCCGTAGGTTAGGTGTATAAAATACAGCAAACAGCGGGTATATAATGCATAATGTAGCCTAGCTACCGGAGGGGAGTACTCTATTTTTATTATATCTCCTATGCCTACAAACAAACGAGCGCATCGAATTTAATGCGCTGAAACAAAAAAGAATGCCGACTTGATTTAATAGAACACAAGTATGCATACATTGTAGCAGTTGCGTTGAAACTCTGCCAGCGATCATTAGTGATGTAAAAAATATTGCCGTTATTAATATTAGCGGCTGATTAATATCGGCTACTTAGAATTTAATAGTCAGACGACAGAGGATAATATAAAGCTTTTGTTTCAGTTAACAAAACATTATGGCGCTATTAAAATACCTCATAAACACACTCACTTACGAGATCGCCACTTAATAACTATCAAGCAAAAATAAAGTATAAATACAACAAGTTTTATTCACAATATATTAAAGCATTGTATACATAAAAAAAAGTTAAGACAAATGAATGAGAAAAGTGTAAACATGTTTTATCTGCAAGACATCTTGGAATACAACACGAAAGAGCCATTGTAAAAAGGTTACAATATAAACATAAATGCAATAAACACTGTTTGTTTACAACCTGGCGCTAGTTAGTGAAAACCACCACCGCAGAGTACTCCGATTTGGTTATTTTCACACCGTTTTCCGGCGCTAGCTGAGGAAGAAAGTCAAAAACTCATGTTGTGACGTGGCATAGTGTTACGCAACGGCGGGTCTCGTTACCTGGCGAGATGCGAAGGTTTTCAAGAAGTAAGAGCGCCCCAGAACAACAGCGATAACATAAAGAAGCCTCGGCGCCCCCCGGGGAACAGTCTAGGCCGTAAAGTGCGCCGCCCTCGCCCCGCAGGTGGGCGCCGCCCCGGACCCGAGGAATAAGATATTCGATATTAAACGTGCAGGGTTTCCATTCGCGAGCCGGCAAATTTTACATCCACCCGCGCGAGAAAGTTGCTGCGAATCTAATTTATTGTTCTGGCGTACTTTGTTTTTGTATATTTGTGTAGTATTTTATCAACATTATTTTATCTCGATTGGCAAACGAGGAAAGGGTGTTTGCGAAATGTTCTTTCAACTTTGCGAGTTTTGGTGTGCCATAAAAAGTAACATATTTTTTTACAACTTCGAATCCGCTGCTACGGAAATATATTTTTTATTTTATTTGAAGCATGAAAGTTCCCGTTTGGCATTCTTTAACTAAATATAAATAGGAAAAAAATATAATGCAATAAATACACATAAAAATATAGGTTTATTTTGATCAAGCAAACATATTCCTAGTACATAATAAAATGTATCGTATGCCCGAATATCAGATACTGAACAATAGTTGGTATGAGTACGTGAACATGATTTTATATTTCTACAGAAGTAAAATTTAAAAAGATAACAGTGCAGTAAACTCGTAAGTTGAAATGATCGAATCACGCAAATAAGCGAATTTGTTGGACAACTCCAAATAACATGTTTTGAGATAATGGGAAAAGCAATATTTAAATTATTACCATAAATAAAGTATTACCCACAAGAGTCCAAGATTTTTTTTACACGTGCTGTCAGATTATGATTCGGGATTAGTAGTGGGATATAAAAACAATTGAAAGTTTGTATAGCTCTTCAGAGGTACATCAGGATTATCATTTTCTGGCATGACTTTTTAATTATCTGATTACTAAACCCGATATAGAGCAAAAATTACACATACATGCAAATTTAACTCATGTTTCAATTTGTCGAAGTTGTCTGAATAATGAACTGGATCATCGACATAATTAGCTTATCGCAGCGAAAGCTTTATATTCATCGAAAACAGCCTATAATACAAAGATAAATTATTATATTAACTTAAAGCTTTGGAGCAATGCAAAATTCTAGCACGTTGCATTGAAAATATGGCGATATCTGACAAGCTCAAGAATAGTGAAAATAATGGAATCTTTAATGCATATCATTTTTAATATCTAAATCTTGGGATGCGTCAAAACGGTGTAAAATATACAAAATAAATAATAAAACAAGTATAAAACTTTTTCCACGATGTGATTTTATCTAAGCGAGAAAAAATAATGAGTATAATGTACTTTTCATTTTCAATACATGAAATGAATGAAGACGTATTTGGATTTCTTTAAATGAATGTGCATGCGAAGTAGATCTAATATTTATTACTCGAGTATTTACTCAATATGATAACTAAGCATAATTAAAATTGATACTAATACAATGAAACATTTGGGAACGTCACTAAATATCGTAAAATGAATCAAAAATAACATCCTGGCGCAACGAAAACGTGAATTTGTAAAACATCCAGTCAGTCTAAGAACAAAAGCTCCACGTCGAAAGTTTTCATGTCGTTAAATCACTACTTAATACTGCGATAATAATTAGGAAAGTTGGCATGAGGGTGTTTGGAACTTTACCCCGACCGAGAGACAGGTGAGGACTCCGGTGGGGTGGCGGAGCGAAAAGCCTTCGGAGGCGGGCTCGGGTTCGCGGCTCGGCGTGGCAATTAGAGCGATTTAAGCGTACCGACTCTGCGAAACTTCGCATAATATTAAAATCATAAATAAACTACAGAGTTACAAACCGTTTTCAGTGCCTTACACAAAAGGATTGTGTGACTACTTAAAAATCGGCTTACACAAAGGAACACTCAATGTAAAAACACGTTTCAATCTATATATGTACTCTAAAGATTAGCGATTATCCGGATATATTAGGTATTTTAATTTAAAATTTCGACTGAAGTTGCTTGACGGAAACTCAATAATATTTAAGAATTATTTTCATTTTGATTTTGTAAACTTCCATAAAATTCTTGGTCGAACACGACCAACTTAGTTCGAGTGCATTCGCGCACTAATCAACACCGGAAGATGCCGAGAAGCGAAACCCGGGTCGTGTTCGAACAAGAATTTTATGGAAGTTTACAAAATCAAAATGAAAATAATTCTAAATTATTATTACGTTATTTTTTATCCGTGTCCGCTTCCAATGTGGAGCATATGACCTCCTAATGGAGGTCTCAACAGATTTTTTTTCGACGAGAACTGTTTGTTACTCAATCGCTCAACCTCACTTTTTTCAAAGTGAGTAGTGGGGAAAGGAAGATAAGGCTAGAACAGAGCTAGTGGTTAACTAATCGCTATTGCTACACCCAGTTATTAAAGGATCAGAAGGATGGGAGGAGGGGAAATAATGTGAATTGACGTATCACAAACACCCAGTGCTCGATCACAACTTTGAATTGAATAGTTCTCAAATTCACTGCGATCTTACTGGGGATCGAATCCAGACTTGCGTAATCGGTAGAGCAAGCTCTAACCAACTTGGCCATGTGACAATTGCAAAAACACGTTTCAATCTATATATGTACTCTAAGGATTATCGATTATCTGGATTTATTACGTGTACAATAAATAATTGAATATTGTTTGTAGCTTCAAAATACATTACAAAGCAATTTGAAAAAATCTTTTTTTTTTGTATGAAATCTATTGATATACTATTTTGATTTCGAAATGTTGAATTATTTCCGATAATAGACATTCATACAGTGAAAATAATTTGCAGGTTGTCATCGTTGAAATAGGTAGGTATGAAATCAAAATAGTCGTTGCAAAAATATTCATCTATGTCGGAGGATGAGCGGAGGCGTGCACGAGTAGCGACGGGATAATAATCATAGCTTTTCGTTTTTCGCGGTGGAAATGCCGCGGCTTGGGCGCCTCGTCGACGTTCGCGATACCGCGGCACCGCCAACGTATTTATGGAAAGGAATTTTGCGATATGGGATTGTAGGACGATCGCTGAAAGTGAGCCAATGCACCCTATACCGCAGTAATTATAATATCCGCTGGATCAAAACAAGATGGAAAAATATAGTATTAAAAAAATTGGAACAAGTTTTTTCATAAGGCAGATCTGTGGGCAACATGTCCAATAATACTTTCTGTACTCTTATTGCATACATTTTTTACACATTTTTGGCAATAAATTTACCAAAGCAAACTACTTAAGAATTATTTACTGCTGCCACGCTAAAACATGGCTATGAAAAAATATATCAAACTTAATTATAATATCAACTTATTGTCAACAATTTGACAAATAATCAAAAATAATAATATGAAATAGTGTATTTAAAATACATAAAGGAAAAATAAAAATAAGTGCTATAAAGATTTTAAGAAATGGTATAAGTAGAATCCTCATTTATTAACTTATATGAGCTTTCAACGTAATTAGTACGTAGTAGAATCTCCACTTCGCTTATATATATATTAACTGAGCGAGAAAATCAATTCAACATAGGAAAGTGTAAGATTGTGGAAAATAAACTTATGTTAAAGTGCACATTGATTCTCTGGTGTTTACTGTAACTAGCTTAAATGGACAATGTTAATTAATAATGGAAATTAGGTAAGTATTCACCACCGAATAAAAATGTTTTGTTATGTGTCTATTTTGGCAGTCAGTTAAAAAGTGTTCACTGTCAATTGATATATGGTAGAAAGGCATTAATTCCACATTACATATTAAGATCAGAATCTGTTTGGCTCATCACGAACATTATTAACTAAATATTAGGGCTAAGTGTTTTAATTTTTAATGTAGCCTATTCATAAAAATTCCATTTACCCAATATGGCGTTGCATTCACTTAGCAAGATATTTTATTTGTTAAAATTTATGATAGACGTTACGTTTCACGTTTGCGGCTTTAATAGTCATCGTTGAATACAGTTGAATCAGGCTGTATCAATTGCCGAGTTGGAGAAATTCGAGGATAATGTCGAGAGAGATACGGTGTTTTATGCGCGGGTATAACTTCCCAAGAATATTTCAGACTTGGCGAATAAGTAATGGCTTTCCTTGGGAGAAAAATGTAAGTGAGTATGACTCGAATTAATAAACAGAAAACCAGGTTTCTTTCGTGCAAGAAGGTATGATTACGTTGAAAATATTAGATGGAGTAATCATACGCCTTTGTCTGTTACTATGGCATTTTTAATAACACTGTAGTTCGAGTCATAATTTGAGTAGTTTTCTATTTTTATTTTTTTTAAATGTTTTTTACGGTTGATTTCTTGAAAAGATTAAATTCAAATGGATAGTGACTAAGTTTTATTATAACTGCTTCTCTAGAATTATTTCTTTTAAGGTAAAGTAATATGGCTTGCAAATAGATGTAATATATAACGTTTACATCTCACAAAATAAGCTAATTATAAATCGTGACATTAGTTTCATATGATCAAAAGAAAACTTAACAGTGCAGCGCTGCTTTGATAGCAATTACTCAATCAAAAACAAACTGTCAAAAGCTTTGGAATAAAAAATAAACTGTAAGCATAACAGTATAGAACATTAAAATGTTAGTGCAATGTCATTGGAAATAAAAGCTTTCGGTTAGTGACATACTGTGTTTCGGGTATTTACAAAGCAAGCAGCGCTAGCATAATTTGAATAAAATCAAATAGGATTGCATGAAAACAATGGAATCTATAACAAGGCAGAACCTCTTTTTTAACAGCATTGCTTGCATGATACGATAGGTTTTCTTATAAAATGTACCTATTATATTTAGTAAATAAGGACGGTTGATAAGACACTTCAAGTGAAACAAACAGTAAGGCCTTCGGTTAATAATAATAAAAATATATCAACATTTCTAATAAAATCTTCAAAAAATATATCGACTATCTTTATACAGTCAGTTAAATATATAAGAGTCCGTTTACGGTTATCATGTGTAAGATTGTAGTGATTTAAGTACCTTGTATCATTTATTATTATATATAGCCTTTGACCAAAGAGTTCAGCAACATATTTATCTCCTAATTCATCGCAGCTCAAAGCTCTCGCCGCGCTGGCAAGCGAGGCGTCGCGGCGTCGATGGCGTGTCAAGTCGCCGTATCTGGTCCCGGGTCCCGCGGGCCGCCAGATACAAGGACACGCCCGCGCCTTTGCAAACGCCAACCCCGCATTATTATTTGGCGCCCAATTTCATTTCACTAATGGTGCAATGGCACGCGGCAATTCGGATTAGTGATGCGCCATCGAAGAAAAGCTCACATACTCAACACTACTTTCCCGATGTAGTTCAAAATAACTAACTGCTTTCTAAAAACAATCTGACCAACTAGTGTAAAAAAGTTCGAATTACAAAAGTAAAATACTGTTCAACCAAAAGTATTTTCCTAGTGCTTACGAATAGATAACAAGAATCATGAATTTATATTCTGGGCTAGCGATGGCAAATTGGTTTTGACGGGCGTGCCAAAAATCAATATTTTTGTAATATAAAGGAAAAAACGATCTACAGCGAGATTGATAATTTTAAACATACATTTTAAAAAATCGGGCATTCATTTATAATATATATTTGATATTATGCTATCGATTTGGTTTTTTCGTTTATCAATTTGACAAAGGCGACGATATTCTAAATCTTTTCGCATATTTATAAAATTTTCAGTCCAGTTCTTTCAAATATTATAAATAAAATAATCGATTTTTTTCTGCGTGCCAAGTTAGACGTTTGTGCCACGTATTTGATATCACTGTTCTAAGTAACAGAGTAGGTAGATTTTTTAACAATTTTACAAATCAACTATTAATAGTCGAATAAGCTAACGTGCCTTGTATAACTGACATTCTCATAATAAAATAAACAACCGAGCATTTCAAACAATTAAGGAAATTTAATTCAGCATGATGATATAACGTCGATATCTAACGGTAATACCCGTTCGAAGCAAATGTGCTGAAAACATCCCTAGATAGGTTTCAAGATTTGCCGAATGGGTGAGGTGTGTGACCGGTAGCCGTGAGACGAAAATACTTCAGCCGTTCGAATTCAGGTGCGTGATTGTGATCTATTACGTAATGATTTCTGAAAATCGTAATATGTATAGCAAACCGGTTGTATGTATATGGCATCATGATACTTATTCAATAAATTCACCGATACTGAAAAGGATTTATAAGACTGCCTTATTTTAGAGATTTCCATAAATAGAGTAAACAAAATGTTTGCTGCAATTTTATTTTGATTTGAAGCCAAAATATTTTCCACGATATAAAATGTGAGTTATCGGTTTTGCTTTGACATTCAGAAGTAATATTTTGTCAAAACAGCAGAATCTTCGATATGTGTAATACAAGCAAAATGAATTATGTGTAATATTAATCGAAGCAATTTAAATGGTATACACATAGTAAAATATTTTTGATTCGAGTTGAAACTATTCATTTTATATTATCAGCTATCTCAAATCGGAAACAAAAGCTACTGTTACTCCAAGTCGTATAATTAATTGAACGGCTAAAAACGTTGCCATTTCCCGCTCAGTTCATCCGTTGAATTTTGATAAGAGAAAATTCCGGCGAATATAAATAATGTACGGATTCTTTTGCGCATTATAGAAACGGAATGAAAAAGTTTCACCGCAAAACCGCCGGGGACGTTTTAAAGGCTCCGGGAGCGCGAATTCGACTGACGACCTCGCGACCATGATGTTCTACATCTAAAGCCTCTCGGAGGCGGCAGGAAGTAGAGAAAAAACTTTCTAAAAAGTTCAATTACGGATCTAAGTACCAAGTTATTAGATCAAGTTCAATGAAAATATAGGGTTGAATCAACACGGATTTCGTTTCAAACAAAAGTGGATAAAATTTACCGAGGTTCCTGTTATTTAAAGTGAATTTAAAAAAAAAACTTATACAAAGTTAATGTGAATTTTGTTGTATAAAAAGTTGTAATATGAGTAAAAATGAATGACAACAAAACTTGTAAAAAGATAAATGCAAATATGCATAAGTTTACTTTTCTATAAGTGACTGTTGTCAAGAGGCGGGGGCTGCGGGTTGATGAGGACTTTTTCATCGAATTTCAATTACGATAACTAGATAATTTACCTATGAAAACATTGTGCATCAAAAAGATTTAGAAATTTGAACATGGCAAGCCCAATATGACATTGATGCTTCATTGGTCGAATAATCCAAATTTTCTCGGATCCATCGAAATCGAACTCTAAGCTCTATTCCAGACGCAGGACGGTCGGATTTTCCGTCGGCGATTTGTATTTAGAGTTTAATGGGATACCGCAAGAAAACAAACCCGGCGGTTTTGCGGGATGCGGCCAGGCGAGGGGTGGCGGAAGGGTCAAGCGGGACTCAATGCTCCGCACTGCTCCCACGGGACACCCTAGCAGCAAAATAAACGGGAAGAATGCGAGATGAGAACGCCGAGTTAGAATCGGCCGCCCGCTAGCGATAGCTTGTAACCCACATCCAACGGACCGTTGTACAACGTTATTTTTAGTAAAATAACCCGTTATGTACGCAGATGCAAATTCAAAAAAATCTTAATGTTGAACACAACGTATTCGGGTACGCCGAAGAGTTTTATTAAGCTAAATGTTGTCTTACTGTGGGCAAGGTACACAAAAGTATTTTAAACCTGACTGCTTGTAAACCACGACTCGAATAAAAAGTAGATATTAGGTATGTGGTTAAGTGTAGAAAACGAGACAATGCTCTTTAAAATTGAGTCCTTGGAATATGAACATATATATCGATACCCTAGTTCCAGAGTGTAATATGTCTGAATTTGGCAGTATTGTTGTCATAGTGCAGCACTCTGGACAATAAAATCGGAAAAAAAATTTATTTCGACTCCACATAATAAAAAAATGTTTTTGAAAAGATTACTTTAGTCTAATAAAAAGATTTTTTACGAGAAAAGTAATGATTTACACTATTTATGATAGCGATCGTTTCAATGACGTCTTTAAAAAAGTTCTGTAATATAGGACAAAATTCGCGCTTAAATAAAAAAAAAGTAGCCAAACAGTAGGTAAGATGAATAAATTTATACATGAAAATACAGTGTTGTCCTATACGTAAATGATTAAAGATTAGAATAGTTAAAGATAAAGAGAGTTATGAGATATTGCACTCGTCTATTCAATATGGGAATGTACGAAGAAGAGGAACGTACAGGGTAGCCGAGAGCAAAACCTCAATGGTACGATAGTAATCTTCTGCGGAAGAATGTTTCCCAGTCATAGATAATAGACAAAGCATTCCGTGGATATTATGCGGGTCTAAAAATGGATAATACGAAGAAAATTACTCGACAAATTAATATATTATACAAAAGCGTTAAGTATATATTATTATGGGGAAGCGTTTGCCGGATAACAAGATTTCTAAACGATGTGCAGTAAGACGAAATTTGTATTGATATTTATTAAATGATGAACAAACGGATACATTGAATTTTTAGAAAAAAAGATATAAGAAGAGAAAAACACAGTATGTATTTCTAATATTTAATTAAAAATGCACGTGATCTATAAATTAATAACAGAACGGATAATTAATAAAAAAATATTTGTCTGTGTGGAACAGAAAAAATGAAGTAACATTCAGTGAATATCTTTGAAAATGGTTCGCTTAGAAAACTTACCTCCGCGAATACTAGTGCTGAGTTAAGTATGAAATTAAATGTATGTTTCGATAATAAACCACACTCTATCTAGGTATATTGTTATTGCATACGTTCAATGAAACTTATCATATTTACACCCTCGATATGATAGATTGTAATGCGCTAGTATTGAAACATGTCACTTGAAATGAACGATTGTAGAGGATTATTGTTGAGGCAAATGATTTCGAATGTGTATATGTTATTAGAAAAATACTCAAGGAATATTCAAGATATCTTTATGATATACCCACATCAGACAAATACTGTTATTTTTATTTATTTAGCAATGTTAGTAAAATACTGGAAAATTATGCAAACAGAAAATTTACCATACTGATATATGATTACTTGCGTAAAGATAAAAATCTGTACAGTAATCTACTGAATAAAGATGTTAATTATATTGCGTTGAAAGAAATTTATATGAATATTCATGTTTAAAATGTGTGAAGCGATAATTTCACTACTTTACAATCATTTGAAGGACAGTTCAATGCATTTGAACCATTAATAAACAACGAAATTGTAAAAATATTTAATGTGGAAATATATTATATCGACTGTGGAAAGGCAAAAGGACGTAACTAACAGTTTATTAAAAACAGATTTTATTTCGATTATAGCAATGCATCAAACTTGATACACGTTCTATCAAAAGGATGCAAGCTGCAAATCCCGAATTAGTATCTAAATTTAGATTTTAAGTTTGAAAAAGATGACCTTGTAAAAAATTAAAACCAAGACAAAAAACTGAAATAAAGGTTTTTCCTTTACAATTTCTTTAATAAATATTAGATTATGTCAATTAAACACCATTTTTGAAATCTCAGTGCACTTCAAGGTTGTGTATAATTCATAAACTGCATATGGCCAAAAATCAACAAAACACGTTTTTTACGCCTCCTGTAAAATTTGATATGTGAGGGTTATGTCCCTTTTCCTTTCCACAGTCGATGTATAATACTTGCCAGGTGCGGTGCTCACGATTATAAAGCCTAATACAGATAGTTTCATAAATTGATTTTTAAATCGATTATTGTTCGAAGGGATGGATGTGTGTGATATCCGAAATACCCTCCCACCCATCTGATCTTAGCGATAGCGATAAGCCAACAGTCATATCGTCCTATGGACATGGTTAAAAAAATATATGTCAATATTGGAAAGTAATAATACGAACTGTTTCAATGTCTGCGTGTAGCTAGCTTGTGAAACTTTACAAGTTCCGAATGAATGTAAATAAAAATGCAAACAGGTAACCAAGCAGACAACTAATTATATTTATTCGTTTGTTCAACTCAGAGATATCGGATTTAAACTTTATCGCAAGTTGGAATCAGGCTATTCGAAAGATAGACAAAGTTTCAAGAAAAAGCTCATTCGAGTGTTCACAAAACAAACTAGAAAACAAACTAATGAAATCAACATGCAATTTAAAAGTTTGAGTAGGTGGATGTCGTTCTAGGACACCTGGATTTGAGTCGTACGAAAAAGGACTTATTGAGATAAAATGTGTAACTGAACATATTTATAATTTTGCAAACGAAACATGCGGGAAAACTTAGAACATCATAAAAGCTTTACACTCTCTTGATATAAAACATGATTTTTTCGAGCCGGTGAGAAATATTTCGTTCGTGTCAAACGATTATTCAATGCAGTAATTTATGCCATCGAGTTTCCATTGCACTATCAACAGTAAACGACAGATTGAGTGTTGGATTTTTAAACTTTTTTTTTAAAACCATGTCCGCTCCCAATGTGGAGCATATGGACTCCTAATGGAGTTTATCTCAACAGAAGTGTTTCTACGAGAACTGCTTGTTACTCAGTTGCTCAACCTCTCTTTTTCCAAAGAGAGAAGGGATAGAAGGACAGGGCTAGGACAGGATTAGTGGTAAGCTAATCGCTCTCGATACGCCCCGTTCATAGGATAGGATGGGTGAGAGGGGGGAATTCAAGACATCACATACATCCATGCCTTTGAACAGAAATCATAAATCGATTGAAAAATCAATTTATAAAACTGTCCGTACCGGGATTTGAACCCGGGCCCTCTGTTGCCGAAGCCAACAACGTTGACCACTCGACCACATAGGCGGTCAATGAAATAAATAAAATGACAAATTTCTTACATTACTGTTTTAATACATTAAGTATTGTTTAAATACATTAATACTGTGGTTCATTCTTAGAATATTTCATTTGAAAAAACGTAACTAAAATTTGCAAAAATATTGAATAGCACGTTCAACTTACAACACATATTTCAAGATAACTTTTGTAGGGATTGTACATTTCAGAAAGCTCCACGTTTAAGGAAATAACGATATTAAATTGGTAGGTAATGAAGGGAAGACCTAAGACCCGAGTAGATAATAGTAATTATAAGAAGTCTGTTTCGTGTGATCGGGCAAAACACCTACAACCAAACGAAGAAGCAAGGGACAGAAAACTGACAATGGGAGAGAAAAAGGTTATTCGAGTAGTCGAGTCACGTTCCACAGGATCGTTCACCCCCGCGTAGGCAAGAAGTCGCGTCCACGAGGAGCGGTCGGAGAGGGGCGACATCATTAGGCCGGGCAGACGAAGACGATAATTAAAACTTCGGCAAGATATGGCGCTGCGACCAGGTCGGAGCGAGAGGTTACTTTTCGCTAATCAACTGGGACAGGGAGGAGTAAAAGCACAAATAGTTTTTGGAAGGGCATGATTAAGGAGCCCCGTCACGTGACCAACCTACCAGATATATTTTTTTACCGAACCGAAACAAAGGCCGAATAGAGACATTAACTGAAATGGGAAAACTCTTTACACTGGCCAATCTATGATTCGTTAATATGTATGTATACACAAAAGAATTTAAAAAATCAGTGTTATTGACAGTTCAAATTATGTTATCTATCAAAGAATTAAGAAATAGCAGTAAATAAAATCTTGTTTTTTGTAAAATTAAATCGTAGATTGTACAAGTAGTATCGGTTTTTTTCTCAAAATTATTATCATAATTATGAAAAATAAGACTTTTTAAGGAGACGAAGACAATATTAATCTTTTTTTAAGTGTACACTTTAATTTTCATCGTATAGGTGTATAATAATAATCAGAAAAATGCATACCAGTTATATATTCACCAAGAATTGTCCATTACGTACCGGAAACATGATTATTTGAGTCTAAATGTTTCTTACCTGAAAAAAAAAGAGAAAAATATAATTAGCAGGGCATTCAAAAAATACATAGACGGATACACCACTCAATTGGAAACTGTATCCAATTTTTCAAACGTTATGAAAAACAAGCCAGCGCCGCATTTCTGTGGTGACCTGTCGAAATATTTTTGATCGTATCAGGTGTAGGTATATGAAAAAAACACGTACATTGAAATTGAAACAGGTGAAAATTTGATTGAACCGGTCCCATACAAATCATCGATACGGTATATTAAATATCGATGCCCGCCGTACGTATGGCAATTGTGATGACAATGTCAGGCCGATGAGTGAAAATTGGATAGACTGAAAGCGAGGAGTTAAAAATGATGGCAATATTTTATTATATATTGCATGAAACAACACGATTTATGTACAAAGTGACAGTGGAGATTATTTTCAAAGCAGAATCAGCGGGGAAAATTGGGTGCGGATTATCTCGGATATTTTGTAGAAATACTCAATTAATATTATGAATGATGTATTAATTATTATAAACAAACAATTAGTGAGTAATTGGAATGAAATGCAGAAAGTCGTTGTGTAAAGTGTTTTTATTTGCTAAAAAATATTGTCGAATGTAATTCATAAATGATACTTATATGAGACAGAGGGGGTTGGCGAAAAATAGTTGATAACATATCGCACTTTAAACCGCAGTAATTATAAGAAAAAAAAGATAAAATTTCATAGAAACTATATTATTTTGATGAACTAATTCCATAACAAAATTCTTTATTAAACTGTGCGTTTTGCTTTAAAAACATATGTTTTAAAGCTGTGTATAACTTTATGGTTGAAACAGGAAAGAGATGTGTCAGTCGACTTAAATATTCATCCAAATTGCCTTAGAAATAGATTTATAGATATATAGAAACGTATTTGTTTACGGCGATCCTTGTCAGCGCAGCTGTCAGATATGAATGAATACAATATTCACGAATATAATAATAAATGGCAAAGATCCGCAAATACTCTTTACGAAGCGATTATGCGAATGCTTCAGAAATATGTGTTATATTTTATACTACACATGGAGCATTTATTGAAAACGTATTGCAGTAAAAATGAGATTCTTTTTAAAATCAAGAGCATTTCTGTACAAGACGATTCCCTGACATAGCCCGTAAGCATTTGATTTCATGACATGCATCCCTAACACAACGAACATCTATAAAATCTACTGAATATTTTCGTTTAAATGCAAATTTTCAAGCTGTGCTCAACATTATATTAATATAAGCATCAACGGTAAGATCTGCTCAATCAATAAAATGAAGAATAATCAAAAACATAAATACTTTACCCCTTTTTTACAATTGATAATTATGTGTTATACTGTTATAAATAAAATAAAAACTACAGGTGTCATATGCAATTAAAAATATATATATCATCCATTATTGTATGTTGATTCGTTTTGAATTATTACATTTCTTTTCAGAGACGTAATTGGAAATTTTAACAATGGACAATTTTAAATGAAAAAAGGTTAAGGAATTGTTATCCTATTCAATTCCAATTACAACGTTTGAAGATAATTATTTTCATCAAATACCCAAAGTTCGCCGAGGAAAAAGTAAAATAAAGCACAGAAAGAAGTAAATAAAATCAAATAACTTGTTAGGGGTCTCGCCGGAGGGCTGATCAAGATGCAAGTCGCGGACGGCGCTAATTGCGAAAGCCCCGCCCCACGACCCGCGACCCCCCACAGCAACACCCCTGGGATAATCACTTAACCTGCTTATCAGGATTTCGGTACGTACAGCTGCAGCGATCGGTACCGATTCGAGCCGAACAACACCGATTGGTTTTAGATGATTAGATTTACTGGTTGTCCGCGGGGAATGAATCAGGCCAGTGTTAAAAGAGAGTTAAGTAATTGGGATTCAAGGGGTGGTAATTTGCATACTTTTGATGGGTTAATTTTGCGTTGCTATGGCATTGGATGTGTTGCCATTGAGCGCTTAAATAATACAAAGGTAGGATATCTGTACAAGAGCGAAAAGATATGAAAAATAGTGGAACAGCTGTACGCAACCGACTCGAAAAAATGCGAGCTACAGTATATTTCTCACGCTATTCATAAATCATAAAAAATATTTTCAGAAATCAGGGCGGTTAAATTTAAGAAAAATATTAATAGTCAACTTTTCCGAGCGATATAAGAGATAATCTATAATAGCCTTGGTATTATGTTATATCTAGTAAGTAATTGTATAAAAACATAGAAAAGAGATATTGAAGAAAACTTGGTGTGCATTATAATAATTAATTACATTCATTACTTCACTATCCATTCTAATTATAAATATATGTGATAATATAATCAGCATTAAACATATTATTTGTACGAACTTAACCGTTATGATGTACATACGTAATTGTTTTGAATGACTTCATAAGTTTTTTTATATAATAAAAACAAACTGTACATAAAATGCGGTTGCCGTATCAATAATGCAAGTATCTCACGAATGAATCTCAGGCTCTTCGGCGTGGAAAACATTTTGGTAAGAACTAGTGTTCAATTACATTGCTCGTCGGTAACGAAGTATTCCCGCGTGGTCCCGCGGCCAAACTTATTCATAAGGTCACTTTTATGGTGTTCACTGTCAATACTTGGTGGAAAGGCATTATATTAATAAAAACAATAATCCTTTGTACTTCATTCCACTTTATTTAATATGTCAGGACCGGTTTCGCTCATTGCGAGCATTGTCAACTGATAAGAAATATAATTTAACAATGCTATTTATACAAAATTGAAAAGTTATACACAACAGTTGGCATTGAAAAGAAATTGCCAATTACATTAAAGTGATTCTAAAATAACACAAAATTAAAATGTTCAACACAACTAACATATAATTAAAAAGTCATCCCAGATTCATAAATTCAGAATGCGATTGAAAGTAATTACAAACATAATTAAAATTTGGGAAATTTTTGACAAAGTGATAAAATGTTACAATAATAAAGTGAATATGCTTAATGATATGAATATGCTTAATGATAGTTTTATGTTTTCCCCGCTTCCAAGTAGTTGGTGTGTTCATTCATCACTTAAACAAAATCGACAGCCAGGAAGATTCTGAAAAACAAATTTTTCAAAGACCATATCAATTCTAACAAAAGAAATCTATATTTATTTTATTTTTTAATTTATATAAAAGAATAGTTAACAAGGGCTAATGCAATGGATAAAGTAACGGGGAACTAGCAAAAATTATGGTCTTTGAAAAATTTGTTTTTCAGAATCTTCCTGGCTGTCGATTTTGTTTAAGTGATGAATGAACACACCAACTACTTGGAAGCGGGGAAAACATAAAACTATCATTAAGCATATTCATATCATTAAGCATATTCACTTTATTATTGTAACATTTTATCACTTTGTCAAAAATTTCCCAAATTTTAATTATGTTTGTAATTACTTTCAATCGCATTCTGAATTTATGAATCTGGGATGACTTTTTAATTATATGTTAGTTGTGTTGAACATTTTAATTTTGTGTTATTTTAGAATCACTTTAATGTAATTGGCAATTTCTTTTCAATGCCAACTGTTGTGTATAACTTTTCAATTTTGTATAAATAGCATTGTTAAATTATATTTCTTATCAGTTGACAATGCTCGCAATGAGCGAAACCGGTCCTGACATATTAAATAAAGTGGAATGAAGTACAAAGGATTATTGTTTTTATTAATATTATTCATAAGGAGCGAGGTTATGGCCCGAGTCGTCGTGGTGCAGAGAGAGGAGGAGCAGTGCGAATTTTCTCTTCGCAAATGTATCTGGATTAGATACGGCGCCGCGCAAATGGCGATATCTTTTTAACACCATACCGTAACGCTATAAAGGCGTATGCGGAAAGTGCGTCAGAATGTAAAGCTATACACATTATTTTTTTCATAGAGGTCTAGATTAAGATGTTACCTACTATCTTAACGGACATAGCTATCATACAAATGAAAATATTATAATATGGTAAATAACCATAAAATATAAAAAAAATTCATGCTTATGAATTCTGTTGAACCAAATAAAAAATGTTATTACTAACATATGTACACGTTTAAATAAATTTCAATAACTCTGTTGAACATATGGCATCATTAACGAGTAATATATAAATGGACGTAAAAAAAAATATTTGGTAAAAGGTAAGTTGAAAGATTCCATATCGACTGTGGAAAGGAAAAAGGACGTAACCCACAGTTTTTTCAAAACAGGTTTTTTTCGATAGTCACAATGTATCAAACTTGATACACGTTCTATCAAAAGGATGCAAGCTGCAAATGCCGGATTAGTATGTAAATTTAGCTTTAAAGTTTGAAAAATAAAACCAAGAAAAAAGACTGGAATAAAGGTTTTTCCTAGACAATTTCTTTAAAAAATATTAGATTATGTCAATTAAACACCAGTTTAGAAGTCTCCGTGCTCTTCAAGGTTGTGTATAATTCATAATTTGCACATGGCCCAAAATCATCAAAACACGTTTTTTGCGCCTCCTCTAAAATTTGATATGTGTGAGTTACGTCCTTTTTCCTTTCCACGGTCGATATGCAAAACTTTAAGTTTCTTAAAAAAATAAAAATGCACATTTTTTAAATCTTTTTATCCGATTGCATACGATTGTAAATCAGCTTTGCATTTTTAACGGGGAGTGAAATGAAATATAATATAATATAAAATAAACATTTTTAGCTATTTTCACGTATGTACATTAAAAAATATTATAAATTATAAGTTAATCGCTTTCGCCAATGTCAAGCAAGAGATAGCAAAGTGATGAAACAAAAAAAAAATGCCACGAGATGTGCATTTCTATGTTGATTTGACGGAGTGTAGTTTTAGAAAATGCTCACGGAGTGGCGAAGAGCGGCGAAACCAAGCACTCCCCGCCGTGTCGTTGGGCCTACATGCATAATGTATCTGATGTATTAAACCGGTGAAAAAAGTGACACCGCGACAAATAAAAGCGACATCTCACTGCAGCGAGCGGGAAATAGGGTGCAATCGCAACCCCTCTTGACGGATATAGCCCCTTAAACACATCGAATATTGGGCAAGCTCTCATATATTATATGTATAAAAAAAGACAACTAAATACGTGAATTATAATAACATGGGTAAAGTAAACCAAACCAAAAAAAATATTTGAGATGTTAATGTATTTATAATCTATACAACGTTTTGGTGTTAGTTCCAAAAAAAACTGCACGTATGAGTAAAAAAGCGTGAATGTAATATTATTTAACAAACCAAACAACTGTCTGACAAATATAGGAATACATAAATAACCTAAACGAGAAGAAAACGAAATAAATTATAAAGAAATTAAAATATTTCATATTTTAAAAGGTTTTTGATCGATTTTAATCAACATGAATATTCTCCTCGGTCGTTTTTTCTTTAAAGATATGGAAGAGCTGCTGAACAAAACCAGAATGTTTTATGTATTCAATTCTAAAATACATCAGGAAAAAACTCGATTTTCGAATATTACCGTCGTGATTACAAAAGTAATCAACTGTTGAATAGATATTGTGTGATTCACAGCAATTTTGACAGGGGTATTTCAAAGGTGTCGGATCAATGTGGCAAAAGGGAAAAAAAGTCATAGAGATGATATCGCGCGAAAAGAGTGCGACTCTTACTTTTTATGTTGAGCAGAAAAGGGCAAAGCGCGATTGTGAAGGTGTCGACGTCGATGACGCTCGTTCATGGCGCTTTACAGAACCGGAAACAGGAAATTCTATCTGTTCGCTCAGCGTTCAATACGAAACCAATGACGGGAGTTTGCGGCAGATCACTGAGCACTTCCATTCAGATGATGTTCCGTTTCGTTACACACCGTATTTTAGATTCCATACAGAATGCATAGGGGTAAATGCCGACGGCAGTGAAAATGCTAAATAAGACATTGGAAACTTCTGAACTGTGAAACCACAGTAAACTTGTTATAAAAATGAATAAAATCAACAAAAAAAGTATGGTTTTAAAATAGGAGCAAAGAAAAACGTTTTTTATAAATTTACATTTTAAAATACAAGCGGAAATTGTTTCTTTTCAAGCTTAAAAAGATCATAAATTCAGATATTTAATTCGTTCAACATGTTTTTACTAGCGCCCAGAGAATTAATACATACGTACACGGAAAGTTATATAAATAAACGCAACATAGATGAACCTGCCTTTCATTTTGCAGCTCAACATTCAATTTTCAAATACACACGTCAGTAAAATTGATACTCGCCATTATCGGCTATTAAAGTCATATTTACAGTCGATTATACGACTACGTCAATGTTTGTATGTGCGCGAAGTAGCTTTAAAACGAGCTATTTACCAAAACCATATTCTCGCAATAAAACGGGCGTTGGATGACATAATAACGTGCTGCCTGATCGAGTGTGCTTGTCAAATTTTGATACACTGGAATACTACTTATCAGTGTATTAATTATCCGGCTAATTACATTTATGTGAATTTCAATACATTTTAGTTACATGGAGAACGGTTGATCTTTCTGTTATGGATTATTTGTACTAAAAAAATTTATAATAAATTGCTTAATCATATTAAATCAAAATAATATCGATGCGAGTATTGAGGAGATTCTACAAAGCAGTTAGACGTTTCGATTTGAACTTTCGACTGTAACTGGGGAGAAGGAATTGGATTTTGGTTTAGTCCGTTGAAAGGTTTATTGTTACAAGTATGTCATAGAGAATTAGTATAGCATAAGAGGTAGATGTTGTGTATACATAACATTTCTAAAACAAATGAAGAGCGACCAGACGATATTTATTGTATTCCCTATTATTACTGTAATGGTGAAAAAATACTTCTAATAAAATCGTCGTGAATATGAATAAATTAATATCATTTAATTACAAAATAGATTCTTTTGATTGTTATTAAAAAAATACAAATATACTGGTACACTTTGTACGATTATTACGTTTTTGAAATACGTTAATTTAATAATAAAATGAATGTGTCCAATTAAATTACAAAAAAGTTTTAATTATATTGAATGGCTTTGGTATGCAGATATTTATATCTAATAAATATCTGCATTTAAAAATTACAATCATATCGACATCTAAAAGCCGGGATATTTAGTTAATTCAATGTGGTTTACTTAACACAAGTTTAACACCAACAATAATTATCTTTAAATTTAGATGCAAGCAAAACATTAAACGATATTCATGAAACCGCAAAAAAACTATTTAGCTAGAACGATGGCAATTTCCAATTGTCGCGAATTCCATATTGCGGGATGATGTCTACCGGCAGAGTCTTTGGCGTCAGCCGAGCTTCCCCACCCAGCCGTTTTATTGCGCATTACATTGAAAACAAGGCGGAAGTTATGCCTTGTAATTTTTACGAGCGCCTCTTTATGAGACGCCGCCGGTTCGGGCGCCGCGACGCCGCCACCGCCGAGTACGCCCCACTCCTCAGAAGGAAAGTATGTCTTAGGTGTTTAGGCTAAACAGTTAAAGTATGAGACGAATTTAACTTCAAAGCACGACAACAATTAAATTGTCAAAAAATGATATAACAAATACAGCTAATTTTAAATATATTATTATAGAAGTGAAATTTAGCAATGTGGTTGGATGAATAATCCTACAAGCAACTGAACTAAATACATATATAGCTAAAAACTTGATATCTAGTAAAGAAGTTTTTTTAACTGCATGTATGTATTACTAAATAATATATTTCTACAGCCATCTTATTTAATGACATCTCGACCTAAATGCAATGAATAATAAAGAGTAATAAATAAAAATACCAAACGACTTAGTTTTTAGTTTTTTCGTATAAAATTAATCAGTGGAATAAATAAAATATATTTTCAATTGAATTTTATTAGTTGCCGTAAAATTGAAAGCAAATACTTATTAACACAACGGTAATTGTATAAATCGAAAAGAGAATTAAAAATAAATAAAGCAATACTTGACATTATGACTAAGAACGTTTCAACATAGTAGTGTGTTACAATTTGACGTGTCAACTTCTCTGCGCTGCAAAATTATCAACACGCACCTCCGATGGCAGCTGATAAAGCGGCGCCGGACCTGCCCATCGACCACCGCCTACCCCTTTTCTGCGTTGCACGCGATTCTGTTCGTACAACAACATCAACGCTGGGCGCATGGGATCGGCAGGAAGTACCATTCCTAGCGTAAGACCACTGTTAGCTCGAGTATCACCACAGTAAAAAAAAAAAACCTGCAAGAAAAGCCACTGCCCGAGAGTCATGTCGGTCGGTATTTATTTGCTACATCACTCAATAGTCGAACGGCAACAATGTATGGAAAAACATTTAAAACGATGTTTAGCTACTTGGAATGCTTTGTATAATAATTTAATTTAAAAGAATATTGGACGGCAAATAAACTTACGCAAATACAGTATAAAAATGTTATTTTCCATGCATTGACATCGTTATCTGCATAATAGTTTAAAGCTTTTTGTAGTCAGGCTTCAATTCACTCTCAAGCAATGTTCAATCACGCGTTATTTATTACTGGCGTCAAATCAATACAATAATGCCGCAGATGTGTCATGTTTCGTAGTCTCATGAGCTTTCCGGGCCGACAGTACTAAGGAACTATTATGGACGCTCTGATAAAATAATGGTATAATTGGAGTCTAGAAAGAAATAAAGCTTTATGATCAGACTGAATAATAAAATGTCTTATGCGGAGACACTAAATGAAAGAAAAAAAGTATACACGTTATAGGTTGGTATTCTAACACAGGTTTATTTATATATTTACTATCTTTGTCTACGTTTGCGTTTTATTGTTGAAGATAAATAATTCCACAACATTTAAGATAGATTTTATATGTAAAATTCAAAAGTAATGAATGGCTTTATCTACTTATAATCATAACACGCGAAGTGTATTGCTCGAGAAAGTTTTATTTTTACCATGTTATATTATTCATTGTCGACAATAATGGAAATGTATAAAAAGTTTAGTCAAAAAGAAAAACTGTTGAATAAGTCAATCGTGTGAATAAAGCGTTCAGTTAGTTTATTTACTAAACTGGACCAGAATTGATTAATATTATAATGTCATACATTTTTGCTGTACAATATACAATGACAACATGATTGGATTTCCAACATTCGGTTGGAAGAGATTTGGGAAATCAAGACTACCCATTAGAGGTCTGCACGGGCCGAAATTTTCTAATATTACCCGGTCCGAGCCCGAAAAACTCAGGCCCGGCCCGGGCCCGAGTCTAATACCGCACTTGTTACTCGAACCCGGCCCGAATCCCAGATTTATACTCCTCAGCCCGAAAAAAACCCGTTTTTAACCAATTTACGGTTCACTATAGAACTGGTTATAATTAAAATAATCATGGCTGACTTAAGACACGGACGTAGTCTGAAATATTTTTCTGAATAAATAAATTCTTTACCCGGGCCCGAGCCCGAATCTAAATTGCGCTTACCCGCCCGAACCCGGCCCGCGGGCCGGGCCGGGTAAAAGCCCGTGGGCCAGGCCCGGGCCCGTGCAGACCTCTATTACCCACGGAGCGTTCACAGTATTTGGCTCATAAAGAACCATCAGCGGTCTCTTCTACAGATGTGTCTAAGTTATAATATTCTTAACTTCAATTGTATTTTAAAACCAAGAAAGAAAGAGCAATATGTAGCCCGAAGAACATTATCGCATACTTACTTGTAGCCAGTTAAAATAATATATTCAATTAAACAGAAATATAATATATCATAATCGAAACGTTGCAAAAAAAAACCTTGAAAGAAAATGACGATATCAATTTAGTAATTTCCATAACAAAGGAATCTTCAGACAAAGAGTACAATATACCAAGAAGCATCATACATATGAATCAATCTGAATTTCAGTTCGTAAACTCAAATAGCAGTATTTTTTTTTAGAAATAAAATTACTGGTATACGCAGTCACAACTACAGCATAACCTATCGCAATCCCATTGACGCAGTGGAAGACGAGCGCCTGATAGTCTCCGAGCAGCCGGGTCGGCGAAAGCCTTAAATCGAGGCCCCGTAAAGCGTCGTGTTAGCACCGCATGGGGTGGGGGAGGCGTCTCGGCGCCGCCGACGTCGAGACCAGCCGGCGCCGATACCACTGGGTCAGGACATATTTTCCGCGAGAGATTTCTTCAAGCACAACAAACGACTCGGTATAACCTGCATAAATTATTTCCGGAAAGATTCTGTTAACGTAATGTTCCCAATATTTTTAGTTAGGCAATTTAAATTATATCAACAAAGTTTCAGTAACTGTAATTGTTCAAGCTATTTTGCATATATGTATATATATTTTAATGAGGTAAATAATAAAATTAACAGCTGTAAGATTTGAAGGAAACATTTTTAATATAGACGTAAGTACATCATTTCATAAGATTAGAGACAGCTTTACTAGAACTAGATGAAATAGATCTAAAAGAGTGGATAGTACTAAAATCTTAGTGGGTCGCCTGTGCGTAATGTAAAGAGGAATTAAGATCACTTACAGCGAGAGTGCTAATAGGGGTAGTTTTATTTCAGAATGAGAAGCTTAAGTTTGCAAAGTGAAAAATAAAGTCACAGTTACAGCGATAATACGCAAGAATAAATAAACGGATCTCTAATTACAGCGTTAATAAGTACCGATTCATAGGTTACTGAGCTAATTGCAGGATGCAGAGAAAACACGCCATTAGCAGTAAAAGGGCACCGGCTGATACGAAAATATTTGCTTTCAATCGGATACAGGGGTGCCGTGCCGGTGAAAGCAGTCGGCGAGGTCAGGAGTTGCCAACTGCCATCTCTAATGGGAAGGAAGGTAGCGTAGCATCGATTATTAGTATTCACGTAAACAATTTTATCGGCGATATTGCGCTGTGCAAGTCTTAAATGGGCTCAGGTATTTAAACTGCATACAAATTCATCGCAACGAAATATGATTGCAAGCTCGAAGAGCGACGATACATTTAAATAAAAGCTGTCAAAAGAAGTGTGACTTTTAACTAAAGATGATTTAAGAACTAAAATAATTCAAATAATCATTAAAAAGGTCTCAAATTCTTTATACGTGGAGTTTAATAATATTTACAAGTACACATATAAAATATTTACATATTTATTTTCAAAAATGGCCAAGGAGCATTTTAGGTTTTAATGAGCAACAAGGCCTTCTCCATTTGAGCTTTTTAATAAAAAAATACCGGTTTCAAATTAGTCCGCAATATGGCAAACTGCCACCTCTCTCTCAGTGGCTTTAAAAGTTAAGCCGATAACGTGAACCCGACACAAACGGCCATCTATTTAGACTCCTCTGAAGGGGAAAAAATTACGTAATAAGAAAACGGTAATCGGATCGACACGTGCGCTTAAACGGCAATAAAGGAAAGTTGAAGTCTGGTTGCGCTAGAAGAAAAGTCTCTTTCTACGCGACGCCATGCGAAGCTTTCGATGGGTCGTGGCGCGATATTAAAGACGGTCGGAAAATTTCGGGGTCGTAGCGTAACCGCTGGAAAATTGCTACGAAGCGTAGAGCCAGTGTGAATAGGATATTTCGAAAGTTAAATTGCCTCCGCGTTTTGTATATAAATGCAAGGAAATGTCGGTAAACTCAACTTCGATTGTAATTGGCCTCGTATTATCAAGCATGCAAAATTACTGCTTTTTAGTAATGCACCAATAAGACAACAAAATGGTATGTTGTTTTTTTAAAAATTCAGGTACTAAATGACATGTATTAATTCAAAACAAAGATAATACACTAAAAATACTGGCTTCGGCGACTTAATGTTATCTGTTGACTGTGTATTTCTTCGAAAAAAAACCATAAAATATCTGTAGCCAAAATTCTTCACCAAAAATCACTCTTTGTTATCAGTCAATATAACCCACTAGGCCTAGGGCGTAACGAAAGCTATTAGTTTACCACTAGTTTTATCCCATCAATATCCTTCTATCCCTGCTACTCTCTTCGAAAAAAGAGAGGTTGAGCAATTGTGTAGCAGGTATAATAGGAAAAAACTGAGGCTGTGATACCTTCATTAAGTGGTCATATGCTCCACATTGAGAGTGGGCATATTTAAAAAAAGTACCAATTGGAGAAAAAAGGGTGGTGAAATAATATAATTGCTAGCAAGCCCATCCCAATATATTCCTTCGGAAGAATCCGTACAGAGTTGTTATATATAAATATATTTGTATATAACGCTGACCTCACAAAGGGATAATCTAGCAGGCCCGAAGAAATATAAACGGAGTCGCAAATAACCGACATTACGGAGTACTGGCTTAGATTCCAGTTTCCAACCTGTGCACAGTGTAAAGGGAGTCTTCGGTCCTTACAGTGTATCTAATACGATTTAATGATGCTTGTAATGAGACAGTTAGGGCGGAAAATAAAGCGGGTTCGTGAAGGGCGGGGGCGGACGGGGCTCGCGACAGGTAGGCGCCAGCCGCCCACGCCGCACGCGAATCTCAAAGCGAATATATCTACATTGCGGAGTACATTCGTCGGCTAGACTCGAAGCTCCGCAAAAAGCGATTTTATCACCGAAAGCTTTTTTGATAAGACTCCAATGAATGTTCCGTACGAGCTACATTTTATTTTACGATGCTGAAATAGATTTGTTTATTCCTATAGTAATCTTTTATAATAGTTTTAAATAGATTTTTCGATTAAAGTACTTATTTACTAACGAATTACTTTGTATGATTAAAATCAGCTGGAAATATCCAAAGTGTTGACATTTTATGCTTGGCTAAATAAAGATGATCTGATGGTATACATAAAGTCAAATGAAATTATTGAATGAACTAAAAAATTTAGAAAAATGATTGATTCCGGTATTGAAAAAAATGTGAATCCAGAGATCACTAAAGGAGTACGAGATTTGATTCCTTGATTAATACCAACGCTGTAAAAGAAGCATCATGCGAAATGATAATAATATAAAAGAAAAACACACTATTGTTTTTATTTTAATTTTTTACTGCAAAACTCGTCAAGTATAACTATCAAAATAAAAGTAAGGTGACACCGTCTTATTGCCAGCCGCCACAGTCAAAAGATACCAGCGACATCGCACCGGCGATAAATTAAGCAACATGTTCCGCTCTGCATCAGGTTCGAGAGATCAGGTTGGGTGTAAAATTACCATCGCGAACAGATGAAATATATCTCTCACAGGCGGAATCGCTGACCGAGACTAGGCGAAAATGGCGCCGTGCGGCACACGTGTCGCGCGACATCCTCGCACAAAGTCGTAATAACTCTTAAAATGTTTCATAACTCCAACTTGAACTGATATGTAAACTATCTAGAGAATGTGGTGGAAGACATTAGATCATTAGAATCTGTACCATCGTGGTACCATGCAATTTAACATTGTTACACGGAACAAGTACGCAGGTGCAAGATATATTTGTTAATCATTTTTCTCTGCCAAGACAGCATCGAATAGCACTGGTGTTGTAACTTTGCATTTTTTTTCATAAGGATTTAAAAAAGATCATCTCGTATAAAAGAGTAAAAATAGTAATGTGGTATAAAGTTTTACTTACAAAAATTACGCGCTACTTTTAGATATAAATATTAATCCTTTGAAAAATAATATGGTACAATGAAGTTAATTTAAATTATTTACAAAATATTTTGACGACGTATGGTCCAGTAATAGATGCGGATATGGACTTTAAGAAAATATACCTAAAAAAGCGTTCCTTTTTTACACTTGAAAGCATTAAGCGCGGTGTGGCGCGTCTGTTTTATTTTAAATTATAAAACGATTTCCACAACAAAACGAAAGTGAGCCGGTTAGATGATATCTCGCCGCTCCCAGTACCAAACAACAACGTGGCAGATCGTGACGCCACGGCCGCTTTCCCGCGCGCGGACGCCCATCTTACGTCGCCGAATCACGATCCGAGATGTCACGAGACATTACCCCTTTTCAGTGAAATCGGCGGCTATTGCCACGATAACCGATTTCACAATGGACATAGCTTTAATTTGTTAAATTGGCATAGGTGATTAACATAATAATGAAACGTCACATTTCCATTTAAAGAAAATGATATCTGTACAATAATTGTCCGATTAAACGGATACAATTTGAATACAAATTTATATTTCATTCCACAAAATGAAACAGAATTAAAAGAAGACGGATTACCCATTTAATAAGCCATTATGATCATTCCACTTTATTCATAAAATAAACATCGTTGCTTACATTAAAAACACGAGACAGAAATGATTTCTTCTCGAGTACCCTCTTGTAGCTTTTTACCTTTGATAAAAATAACAGCTAAAATATACTCGGAAACGAAAGAATTCTTTCAAAATAATAAATAATACGTAACACAACGCTCTTCAGAAAACGTAGCATTGTTTCCACAGAAAAGAGTCTCACGTTTAAATTTGATGTATTTTTCGTATTATTTAAAATTCGTCAACAATGTACAAATCAAATTTAAATCGTTAGAATTTGTGCGTTATCATAAATTTTGTCACTTACAAGCTGTAATATAAAAGTAAATATCATTTACTACCATAGAATAGTAGTAAATTATTCCAGCAATCGAAATAATCTAATTCTTAAAAAAATATGCTTGATACTACACAAACTTTTTAAATCATTGGACATTCCCATGTTATATATAACCATTCAAAGTAATTTTCGATAATTTCAAAGCCCTATAGACCAGAACCAGTTGATTGAAAGTCATTAATATCAAACCATTATTAAAAATATCCCCATCATTCTCTCCATGAGAGGTTTAGCAACTGAATAACTAGCAGTTTTTGTAGAAACTCTTATGTTTAGATAAGCTTCATTAGGGGTACATATGCTCCACACTGGAAGCGGACATGGTTAAAAAAAACCGAATGGCCATCAATAACTTCTAAATATGTATAACGATAATATTTTCATATTTATGATACTATTGTCTTACTATATATATATGTACATACTACGTCGATATATCAAATTAGCCAAAATCGATATATATGAACATCCTAAAAATATTTACTAAAAGGGTCAGTTGAAGTCCATTCGCGCACTTGAATATGCTCGATGATGCTGAAAGGCGGAACCCAGGTAATTTTTGAAAAAACGTAATTTAATACAATTGATCGATTAAATATCGATATTTAAATACCACCAAGCACCTGCAGTTTAAATCTTAAAAAATAGTTTACCTTTCATGGAGGCGGTGGTTTTTAGTAAAAATAAAATAAGCTTTTGGTATTGCGATTTATGAATAAATTTACGAAAATAAAATTAAATAAATAAAATGAAAATTAACTTACACGCTATAAATAGTTGATCTGTTTACACTCTTTTTCCAATATTTACTAATTGTGTATTTGAATGTTGATCATCCTACGATTGCTCTTTTAAAAAAGTTTATTGAATTAACGGGATGCCCCTCGGGAATAATTTCTTTATATAAACATACATGTTCAAAGGTATTTTTAAATACGAAAATACAAAAAAAATACAATTGAATTTCAATAAAAAATATGTGTTTATTTAGTTTTTAAATAAATCAGCCCACATAATATAAGGGCCTATTATTTTAGCCCAGATCGAATACAATATGGAGATAAAAAAAACAATATGATTTACTAACATTACATTTTAAAAAAATGATTCGATTTAAAAACACGTTATATCATTAAAACAAAAACATAACCATCATGGTGTTAATGTAAAAAATAAAATTAGGTAAATAAATTTGGTTGGACATAAAAAATATGCATATCAACGGGTGTACTAAATCCAAATGGACAGTATATTTGGAAAGCTTTTATAGACTTCAAGAAATGACTTGATAAGCCAAATTCTTTTCTTATCTCAAGCTAGGAGAACAACATTAATGCAAAGACACGGAATGAGGACGGCTATGTGAAGGGGTCTCCCGCAGAAGTGGCGGTTTAGTCCTCTCTCAAGAGAGAACGGTCCTCTAAGGTAAGGTGGGTTTCTCTTGGAGACCGTCTCTTCACTTCCATGCTGAGGGTTCGGCTGGATCAGAGAAACTAGCCTGTCGGACATGTCGGTCGGCGGTTCTTATCTTATAAAATTATTTTTTTGTGACAAAAAAAAAACACGTACCATAGACACAGGCGATCATATTCATCAGGCGAAATAATTTCAAAATTTATTCAGGTTTAAGGTTGGCAGAAGTTCAAAGTCTTTATAACGAAATCGATCAGAATTGAAATACATGCATAAAAACTACCTAAATAACTAAACAACTTAAGTTGCCTAGCATGCCATAATGGTAGACATCTATTATAAGCTACGGTTATTGATCCATCACCGTTACTAAAACCCCTAATATAACTAATAATAAATATCAGTTTGATTTCAACTAATTAATTAACCTTGAATAATCCCATATTTGTTACCGTTCTTAGAAACAATTAGACATTTTTAATAGGTGTCATAACATAAATAAGGATTTTAGAGTAAATACCAAGATGTATTATGTATCTTTTCTAAGCCAGTGTATATAATAGGGTAAACATAGCAACGTATTTAGTTCTACAGTTTCTATTACGTTAAATACGTTGCTATGTTTACCCTATTATAATTGAGTTCTACCAAGTAAATAAATAAATAAAAAACAGTATATATAGCTGAGTAAATGCAGGTTTAAACATAGTTATGATGATGGTGCACGCCTAAATAGCTATAAACTACTTTAATATTTGTTACCGTATTAAAATGGAATTGTAGCAAGTTAATACCAATTCAATCAACAAATATCAGTGCTGCTCATACTACTATCAGTTGAAATTTGAATCGAATAAATCCCGAAACTAAGAATTCAGAATTCAACTAATAGCTAAAATCATCGTCGTCACGGCGATCTTTATTCCATGATAATTACATAGTGAACGTATTGAACGTTAAATACATGCAGCATTAACCTTTAGAGGAGTGTGGACGTACATGTACGTCGGCGCCATTTGTCTGTAAATGAGTATTAAAGTACTTTAAACTCAACACAGGAGTATCTGTCTGTAAGCATATATATGCTCTAAGTATGAATTACTTATATTCATTAGGAAAAGTCACAAAATTGTCGTGTTAAGAAAAGGCAGTAAATTAAAGTAAGGTTTGTAAAAATCTATGCACTCTTCTAAAGGTTAAACATTGAAAGCTTTTGCGCCCCTGTACGAACGACAGAATTATTATTATACGCATGTACTGTGCATTACAACACACGTGATTCCAGTGGGATTCGGGAACAAACCACGGCACGGCAATTGTATCTCGCAAAGGAAGTAAAGGCATTGTAAAGTAGTTGGATGGATAGTGCCTTTATTTACTACAACTCTTTATTGATCCGTAAAGAGTTCCTAGCATACAAACAGTAAGGAAGGCAAGTATATGATTTATGAGATACGTATAACCTGTACAAACAGTGTACGTAGTGTTCGATAGATTCCAGAGCTACCTGTGCGTAATTTGTGTAAGCATATGTTGGAATAAACATGCGTTGAAAAGGATAACCAATATTGGTTTTAACGATGTACAATAAAAAAAAAATACACTTGATACAGTTTGTATAACTAGACGGATACGATATGAAATGTACCCACGCTTAGCAGCAAAAAAAACAGCGAAGTAAAAGCCAGAAGTCATTTTTAAAACTGTGTTTCCTTTGAGTTTCGAAGATTGCATCTTCGCTCGGGGCGGAGGGGAAATTTCTATTCAAGTTTTAGGCAGCAAACGTTTCAGGATGAAAAAAACCCAAACACTAAGATTTTGCTGAATCTTATGTTTCTACATATTCGAATAAATATGGCAAGGCATTCACTACTGCAAGTGTAGTTTGTTTGAGGTATGTATATATATATATCACGTCATATAATATATGTCGGCATAGCGATTATAGGTAGATTTAAAAAAATATATATACAGATTAGTAAAAGATGGGTTTCTGGCAACGATTGAACAAAAATTCTGTGATATAAAACATGCATCGGGTTTTGGTATACCAGCAGTGGCTCGCGAGCCAAGTTTGTGACATGGATTAGTATTATTAAAAATAATAATCTCTAAAAGTGTTGAACTTTCGTAAATAATACTTGTATTATAAAAAACAAGATGTTAGTTTGAATTACTAAACGAGAAACACACGAAAGTTCAATTAGTACTAGTATAATCAAGATTCAACCTACTGTTTGAAGAATTGTTTATTTCATGGCGTGGGCGTCGCTTAAAATAAACTCGGAAAAAATTGACCCAATTGTTAATTGTATAATTTTTTTCCAACAGTAGAATACGTTAGTATTATAGTATCGCTAGATTGGCATATTCATATTAACGCCATATAAACTACCTGGGTTGGCGTTGTACAAGACTATGTATATTTTCAAAACACTCGGTCCAATGACACAAAACAAACGAATCGCCGCGTCCTTCGGAATAGCGACACCATAAGAACAAATATTTTCCACAATAGCGATGTGCTCAGCAAATAAGATTTGTTCGCATAGCGATTTTCTTCTAACTCTGACATACGAGACAAGGAAAACATAGCGCCCGCATCAGGCAGGGCCGAGTGGGAAACCTTCATATCCTTTGTTAAGCGCAGAGATTGTCAATTATTCGAGTTAAGTAACCCACCAGCACATTTACAAACTTCCAAAATTTATTTATTAACTCGGAAAGAACACTATTCAGACGCGACAAGCACCACGCGAGATATTTTATACAAACAAACAAAATATCCACACTAGCAATTTTGAAAACTTTTTTCTATCGCAACATATAAAAGCTTTCCGCCGAATTGGTTTTTCATCTAAATTGCAATTTAAAAAAACATCAATAAAAGACCACAGCCTAAGATTTATTAAAATAAGATACAACACCGCTATCAATGATTATACCTTGAACCTTATTTTATACAACTTCTAACGATGTTTTTTGAGAATGAACCAATTTTTCGTGTCATAATAATATTAAACATAGTTTTAAACTCTATAAAATAATAATTATTAAAATATGAACGTTACTCAAAGAAGTAATGGCAACACATTACGACGGCATCTTAATTAAAATAATCGTATCAATAATTTTTGATGAAGTGCCATTACCCAAGTAAACATGCTTATGATGATAAAATCACCGATACAAAGACAAAGGCAAACGTCTGTACAATACATAAACACGGGGAAAATATACGCGCATTTATCGATCGAGAGAAAAGGGTATATATAGGCAACAGGAAAAACTCATCAAAACTTGTACGGGATAATTTATTGTAATAATACATCATTCAGATCGATTGTATCGCTCTGGTAAACACTTTGATGGGATTGCAAAAAAATATTGTATTAAAGAATTGTCAACATCTCTAGATATCGGTCGAATCCAATTTTGTTCTTAGGTAAAAGTTATCGAACGAATGTCATGAATTGAATGATTTTTTTAAAATGTTATATTATGAATTCTGAAATCAAGAGATTTGTTATTTGTTGCTAAATATTGAATGTGATATCATACGACGTAAAACAAAAGGTTTTATATGACATAAATGATTGATTTGAAAGAAGATGATATATTATCAACAACAAACTAAATGATTGTATTTAAGAATATTTTTTTCTACTGAAGAGTAAAATTTGTTTTGAGGGAAAATAAAAATGTCTTTCCAAGAATATTCCATCTACATAATATACTTTTTCTTCGACTAAATCGATACATTTTCTGCATGATGCATTTCATTTCGATTACATTGACGCAGTACGATTTATTGCAACGCACTTATCGAGCAGAGTCATTTCCGTGATTAGATCGAACCTTGAATAAGGGGGTTCGGAAGAAATGCGTAGAATTTTCACCGCGAACTATCGCTCCGGCGACGGGGGGCTGAACATGGAAGCCAGTCTCCGCGGGGGCGGGGGACGGCCGGCGGGCGCCAGAAGGGCGACACGCCAAGCCGCCCACACCCCTCGGCGAATTAACATGGGCGGATAACAATAATCGCAGCTAGTCGGACGGGGAAATGCGAATATCATGTTCATTCCTCGCGGCCGGAGTGCGTTACTGTTTGCGGTAAAAGACAACATCGGCACGACGTAAACAAACGTTTTGCAAAATAAATATAATTATATCTTTGAAAATGGTTGTTTTTTATGTCATACGACTACAAAAACAAAAGAAAACTCCACATTCGCTTCATTTGCTTATCTAGACAAACAACGTATTCTAAAATTACTGGAAGAATATTCTCGATCTATGTATGTACTGTGTATATATATTTTCTAATGCTAGCTTTTATGGTACAATTTTTTTCAATTCTCTCATTAATTAAGACTCATTGGTAATTTCATCGCGACATTTCCAGTAAATAAACTCCTTAAACGTAAAAAAACTGGCAACGAATAAAAGGACAAGAGGCGAAATCAAATAAAGCCGGACGATAGTGAATAAACACTTTCTTGTAACAAGGTATACATTCTAGCCGAGTGTATATTACAGTTTCGAGTGGTAACATAATATGGTATCAACATTTATTACCGCCGAGCTGGATACAAGTTTCGGGTCATTTGACACGCACGGCCCTGTCCAATCGGAACTCTGCAGCGCCACACCGGCAACACGCTGAAGTACAAGCTGTGGAAAATAATCCCCGTCACACAATACTGTTAATACGTGTACGAAAGTTCCAGTCACGATTCGTTCACCCGTCGAATTAGGGTTGACAATATGCGATCAGAACCATTAATCGATAGAACTTTTTTTTTAAAGAAAATATTACTGATGTTTCACAGAAAAACGAAACGGTAGGATTTTTCCCAAATAATTTTAAGTAATTTCAACGTTTCTAACACTCAAAAATAAACACCATTTTCTGAATCTACTGCAATTTCGTTCATTTTTTTTTTTTCAAATTTGATGATTTCATTTGGTACATTGAATAGATTCCAGTTGAATAACAGCCCTGCTTGTAAAAGGATTAGCGGAAAATGTCGGCCCAACAAAAGGCGCGTGACGTCACATGGTACAACGGCACGCACTTTACGTTTCAGAATTCGAGACAGGGATGACTTTTTAGCAGATAGTATTTTAAACATTTTTTATCAATAGCGAAATTTAAAAAAAAAAATATCGGTATGATTAATGTAAATTAAGCCAATGAATTGAGGGAAAGTAAAGCTACGTATCGATTCGCAGAGAAGTGCTTTACATGACACATGCGATAAATAAAAGAGACATGTATAAGGCAAACTTTATTTTTAAAGGAATATTCAATACGTAGAATGACGAGATATTAAATAAAGTATTTGGATTTATAGATAATACAATATACACAGAGATGTAACTGGGAAGTAATTTGGAATCTCGATGAGTAGTTAATTACTAAAGAAATAAGAACCGCTTATAAGTACGCGAAAATAATATTGTAGTTTAAAAAAAGTTCTCTAAGGAATAGGCGATTATTAAAAAATGTATACACGGATATAAATACGGTATAAAATTGACTGAAAACACCATTCGATTTTCAGCGCACAGCGACGCTCACATATTGGAAATCGTTATAAACCCGAGAAAGCCGTGTCGACGAGGGAACTATTCACTATTCCGTGAAATGAAAATGCCATGAATTTATTAAAGCTGACTGCATTCAGATAGAAGAAAACTTCGCCAATAGTAATGAATTGACAAAATGAAAGCGATGAGAAGATTTATGTGTATCACAATAATATGGTAAATATTTCAAGATAAAATTTCCGTAAAAATGAAAAAAAAAACCACTATAAATACAGCAACTGAGTATTTTTTGTACATTGTCTTGAAAATCAAACACATCGTATATTCCAATACACCAGACGTAATACGATGTTCTTGTATACAAAAACGATGGCTTCGATAATAACTTTGACTTGCAATGTTCCAGATCATAGTATAAAATTTGGGTAAAGAAACTGAAAACTTAAAGATATAAATAAATAATTACATTGAGTCTATATATAGCCCCTTAAATTGTTCGAAAATACTAAGGTTAGTTTATCTCCGAATGCAACGGGTATCAGTTACGTGTCACATTCATAATGATTGAGTTTTCTTGAAATATAATAACAATCCATGTCTTACGGGAAAATTTTAACCGGTTAAATCGGATTACATACTATTTAAGCTCAAAGCTTATTATTTGAGATGTACAATACCAAGTCTATGCATTTCGAATGCAGGTGTTTCAATACAGTGAGCAATCAGTATTAAAAACACCCATCCCCTAAAATTATCGCAGACGTTTTCCCAGATTGCGATAAACACCGCTGGATGGTGCTTCACGCAAATAGGCTTAAGATAATCCGAACGCGTAAGTTTAGGTAGGCGCGCTGTGCTTTGTTTGCCAGGATGGGAGAAGCCAACAATTTTATTGTTTGATACTCAAGTTTTTTTTTTTTTAGATGCAAACAGCTTTCAGCGACACATGATTGATGTTAGAAATTCATATTCAATACAACAAAACACAAAGGTGTATTTGAAATAATGCGAATCTTTTTACAGCTATTTTAACTTTTAAACAACTAAACATTGCTATTGATTAATCGGGTTCTAAATAGAACATCATAGAAAATCTTGTATTAGACAACACAAAATGATAATATGTATTTATTGGCGACAGCGTTGAATTCGTGATCTAGAAATCAATTTAGTTTATATACGACAAAAATTTTCACTGACCTTTATATCAAAAAAACTTTATGTTTATGTTTCAAGTTACTCATTTCTCATGACAAAAATACATATATCGTAATCTCTAATCTTAATTAAGAGCATATTCAAAATAAGTAAAAATGAACAGCACAGATATTTTTAACGATGGAACGGTTAATACAACTTAAGCCTAATGATTAGTTGGAATATCCAGGACATTGGCATCAACAACAAATATTTCTACCTCACTGCGAATCCTATGTCTCATCACTATCCGTTGGATAGCGATAAAAATACGGAAAAAATAAACAGCAAGTACAAGAAGAACACGCGATTACAAGACGGTGGAGCCCGGGGGGCCACATAAAATTTTATCACTCCATTATGCCGAAATTGCGGGGCGAAGGCCCATCGCACGGGAAGGGGGAATGGCCTCCTAGATCATAACATTCATAACTGACCGAGCGGTCCAGAGGCGATCGGAGGCCTGAATTGAGTGAGCAGGTATGCTACACACCTACACACACACACAGCGAAAATGAGATCGGAAATAATATACAAAATTAATATTACTCGAGGGCGATGGGCATTAGGGAAACAGTGTTTACAGATTAGTACGTATATCACACCTAAAACATGATTGCATTAATACAAATTTCGAAGAGTTTTCGCAATATAATACATATATTAAATCATATAAACTTTTCATTGCATTCGAAATTATAGCCATATTTCATCTGATATTAAAACTAAAGAGCATAGTAATACAATCTGAATTTGTAAAAGCCCTGTTAGAAGTTATACATATTCAAAGATTCAATTCTTGGAACTGCAGTAAGTTGCTTGTAAATGTTGACATGGTTTCTATTGTATATTTAGACCAAGTTTTCCTCATACCTGCTTGCTCTTGGTCGGATCCACAATATTGTAGGAGCGATTTAACGACGTCGCAAGAAACAATTATAAGTCTGGGCTTGTGATCAACATAACGAATGATACGCGAAAAATATTGTATACAGAAAATTGTTGATGCAATGTGAAAATAAATAATTTTTACGAAACCTAATATTATTTTCGTAAAATATAGAAAGCATGTACGTAACTGGAATAATACATGTAGTGCTAAATTCATTGTGATTTATTGAATGAACTGAATAATGCACATATATAATAAAATACCGCAGGGGACCGTATAAAAAACCAATCAATTATAACTGAGAGCCGGACTCTCCGAGAAGAAAAGTAGACGAGGTAATAATAATAAAAATAAATCACATTAAAAGATAGATCGCGAAACGTAGCGGAGCAGGTCGGAGACGGGCCGCCCAGACCAGGCCGGAGCCGCCCCCGCCCACTAATGAAATGAATACCGCCGCCCCCGGCGAGAAGATAAAGTTTGCAAAGTAATTGCGCGCAATCCCGTGCGCCGTATTGGGGACAATTAACCGGAGCGGGAACGAGTGCTCGCATAAACTCCGGATACGGAACATCGCAAACTATCTGCATATGCTCACGTGGAAGGCGAGGAAACGTCGACCCGGGAAATTTCCGACGGAGATTTTCCGATTGATAAAATAAACGCTTTTAAATTGGTGATATTTCCTAAGAGGTGTCGTTGGAAACTATCGGATTCATTCATTTAAATGGCATATACCTGATACATGAAATATTTAAAATAAAACTATTATTTTGTCTACGATGGAAGTGAAAATATGTTTAGTCGAGAATAAATCAAGATGTGAAAAGAATAAAACAAACTTAAAGTATGAAATACGACACGTAATGAGAATATAATACACAAACTTTGTTTTCTCAGAAATAGTTTGTGAATAGATTTGTCGTGGTATGGGTAATTAATTAATCTTTCTAAACGGTCGAACTTTTGGTATTTCTAAAAGAAGAAAACAACATGTATGTACGTTTTTACCGAATATGTATATATATAATAGACGACACACAAAAAAAGCTAATATGAAGTCGTCGATTCGCCAGAATCTCGATGTCGCGGAATGAAGTTAAAGAAAACGATTCTGCAGTTCAACTGAACGTATTTATTATGCCCGTCTTTATTTGGCCAATATAAGCGGAAAGGACAGAAAGATCGCTCATTCAAAGGCGAAGATAAACCGGCGTCAAAGGGAAATGTTGGATAGTCTATTGGATGGAAGCTACTCCTATTATCTACCCGGGAGCCTAGGAAAGAGGAGAAACAGCGCTTAGCTACGCTAATGTCGGGCAAAATACAAAACAAGAATGAATTGACTGTAAAAAGCTTTCATTCGATAGTTCATTACATTTATCTGCTACTATGGATGTTTGTAAGCAAACGTTAAATATCAATTACATTAAGTTGTGATGTAGCAACTAGGGTATCCAATCCCGGGATTTCGGGATTGATTAATTTTTATTGATTGGGATTAGCTCACCGAGGAATTTGAAATCCTCAATTTGCCAATTTCGTTAGTTTTCGTTTAGATTTGTTCAAAATTTCTCAATCCCGAAATCAAGGGATCACGGCCATGTCAATCCCGGAATTTCGGGATCAGAAAATTGAACGGGTTCCCGGATCCCGGGATTGGATGCCCAAGTAGCAACTGTACCAAAGTATTTCAAATATCACTATGTATTTATTTGGTTAAAGAAGCTAACTTGAATAACTTAATAATAAAGTGTACAATAATGAAGAAATATATATTTCATAATATTGATTTTATTGTGGTAATTAATATTTTAATTGACATTGAAAATGGATGTAGTTACCTAAAGGAAGAAGTGAGTTGATAGTCCAGATTGTCCATATTTAATCGCCAGGTAAAATTATTATAAACCAGTATTATTATAAAAATATAAATTCCAGAGGGTCAGCAAAAAGTTTTAAAAATATTCGACGTAAATACGATGCAATAGCGCTACGTTAAAGAGCACTGCAAGATAAGCCCCGACAGGGTGTGCACCTCTTTGGAACGAAAACTTTTTGTATAAAGAAAATGCACTTTAATAAATGTTATGAAACGGATTTTACGCGGAATTATTACGTGCCGCTTTCAAAAGGAATCCCCGCCGCTGTTCTCTTTGGATTGATAGCAGCAGGCTGGCGCTTTTTTCCTTTTGCAAAATTCCAAGCGACTCGCTTTTGACTGACGATAAGACTGCGACATCTTTCAAAAGTGCAGAAAGCAATAAGACAATGGAAAAATTAAGCATTCATTCAATTCAGAAAATCTTATTTGAACTTTGTCTAAAATATATAAAAGATGTGAAACACTACATAAACTATATGTCTACAAGAAATTATAGTATTGAGTAAAAAAAAAAAAAAAAAGCCCTACGCCACGCAGGCAAACCTGTAAATTGATAGCAAACCTCTAAACCATTGATAGTAAATTATCTATAAATGAATACTAATAAATTACGGTAAACTATATTTGTATTGTCGCCTGCTGTGGCCCAGTTGGTTAGAGCTTGCTCTACCGATCACGCAGGTCTGGGTTCGATTCCCGGTCAGATCACAGTGAATTTGAGAATTATTCAATTCAAAGTTGTGACCGAAGACTGGGTGTTTGTGAGGTCAATTCACATAATATCCTCTCCTTCCATCCATCTGATTCGTTAATAACTTGGGTGTAGAAATGGCGATTAGCCAACCACTAGTCCTGTTCTAGCCTTATCCTTCTGTCCATATTTCTCACTTTGAAAAAAGTGAGATTGAGCGACTGAGTAACAAACAGTTCTCGGAGAAAAACTTCTGTTGAGATACCTCCATTAAGAGGCCATATGCTCCACATTGGGAGCGGACATGGATTAAAAAAAATATATATATTTGTATTATATTTCTGAACAAAAAGAACACGTGTTGATGGAATGTGATTAGGTGTTGCTGCTGCGGCTCCAACGAATTCAAACGCTTTATAATTCAAATTGATATTATTGATTGAATTGGCATTAACTTGGTAGAACTCCATTGTAATAAGGTAAAAAAAATATCAAAGTATTTAGTTCCACAATTCTCACGATCACTTCGGATAAAGGTTGGGCGGAGAAATATGAAATATGTTAAAGAAATCTACGTAAACTAAATCATTACGTATAAGTTATATTTCGAACATTCTAATCAATCCATAATGAATACATCCGGTAAGAATTCGATTATTTGATGAAGAAAAATAAACAAACGGCAGGTCGAACTTCGGTATTTTTCGCGCGAATTCAACGAACAAACAAAATTTAGACGGCAAACTTTCGCACCTCACAAAAACGACGTTAATACATACATACGTCCATACATACGTCCACACATACATACACACATAACCGCACACAAACAAGCCACCGAAAAAGAAAACTCGATTTGAGCAAAGAAAAAGCCACGCAGTACGAACGACTACGACACCGAAAACACGGCACGCACACCCTGGCATACAACCAGTCCGGTCGGACCCGGCCGAGGGACATATTATATACACGTATAGCGGAATTATTATTATGGTAGGAAAGGGGAGGGAAGAAAGTAATGGAGAAGGGGTGATACTCAGTTAGCCTGATAAAATAATATCGCGGAGGTTTGTTTGACGCAACAAAAGGAGTTGTCGGGCACAAAGGGACGTGAGGGTTTTCAGAGGAGGCATGTAGAGGATACATCAGCTATCGACAACTGATGGGTCCGGCTATTATTACGATTCAAATACACTGAAAAGGAAGACATTATATTTTAAATATAACATTTGCTCAAGGCAATAGAGCAAGGCAATATTAATCTCCCAGGATTACAACAATTTCAGTGCATAATTATAAAATACTTGAAACAGACAATTTGTAAATGTTTAGTTATTAATCTATTTCAGTTATTTTATATATTAAGCAACTTTTGAAAAGCGATTTTTTTTGTAATAATTAAGCCCTTTAGTAACGATTCTAATACAGTGGAACCTCTCATAAGGAGTAATTCGCATAACGAACTAAACAGATTGGAAAGATCACTTTCACATCGTTGCTTGACTCAAGATGATTGACAAGGCGTGGAAAGGGGTTACCAAGGGAACCCTCACTAGACCTTGGAAGAAGCTTTGCCAAGGAGCGTTGTTGAATGTGATTTTGAGGGGTTTGAAACAGTACCTGTGAAGTCTACAGTCAACAAGATAGGTGGATAACAACGATATTGATGAGCTTTTATCGTTTTTTGCAAATCGAAAACGCATTACGGGTTGTTACGCTCCTTAACAATTTATAAGTATGTAATTTTACATAGACGTTAAAAATGTTTTTTTTCCCGGCATGGAACACATTATTGTATTTTACATTGTTTTATATGGGAAAAATTGTTTCGTTTTACGAGTGTTTCACATAATGAGTAAGATTCTGGAACGAATTAAACTCGTTATGAGAGGTTCCACTGTACACTCTATACAATGTCATTCAGTTAATCGTTGTTACACGTAACAACAAAAAAAGAACTTAGTGTAGGTATATAATTGAATACGAACATAAAACGAATATAAAACGAATTAAATATTGTTTGATTTTTGATTGTAAAGCGGAAGGATGTCGGTTTTGTCACAACTGACTCGAGCATACGGGGACAAGCCGAAGAAGAAATCCCGACAAGAAACGAAGAGCGCGGTAGCACGCGCGGCTGACTCTCTGAGGATGATCATCTCACATCACTGGCTTCTAACAAAGATCATTATACCACTTGTTTTCCTATCCAAATATATCTATCTCTGCCATTATTACTTTTACTTCGAAATAGTTTTGAAATATAAAGTACGAGGAACTCGTAAACATTGATAAATGTTTGATAAAAATTATTCGATTTATATATCTATAGCAGTGTCTGACAAACATTTTTATTTTACTTCACGGCACACTGGCAAATGGGGTTTGGTCCGCGGCACACCAAAATTATGCAGAGTAGTTCTAATGTCCTCTGCACCACTGGCATTTTTCAAAATTTGTTTTAAGAAGCGTCTACACCTGGTAAGCAATTCAGCTGTGAGATTTTAACTTTTCTGGTCAACAGGTGTCAGCCAAAGATTTAATGGCGTATTTTTCCTTCGCGGCACACCAGTGTGTCGCGACACACTGTTGGCAGACACTGATCTATAGCGGTAAGTGATGTCCGGAAAAGTTGCAACAATATAAATAAATACAACTATACTAATTAGTCGAAATATAAATATATTAGAAAACGCATTCATGGAAAATTTGTCTAAATAATGTAAACATTATAAAGAAATGAACGATACAGAATACGAAACGGAAATTAAAATGTAACCTATTTTTTCTATGTATGGTATATCTATTTGAGAATTGCCAACTCCCTTGGGACGGTTTTTGTTAGGGCCATTTCATTTAATGCGGTTTAATAAAAATGTCAGGTTCTTACTGTAGTTCCTAACTGTCAGTACAATTTACGAAGATTTGGTAGTTGCTTTTCGTCACAAGAAAAGGTTTTTCAATGGCAGAAGAGATTTGACACACTGAAGCAAGAAAAAAGTGGTGAACTCTACAAATAAATGAAATTCACCACAGCATTCATACTGCATTATAAAAAGATAAACTGCAAATTGAAAAATAAGGATTATAATTGAACGATTATTTTAAGAAAACATATTATATGTAATACAGTGCGAGTATAAAGCATACGACAAAATATGTCGTATGCTTTGATATGAGTAGGATCGATGACATAGTTTAACTTTATATTTTAGAGTGACAGCAAATCTGAGAGGTCTGTGTATTTGTAGTTTGCTATAAAAAGCATTAAAATAAATTGATGCTAAAATGCTACAAACATGTCTTTTATTCCAGGACACGACCACGCAAAAAAATTGGACCCATAGTAACAGCAAGCATCTTCGATGGTTCAAACATTATCGAGGCGGGACCTGCATGGCAACAGGCAACCACCTAGATGCGCTTCCCATACCCACTGAGTTATAGGTACGGTACGCGAACAAGTCGAGCTTTTGAACCGAAAAGCTTTCGTGACATTTTAGCGATTTGGATTTCGATACGAAATTATTGCAGGGGTGTTACACTACTGCCACCTCTTAAGTGCATGGCGAGTATGTTTTGTCAATTATTTAAAGATTTTATTTCTCATGAATTTATAACATATATTATTCTATTTTGATCATATTTAACAATTGTAAGATATGCCAAAAAATCAATTAGATGTAACACTTAAACAATTTCATCGAGAGCTATCTCCATCCATATCAGAATTATAGAAACAACATTTTTAGAATTGAGCTAAGTGTATAGTAATCATTTTAAAAAATCAGTGTGTGTAGTATTCTTAGGTACCTATTTATGATACCAACACAACTGAAGATCAATGTATATTTTACTTGTTAATTAACTGCTAGCGGTAAAACACGCGGTCACTCAACATTATTAAACAGTAAAATGTTTTCAAACGTCTTGAGAGTTAGTATCTCGGGTGTCCGTGCTTACAACAATATGCGAGTAGAATGAAAGTTGATTTTTATTTTATGACCGCTGCTGAGGACACACGAATCTCACCCCGTCTCCTTCTCGCCGGTGCAGCCGAGTGCAATGAAGCGAGCGGACTTACACGAGCTTATTTATATTTTCAAGTGATAAACTTCAGATTTACGATTTTTCGCGGACAAAAGGCAGCTCGAAACGGGAGAAAAACGAAAGGAGGACGGCTGGCTGTAAAGATAAATCATAACTTATCCGAAACTCGCTAACTCGCTTTGTACAACATGCTAAAGAAAGCGGAATGGCTCAGTTATGTCCGTTTCGACTCGAAAGAGAATAAACTGTCAAAGTAAAATTTACATAATGGTTTCATTGAACTACACAGATAAATGTTTTAAAGTGAAATTTATTTAATCTTATTATTTACGAAAACACTGGATGGCGAGATGTACACACAGAAGTTGCGATTAAGCAATCGTGTATGCTTTAAAACCAGAAAGGGTATGCAAACGACGTGTGTAAGAGTTCTTTCTTGTTTTAATAAAAACTAATAATGTGCTTAAAATGATAAAGCATACATATTACTCAAACGCAAGTGATAACAGCTTTGTGTTAAGTCAGCAAATGGATCACAATTAAGATACATGATATACCGACAACTCTTTTGCGATTCAGGTTCGCTTCAACTGTGGAATCGACCATAATTTCAGATTGAAATATTACTTCGAAGCAATAGACAAATAGTTAATTAAAGTGAACAGTCATGCCTTTTTACCAATAGCATCCAGAGTGAATAAAACACTCGCCTAAATACCACGAATAAACGAAATAGAATTTTAATTTTTACAAAAAAAAATACTTTACCCAGCAATGGATATCAGAAACGCAAAGTGGACATACATATTGATTTTGGTACACAATCCGTCCTACTATCTAATCTAGTTGGTTAAAACAATGTGCAGAAAAAACGATACACTTCATACAAATACCTCGGTATGTATTTACATTACTGAAAATAGATGTAGTGACTGAATGATATGCTGCATTAGAGGGAACGGGGTCGGAATTAACTTTTCCTGTTCTAAGCTCAAGAAATGCGACCCAATACCCACATTTTCTTTAATATCTTCTTTAATATGGGTGATACAATGTTTATAATTAAGGTATTCTTATATCTTAGTTTCTTGGACCTTTTGTAGAAGAAAAAAAAATATTCGATCGCTAGTTCCACCTCTATTAAAAAAAACAGAAAAGAAAAAATTCAACTAAATAAAAAAGATCCTCAAAGTAGAACAAAAAACGGATTGATGTGTTCAAAGTAAAGATAATAATTTATGTATCCTCGAATACTATTTAAACATAAAACACAATATTTTACTGACATCGATGCCTCATTTTATATAAATATGCGATAACGCGATAAGCGGTCGCTCGTAAAACAGCATTTGCAATTATTGGTTGGTTAAATCTCGTCAGTTGCGATTACATATGTGTACTGGTCTTTTTTACGCGCAAATTAAAATATGACTATTTATTAAAAAAATACGGATTTTTATAAAAAAAAATGTACGAGGAATAATGATGCAGACAGATATTTTAAAGCCCTCAGATTTTTTTTTTAAATTTATAAGAATAAGGCCAATAATGAGGAAACCATTGGGGTAGGTAAAAGACCCCATCGGATTTTGTGTATTTTTATAGTCTCCGAGCCGCGAGATTTAACAAGACAAACCTCAATAAGTGCATGTAAGCCAATCAAAAAATCCAAAATTGAAAATATGGCAGATACAAAATAAATATTTTTAAACAGCCGTACTGCGAAAACTGATAGCGATCGCACAATGTTAAGCGTAACAGCTTTAAAAAAAATTGCACGAGAGGAGAAACGGTCATATTATATTAGGTACAATCATGTAGGGAATAAACTCTCGCCGGTATGGCCGGTTAAAAGCGGTGAAATGTAACAGCTTGCAACCGCAGAAGCCTCTGCAGCCGAATGAATTGGCCCAGGATGTGGATTGTGGGCGGCAAGGTGCATATTCAATGCGCCCATGCCAACAATACCTACGGCGCCCGTCCGCTGCGGCACCAGGGCTACCCTGCTTGTGTACACATACCCCAGAACGATACGGTTGCGAGTGTTTTCGCATTTATAGCGAAAACTTTCGCTACTTATCGCAGCAATTTGTGTAATAAAGTGCATATCAAAGCTAGTTACAGGAAAGTGGCGAAGCGTTATTTTAGTTTGGACCAAGGATATGTTGTGAATTCGTAATGTATCTCTCTCTACACTTAACGTCAACACAACATCAAACTTAAAATCGGCCCTTAAGCAGCAAGTAAAAAAAGAAACGATTGATTCAATAACTCAATAATAATATCAGCTAAGAATGAAGCAGGGATCTGTAATTGCAGAGGGCCAGTCGAAATTGTCAAAAGTTTAATCATTCGATATCTTTATAAAAGCTAAATTTTACTTACTTATTTTTGAAAATATCAAAAAGAATCAATAATTGAATTTTAGTATTTAATCCAAATACCTGAAATGAACACGATTTAAAAACTACATAAAATATGTACAAATAATTTATTGTTTTTTTTTTATCTCGTTAGGATTTTTTGTAAGTGAGTAAAGATTAAAAGTAATATTACTAGATTGGTTGTCAAAACGTATATTTTTGTAACATCATGTTGACTGTTTTATCGATTGTAGCATACATTTTGAAAAAGACGTAGAATTTAGACAATAATTTTTTTCCACCCCTTTTATTACAAATATATAAAAAAAAATGTAAACCAAAAATATTGGCGAACGGTAAGAAAAGGAACATGCTCTATTTTGTATGTGAATATTGAATATAATACGCATTTACCAAATTTTTACGTGGATATAATTGAACTCATGTCACTGCACAGGACAGTCAGCGTACAGACCCGGTTTAGGGGAACGGCTAATACTTGCCTTTACCCCGCGTGCAACTGGCTTCGAAGAGCGGCAACGGGTGGCCAGAGACCGCAGACTGATTAAGTTCTTACCTGAAACAAAACGAGAGAAAACTGTGGTTAGGAATGCTGCATTGCGAGATTCATTCAATTCAATGAAATTGAAAGTCATCAATTATATAGTCATACGAATTAAGAGAATTTAATAGAATGCATTAATTTTATTAAGCTTCTACCGAATTTATTTTCATTCATATGACACGAAATATACACTGAACTGGTTTCATCTCACGAAGAATTAATAAATAAGGTATTAATTACAAAGATTGGGTTACAAAAGATTTCGACAGCTTTTTCGACATTACACCATTGAAAAGGATTATCATAATTTAATCCAAACGCAAGTGTTGTACAAATTGAAAATATATAATTTAATATTTTATTGTCGTACATACATATATTCAACAACGAAAGTTTTCGTTCAAATAATCCATTAATAAAATGGAGATATATTATGAGAAAACTTTCCTATACATTAAATTTTCCTGACATTGTAGAATAGGTTACATTTTCCGAACTAAGTAATGCTTTATAGGCTCTATTCAGTGTCTAAAAAAAGAATTTAAGTTCCACTGATTCGACACGAAAAACCCATTAAGGCTCACGGTCGTTTCCGCCGTTTGATGATGTCCTATACAGATAAAGAAACCGCACTCGTCTCTAGCGGGTCAAAAATAAACAAAACAGAAATCGGAATCGTTTACTTCTCAGTATGCTGTGTTAGAAACTTATGTGAAAAGGGGAAACGGCGCAACATTATGTAGGTGTGTTTGCTGCGAAACGTCACGCGAAATAAACTAGTGGAACACAAAATAAAGGAGTAAAGGATTCCGAGAAATAAACTCGTTTTAATATTCCGTCTCGGGAGATTCGGTATGAGTGGGTGGGAGCGATGAGGACGAAAGTAATTATTGTGGGCCGAGCGAAACACAATATGTGGACGTTTTGTGAAGATCTTTTACTGGATAAGTACGTTTAATTTTTCTTTGTGTAAGTAAGAAGGACACGCAGGAAAGCGAGTTTGAATAATAATTAATTTTATTATCATAGTGTAGTTTGGGACGATAAAGAGAGTGGGCATGGATTATAAGTGGACCTAAAGTTGGAAAACAATACATAAGCGATGTTTAATAATCCGAAGTGGTCGGCGACTGATTGCAAACAGTAGTCGCTTACTGAGAGCAATGGTTGTTTGCTATTTGTAAGGAAAAAGATTGATAAAATATTTTTCAATGGAAGTACAAATATTTAAAGGGCAGTGAAACAGTCGGCTCCTTTCACTATTCAAGAGAAGAGAAAGAAAACTTTGGTGCATTAAGGATAGATTATAATCTGATGAGGTAGAAACTTCTTGCAGCAGGAAGTAGGAATAAACAATAAATTAAACATTCTAACAACGTTGACAAAAAGTAGAAAACGTCGTAGGGACAGTGAAATATGTATGTTACACATCCAGGAAAGTGGCTGACGGTTAATTGATGGCAACCGTCCATGACAAATACTCGAAATACAAAGTTTCGCCTATTTCTACAAGTTCTTTTGAAAAGTCAGCAAACGGCTGACTGACATAAATACTTCCAGCTCCATGGGCGGGCCCGAAAGTGTCAAATTAGAATGGATTTATGGGCAGGTGACGTAAGTAGATGGAGCAGGGCGGCTGGTCACGCGAGGTGGGCGGGACTAGGAGGGCCGGGGAGGGGTGGGTCTAAGAGGGTGACACACTTTGTCTCTGATGACTCGCTTTTTTTCTATTTGGAGTGCGACGCATGTTTTATTTCGAATTCAGTGAAAATTGGGTTCCACAATCGTGCTAGTGCTTAGAGAAAAAAAAATGATACGCAAACTTTTTTTATTATTATAAATATATCAACTGATGAATAAAATCATATTTGGTAAACTGCCTATGTTAGTTAAACGGAAATATTTGAAAATCTCAATTCGGAGACGTCTTTTTTACCCGACTTCACAGCACTGGTTGTAACGCAAATGTCATCATCTCCTTATTGAAAATTATTGTTTCTTGATCAGGTATTGCTGCATACTAACTCAAGAGACAAAGAAAATCAACTGCCGCCGGCATTTGTCTATTTGTCTGTAATAAATACCAAGGAGAGACAATAATATGAATGCTCAAATTGGCCGACTGCATTTCGACTAATTCGATTGACAGTGTTGAGGGCGGCGGGTTTGAAGGGGCGCTGTTTTCCGAGAGGGTAGACGCAACCGTGGAGTGGGATTTATTATTGTGACCGGAAACGGACGACAGGTGCCGATCGACGATGCCACGCATTGGACACTTGCATATGGCACTAACTGCGTTAAAAAATATCATTTTGATATTGTAACTGCATATTACATTGTCTGCTGACGAAGCCTGGATATTTAACGATACATTCGATGGTATGATAATGATATTGACACAGCCCCGTCTCCACACTGATAGCGTTCGAATATTTCGGTAAAACTAACATTTATTGAATAGCGTTAAAAACAATACACTTTCGACGATTCTGTTTTCAATCAAGCACGCCCCTCTATTCCCATTATTTGGGTTATTACTTTACTATTTTTTCGGAGATATGTTTTGTTCCTAAAATTGTTAATAAAAGGTAAAAAACGATGTTAATCACAAATGTAAGGTGATTTACGAAAATAACCTCAATTTTACATGAAATGTATCATTGTGTTTCCGGTCGCTTTGAGGAGTATTAATACTGATAATCATGACACGAGATGGCTACTGTTGCCAATTTAAGGTACCGATTATTTTTAAGTGTTGGCGTTCGATAAAAAATAACGCAGTGTGATTTGTATGGAATTCGTACTTTTGTTTGGCGGTTAAAATGCTAATAATTGAGTGATTCATGAACGTTGCATTCGCGTCGTGATTTGAAAGGGATTGAATATGTGTACATCATCTTAGACTGTGAAAATTAATTGACCGAGTTAGCCGGCTTCCTGTTGACGAAATCCGAGGACAGATGGCAGCTGCAGCCTTGGGCCATTTTATTCTCCGATATTGAGGGGTTGGCTACCTACGTTAAGTTTGCATGATTTGTGAATGGACCCCGATTGTTAACATAGATTCACTGAATTGACAGCTCTTTGATGTTCATCAAGGGGCAATGCTTGAATAAGGCCACCTAGTCATTATATTACCAAGTACTATCACGAGTATTCATATTCAACATAGAGCCCAACAAATCACAGTGGAGGGAACGAGTATTCTGGAAAAGTCTAAAATTTTGCTGACGATGATTGTCATCAACAAAATTACAATGATAACAAAACCATTCAAATAGTTGAAGGAAATAATTTTTATCGGTACATGCATGTGTATAATTCGTTTATTAACATTTTAATTTATTTTACACCCCATCTAAAGAGGCTTTAATAAAAGACAATTCACATTCTGACCCACACTGGTTTTAATGGTATAAGGAAATATCATTTGTGGACAAATGGACAGTAAGTAATATAACAAACTGTATTTTCGCATAAATTGATTTATTTTTATAAAAAATACCGCTGGCAAATGGAGACGGCAATATAGTGCTTTATATTTTAGCAAAATATGTATAATAAAAAAAATGTTATTTTGAATGAATGTGTCCCGATGTAAGTTAAAATTTGACAGCTGTCGATGAAGGTAGTCACTCAAGTTAACCAAAGTGACGAGATTAGCATAAGACCCCGTGACGCAAATAAGCCTCGGGACGGAGAGGAGATCTTTTCATATTGCCGACGAGGCTGTGTGAAAAAATACGCTGACGAGAGAAGCCACCGCACGCTCGTCCCGAAAAGGTTTTCCAAAATAAGCCGCGCAACAACACACGATGAAGTTTACAATACGACGCGATGCAAGGGAAATATAAATTTTGACCCTTTATTGAAATTTCCGCGTGGATGTGTTGGATGGCGAATCCGTGACGGGCGGAAAATGCTAAGCAAGCAAAGACTAACATTTTTCTAAAAATATTTATTAAAATACAGTTACATGTCCGTTATATAATAAAATACACTTTACACCTGTCATTTAACATTATTTTATTGCATATAAAATTCGAGATAACCTATTTGAAATATGCGAGGAAAGAAAATTGTTTGCAAAGCACTCATATAAATACAATAATTTTAAGTACACATATCAACATTATCGTCCGTCAGTCAAAATATACTAAATAAAATCACCTCAACAGTTTACTTGTTGTATAAGAGATCGGATACATTTTGTGAGGTGTTTGATATAAATACATACATCAAATGTCAAACAAAACTTTTAAAAAATCAATAATATGCTGCAATAACGCCTAAAGTACCTAATTGGGTTGTATAGAAAATGATCGCCTCTTAAAGCGAGTCTTTATACCAGCAAATCATCCTTTAATAGCTTATTCAACCCAATTTGATTATCAATAAAAAGGCATGTCTGTCCGCAGGGGATTTGATTCATATCCGGCAGCGTCATTCGGCACTCTCTACTATTTACAGGGGTAGTTACAACTGTGTGCAGGGGTAGTTACAGCGGCGCGCCGGGATAGTTAGACCGGTCGGCAGTTCCGGAGTGTGTTTGCTGAGCTTACGCGTCCCGCGGGAAATCCGCAAGAGATGCGCCAGGCGTAGAGTAGAGAGATGGGCGGCGGGTGTAGGAAATCTTGGAGAACCGTCTCCTCAGAGATTTCGGCGATCAAACTCGATTGGCAATTATAAAATAGCGCTGCGTTTGGGCGTGATTAACAAAAAAAAAAACGTTACGGCATAACGAAATTGCTAATAACATGTTTTCAATACAGTTTCCGGCTGTGTAATCGAGTGTCATCGTCATAGAACATGGAGGTCATGGGTTCAAATTCCAGTACGTTTTATACATTGTTTTTTCAATCAATTTATAGATTTCTGTCTAGTAAGTGATGTCCTAAAACGGTCGTAGAGCGAGAGCGATAATCGAATCTGTCCTATCTTTCTATCTCTATTCTCTTTGAAAAATCAGATATTTCCATAAGAATCCATATGCTCCACATTGGGAGCGGACATGGATAAAAAAAACAATACAGTTACCTACTATTTTTTTAATTGTGGTAATATTTCACAAACGAAAAGGTATTGATATAAAATTACTTGTATTTTATATTAAGAAACAGAACATATATTAAAGAAAATATATATTTAATCGACAGTTTATTGTTATGGAAATGCAGTGTTCGAGAATTAACGATAGTATTTCCAAAGATTGCAACTGTTTCACTACCCTCATTACGGTTGTTTGCACATAGAAATATTACTGCCGTAGAAAATCACACTTAGGACACGGACCTCGCTCTCAAAGCAAGACACCTGAAATAACGCGAAACGTCATTAGGGCAGGGCACCGGCGTCCTTTGTAAAAACTCACTCCGCAGACGTCGGCGTCGCTTCCAAGGCAGCATGGCTTTCCCTTCGCACAAATTATTCGCTCGCGCATGGTGCCTTTCGAGTCACTCAAGCCGAATGCATTCAGCTTTCAGGTGAGATGCGATAAACTCTAGTTCAGTTCGGACTGTGTGGGCAACTCGATTGAAACCTTTTCGAACACATGGTTTAAGTTTCATTGTATCATTAGTTGTTTTAAATGTATTATGGATGAAAATTTAATAGTCAAAGAAAACCAACGCTTCCTAATAAATAGACTAAGTATGTTTTTTTTTTTAAATCAATAAAATCTTCAAAACCGAACGAAAAGATACTTTTATTTGGCGATTTAAGTTATTTAAATCACATCGAGGCATTCGATATATTAAATGAAATTTCTTGGTGGTAAGTCGTATGTCGGGTTCTATGGTACAGCGGTTCGCGTGTTTGGTTTCCGTGTCTGATCTCACGTACTAACAGCATTTTTTTCGATCGATATAACAATTTTTGTTTGAAGGCATGGGTGTTTTTGATGTCTAAAAATCTCTTCCCACTTTTCCGATCCTTCAATAACTGGGCGCAGTGAAGCAATTAGTTAACCATTAGTCCTGTCCTAGCCTTACCTTTCCATCTTGACTACTGTCTTTGGGAAAGAGAGTTTGAGCGACTAAATAAGAAACATTTCTCGTATAAAAAGTTACGTTGAGATACCTCTATTAGGAGGCCATATGCTCAACATTGGGAGCGAACACGGATAAAAAAAAAGTTGTATTCAACCACAATAATGAAAAACGTGAATACAATAAGCATACCAGTGAAAATTAAATGTTTTAGTCTGTGAAAGAAAATAATTAAAAACACTAAAGGGTCCGTATTGAAGAATAGATAAATTGCCGTAAAATGGCAAACGAAGCTAAGTATAGAAGAGATAGCGCTTGAAATCAAATAGCAAAAATGTTTAATTAACAAAACGTTCTCATTATGGTTGAGATTAAGAGCTACGAATCCATTTTCAGGCGCGGGGCGAAAATACACACCCGAGGAAAATTTTGCGAGAACTTTAACGGAAAGCGATTTTTCTCAGCGAAAAGTGGGTTGAATCGAGAATTCATCCCCGAAGGGCAACGGTATTGAGAAACTTTAGATAGAATTGTTACGTACAAAAACCATCTTAATCTCAAACACTAAATATGTAGATATAAATATATAAAAATAGATATATAAAGATAGATATATAAAGAACATTTTAATGTTCTACTTCCGTCGATATTTCATAAATAACATCATGTAAATATAATACAATAAAACATACATGCGATCTGAAATCCGTAAGTTCCATTCGAAATCTTCAATATGAACAATTCGGTTGTGTATTTAAGCGTTGATGCAAATACATTTTAAATAACCAATGTTGTAAATATGGAGCAAACATTTAAAAAGTGATTTGTCAAAAATATTGGAAAATGCCGTTCAATATCAGTTCTGATAGTCCATAATGAAATCACAATTAGTAATATAAAAATTAGATCATAATGTTTACAATTTCAAGCAAACCGTGAATTCTTCAACACTCAAATCATCATTTCCCAAGCTCAATATTTGTGTGACAAATCACTTTTTGAACGTTTGCTTCTCATGAATGAATTGATTTGGCATTTACTTGGTAGAACTCCATTATCACAGGGTAAAAAATATCAAAGTATTTTAGTTCTCCAGTTTTTAATAATTTTTATGCGTTGATAGCTATTTCTGCATTCGCCATCGTCAGAACTATGTTTAAACTTATATTTTGCTCGGCTATATATATACTGGCTCTGAAGAGATACACAATGCATCAAGTTATTCACTCTAACATCCTAATTATAATTACAATATTACATATAAGAACGATAAGCAATCTGGGTTTTTTTTTCTTAAAACATTAATTAGCATAAAATTAAACTGATATTTATTATTAATTACATTCCATTAAATTTATTAACTATGGCTTTAATGTTTCGAAAAACAATAAGCAAAATGGGATTTTTCAAGGTAAATTAGGAAAAATTATACTAATATTTATTATTAATTACATTAGGGGTTTTAACAACGGTGATGGATTAATAATGGTTTGTTCATTTAAGATGTTTCTCAATTGCATTGCGAAACAGGATAACGTAAATCTACAGAATACAGACGCTTCGAATATCGAAATAGGGGACAGATCATTTAAATTGTAGCAGAATCGACAAATTTCGTTAAGACATTCGATAAGAAACATATTACCATTCAAAGTGAAACAAAAATGGCATTTGCTGCACAGCGATGTTCGGCGGATTTTTTTTTCTAAGACGTAATATAATTTGCAGCCGAATCGGGTGACAAAAAGCGCCGCACAATGTAGAAAAGGAATGTAGCGCGTGGAAAAACAACGACGCATATAGGAGAGGTAACCCAATTAGACCATCCGAACGAACTGGCCGGAGACTGACTGCGCGGCTAACGAGCGGTCGGCAAAAACTGGACGACTACTTTCGGGGAACGCGGGACCAGGGCGTCTCCCGAGAACGAGCGATTCGGGGGCCCGGGATAGGGGACCGAAGACCGGCGGTTATGGGGCTATCCTACGCCGGCCCGCAACAGGTCACGAATTATTAATATGTACAGGGCCGTAAAATGTACATTATCCCTATTCATTATTTAATTTGTGGCTCTGATATGGGAAGCTGTATTTATGTATCTGTTCACAAACCAGCCTGTTCAGTGACACGAAATAAATTACTGCAATATATGATAATAAATAAATTGAGCGACATTGGTTTTGATTATCCATATTTTTCTCAAAGTGATCTAGAGTTACAAGAGCATAAAATAAGTCGAACAAGCATAATCGTCTATTCTTTATTATTATTATTCTCTACGACCTATATAAGTAAGTTGTGATGATTCGTTTTTAAAAAATAAATTGTGTCAATGACCAACTATATTATAAGGTGCGTACATACTTCCACAAATTCGGCTGGAAAAATACTAAAAACGCGACACTTAACCTGACCAAATTACGTTTTTCCAGCCGAATTCGCGCAAATATGGAGCGGGCTTAACGCTATTGTTGACTTGAGAACCGATGTATATCTCATTCTTAAAATTAAAATAAGTAATACTTGAAGGACAAGTTATACTCGCGGATTAAAGATGAGCAATATTAAACACACAATGTGTCTGATAATAATGGAAATGCCAAAATGAAGTAGTTTGATGTCAACTTAACGAGTAAAAAGCTGTCCGCAACAATATTTTACAACCCCTGCCGTTGCTAAAATTTCTAATAAGGTCGAGTGAGGTTCTTCCATAAAGGCCTCTGATACAACATAACGAAATATCCAATGGACAGGATGAGACGCCGAAGAGGCTGGTCTTAGATGAAATTCCTGCGGCGTATCGCTCCTCTGGGGGCATACTTTTGTGCGATGTTATTTTTGCGCCTCGAATTAGATGAGCCCGGGACAAATTCACTTATCGGGGCCGGGATTTGAATGTAGCACGACAAAGAGAAAACTGACATGTTTATCTTTGTTTATTTTGTACTTTATCGAAGCGCAGAGGGACATGTGAATTTATTTGAAGGAAAGAATTTGATACAGAGTTAAACTACGTTCATAGTATGAGAACAACACAACACTGATTCAAAAAATACAAGTACACTGCTAGTATCTTTATTACCTAAGTTTACGAATGTACTATAATTTTTATTCGATAATATCAAATAAAATATATAACATATCTTGTAATGTGATAAATATTAAATCATAATTTGACATGTTGAATGAAATACAATAATACGTTTTGGATTAACGCTATTGAATTATTAATATATAAGTGTTTTTGAAACAATATATGAATGTTGAAGACTGTTTTTAATTAGTAAAGTAATTTGTACATTTGTGTGTTTTTATAGATGAGTAGTATTTTTATATTCGTTTCACTGTTGTATTGACTAAAAAGTATATATATGAAAATTATCCTTCGTCTATGTCGAGGATTAAATTTTGTTTTATATCGGACGCGTTTCATGAAAAAAGTTGCAATTCGGCAGAACAAAACTATCGTAGAAAGTTCAATATTCTACGAGACCGAGCATAAAAGACGCAAGATAAGAAAGAAGAGTGGAAATCATCTATTCCAGGTTGCATTCTCGAAAGAGTAGGCGGCCAGGCGAGTGTGGCGATGGGCGGGAGACAAAGCCTCGGAGGCATTAGAAATTCTGGAGGCGCACCGCCGACCTCGCTCGCCTACCAAATGTACCTACCACTTCAATCGCGGTCTTAACTCTATGAAGACTGGGGAATGGACCAAATATTTTATATCTTTGAATACTGACAGAAATATATGTTTTATTGACAGCCTATGAAGGTAATTTCAATATATGAATCTCATACGCTCTTTTTTTTGTAATACGCTCGTATTTGTCATTTAAATTCATTTTTCAATCAATACTGTAATGGAAACAGCATAATATGATAGTTAAACGACATTTATATTTTTAAAAAGGTCCGCTAGAAGCATAACTGCTACATAACGGATTCAAGAATCACTTTATTGATTTCATACCCTCACTATTATGATAAGTTCAATGCAAATATCGTTGGATAATGATATGAATATATAAGAATAACCTTTGCTTCAGAAGGTTCAACAACATATTTTATATATGAAAAATGGATACTTTCTTACTTTAATGGAAAACTTCTAGATATGTACTAGTTCTGTAAAATTATTTTTTTGAAAACCAGATAGGCATACTATCTGGAAACGAAACATTTCAAACCATTAAATTGTTGGTAATTATATAAAACTGTAATTTTTTTAAATTAATAACTAGGCGTTTAAATTGTTTTTTTTTTTATTTATTGGTAAGCAATGCTTTGTACAAGGCGGTCGGTGCAGTTGGTGTGATAGTGGAGTATCAGATTTGCAGCCATACGATGTTTTCAGCAACCATATAAATTGAAACGAAATTGACTGATGCACAAAAACAGTAAGTCTAAGTGAATTACAAACAAGATTATTTTTTTTAAATAAATAGTGGTTTAGAATATACTAGGTTTAGACAATATATTGTTGATCCGGTATGAGATATTATTAAATCATGGTAAAAGTTTTATTACTCAAAGAAATGTACAGTAACTATGTAATACAAATAAACTCATGCTTTTTTTCTGCACGAGACCGAAAAACTGATTTCACTGTAATAGAGCTAATAATTTAGTATGTGAATTGCTGAATTGACTGTTAATTGATTGATTAATATAAAATTATATTCATAATTTGAAAAACCCATATTAATTTTACCCGCAGCGTAGTATTTTCCCAGTATCTAATTAAAGATTTACGGAAGAAAAAGCACAAGCAAAAAAATTGAAGTTTATCCATAAAACCCTCAAATTTTATCATCCGTATTAACTGAGAGAGCCTTGGCCCATCTTTGGGTAAGGGTGAGTGAGATCGTCGCAAAAAAGAGCATTTAATATTACCGGTGATTTATATGTATCAATAAATTGTTTTTATTTTAAATTCGTCCCGAGTGACACATGGGACCTCAGCAATCGGGGGGCGCTACTGCCATTCGCTCAAGTATTAGGCTACTTTCACACGACTGTTTTATTTTCATATGTTATGAATTAAGGCTTTGAAAACACACAAGATTTTTCCAAAACCAAATAAACCGAGAGCGGGACGAATAATATTATATAAGATGATTGTACGGCACTTACGACAATAAATTCATATTTAATTGTAATTAATTTTTTTAATAGACAATTGAATAAGTCATCCTTATAATATTTTAGTATAATAAATCTTTATTTAAAAAAAAAATATTTCTTGGTAAAAACTCTTCTGTACTGACGTTATCATCCAGACAAAAAAAAAACAAATATATTATATTTGTAGTAATCTTAATCTATCTTTTATAAATATTTTACACAAAGAAGCATTTCAACACGTCTCATTAAAAAACATGTTATAGCTTACAACTTCATCTTAGCTTTCTCGTTTTTGGAAAGCGTGCTGCTACAAGATAATACTTTTAAGTTACGATTATAAATCTGATAATATAATAATATATATCAGTCGACAACCATAATGGTCTCGTGTGACAAGACCTTTAGGCGCAAGGAATAGCGAGCCGAGCATATCGCGCGCCGATCGCCTATAAAATAAAACAAAATTAAAAACGTAAATCTGAGGAGTGGCGGCGCGCCAGATGGGCTCCTCTTCAGCTCGCATGAAAAGCGCGAAGGAAAATTCAGCCCACGATCGCGTCGGATTTTGCATCGCGGCGTAAAAATTGTAATTTTATGCCAATGAATGTTATTTTGCGCTCGTGGTGGCTTAATAGCGGCGTTTTTAGGAGGTAGGACGTGCCTTTATTGCATTTCTGAAAATTTCGTTTCAATAATAACAAAATCGACTCAGCTATATCTCACACGTATAAATTCAAACTACGTAAGGCTTATGAAAAAAAAACGCATCAGAATAATAAGAAAATGATTCGTGAGAAAACAACGTTCAACAGGAAGTTTTAAATAATTTGTAAGCCACCACATAACTTTAAGTGCACGTACAGTGCGATGGATATTCATATTTTTAAAATTAACATATTATGTTTCCAAAACAAATTTGTACTGGTATAAAAGTAAAGATGCATATCTGTTTGAGGCTGGGGCACAAAGTATCGTAATAGAATGTTTGACTGCACGTAAAAATAATAAAACGTAATGAAAACACAAAATACACGAGAAACGGCGGGTAATGCACGACCGCAGAAATGGGATAAAGGGTGGAAACTCGATCGAGAGGGATGAAGTGAGCAGTCGTCTAAGATGATAAAAAGGTACATTTTTCAACAGACTATAAGAGGGGTGAAGGGCGCATTAATTTAAACATATTTTTGAAGCAAAAGACCACTGATTCGATCATTAATTATTTAAAAAATATCGAGTCAAACAGTAATAGTGACGAGGTCGTTTAAAAAAATACTAACCATTTCTTTCTATGATCCGATTACTAGCTTAGTTCAACAGTTTTAGTTTATCAATGGATTACGCACGTCAACAATGTGGTATAGTAATATTTGTGTATTGTTAATAAATATAATTCTGATAAGCGCAATTTAAATATAATAGAAAACGGTGGTGCAGTAAGTCTTGTAAAAATAATAATAACAAAAAATGCGAATACATTCGAAAAAAAGACACTGTCACTCGCTATGGAACATCACACATAAAAACGGACCAACTTACCCGCGTACAATAAAATTCGTCATAATAAATAATAATAAACTAGAAGGGCAGGGCGTCGGCTCTGATGGCGGAGCGAGAAGATAGCTCTTACGAACTTTGACGATTTCCACGTTCATGAATATGCGATTAAAGCGGGATGTTTGTTCCACTTCTTTGTTTGAAAAGTTGCGCAGTCCTTCTTTGTCTTAATATTATAATACATTAGCAATGTGTATGTTTTCCGAGTCAATTCAGTAAAACGATAGAAACAAGTAATCTCATAAAAGATTCACGGGAAGTATCGCTAATCGCTAAGGGTAATTATTATTTACTGCGAAGGACTGTTAAAGGAATAAGATAGATTTTAAAAAATGTTAGCAAAGTAAAAAGGACAGTGAATAGATAAATTCAGTTGCAGGGAATTTATGGCAATCAGATTAACGTGACGTATGCTTGTGCTTGTTTCGTTTTTTTTTTAATTGAAATATAAACGTCCTTTAACGTAATAACTAAACAAATTCAGGTAAACGATATTTTTGGACATGAATTTCGCATGCTTTTTGACAGCTGTACGTTCCAACGGGAAACTGAATAAACATGAATAATGATAAAAGTAAGAAAATAACGATGATTTTCGAGAATGAAAACATCAAATGACAAGTGATATTATAATGTAGTAAATGTATTTTGAGTAAATTATGAAGGAACAATAATCATCAATTATATAATATATAATTATACAATAATCGTTGGCAATAATCGTTCGATCTGATATAATTATTGCATAATCCAAGCAAAATATTTTCACTTATAAATAATTACAATAGGTATTAGCATAATAATAATATTAAAATTTCCAACGAAGAAGATATTGCGATATGGCAAAATAATTATTTGTTCACAAAACAAATTAGCAAATTTACTAAATAATTTACTTCAAAACAGCACGGAATTATCTGATACAATATACTGTTTAATAATTCGAAATAATTTCGAAGTTGCAAAAAGTTTTTGAAAACGTATAAGCGAGGATTAAATTATTCAAATGTTTTCTTACGAATTCAATACAATCGCCCATCATTTTATGAAAAATAATGTTATAAGACAACCGAATCGCTCGATAAGCGGCGAAATCGTGTCAGCCTGAATGCAATATAAAAGAGAAAAATTTTCCGAAGAGAAGATAGCGACGCCTCGGGAGGAAGGGAAAGGACATTCCTGGTCTTGGAAAGGTGGAGGCGTTCGGTGAGGGGAGGGGTGGATTTCCAAATTCAATACACGACACACAATAGGTGGAAGCCTCTTCCCCGTGCCTTGAGAGACGAAAAAGTTCCCCGGTTTAAGTGAGAGAATCGCCCTACACTCTATTCGAAGTCTATTGCGTGTGGAAATTGAGTGTATTGAGGATTAATCAACGAGAAATATTTATCGATGACTATTTTCTAAATGGAATAATATCTCAAAACGCATCATATTTTCTTAGGCGATTTAGCAAAAGCCACAACAAATCTTATTAAAAGTTTTTCTTAGTAATATTTCGAAATGTAGATACCTATACCTAAAACCAAGTTTATTTAAATCATATGATACCATTTAAAGAATTTAATAGGTCATCATACCAAATCTGTAACTGGAACGTAAGATTATATATCATAATAGTACTAAGATCCAAGTGCATGTGACGTGTTATGTTTCCACCCTTTCTAATACTAGAAGATCTGTCTAAATTCGGCTAACAATAGTAGGCTTTTAATTAGACGTATATATAAAATTGACAAATAACTCTCAAATTCATAACATTGCATATAGAACAGTAACCAATATTGATGTACATACTCAATTCTGAGAGAATTTAAATAAACAGATTTCAAAATAAACTTCAAGCGATTACTTCGTGATATTTTCGTGCATCCAACATTTGGTAATTAAATAGATAGACGTTAGGGCTGTTTATCGAAGAGAGTAATAACATCAACAAATGGATATTGGATGGGCCGTAATTAAATGATGAACCGATAGATTAACAATTTTATTACATACGAATTAACATAACTCATTGTTAATGTGAAAAACTTGGCGCTAAAGAAAGCGAGGAGTGTGATAATTATTCCGCTCGGCTGCCGGCGCTAACGTCGCCATTTATAAGTATTAAATACTTATCACCTTGTTTACAATGAAATGTGAAAATTTATTCATGAACCCGTAAAAACTTTGTAGATACTTAATGAAAAGGTGGAAAACAAAAATAACATCGGAGCGATAAAATAGCGCCTAATTTGGTTATAAAGCATCCGGAGAATTAAAACGGCTGCTTTCAATCTTTACACCCCGGAAAATACAATTTAATTTAAGACCAAAGAGTTTTGTATACTCATTTTAGGTCTTTCAATACGACTGTGTGAGGTAAACATGTTTTAGGAGTCGTACAGGTATAACTGAGGATTGCAAAACCGGAATTACTGAAATCGTGATCAGATATACGTTGTGTTTTTTTCAATACCAAAATACCAAATTCGAAAATGCAAAAATATCGTTATTTCGGTTTTAAAAATTAATTAATTTTGTAAATACCACCTGGTATTGATGTTATATTTTTTAAAAATGTGCTATCTTTTTGCGATCTCAATTGACCGTTTTTTTGTTTGCTTTATTTATTTAAACATTATTTAATACAAGTTTACAACACCGGTATTTGATATTGGCATAACCGTCCGGTATTGGCAATCACAAGGTATTGCAAATGGTTGATTGATTGGTGAACATATTTTGAGACAATAAATATACAATTGATAATAATGTACCAATAAATGAAATTTCTTATTATTGATCATCACGATGTAATTAATTCAAAACATGATATGGATTAAAGAATAATAAGGTAAACCATAACAAATCCATAGATATCATTCAAATACAAAACAATCATGATTATATAACACTATCGGTAGATTTAGATTAGTCATAATCCTATATATGAATTTTACTATACAAGTTTATAAATAGTTAAATGACACCCAGTATTTTCGTTGAGAATGGGCTAATTAGATGTTGCAATACGATCGTACTATTGGATGCGATAAATTAAGCATAAGAGTAACGGATTGGGCGGAGATGCGAAGGCAGGCGCCACACCTGACTATCCTTATCCTCGCAGCATGGTGCAGCCACAGGAAGAGGACCGAGGACTATATATTATGTATGCTTAAAGAATGTTCTATTTGCTTTGTTAAATCTCGCAATAATCAATCATTTCGCAATTAAATGTAGTACATTTGATAAAAATGCATAATATTATCTGCAATCAACAGCTTATAACTAGTGCAAAAAAACGACAAATTCTTCCAATGCATGCCACTAATAAAACATTGAATTTCAAAGAGGATGGGACGGCTATTTCCTATATTGATGAGAATACTTAGTTGTCACTTAGTGTACAATTGGGAGGGAAATTTCCCTACCACCCTCCTTATCCTTCAATAACTGGGCGTAGCGAGAGCGATTAGTAAACCACTAGCCCTGTCCTAGCCTTATCCTTCTATCCATACTAATCTCATTGGAAACATAAAGGTTGAGCGACTGATTAACAAACAGTTATCGTAGAAAGACATGAAAGACATGTATTAAAAAAAGTCATTCAACAATAAACTTCATAAGGAGTTCATCGTCAACACTGACTTCAACACATTGCTATGCAATCATTTTGGTTTTCGTGGAATACATATTGCTAGCGATAGGTTGACAACAACAGTGATAGATAATGGTACAACAAACGCAAACTATTCCAATCGAACAAAACGTAAACTTTGAGCGTGAGCTTTAATGGAAGCATACCACTTATAACCTTAAAATGACTAGGTCGCTAAACTTTTTGACACATCGCGGGTGAACGAGTGTGAATTCCTGTCGAAATTTGAACAACGGCACTAGTAGCGAGCCGAGGCATATAATGTCCCGCCCTCCGCATTAGTCGGCGCCCGTCACGTACACTTGCAGGGTATTTCCCGGAGACAACTTCCAAATTTGTTCCTATTATCTGCGCTCAGGGCGGCATCGCGCACTCCCCCACGCCGCCCGCCCGCCGTCATAACTTCAAATTCGCTTCCATATTTACATATACATTACCTTGTTCGGAGAGCGTTACGCGGCATTCACAGGCCCGACGTGGAATATTATATCAGTATATAAATTTATGACGAATAAAGTAATTCACAATATTCTACTAAAAAAAGGCTGCCAATTGTGAATCCCGAGAGAATTTTCGCATACGTGCAAAAAACTAAACACAACACTGAAAAAAAACGTTTTTGTACAAGGGAAAATAGTCGAATTTATTTTTATTTGAGTAGACTCAAAAGCAGCAACAACGTGTTAGTATGTATTGTAATGTATGTTTGAAGGAAGTTCTCAATTCGAGACCAATAACGGTACATGATTTTGGTTTAAGAGTACCTTAAACTTGCATACTAATAACGGCAGTTTTAGTGTATCCGTTAAAAAATGGAACTTTTAGATTAAAATTACGAACTAGCTATTTTTTTACCGTTCGAAGACTTGCAAAAATAAAATGTTGAATTTAGAAAAGCTCGGTCGAAAAACCTTAGCGGGGTGGGGCCGGCGGTTCTAATTTGGTTTTACTGTAGCGGAACGAAAAAAAGCTCTCCCTAACTTATATTACGTTGCCGTAATTACGCAAACGCTAACGTCCAAATTTATATTCGAAAGTTTTTCCTTTATTTGTCCATTACGACAAAATAATAGGCTCACTAATATTTCCCGAACATTTTTTCCGAGAACATTACCGTGAAAGTTTGCCATACATATTATATGTTTACGAACTATGTGCGTTGCATACTCGAAGGTGAGAAGTTAATCACGATTTTTTTGATGAAAATCTTTTTTGAAAGTTTAATATAATAAAAAAAAATATGTTCTTAATAGTCAAAAGATCCGATTAAACAACGTTTTTAAACTTCATTTTCAAGTCCACAATTTATATTTTTCAGTTTGATTTTATTTCACGAGTTTTTCAATGGTTTTTTAAGTCACGATTCGCAATATTTTATTATAATGAATATGTTATTTGAAGATAGATTATTTAAAAACTGCGAATTCGCTTATAACGCAAATAAAACAAGTATATACGCACATTCAACACAAAACGCTCCACCCTAGAGTGTATGGTTCTTAAGTATATTATATATAAATTTACAGTAAAATTTATAGTAAAATATTTACAAGAAGGTTTTTGAAAAACATTCCAACGAACCAAATCATTAATTTTGTCGATATATATAAACAAATTATTTTTGAAAAATTGATAGATAGTTTTTTTTAAATATTTTAAAATTAAAGCTATTTGGACATTACGTAAATCGTGTAAAACAATCTTAAATTTAAATTGGTATTTAAATTTCATATGCGATATATCTATACAAACTTTTCATATTTCACAGAATTATAATAACGTTAATTAATATCAGAACATTCGCATGAACAGAAAATAACGCACATCTAATAATTGTGGGAGATAAAATACATTTCGGAAAAAAAACCATTCAGTAGTAAATACATATATAGTTATTGCATCGGTTTACAGTTTTGTTGCGCATTCCCCGTAACGCGGCTCTGCGCACAATTTTCCGGGAAAATTTTCTTCTCACACAAAGTCACCGGTAAAAACGTGACCGGAATACAGCTGATAACCAATCGCACCACCAGCCAACTTTCAAAGATGTTTTCCTTGACCCTACCACCGCCAGAATTTGCGTCGCAAAAATATCAACGGTTCAAGAATACTGCTCGGTAGATATATTTAATGTATTCAAGAGCATAGAAAAGAATGGAAAGGAAAAATAAAATCATAGTTCACTTTTAAGGTGTCCACTATCAATACTTGGTGAATGTGAAATTGATGTAAATGTTTTATTTTTTGAAAAAAATACTTACACCCAATATATTGCATCACAACACAGCTTATGGTGCTGACCTGCCCGTAACTTAAACATATGCTTACTTTCAAGTATATATTGAAGTTAAACTACAAAAAGTCAAAACTTAATTAATCATATGATGAGATTAGTTGCGATAAGAGTTCTGATTGAAAAAGATGACTTATAAACTTATGAATCGTGTTATATTACAAAATCAAAAACGAAATTCAAAAACGGAAGAGAATATTAGATATTTTTTCGCTTACAAAATAGTGTAAGAAATGAAAATAAAAATATGAGAAAAATCAAACTTTAAAATGGAAATTAAGATTCAAAGGGGTAAAAGATAAAAAAAAATCCTTAGACATGAATAACAAATATATAATTTTCTTAATGCGTAACAAATTAGGGCAAGACTGGCAGCGCTTACCCGCCAGTAGTCAAATATTAACGTGGGCTATTTATTATCGTGCTGGAAACTGATAGCTTCCGATGGAAAAAAGCACGTCGTTAAGGATCTTTTGTGCCTGGAGGGAAATGCCAGCGCAGTTCATTATGCTCACGGATCATTTGGCGGGAGTTTGATTATAAAAACGATTTCTATTAAGGTTATTCCCGCTGGCTCGGTTTCATTTCCGACTAGAAGGACTTCCGCCTGTCGCATCCAGTGGGGTGGCGAGCGGACAGGGTGACCGTGCACTATTCGCGACGGCGAAAACAAAAATATATATTGTGTATTACAATTACTGTGTATGTAGTAGATTCACGCACATACACACTCAACCATTTTGAGCGTTTGAATGACGACGCATTATGTTTAGTTGAATTTAAAAGTAATACTGTACTGCAAGTAGGAAATTGCATTTATACCCAAATCGCATATGTGAAAGATTAATGGATACAATGACGTTGCTAATATTTAGTTAATAGTTTATTCTTGGATAAAAAAAGGTTTTCAGAAAAATCTTTGGAAATTTTGGATAATTAAATATAAGAATATGTATGTTGCTCTGATGTATAGATATGTTAGGTGATGAAACGTTACTTATAAAAAAAAAGCTACTTATGGATACCCACCCACTCATAGCGGGGGACATTCCCTTTAAATGTAACACTGAGTGCCGGTAAATATTCATAAAACGCTGTGACTATATGAGTGATATTGAACCGAAATGAATAACAACGCAATATTCAAATGAAAAATAATTTTCCACTCCATTGCGAAGAGTATTGTGTTCAATAAATCACGACGAAAAAACGATTAACATCTGTTTTGCTTTTTAGAAATTGAATTCAGATTTCGGGAGGTTTTTGATTCAAAACGGAGCGGCCCCTTATTGTTTCCCCCGTATTGAGTAATTGGATTTTCTGTATTCATCGCTGGTAACTGGCAACATTGGACGAGTTGCAGGGATTCCTCGTTCTAGGACAGTGGCTTGCGCGACGACAACGACATTTTTAAAAAATGTTTAATTTTATTTAATACGCTGCCAAATGCCAATTATGTACTAGCCAAAATAATAATGATCGAAATCATGTTCAAAATGACCATTTTTAATATTGTTTTATAAGCCTTCCGCGTATGCATGAGAAAATAAAAATTCCATATATGAAATAGGTATTTAAAAAGGAATTTGAAACATTAACGTATACGAATGAAACGTATCGGTTAATGCACAAATATTGATGCCGAGAATTTTAAAAACTTAGCAATTGAAACAACGGGAACTAAATTCTATTAAAAATATAATCGATACAGTTTTTTTTACAAAGGTAGCCAATTTCAACATTAAAAACAACGTATGTAAGTCTTGCATCAGTTTGTAATTAAAGTCAGAGCACTAAATAGACGAAGCAATTGAAAAGCCGTGGATTAATGTAGTCGTTAAAAAGATACATATTCGATTCACACGCCACTGCAAATGGGGTGGGTTTGTCACTACACCTAACGAAATGACAATCCTCGGGGGTTTCCAGAGGAGTGTGGCAACACGAGCAGCGACAAAACAACGTTGATTCAAAGATCAAGCGCGAAAGATTTAATGTGATCCGAGCTTTATGTGCGATACGTAGGTGAGGCAACGGAACGCGTACGAGAGAGATCCAAGTCGCGACACGCGGTGCTTATAGCAAGGTGTATGCCGGGAATAAAATTTATAAGGAAAATCCTGCGTGTCGAAGATGCTCAAAGTGGGACGGGGCAATGAATAAACAAAGATAAGGCGGATTGATAGTGAGAGAGGTGTGTGAGAAAAGGAGGCTGCGGTTTGGAGATGCTAATACATGCATAATGTGATAATAAGCTCGGTAAAATACGTCGTGTGGTTTCGAATACGAAAATATCTTTAATAAAACAATTACACGTTTCTAAGAATGTATTATTGCAATAATAAGCAATTCGTTGTATTTTAAGATCGAGTATTTGTAGCTAAGCATTCGAGACAGTACAACTGAGACGTGTATAATGTAGCACATTTGAAGTCGATGTCATTACCAATATTTATTAAAGCAAAACGAATGTGGCTTCTATTGCTAACGAACACTTTGGATGCGGCTCGAGATGATAAATTCTGTAAAAAGTTGTAACTTATATAATTTTATAAATTGGTTCATTTAAACAACCGTTCTCTATTTATCCATACACACAAGAATATTTAGTACCGCATTGGGCGCAGTTATTGATATTTGATCTGCATCTGATAAGTTATATTTACAATAGTCACACGAAATAGGAACTGCCTCGGTTGAATTTTAAACAACTTGCCCACTCCATACGTGGCAACAGAACCTTTAACCGAGAAAAAATATCGCTGAATACTAAAAAAAAAAAAAAGACGACAAAGAAGAAAATAAGTATGAGAAAGTGCGGTCTTAATAGTTCCGAAAATCCCCAACGAAGAAGGTAAGGTCGTAAGACAAGAAGTGACAGCGGGGTATCTTTTAAATAATGGGTGTGGGGCTTTTATTCTAGGGGGTTTCGGAAAATCGGGCGGGTTGAATGGGGTGGATTTGGGGGTAGTGACGTCTGCAAGACACGGAACAAACTCCGTCGAATCAATTTGAATTAGGAAAAAGACAAACGAACATACGTTCAGGTGCGCGCCTATTTACCCTTTGGGATGTTTTTTTCTTCCTAAAAGGTTAATTCAGAAAATAGATTGAAATATATACCAACTTTTTCACGGAATTACACACAAAACAAAAGGTGAATATTAATGGCTATTAAAATGTTCGTCTTGTATTTATTATCCACTGTAAGCAGAAGAATACAAAGAAAGGAGACACAATTTTATAACTAGTTTAAGAAAAATATTGACCACGTATATAATGAAATACGATTTTCGAAAAGTATCAATTCTGTTGGTATGTGAGGTATGGTTATAAAACTACAACATAAATAGAAGCCTTCAGTTAGCATACTAATAACAATAATGACAACAGCATAGACTAGATTTAGATTTAAAAATCTAAAACTCATTAGTCAACTGATTCCCAGGTGGGAAATTGATCGTTATGAATACTTAATTATTTTAAAATCCGTGGTTTTCTGATTATTCCAAACATCTCTACTGTATACATCGCAAAAACACAAGTCTTACAACGATATTAGCGTGATCTCATTCTTCTGTACTTGCCACTCAATTACCATTTATCATTAAGCAGAAGAAGTAATTTTCGGTGAAAATTAATTTATGTAAGTGGGTTTAACGAATATGATAACAATATGAAAAATATACATTCATGTCTGTAAGCAGTACCTATTAATAACACCAAGAATAGTCCATAACTGCGGAAAGGTTAATCGGAAAAGTGCGTGATCGAAGACTGGCGCAAGTTAAGCTTTCATAACGAGAGATAATACCTTGATTTAACGCAATTGTGTATTATGACGGATAGCCGTAGTTAAAACGTTGTCGTTGACTTGAAAGTGTAGCAACACACTGCCAATGAGACTCCATACAATAATTATTCTATTGCCGGTTGCCAGTAGTTGCTCGTGTTGCTACCCCCCTCGCGCAGTTGTCGTGCTATGCGACACTAAATAATGATTATAAAGCGTAATTAATTACTTGGGACTATTTTGATACACGCCCGCGATAATACGGCAGCCATTTATTACTAGATAGAATTGACAAACACACAATAAAGGTATGGAGGAAAAATAATTAATTTTAATTAATGCGACTTCATCCTGCTGTTTATTTACTTGAGGATACTTGTGATAGTGTAATAAGTTTCTTTCAAAAGTTGTGGAACATGAAAAGAGCAACAAAAGACAAACAGATATAGTAAACTCACCATATATAATATATATATATATACATGTGGGTGTGTTTTATCAAGTTCATAAAAAGGATGTACTATTACTAAATTAAAGTTAACGAGGAATATAAATTTCATAATACACCCATCCCTCGATTCACACGGTACCTTTTTTAAACGTTTTCGCTTTTACACGGTTTAAAAAAGTTAACTTGAAAATTTCAATTCTTCATATTCGTAAGTAAAAAAACGAGTACATAATTTTTAATTACGTGTTTTATATCTTGAATAATATTTGTAGCCTTATTATGTCGAAAGAAGTAAAAAGAAAAGTTATTTCGTTAGCAAAAAAATAAACATATTGGATCTTTTACAAAACGGAGAAAGAGTAATAGATGTTGCTAGATTGTATAGCATGAATGAAGCTACAATAAGAACCATTAGAAAAAATGAAAACTCAATTAGAAAGAGTGTAGCAGCTGGCACTACGAGTACGAGCACAACTTCATATGTCAGTGATATTGCAATGGAAAATATGGAGAAGGCATTAATGATTTGGATAGAGGACCAAACTCAAAAACGGATGCCAATTGATACCAATGCTATTACAAATAAAGCATTTCGGATTTATGAAAAAATTAAATAGAAGATACCATTCTCTTCTTCATCTGAAAAGAAGCATACTTTCACAGCAAGTCATCAAGTCAAGTCACAGTGATTTGTGATAGTGATGAACGATAAAAACTCCACCAACCGTTGCAATATTTTTTTAATGAATCTTTTGGGTTTCATTTTTTTGTTACTCTATAAGTTTTACCTGTATTTAATTAATAAAAGAATACGTATGTTTATACTTTTTAATATTTTTTTTTGTATTTTAGAAAACACCCAACTTATGCGTTTTTCGTGTACTTTTCGATTTACACTGTTTTACATTAATAAATATACAATTTTGATTTACACGTTTTTCTCAGGAACCTATATACCGTTTAAATCGAGGGATAGGTGTATATGTACATGAAATATGAAAGTGAATATATTAAGCTTACCGCAGTCAAGTAACAGTTTAAAAAGAACCGGATAATTATGAAATTATATTTTTATATTGCCAATAAAAATGTGAAAGTACGCAAAACCATCAGCCCAAATGGAGTAATTATCATTAGCAATAACTGTTAGTGCGCGAGCTAAAAATATAATAAAGTTTCACGCACCATAAGCATTTAACTAGATTGAGAAAGAAAATTACCTGATCAATCTCGCGATAAACTTCTTACCCGAAAGCAATTCGGAAAAACTGTATGGAAAGTTGCCCTTATCTGGAGTGCGCGGAATATCGCCGGTCCGATAAAAAGGTCGCCCGTTCCACGGGAGCGGGTCGAGGAAAATTACACCTGAGATGTAGCAAAAAAAAAAATACACGCAGTAGAAGCAAATCGCCGGGTCGAAAGGCCGGGCCGTCTCAGGACATCCATAAAATATGAAGGGCTTGATACGAAAGTGCCGACTCGAACCGACTTAACCATTTGAATGCGATACGAATTTCGGATGTTAGTAAATTTTACGGCTTTCGGGTGTGTTCTTGCCTCCCGGCTGGAAATTTAGTTTATAAGTAGATATATTTTATGTGTGTTTATTCTTAAGAGAAACTTCCTTGTGAAATTTTGTTTAATGTGAATGAATAATTTATACGGAGATATGAATATTGGAGTGATTGATAACATATCTTGTTTGAATTATGGATAGCGTATGGGACACAGTATCATGATAAAATGTACGTATATGAGAAACGTAATAATATTGAACTTTTCCGGAATTATATGTAACATACATATTTCGGAGCTTTAAAAATAAGCTTCTAAATAACATAGCACACTATATTATAAAGGATGTCGGTATATATAATTTTAGATTTCTTTGCTTTTATGGTGGTCCAGTTTAAAAAATCATACATCAAAATGTACAATAATGTAATCGCCATATATATTTATGTAACTAAATAAACTAAAGATGTCTGTTTACTCATTATTAAATTAAATTATATGTATGTTTATAAACACTGAGGATAGATAAAAATACGATTATGATTTTCGCACATAAAGCATTGAAAATAAAAAAGTTTATTAAAGAAACTTTTTATGTTTCCAATTACCCCACAGCGGGTCCCTAGTAATAAAAGTTGCGAGCTATGTAGCAAATTGTCTTTGCATACCGTCTTAACTTTCTTCTCTCTCTCTAAATAAGTCTGGAATAACCGAAAACGATACAATATTTGTATTGAATAAACAGAAAGATGAGCGGCTTTGTATCGGCGGCGGGCGGGCGGCGATAAGCGAGAAAAAGAAACACCGCGGGCTCGTCCATAAACGGTTTTCCACAAAAACTTATCCGAAAAAGAAAATATAAATATGCAAATACTAGCAAAAAAAAACGCGCGATTCAAATTTTGGTTACAGCAAATGATGATAATCGAAAAACTAAATGTTGGGATCGTATTGAAAGAATGCTTATCGTATTTTCATTCAAAACACTAATTTTTATTTATCATTTATTGCCATAATTTAATTAAGTGAACGTCAGTCAAATATAACTATTGTAATTGTTAACATGTTTTGATGGACTGTACTCATTGTGTGATATGTAAATGATTCATAACATTGAGCTGCTTTTGCGAATTTGTAGGTTGAGATAAAAAAATAAATATAGCAATGAGCATAGTACATATATACTATGTTGAATATTTACGATAGATAATTTACACGTAGAATAACGACGGCTGTAATGTTTGGCGTAATAAATTGATATATAAGAACTTTTAGCACATTGTGAGTGATTATTGTATAATATGTTGCACATTCACACCGCGAGTGTTAATTTTACTATCGCAGAATCAGCAACGGCACACATAGACTTCGCTAGACAGTTGTTGGTACGCGTTTTACATACAAAGCGTTCGGCAAATTTTGATAATAGCCGACCTACGCACAACACAAAGCGGCAGGGTAAACAAGAATAATACAAACAGGGAAAAGATAACAGATAAGATAATAAAATAATGTATCGCGCAAATAAACTTTATGGGACGGGCTCAATAAACCGAGCCGTACTAATCCGCAGATTAAACTTTTCGTAATCCTCAAATGGGAACGTATTTTAACACCTTATCCTATAAATTCCATCGGTATACTTTAATCATGTCGTTGTAAAAACCAAGCTGATAGAGTAGAGCAAATTATTAAAGTTGTAAATAAATACAATTTATTTAAGTCAATATTGTCCTTTTTCAAATTTCCCAAAGAGAGAACAGAGCCACAAATATTGTATGTGTAAAAAAGCTAAATAATAATAGTTTTAATTAAATTGCATCATTCAATCGGGAAAAGATTCAATGAACAATTAATTACGTACAACCCTCTTTTACGCGAGATTTTGGAAGGCACCGTTCCTTTTTTTACGCGATTAACTCGTTATGATTTTTTTCTTCCAAAAAATATTTAAAGAAAAATCGTGACGTTACGCAAAATTATGTGGTGAGTTGGCTCTGGCTCTGAATCTTGTTAAAATAAAATATCACGCTTAGGAGATTTTTTATATCCAAACACAGAGGGCTAAATATGTATTAGATCTACTAAATAAATGCACCCCAGAGCTACTTACTTAGTTCAATAATATACCGTCGGATCAACAAAACAAACCCAATGTAATATATTTGAATCAGATCAAAAAATCTACCAAAAGCAGCATTTCATCAAACGAGTCCGAGCAAAATCCAATACGTTCGTTCAAAAGATAGCGAACGAGATATATTAAAAAGTGAATGCAATTATGCATAACTATCGGTTTATCATTGGGTTTTTAAACGAAATAATTTTAAAAAAATCGCGAATCTGAAGTTTTTAAAGATTTTGATGCATTTGATTTTTGGAACCAATTTATCATATTATATGAAAGTGAGGTTTTTACGCAAATTTCTGAAAAGCGCCAATTTCTGGAACCAATGTATTGCGAAAAAAATAGTAATTGGGTGTGTAAACATATATTATGAGACTGTATTTTTGGTATATCTGCATTTTAACGATAAGTTTATATGCCGACATGAAGTTATCTAAATATCACTTCGATATTCGGTTAGTACCAAGAAAATATTAAAACACATAACTTCAATTCTGACTCGATATCGAAGTCGTAGAATATGTGAATTTCCGCAATCAAATCCCGGTCATCTGAGAAAACTGGGGTGTACACGTTATTTCGTCTCAGCTCGCAAACAAACCATAAAGTGTACGTGCTCATTGTACGGAGAGAGGAGTATCCGAAATCTTTACTTCTCTGCGAGAAAACTAAATCCTAGGCGGGGGTCGGCAGTTCGGTTGTGTTATATTTTATTCGGACCGAGCTCGATTAAGATAACGGCCGCAATCAAATAAAGTCTCCCTATATTGGCGCCTACGAACAATCAAACTTTCTTATTCAATCAAATAAATCGGACACGATCGAGGAAGTTAAAAGTGTTTCGGATTTGAAGCTTATACGTGGGACGAAAGCATCACTGAAAGTTAAGATATAAACTGCGCTAGAAGTACACCCATACCTCGCTTTACGGCCTAGATACGTTCCACGAAACTCGGCCCCAAAGCGAAAAGCCGTATAAGGAATCAATTATTCTAATACAAATTCAATGGGATCGGTTCCAATTTTTTTAAATATGTTACATGGTTTATCATTCAAAATGCATTTTATCTTTTGGCGTGTTAATCTCGAGACTTTAAAGGTGCAGCAGATTTCAAATATGTTTTAATGTATTCTTTCTTTTTTATCGCGAATAGTTTGAATGGTAGATTTCGCAAGTCCAATTGCCTTGCAAATTTCAACAATTTTCTCTCCAGCTTCTATACGACGTAATACTTCTAGTTAATTTTCTAGCGTGACATCAGATTTTCGGCATCTCTTTTTATCAATCTCCGAAGTCGATAATTTTTTCGATGAATGAAATTATAAAATAAGTAAAAAAAAAAATAATGCATACATACTTACGTACCAAAAATGTCCCTAATTGTTAACAATTTTCCCAGTTAATGTGTAACAATCAGTAATAAATATCTATGTACATAAAACACTCACATCGACATCAAAAAAAAAAAATTTTTGTCGTTATAGCGAAACATTTTAGACCGAAAATTGAAAACGTGCCTTAATTGAAGAGGGCCGTTATAGCGAAATGCCGTATAAAGAATGGCCGTATAGCGAGGTATGGGTGTATAGAAACCAAAAAAAAAAAAAAATTACAATAAAACAATTATTTAATGCGTATTTTTTCGTGAGCCAGAATTAAATTTACTTAAAAGGTTATGGAAATATAAGTGTATTGTGCGTATCACATAAGTGTTGGATTTATTTGGAATTTTAATATCTTTGATTTTGACTACATGCAATATAAATACTGGTATATTTAAAAGCCGCCTGTGTAGTCGAAAGGTCAACGTTGTTGGCGACCGCTACGCAGGTCACGGGTTCGAATCCCAATACGGGCAGTTTTATAAATTGATTTTTCAATCGATTTATGAATTTCTGTTCAAAGGCATGGATGTATGTGATGCCTCGAATTCCCCTCTCCCGCCCATCCTATCTTATGAACGGGGCGTATCGAGAGCGATTAGCTAACCACTAGTCCTATCCTAGCCCTTTCCTGCTAATTCCTACTCTCTTTGGAAAAAGAGAGGTTGAGCAACTGAGTAACAAGCAGTTCTCGTAGAAACACTTGAGATAAACTCCATTAGGAGTCCACATTGGGAGCGGCCATGGTAAAACAAAAATGGACTAAACTTTTTCGTGTGAATAAATAGTTCACAAGTCTTATTTGTGTAAATTTTAGAAAAACGGTCTACAAAACATATTGTACTTATCGTTTAGTTTGTTTTACAATAATTAAAAACCTTTTTTTTTTAAAGTTATTTTCTCGGCGAATAAGTCAAAAAGAATATTCACCAACAGGGATGACAAAAATCAAATCACTTGTGTAAAAAGTGAAGTTGTGTATTGGTAATCAGCTCAGAGCGCGGAAGAGGTTTCAACAAACGCAAATGCGACCGACTGGCTTGCTTGCTGGGGTTAAAGTTGACATTTGAGTGGCTTCACCCGGCTTCCCAAGACGAGGACGTGCATCAGGGATGGCGAACCTACGGCACGCGTGCCCGAGGTGGCACGTTTGATAATTTGGATGGCACTCGAACAATTTCAAAAAAAATTGATTAAATAATCCGTGAATTAGTAATTTATTCCGTTTTATAAGTTATTAACATTTTTATAAAAAAAATATAAAAAAACATTTTTTATTTTGTCTATTTTGTTTTTACTGCTTGGCACGCCACACAATCGAGAAATAATATTTGAGGATTTTTGGCACGCGGACCCATAAAGGTTCGCCATCCCTGACATACATACTTCCTACCGTTATTACAATTCAACGGAATAGTATACATTCAAAAGAGACTATTTTGTATCCCAAATACATGTAAATAAGAAACATCACAATATCAAGTCATCTTTATAAAGTTTCTCGTTATTGGAGATTATATTATTTTGTTTTCATTTAAATCGTAATGTCGTACACAAGTACGTACGTTTTCTAGCAAAGCAATTTAATTACTATATTGAATACGAGATCTGTTGATTTGTTTGCGATTGCTGTGAAACCATATAAATACAGTAACATAACGGAGTAGATAATAAGAACAATATCGTAGCATATCAGTATGTCATTAGCGTGTCGATAAATCCATTTTTATTGGCTATTAGACGGTTAATTATTGATACTTGTCTTATTCAAGGCGGTTTCGAGGAGACAATAAACACCGTTGTAAAAACAAGACAGACATTTAAATTTAAATAAAACGTCAATGCCAGAGTAAACAAACACAGTGGTCTGTATTTTTGATAATTAAATAAAGACAGAGTTGAAAATTAATTACATATTGAATGAGCAAACCGGCACACTTCAATGTTGATCTACGGTACAGGTTTAATGAAATTAAAACGGTTAAACGGAAATTACTACACAAAAGTGAGCAACACAACAGAAGTGAAACGTCCCCAGCAAAGCCGCCACGACGTAGGTGTAACGTTTTACTTTATTATCATGTTCATTTTCGGGTTGACTAAAAGCCACTGGCCAGAAGAACATTACGATAAAAGCAGTTGTGAATAAATTTATTTTAAACTAGTCGATTTGAATGATGTCATAATATAGAATGTAAAATATTTCCGTTATGGAATAGATTTTATTCGAAAAAGAAGAATTTACCTTTATTTCAAAAATGAATTATGTATGACCCGTCTCTGGCGAATATCTGAATAGTACTGGTACATACCTGAAATAGAACAAAAAAAACATAGTTAAATATTTTATAATTGTAACGTAAGAGACCAATGCTTTTAAAAATGCTCTATTTCTATTGGATATTTTTATAAATGCAAGTCTTAAATTGTCCCATTTGAGTGCTATAGTTATGTTATGTAGTCATGTACTGACTTAGAATAGTGTCAAACAAAAAGCACTTCTGCATTCATTTGATCACACAATTTTTTAAAACGATTTCAAATAAATAACTGTAATACATTATTTCAATTGGCATTTACTTGGTAGAACTCCGTTATAACACGGTGAAAAAATAACGATGTATTTTAGCTCTACGAGATTTTGCAGAGCTAAAATACATTGCTATTTTTTCACCGTGTAACAGTGATACAGGTTACTGGTAATAATACAGTTTTCATTCGACAACACATACGGAAATTGGTCCATTAAAAATACATTTAAATCAACGGAAACTTATACCGAGTATTTATACACAATGCAAAGAGACGAAAAAAGGCTTGGTTTACACTATACTTTAACGTTTTCATACATAAATAAAGTTAATTACAAAGTACGCGGACTTCATAATATTTGTACCTACCCGGTGCGCCTACCCAAAACTTGACGTGTTCTTGTACAAGGCGGAAATACTAACAGGCCGATCAATATTCACTCCACTTCCGGTCGTGTTGAATTTAATATCTTTTAAATCATCGTGATGTTATCTTCGTTGGCAGTTAAAAGCCTGGCGGTAAAAATAGACACCGGGGGTGGTGGGGAGGTTTATAACTAAATAGAAACAGTGACAAGAAAGCGAGTTTAATGATACGGTTTGGGGAAATTTCCAAGGATATGTCACATTGCGGTGCTTTAAAAGTGAACAGCATTAAGGGCATACTTATTACAACAGATGTTAATATTAAATTAGTTAATTTTCTTTTGAATAATAAAGAATGAAATTGCTGTAACGATTCTTAGTATAATTATCAATAAGTTAATCTTTCTAAGTATATTTTTCAACTAAACTGTGATGGTTTCATTTATTTTTACCCTATACACTGGAAACATAAACTAATTAATATACAGAATATCTTTGATAGATTTAGTAGTAACTGTGGAAGTTCACTTTGAATATTTAATTAAATTTGATAATATATATATATCTTACACCCTTCCCTGCGTCCGGTAGAAAATACTAACCCTGACTTTTATTTTGTTATTTATAACATAAGATTTGAATCATTTTTTAGTTTACCGATGATGCTCCTCAGAGAGGCGAACCGCGTGTCACAAGTTGTAGCACTACAAGTGGAATTAAAAAGTTGTCAAATTAAATTTTACATTCATATAATTACATATATACACACGCAGGCCAAAATTAGGGAACGAAATACCAGTTTTACATAAATCCGACATTCAATAAATATAACGGTGCAACAGTTAAATGACCGTGAGAATGCTTTTTCGCGCTTCCGGCTTATTTGCACGAATCTCCCATCAAGATTAACAGATTCCGGCATTGATGAGTAAGACATTTCAATGTCATATTTTCAATCAAAGAATAATAATTTATATATTAACTAATATGACGGCGAATCTTTTATGCTTATGATGTAGATACATATTATACTGTCGGGTCCTATGACGCGGCTGTTAGCGTTGTCGGATTCGAGTCCCAGTACCAGCAGCGTTTTTCCGATCGATTTCTGTTCAAAGGCATGGGTGCTTGTGATGTCTAAAAATTCCCTCCCACCCTTACGATATTTCAATAACTGGGCGCAGCGAGAGCGATTAGTTAACCACTAGTCATGTCCTAAGCCTTATCCTTATATCGCTATTACTCTCTTTGAAAGACAGTTTGAGCGACTGAGTAACAAACAGTTATCGCAGAAAAACTTATGTTGATATACCTCCATTAGGCCATATGCTCTACATTGGAATCAGACACAGACTAAAAAAAAAACAGTATTGATATTTGGAGAGTTGAAAAATCTTTAGCGGAATCTTGTTTTTTCATTTCTCTCTTTGACTGTATTAACAGTCAATTTTCTTGACCATATCTTTAACAAATATGCAATCAAGCTTATAGGCTGTCGTATGCAATAATACTACTCTTTAAAGTTAAAATCAACCATCAGCATTTTGTTAAACGATTCCTCAAATTGTTAGCCGGTTCTATGAGATTCAATCGTTCAAAACGTATCTAGTACCTAATACTAGAAAAGAACAGTCAAGAGACGTGCATATATATACACATAACTTACTGCAAATGTTGTGTGTTTCTTCAAAATTAAATGCACGTCCCTGATGGCAGTCTAGATGAGAGAAATAAATACTTTCCCCGTTCAATTGAGGCGACAAAATCGAAGCTATCGTGAAAAGAGATAATGCTTCGTAAAATATCTAAGCGGTCGCCACGGGCATAAAGCGTTGAATTACGGTCATTTCGTCGAAGTTAATGCTTATGCGTCGCTATTTGGCCAGTACCGCCCGCCGCGATAAACGTCGAGGCCTGTACACTTTCGCGGTATTACACAAATAACGCCATCGTCAATCCCTTAAAAAAAACTTGCCTCGGCACACCTCTCAAAAACGTGGAAATCTGTGGTTAAACGAACGAGTTTCTATATATGGACTATACAATAATATACATAAAACATATAACGCATATTCCAAGATACATAGGTCAAAGTTTCTATTTTTCATGTATATTTATTACTTATGCCGGGTCCTATGGCGCAGAGGTTAGCGATGTGGGCTTCCGTAACGGATCTCACGGGTTCGAGTACAAGTACGAACATAATTTTTTCGATTGATTTATCGATTTCTGTTCGAAGACATGGATGCTTGTGATTTCGTAAAATTTACTCCCACCCTTTCCGGTCCTTTAATAACTGGGCGTAGCGATAGCGATTAGTTAAGCGCTAGTCCTGTCCTGGCCATATTTTTTTATCCCTACTACTCTTTGGAAAAAAAAACTCGAGCGACTGAGTAACAAACAGTCCTCGTAGAAAAACATACACTAGAAGGCCATATACTCCGCAATAGGAGCGGACATGGATTAAAAAAAAATACTTGTACTAAGTAGTGTCATTTATTTATCGTAAAATTATATAGGCACCAACAGTTTTGTTTTATTTTTAATTATGTTGATTGTACATTAAATTAGAAGAATATAGTTGGGTAAAAAAAAAAGATTCGCGCGTACCTAACAACATTTCATAAGAATTCCATAATTATGCCAGTGATATTTTGATTGCCGTCTTCACCCTTGCATCCTCTTATATTTTTCAACGGTAACATAGCTAGGTATAACCTCATCGCGTTTGGGTATAGGGAAAAAATAGAAGCCGGAGTAAAACGAATGTCCTGTCTTGGCTAGTAACGAGGCGCGTCGGCGGTGCCCTGGGACGCCCATAAATTGCTGCCTCGGGGAACAATAAAAGGACGCCGGCGTCGGATCGGGTGGCCGTCGCCGCTGTCGAATTTCCATTACCCCGTTAAAACTAAAGGATTTTCGCGCACCGTCCAAGAGACGGGGAGGAACGCGGGCGCTAATGCCATCCAAACGGCGCCTATCGCCTCGCTATACCTTGCCTATACCATACTGCTAAACAGTGGAAGATTAAGTGCCTGGTTTGGCCGCGTCAAAGAAAACAGTGTAAGTAGGAGAGAATTGCGTCGATTTGGGGACTATCTACATTTTAACATGTAGTAATTAGTAAACATTAAATTGATAGACTGGCATAACAAAATAATGTCAAGGAATCCCATTGAGTTTTAAATAAAATAAAAATATTCAATATGGAATTTTTCTTTGTATTATATGTTTCATTGTAATGCAGATTTTTGGCAATTCACTTTAATATCGATTTTTTGGATATCAAATTAATGGAGTTTTAAGTACTAGTGAGCGTTAGCGTCAAAGTTTTTCGAGTCTCTTTCATCTCTATTTGTATCGTTATTAAACCCAGATCAATATTAACGAGAATAGACAATAATTGTGTTAAATCAACAAAAAACCAAACAATATTTTCTCCTTAAATTCGACCAATACGAATTTAATACAAATGTTGTCGATAAATATTATTCACTATTATAAAACACGCTATTTTGTCTTTATTTATTGTATTTAATAATGTCCCATAAAATTAAACCAAAGCGCGTTATTCCTGAACATCTTAACATTAATAGCCGATAAGGTCTGTCTGTAAGGACGTCCGCAGTAAGGTACAGACCAATGATTTCGATTTATTCTGAACAGCACATTTTTGAAATGTTGTTCTATCCAATGGAAGCGGCTTATTTTAAACAGGGCGTGAATGTTCTGATATCGCCACGTTTGAAAATTCGATATTTCTTGGTGTAGAGCTAAAGTATTGTATCACCATACATCATAATATTCGAATAATCAAAGACTTTAATTCGACTATTGCAAACTATGATTATAGGGCTATCGAAATGAATCGTCTGATCGTGTGAGTCGATGTGAGACTAATATTTTTTGGAGCGGATTTGATCAATTGAATCATAATGATGAATCTTTTCACGTCTGACCTTGAAAATCTGTTAGAATTCTTTAATACATTAAGAATATTCAAATTATGATATGGATATATGATAGAATAATATTTTGCTTTTTTCATACACTTGGACAAAATGTGCAACTGATTTTTTATTGAAAAATTGGATTTGATCTTTTGATTTTTATTGGAAATAATTGTTAAATAATTTAAAATCCGAAAAATAATTGTTGGCAAACTTAAACATTATTCCAAAAATTAAGTAATTTACAAAATTTCTGCTACTACGAAAGATGATTGTTAGCAAACTTTAACATTATTCCAAAAATTAAATAATTTACGAAATTTCTGCTACTACGAAAAATGGTTGTTAGCAAACTTAATCATTATTCCAACAATTAAATAATTTACGTAATTTCTGCTACTACGAAAAATGGTTGTTAGCAAACATAAACTTTATTCCAAAAATTCAATAATTTACGAAATTTCTGCTACTACGAAAAATGGTTGTTAGCAAACTTAAACATTATTCCAAAAAATCAATAATTTACGAAATTTCTGCTACTACGAAAAATGGTTGTTAGCAAACTTAAACATTATTCTAAAAAATCAATAATTTACGAAATTTCTGCTTCTACGAAAAATGGTTGTTAGCAAACTTAAACATTATTCCAAAAATTCAATAATTTCAATAATTTACGAAATTTCTGCTACTACGAAAAATGGTTGTTAGCAAACTTAAACATTATTCCAAAAATTAAGTAATTTAGGAAATTTCTGCTACTACGAAAAATGGTTGTTAGCAAATTTAAACATTATTCCAAAAATTCAATAATTTACGAAATTTCTGCTTCTACGAAAAATGGTTGTTAGCAAACTTAAACATTATTCCAAAAATTAAGTAATTTATGAAATTTCTGCTACTACGAAAAATGGTTGTTAGCAAATTTAAACATTATTCCAAAAATTCAATAATTTACGAAATTTCTGCTACTACGAAAAATGGTTGTTAGCAAACTTGGACATTATTCCAAATATTAAATAATTTACGAAATTTCTGCTCCAACGAAAAATGGTTGTTAGCAAACTTGAACATTATTCCAAAAATTAAATAATTTACGAAATTTCTGCTCCTACGAAAAATGGTTGTTAGCAAACTTGGACATTATTCCAAATATTAAATAATTTACGAAATTTCTGCTCCTACGAAAAATGGTTGTTAGCAAACTTAAACATTATTCTAAAAATTAAATATTTTACGAAATTTCTGCTACTACGAAAAATGGTTGTTAGCAAACTTAAACATTATTCCAAATATTAAATAATTTACGAAATTTCTGCTACTACGAAAAATGGCTGTTAGCAAACTTGAACATTATTCCAAAAATTCAATAATTTACGAAATTTCTGCTACTACGAAAAATGGTTGTTAGCAAACTTAAACTTTATTCCAAAAATTCAATAATTTACGAAATTTCGGCTACTACGAAAAATGGTTGTTAGCAAACTTAAACATTATTCCAAATATTAAATAATTTACGAAATTTCTGCTACTACGAAAAATGGCTGTTAGCAAACTTGAACATTATTCCAAAAATTCAATAATTTACGAAATTTCTGCTACTACGAAAAATGGTTGTTAGCAAACTTAAACTTTATTCCAAAAATTCAATAATTTACGAAATTTCGGCTACTACGAAAATTGGTTGTTAGCAAACTTTAACTTTATTCCAAAAATTAAATATTTCACGAAATTTATGCTACTGCGAAAAATGGTTGTTAGCAAACTTGAACATTATTCCAAATATTAAATAATTTACGAAATTTCTGCTACTACGAAAAATGGTTGTTAGCAAACTTAAACTTTATTCCAAAAAATCAATATTTTACGAAATTTATGCTACTACGAAAAATGGTTGTTAGCAAACTTGAACATTATTCCAAATATTAAATCATTTACGAAATTTCGGCTACTACGAAAAATGGTTGTTATCAAACTTTTTTTTTCCAAAAATTCAATAATTCACGAAATTTCTGCTACTACGAAAAATAGTTGTCAGCAAACTTGAACATTATTCTAAAAATTAAGTAATTTACGAAGTTTCTGCTAATACGAAAAATTGTTGTTAGCAAACTTAAACATTATTCCAAATATTAAATAATTTACGAAATATCTGCTAACTATAAAAATAAAATATATTAAAATAAAATATAATTAAATTAAATTAAATTCAATAAAATAAAATAAAATAAAATAAAATAAAATAAAATGAAATGAAATAAAATAAAATAAAATACCATAAAATAAAATAACATAAAATTAAATTAAATTAAATACTATGCAACAAAAATCTCACGTTGCTGGGCAACGGGCTTACAGCTAGTCTATATATTAATAGCCGATAAGGTCCGTCTGTAAGGTGTCCTCGACCTCCCAGTCTCCACTTTTTGAAATAAAATAAAATAATATAATATAAAATAAAAATAAAATAAAATGAAATAAAATAAAATAAAATAAAATAAAATAAAATAAAATAAAATAAAATAAAATAAAATAAATTAAAATAAAATAAAATAAAATAAATTAAAATAAAATAAAATAAAATAAAATAAAATAAAATAAAATAAAATAAAATAAAATGAAATGAAATGAAATGAAATGAAATGAAATGAAATGAAATGAAATGAAATGAAATGAAATGAAATGAAATGAAATGAAATGAAATGAAATGAAATGAAATGAAATGAAATAAAATAAAATAAAATAAAATAAAATAAAATAAAATAAAATAAAATAAAACAAAATAAAATAAAATAAATTAAAATAAAATAAAATAAAATAAAATAGATTAAAATAAAATAAAATAAAATAAAATAAAATAAAATAAAATAAAATAAAATAAAATAAAATAAAACAAAATAAAATAAAATAAATTAAAATAAAATAAAATAAATTAAAATAAAATAAAATAAAATAAAATAAAATAAAATAAAATTAAATAAAATAAAATGAAATGAAATGAAATAAAATTAAATTAAATAAAATAAAATAAAATAAAATAAAATAAAATAAAATAAAATAAAATAAAATTAAACTAAATAAAATCAAACACAATGCAGCAAAAATCTCCCGTTGCTGGGCAACGGGCTTACAGCTAGTTCACTAATAAGTACTTAACGTCAGTAAAAAAAAAATGAAAATCTTTAAAATGTTTTCCTTATTCACGATCATTAGCATCAAGAATCGATATCGTACAGAGCGATCTAATATTGTGCTGAACATTTTGCCGAGCGCGCGCTTAGTCACACTGTTACATACATATATGTGTATATAATATATATGGGCTAATTCGAGTTTATAACGAGTAACGGGCGGAATGGGGGCGAAGTCTCCTGGCGGCGCTAAATAATGGTGGAATCATTAGGCGGGGCGCGGGACGGCGGAGCAGACTGCCCTCGCGGGGCTCGTCCGCCGCCCCGGCTGATTAACGGCCCCCGCTTCGTGAAAGGGGACGTGAGCCGTTACCGACGCAGAAACGGCAAGCGGTGCGCTACGATGAAAATGTTGATGTACGATTTTCATTCCACTGGTGGAAAAGCCGAACGTTGGCTATACGTGAAAAGGATAAGAAAGTAAATAATATTTATAACGTATATTTTACATGTGTTTATATAATTTTTTGCCTTAAATTTATTTAAGTACAATAGTAAAAAAAAATGTTTTTGTGAGGGAATTCTGTACGATCTTCAAAATATCAAAGATATCAATGATGTCTTTAGTAACAAATTGATTAATAAATTATTTTCAAAAAACTATTCTCGATAGTTATACACGTAACCGGATTTTTAAATTTCCCATCTCTTTCTTTTACGTGTATAAAAAAATGTAAAATAATAAAGAATTTAACTCACATCAACTTTCTCCCGTTACACAACCTTAAGTTGCGACTGACTTACAAGAAATTCGCAATCAAAGCCTACATTTTAAATTAATAAAATAATAAGCGAACCCGATATTTAAAAAAAACCTCCGATAGAAAAGAAGATGAAGTAATAACATTATTTTTACACATCAATGAGCTTTAAGCTTCATTGTAGTGCATCTTTTGTTGGGCGTACTTTTGTAAGAGAATGATAAAGAATAAATTTATTTTAATATTATATCTAAGCAATAAAAAAATTCATACGTAATAAAATTAAGTAAACCTTCATTCCGATATTTTTGTTTTCAGTACATTTTATCATCGTAAACTGTCACTAGATGTATAGAAAAAAGACAACCAAAATCAATGACCTTTCCATGCATTCAAACCTTTATAATAAACAGTGTAAATAGCATATGGGGGCAGACGGTGTACATAATACGCTATCTTTTTTCATTCGGCCTTTGGGTGCAACTAACTGTACGCGTGGTCTGCAAGCAAATCAAAGGCTACATTATCGACCTTTCGCCGTACGTATTTTCAGCCAATATGCTATTGAACTTTGATTTTTAATATCAATTCTGCGTAGGGAGCTGGTCACACAGAATATTATTAAAATCTACCATACGCAATTGCAACAGAAAATAATTATTTTCCATTCCATACTATCTGACCGATCTCGGGAATTTGCAAATGTGTTAAATGCACATGTATAAAACAGATATGACAATATTATGATGTAGAATTTAAAATATTGCACAGTAAAAACACGACGTATTTTGTCGAATATGTCCACTTGAATAAGTATATACTTGAATATTCTATTAACTGTGTATACTATTCTGTCATTGTTATGAGAGTTGTCATTCTTGGTCTACATTTCAACTATTCATAGCAAAATTATCTGTCGAAGATTGTATAACAAGCAACGTTACATTTGACTTTTACACTTAGACCTACCTGAGGTGTAAAGCGTTTAATATAAACGTAGCATAGTGTTATTTTGATGGAAAATTAAATAGCGCACACAGTACTTTCGCCGTAAAGTCTATTTCAGTAACCGTCAGTGATTTTCGAGAATATGAAAGTGAAGCGATCTTGAGCGTTGATAAAATCGCTAGCGACTTGGCACTCATAGCTAATAGCCTACGACAAGCTTTCAGAAATGTTCGCTAATGGATCTAGTGTCATGGACTCTCATTCAATTATAAGTCTGAGCGTTGATGCTTACAACTAGTTATTATTGACCTCCGGTTTAAATATGCAGAAAAAACGTCAACAACAAATCGAATTCAAATAACGTCACGGTATAAAATGCAACGACCACAAGCTTGCCCAACAGTATTAACTTATGTTATGTTGTGGCGAATAATTATTAAAAACTAAACGACTGCCTGAATACTTTGAAAACATGTTAAAGATCTCTGTAATCTCACTGTTTTGAAATAAAAATATTTTATCTTATAGTAAACAAACTGCGGAATTAATGGAGACATTTTGAATCCTTCAAAATGCATTTTTCATATGTTTTGATCAATAAATAAATAATGTGGTATAAGCTCAAGATGTTTTCATACCTTAACGTTAAAAGCAGATTGATTACCGACCAACCGAATTTCACTCGACAATGTTCGTAAAATTTGTCTCGTCCCTAAAAGGAAAGCAATATGTACATACTCGGTTTCAAATCAAATCTCGGTCAAAAACGAGAGGTAGATTTATTTATCCACTACAAATATTTTTTTTTTATTAATCATTTATATAATCATGATGAAACTCGTAGATATAAGTGTAATTTACGTTCAGCGTTCCATTAACCTTACATACATTGAAAAATAAGTTACTGTTTTGGTCCAACATCAACGTTATCATTAAATTACTAATTCGTTACAAGTGTATAAAATGGTATAGAAGAGTATGATTAAGTCTACGAGGTGCTACTTGGAATACTAAACACACAGTATTACGTAGTTTTTAACGAAAATTCTTCAATAATAATCGCGGCACCTACACATTTCGACATGACTTATTATTGAATTAATTAATTTCAACCCCACGCTCCGCAGCTAGAGCGAAATAAAAAAAGCCGGCACAACATCCGAATACTAAATAAGGGCAGCGAGTTTTTTTTACATGCGACAACAGAGTATGGTGATAATGCGAAATTTACATGTGAAAAATTGTGAAATAAAAAAAATGGCCGGGATTTCGCGCCTTTTCGGTGCGAGCTGCCAACACTGCGGGGAGAATTTGTGACTCCTGAAGCGCCTGTTCTCTCGCACAAGCAAGAAAAATTGCCATAACATGAGCTGAATCATCGATGAGAGGAACGGGAAAACGTGACGAGGACACTGCGCCGATAGCAAACATACTTATTTAATTAAAATAATAAAAATATATTCGAAGTGTAGTTATTTCAAAAAATATACATATATTATTTATACATAATAATAATGCATTTTTTCGTTTTTAAAATAAATATGAAGGATTTAATAAGCCAATAAATGTAATATCAGCAATTATATTTTTTTTGTAGTTGAGCCTTCAATGTTACAAGTAAAATTAATCTTTTTACCAGAATGTATTTAAGCAATTTAAACTATAAATAAAATACTTAGATTAACCAAATATTCGTTTTAAATGCAGAATTAAAAAACAGTGAATAGTGAGTGATTCAATTCAATTATCCTGTTATCATTGATTGCGTGAGACAAAGTGTTACTTTATTTATGTGAACAAGATGTTTACAGACCAGTTTGAAAACATAACAAATTTGCAAAGACATTTTGGTCTCAATCCGATTTTAGCAACACACAGTAATTATTAATGAGTATTAAAAATATAATATCCAAAAATTCGAAGGTTTGACTATTGTTTGTACGGATAGTAGAATCACGCTTACGTGAAGATAAAATGTTAGATATCAAGTTTCATTATGTTTGAATTATAGTTATGTTTGTAATTACCATTAGTCACCACTTTAACTTTAAAACTCTTTGATGATTTTTTAATAATATTTAAGATGTGTTAAGCATTTTAATAATGTGTAATTATATAGTCACTTCTACTGTAATTTGTAAATTATTTTCAATGTCAATTGTTGTTCACACCTTTTCATTTCAATTTGTTTTTGTACTAATAGCACTGTTAAATTACATTTCTTGTCAGTTGACAACGCTCGCCGTGAGCAAAACCGGTCCTGACCTTGATAAAAAAAAAGTGTAAATAAATTACAAAGGAATATTGTCTTTTCTTAAAATGAAACACTTTTCTTAGAATGGAATTGCAAGAAGATATTACTTTAATAAAAACACAATAATCCTTTATACTTCATTCCACTTTATTTAATATGTCAGGACCGGTTTCGCTCATTGCGAGCATTGTCAACTGTCCCGGTCCTGACATATTAAATAAAGTGGAATGAAGTACAAAGGATTATTGTGTTTTTATTAATATAATGCCTTTCCACCAAGTATTGACAGTGAACACCCTAAAAGTGAAGATATTACTTATCTGATGATTAGTTAAAGTAGTTTTGTTCTCGCCGAGAAATATTTGACGCAATTGTGATGTGACTTTGGCGCAAGTCTTCTGGATTCGCGAGACGACGTGTGATTTGATTTCCAGGTGTAGACATATTGTGATTCAGACGAGAGGACGGGGGCGGCAATTTCGACACGGCCGGAATCGAGAAAAGTGGCGTTAGAGTTGCGAGGCAAGCAATGCGGCCACGGGGCGGAAAATGGCTGAGCAAGGAAAAGTCGGAAAATGCGACAGAGGCTTCTCTTGATAAAATTTACATTGTTATAAACGTCAACAAAACCTATAATAATTCAGAAGTGTGACTATTTCAAAATAATAAATCAATCTTTAAGTAGTGCGAAATCGGCGCAGGCCGCATTCTTTTTTTTGTGTCAGCTATTGATCCGTATCCCTGAAGCATACTTCGAAATCTAATCAACGGCCAAAGGTTCTTAATGATCATTTTTTCACTATTAACAAAACATTTTTTATATCAAAGGAAAATACTCTTATATTATATTATATACAATATTATCGATGTTAATATCTTTTAAGAAAGCTTTAAGCTGTCTTGTTAAAAAAAATCTTGATAAAACACCATCGATGGCTGTACAAAAAGCTTACAAGAACACTAAATTAAAAAGATTATTATAATTTTTGACACTTAGCTTGGTAATAAATAGACCATTTCATAATGGTTAGAATTTTTCAAAAGTTGATTTTGTTTTGTAGTTACAATATTATTATATGAAAGATTCTTACAGCGTTGAATGAACAGAATCTTAAAAATGAATTGATTGACGCATCATCATATCGCGTAAAATCGCACAAATATATAAATGCAATTAAATTTATGAAATAAAAAGTGTTTTTTTGAACAAAAACCGCCAAGTAGGTCGAGGGTCTCTTTAAATTCAATGACCGTGATAAAACATCACCGGCTTGGCGGCGTGGAACAGATGCACGTGAATTTTACGGCGATTTTACAAGATTAATGACTATTTCATTTTATACCGTGTCACAAAAAATCTCACACTCAAAGCGATTCCATTTAAGAGAACATTGATGTACAATACGCTTGCAGTAATTACAAAATAAAACTTTGTGCTTATAATCAAGAACAGAAAACATAGCATTTTCTTCAATCCCGTAATACTGTTTTCGGGTTCCTTGACTTTCAAGCCATCCACCGAACTGACCAAAAAGAGTGAAAAAAACTCGCTACCAGTTGCCGCTCAAATGTGTTATGACGTGTTTGTAAAACATACAATACGTCATGTAACATTTATCATAGTACAGCATGAAATTATTAAATTATCTATATTTATGTGTCGAATCTGTGACTCAGTAGGGAGGACGTATTAAATAAATGAGAAATTAATCATGTACAAATAATTGCTTGTGCATGATCATACACCTAAAAAGATTCGTTACAAATTATTAACGTAAGTACTTAAAATAAGTATTCAACTTCAGCAGTGCATACAGTTTTTAATATTATGCGAAGCTAAAAATAATATCAGTAAGCTGTACTATTAAGTATAGTACTTAGTTTTGAATGCAATGAAATAACGTTGACAGTGGCTTAGTGTGTAGTATCAGCTACTGATAAAGCGAGGAAATTAAAAGAATGTACAACTTTTGCCGGAAAATCGGGTTATCTGAGAGATGCATTCTCGAGTGGGCGAGTCGCCAAGGACGGAAGAGATGGCACGGGTCGCAATCTCAAAAAGAAAAAAAAATGCACGCGAAATACGAGCGGAATAAATCACGCGGAAAAGTGGCGGCGAAAATAATAATCGAACAGTTGTAGTACGTGGGACGGGAAAATTCGACCAATTACAGCAGAAGTGTTTTTGAAAATATTGAATTCCAAAATAGTCATCATTGCTTTTTTTAAATGGTTTGAATAGTTTGTGAAGAAACAATGCCATGTCGAGCTTATTGTCACGGAGCGGTCTATGTCGTGCTTTCAGTAAAATTCAATCTCTTAGAGTTCCACTTATTTTATTAGCCCCATCATTCTATTCGAAAATTGAGAACTTGAACTAATGTTTCTTTCGTATACAGCTTCTATTAATTTTGTTAAGATAATTTCATCGAGAAGCAATAGCCAGCCATCCATATGAATTGCATTGGAATATGGTAAAATACAGAAATATCTTGTTTGTGTATCACATGTATCAACAAGTGATTCTGCTATATATATATATATGCTACTAGTTTCCAGATTTTTTTTTAATAAGGCGTTATAAATAAGATCTATGCAGAATAAAGGAGCAAACTCGTGTGCAATTGAATGTAGGAGTTGGGCTGGGAGCAAAGAGAGCGCTTAACTTATTCGCGCACGATTCGGAAGAGTGAAAGCAATAATGTGTTATTTATATGACTCGTGAATATTTACAACGCCGTACCGCCTGAATAGAAAATGTGAAGCAATAAAACTTTGTAAGCTCTCAACGTTTCGAAATCACGTATCGCCGGCATAAAGCACACCGTCCACGTATAGCGCCGCGACGCTGCACCCGATATGAGAATTTACTTATCATGGTACGGTTGGATCAATCAAAGTTATGTTGGCCCAGGTTGAGAAACTCAATGCATTGGATAAAAATTCGATAAACATAAAGAAAAAAAAATAAACATGGTTTTTTTGGCTTGTGTTGAGAATATTTATTATTCACCTCAAAATTACACAAGACTTGATACGAAATTAATCTCTAGCAGACCGAAATAACAAAGAAAATAAGCAACGAATTTTTCAAGGGTATTGACGTTAAATTGCGATAATTTCACAGTCTTTTGTCAGTAAGTAACCTGAGAGATAACTGAGAAGAAATATAAGATGGCTTTTGTAACTTACCTCGCAACTTAGCCCGATACTGCAATAGCCAATAAAAGTGCAATGGTTAATGGAGTTATACAGTAGTGTGTTAGGATGGGGAATACTGGAAGATAGAACGTTGTCTATTTTAATGCTGTGAATTCCGTAGAAAATTATTTGCTTTCCGTACTGTTTCGGAGTTTCTTAGTAAACAGAACGATTTGAGATAACCGAAGAGACATCTAAAGTCCGATTGTAAAAGATTTATGTTATCTAAAGATTTTCAAGTGCAATTTACTATTATACGATTGTCAGGAATGGCTGGAAATAAACAGCGCAATTACGTGGATTTATATTTTTTCGAATATAAAAACAAAGCATTGTAAAATCAAATGAATTAGTGAATTTATTTATGTATTTAATTTACAAAAATATTCATATGGGCTTGAAAAATACTATATATATTATGTAACATTGAAGGCAATATTGACACTAGACGAATGATTACAAGCATCGGAATCTATTAACAATTTCAACTAATATTTGTCAAACACTTTGCACAGTTTTCGATGGATATAAAACTAGGCCACCAAAATAACTAAATTGATACAAGAATACATAAATGAAGTATTTTTTTACATAAGCCATTTGGTAAAATTACATTACGTTTGCTGTGGTGTATACATAGTATGAAAAAAACCTCAACGCTTTCAATTGCCTATACGAAATTGAATTTTCTCGTTACCGGCACGTGGAAGCCCCTCTCTGCAAACGTCATAATGTATGATCGAGAGGCGAAGTTTGATATTAATAATGGGCGTACAAGGTTCACTACTTAACGACACACCGCAGCTACACAAAGGGTCCGGGTTCGATTCGCGGCGGGGCTCCAGGATAGGTCGACGGTTACGATACTGCTTTACTGCCTGCCGTGAAATGTACTAAGAACTAACTAAGCAATTGGGAAATGCGAATAACTCGTTCAAAGTTTAACGCACCGCGGTCGGTTAATGAATTGTATTGGTAAAACGATTGAGTTTGAATTATTAAGGTGAGGTCATTGAGAAATGCACGTTACTGGTTACGTAAATATTTTACCCAATATATAATTTATGCACGGCATAGGTAATATAATAATGTAATTGACGCGCGAATATAGTTAATAATATTATATTAACATTAAAAGTGTTAACTAATAATACTACATTAAAAACTTACACGCATTTTCAGACCAAAGAGTAAAGAAGTTTTTTACAGTAATTTAAATTTTACGGAGTAAATAAATGATAGCTTCTGAAAATATTATATCGTTTTTTTTTACATTGATAAATACCAAATATATATTGTGTAACATAAACAAGAACATTGTTTTATCCAATTGATATCCAAACTGCAGGGCGAATAATAGTTTTGGTTGATATATTTTTTCCGGCTCGAATAATTATTTATATAAAGAAAGAAGCCTGATAAAAAAAGCTTTGAAAAAATCTCGTCGGGGTTCGCTGACCGACAGAACGGCGAAGAAGAGTTACGCAGGGGGCGCGATGTACTCGAACGAGGGCCGGCGTAGCGGGGTGGGCGACTTAAGGCGTCACTCGGCTTTCCCGCGGAAAGGCCTGTGACGTCACGTGACGGCGCCTGGCGCCGCGGCGTCGCGCCTCCAAACTCACCTGAAACAAAGGAAAATGCACAATTAGTTATCGATCGAGTGGTTTGTACTTGGGCTAACTATGTTGCGGCCGAAACTTGCGGCTCGAGAAATTGAATAAATAAATTAATGAATTTCAGCGAGCGTGACGGCGATTTGTTAAAAGAAAATATTCATTCGTCACGCCATGATGGAAAATTTGATTACTTCCTTTTGTTATGGACTATAATGTGAATTCCGCACAGCCTTTAAAGTTATATTTCTTTGCTTAAATATTTACTTTATGGAATTCAATCGCAAAAACTTTTCCATTACAATACACACTTGATATCGTTTACTTAAATCAAAAAAACAGCTTATCGTTTTAAGACATAATATAAAAGCAAAGCATGGAAACTGAATGACGTACATTCTACGGTGAAATAAAACGTATGATAGTCGAGTATATTATGATGAAACATCCCGAGGTACAATGTTTTTATTGTGAATTAAATACTTCGTGGGCTGCTGGGGGTGGGGGAAGTGGAAACCGTAAACGTCCGTCAATAAGAAAGCAAGGGAAACGAGACGTGTCAAATAAATCTGTGGGCAAGTCAGTCACGACTCCCAGCGGCATGGCAACGTTTGCGCGGAGGGTTAAGATAATTCCACGCTGGTTTTTGTTGTCAAGCTTGTGGTATTATTTCCCCAATTATGAAACAGTGAAGACAACTCATGGAAGCAATGCACCCTCTAAGTGCTCGAATAGTTTGAAAAAGACAAAAGTTTGAAAGAATTTTTTTAGACAGTAAGTCATATATAATTTATTTATACATTTTAATCTTTCCGGTAAGCTTCTATCGGTGAAATTAATTTGCAATGTATGTTCAATAGACGTATACATTCCAGCTACTAATAATTTGAAAAGTGGTCATGATCCGCGAAGGAATGATGCATCGGCGGCAACTAGCAATATATTATTGCTTATGAAACACACCACGATAACAGGCAGTGGTCGAGAGTCACGGAAATGTCCCACGCCACACTCCTTGCCTTCGCCATAAGGTGAACAGAGCACTGCAGCGTGCAAGCGTGTTAAACGAAAATTGCATTCGCGATTCGAGATGCATTATCGAGCCAACTCGGATCACTGCAGTCACGAACTCTTTGGAATGGTTCGAGATATATGAACGCTCAAATGAGTTCAGAAGGTAAAAAAAGCAACCGAATCAAATATTAAGATAACAGTCAATGTTCTGTTTTGACATATTTTGGATACAGTGCAAATATAGGCATGTATAGGACATTAATCGAATCCATAGCTAATGAATTTATTAATAAACATTTAAATTTGATAACTTGGTTATTCCACCGCTTGTGACACGCGTTTCGCCGCTTAGAGAAGCATTGTCAGACTATCGCAACGTTCATGAATAAACTAATGATGTTTATGAATCAACTGGCACAAGTTGTAACACAAAAAGTGGAATATCAATGTTATCAAATTGAATTGTATATTAAAAATGAACTTCCACAAAGTTACCGCAAAATCTATCAAAAATATTAATGAATTGATTATTAATTTTTTGTTCCTAATGAATTACTTCGTATCACATGGGTTAAAATCCATAAGTGATCGTATGGAAAGTATGTATAATCCAGAACACAGTGAAATATTTTTATAAAACTATTATGCATTAATATGAAAATTTTGAGGGCATCTTCAATTAATTGATATCAAGTTAATTATATTGAACGAATTGAGAATTATAACGCAGATATATTAATAATAAAGTGGTAAGCGCGAGAAGTATCAATGGTGACATTGGAGACGCGGGGGACCCAAAATATGTACCAAGAAGATGAGACGAGAAACCTAGCGAGCGTTCGAAGTGTGGTGATTTATCAGAACGTATCCTTTAACCCAACTGGACCTGTCAACTCGCCTTACTCGACTACAAGTCCCTATTTGTGAACCTACATGCATTCGATAGTTAAGATAGCGCCTGGAGTTTCAGGAAATACACGGGTATTATACTGTGATACAAAAAATAGAATAATATTAAAAATAGTTTTGATAACTGTGTTATTATTGTGGCACAAGCAGTGTAGTAAAAATTAAAAGTGAGTTTCTACAAAGTTACCGCCGAATACATTGAAAATAGAATAAATAGAATAAATATAATGATTTATCAATCACCATCCGCAATCGGTATGCTTCCTTGAAGGAAGCACCTGATCCATCTAGCTATAGTATTATTTAATTTCGACAAGACACTGTAAGATACAGTATTTAGTAAGTATTACAATACAATATTATATAATATGTATCTCTGAAGCCGATTCATGCAGCACGAGTCATTTCAGCGTGGTGATTTTTTACTGAAGCCGGCATTTACGCCGTACCTGTAAATATCGATTTGCACGTACCGGATAAATTTAGCACACAGTATTTTCACAGCTAACGTAAACGTATAAGTGCACATGCAGAGTGTTTGAATCTGAAACGACGATGCATAAAATCACACGAGCCGTCAATATTTACAGAATTACTTTGTAAATAAACAACGCAGTACTACTACAGCGATAGTAGCTAGGGTAGGTTAACGTGTAGTGGTTAGTAGGTAGGAATATAATAATGTCGATACAGCGAGCAGTGTGAACGGAGAACACTGTCACGTTTGACGTTGGAAATTGAAAACTGCCAACCGCGTTGTTTGGCACACAACAAGAGGAACTGCTGAACGTGTGAAGGGAAAATTCGCAACAGCGAACGAGATAGGGAAAGAATGACATCAGTTAAAAAAATAATTAAAATTTATTTCATAACGTAATGACGGAACACATGTCTAATAGCAAAAGAAATTGTATTTATTTTAAAGCTCACATAATTCACCGACGCATATTCGCTTATGTAATCTTATTTATGCCATTCATTTTTTTTGTAACAATATATATTTTAAATAAATGAAGGCGTTATTTTTTTACTAATTGAATTTATTTTATATTATTGGAAAAACTATTAGCATATTTAAAATCTTTTAATTCATCATGAACAGTTTTATTGAAATTTGATTTTCGGTCATTTTCAATATCGGAAAACCAGCATTAAGATGTTGGAAAGCCACCATGAATTCCAGGATTTCGATTGTGGTTATGCAGGAATTGCAAATATCTTTTTACTACACATACTAGTATTATTTTTTTGTAGAATGACTACTCATAGTCATGTAAACCTTATTCATATTATTATATTTAGTAAAATAAGACCGAATTAAAAAAATTCTATGAAAACTAAATACTGGGATTTTTTAATTAATGCCAGCTCTTTTTATAATATATTATTGAAAAAGTAACATACGAATAAAAACAAATATTATGCAGTATACAACGTGTTCTAGTATTGCCTAATAATGTTTCAACCATCAAAATGAAAATAAAACTGGAAAATGTCCATAAATCCACTTATAACGGAAAATAAGCGACGGAAATTTATCAAAACCAGAAAAATATCTGCGAAATATATATTGAGAAAGAACTTGCCATTTATAATTAATATATAAATTATATTTTCAAAGTATAATAAAATTTACAAGGGGGGTCACGCAATAATTCCGTGTACTGTCAAAGCCATCACATAAATTAAATAACCGTAACCAATTTTTTCTTATGTCAAACTATTAGTAGAAAAAAATATTACATACATATATCAAAAACGTAAAACGGATTATGAATCAAGTATTTGCAACGACAAACAGCTGTAATTTATAGGCCCTCTTGAAAGAATATTTTACGCGTTGATATGATGGCAGGTGGCATGTAACGAGTAGAGAATAGCAAGTAACACGTGATGATTGGCAGAAATGTAGTTTTAAATTCCGTAGTGTTGTGATCACCGGCCAACTGATGAAAGCTAGGCCTACATTTGTATCTATCTGCGGAATACTGATAGACATGTGTTTTATTTAGTCACAAATATGTGAAATGTTCAAAATTATAATTGAATTACATACTCAGAATATTTGATGAATTCTGAAATAATTTTCACGAAATCTCGACGTATGTGTAGTTTAAAAAATAAAGAGTACCAATACGTGTCTCAAAAGTATCATTCAACCGATCACTGTCCAGAAATTCACAGACCATGAAAATTAGAGATTCTCTTTGCGGTGGAAAGCCGATGCACGTCTGCAGTCTGCACGAATTCATTGAGATTCAAGTCAGGGTGTGTTACGGAGGCCGTCCGGGGGAATCACCTGGCGGACCAGCCATGCCGACCGCAGCACGCGGCACGTCAATACCACTCGCCGACGATTGCAACTTACCGAAATTTATTGATAGTGATCGCAAGCAGCTTTTGACGTTAGATAGAACACAGAATAACCTTTAGCTTAAAGTCAACTCAATCTACAAATAGATTTTTGATGCATATACTATTGAGGGAAAAAGATTGTTAATCACGTATTAATTGCGTCAAGCACCTTTCTTCTCGATGCAGTCGGTAAGCGCACTGAGAAAAAAGTTCAACACTATTATGCTTATTAATTTCATTGTTCTTTAATCTGAACTTTTTGTAGTATTTAAAACATTAAACTTGTAATGCATTTGTATATGTTGTTTGCAAATAGATGTACATACATTGTAATAGTTGAATATTATTTAAAAAAAAAAAAAAAAACAATATAAACATTACGAGAAACAACGGCCACGCGGTGTGATATTTTCAGTAAAAATGTTTCAATTCGTAATATATTGAAAAACTCGTTTGAAATTTAGATAAAATATTTTTGGCGAATGTTAAGACCACGAAGGACTCACTCGAGTCAATTGAAGGTGTTTATTTGTTTGCTGTAGGCCGTTGTAGGTTGTCCCCGGCGGCGCGGACACGGAAGTCGCTCCTTGTGCATTTGATATTAGAGTTAATTCTAACTGAACGCCTTCAGTCTAGATTCGACGACACGAACATGGATAGGCATTTTTTTTTTACTATAGAATGGTTTATTTAATATATTTCTCAGCACTTACTTTCTACAGAAATACAATAATAAATGATATTCGATTCAAAGAATAAACATCGTGAGGAAAGTGTTGCTAAACTTGAAAGTTTTTTTATATTATGAAGTATGTATATATTTTATGATCCAGTATGAGAGATATACTGTAAATCTCACATTTAACAAAGTTACGGGGGTGTTCTTGCCGGCTGCACCGGTTTTCAAACAAAAAAAATGATGACGGCGATAGTGACCAGAATTTCAAATAACCATTTTTGAAATCAGAAAAGTAGTGTTGGATGGCCTAGGTTACTTCTGAAATAAAATTTTACGACGTGCAGTTTTACATTATTCGTGAATATTCAGTTTCTTTACTTGTTATATTTGCTTTGCAATCGTGCAATGAAATAATTTAAGTAATATTAAAACCGGAGTTTAGTAATAAAAAAGCAAAATGGTGATAGCAATAGAAAAATTTCTAGCATTGTCTGCCATCGTGGCATATAATACAGAATTTACGATTTAGATTTTACGGTTTAGTTCAAGGTATTCTTGCGTGGCGATCAAAGTGCTTAAAATATTAAATAGTGGTAAAAGTTATACTTAAAAATATATTTTTATACGTATTAGATTTCTTCGAACCAAAATATAATTATCGCTGCTTCTCTGTGATACTGTCTTCAGAATTATTTTATATTAAAGGCAAGTTATTTGATTATGTTTTTCTTACGTTTAAGATATGCGCAGCGGCACCCCGGTTGCAGAGAACTGCATTAGAACATGATATCTAGATACTGGACTCGTTACTGTGCTTAGATAGTGATTTAGTTAACTGTATGACAATGCAATAAATACGGAGAATAAAGCTGTTGTCAGAACGATTCAAATTAACGAATTACGTTGACCTAATTAAGGCATCCATCCAACTGACAATTTGCAGAGAATGCGAACACCACAATGCAAATGAGTTGTGCATTGTTTTTACCTCTGCCACGTGCATTCGCCAAGCCTTGGTGTTGACGATGTCGTGGGGAGTTAAGGGGGGTAGAAACACTAGCAACACTGTGATGAATTCTACCAATTGAGAAAATATATGGAATGCTTTGTAGTTCTTTTTCAGGATTAATAAACTAAATTATAAAATACCAAAGGAGGATTGATGTAATACCTTACGAATACATTTATAATAATATAATTGTAGTACATATGGAGCATATGGCCTTCTTAATGGAGTATTTGAATAAAAGTTTTTTCTACTATTGTTTGTTACTCAATTACTCAATTTCTCAACCTCTCTTTTTCAAATCGCCATCACTACGCATGTTTATAGACATCCATCACTTTGAACTGAAATACATAAATCAATGGAAAATCAATTTATAAAAACTGTCGGTGCTGGGATTCGAACCCGTGACCTCCGTAACCGAAGCCAACGAACTTGACCACTCGACCATTTATGTAGAGCGGTTTGAACTAAATAAATGTCTCCTTTTTTATTTTAAAGATCCATTTTTAATTTGATTTTACATATTTAAAAAATATATATATATTACACCACATGAAAAAATATTTGCCGCCATTTCCGACATATCCGTAGTTCTCATATAAAATAAAGTCACCACAAAGGTAAGTTTTTTTTTACAGAATGAGGAATTTTATAAGTTTGAAGATTGATAAAAAATACAATTTGAAAATAACCGGACTATAAATAAACCTTCAAGGGTTAAACTTCCTACGAGATACATAAGAAGCAAATATAGCTTTGACCTTTTTGCGGTTTGTGTGTGGTCAGTATTATAATTTAGACGGAATTCAAACATAAATTACAAAATAAACAACAAACCACGAGAGGCTTAATATAAAGACAAGACATAGAGGGTTAAATTAAAATAAGCCGGATTAAAAGTCGACGAATAAGACCGAAGTAAATGAAGAGTGAAGTATTTAGCGTCTGAAAAAAATACTCGGAATTATATTAACACCTCATATCTTATATCATTGATCCAAGGATTTCAATTCAAAGGCATGGTTTTTTGAGCGATGGAGCGATTAGTTCACCACTAGTTCTGTCCTAGCCTTATCTTTCTATCCCTACTGGGCTCTTTAAAAAAGAGAAGTTGAGCGAATGGGTAACACACAGTTGTATTAGAAAAACTTCTGTTAAGATACCTCCATTAGGAGGTCGTATGCTCCACATAGGGAGCGAAAACAAGGTATCCAGCGACTTATTAATACTATCGGGTCCGGGCTTGTAACCATATAGCTTATTGTTAAGTTGTTTTACCTGACTTAAAATGTGATTTGATGTAGGTAATATAAAAAATCAAAGACAATACATAACGTCAAATAATAATGGCTGATAGTGCTGTTACCCTCACAACGTAATTCACAAAAAGGCCAACCGTGTAAACGCAGAGAAACTGCCAGATTCCTCAGAAAAGCAGAGTAACAAATTAATTCGTCACAAACATTTGCATACACCCACCCACGGGCAGTACGTTTAGCTAAAGAAGCACTGTTCTAGTGAAGATCACAAGTAATGTGCCATGTACTCATAATATCACATTCAAGCATGCTGTGGTGACCAATTTTTTCCCCATAAATTATATTTTATTGTTATTATTTTCTAAAATAATGACAATAACCGATTTACAATTAAATTTTTACTAAAAAAGATTATAACAAAAAATATATCTAGAAAACATAATGTATCTTCGAAGGGGTTATATAATTAATAATTAAAGATTGTGAGACAGCAGTCAAAATAATTAAAAATATGTTTGCTGTTAATTGTTGAGCGAGAGAAAAAAACGCAATATTTTGCATGGACAGAACTAAAGTGTGAAGCAGAAATAGCTTATAAACTAGTGTATATGTACTTACATTATAATGCTTGCAGAACTAAATACTTTGTTGACACATTTTCACATTATTAATTAATCGATAAAATATTTCAATAAATACGTTGTGGTAAACTGTATCTTTTGCTGAAATGACATTACGCAATGAAAACACATCTTACTTTGAAACACAAACGATAGACGAAAAAAATGTATGTGCATGTAATACTAAAATAGTAGCAACGGTTTTCAATAATATTAAGAATAGAAGAGACAGTTTCATCCAATGAAGACATATAAACTGTTTGTCTTAGGTAATACCCGTCCCTTTTGGGAAAACATTATGGTCACACCGCAACACAATATGTATATAGATAGATAGAAATGAATGTCGACACACGACGCTGACAAATGCTCTCCTACGTACCACAATGCGAGGAAGCGAACAATGAAGACCATTATCCCGATGATATCATGCAATTCCACGCCGATTCGAGCGACGCCCGCAATGCCAGGAATGTCGGAATGGAGGGACTGCCCAGGCCAAGGAGCCAGGAGTAAGGCGGCACACGGACCATGGGATGGGAGTCCAGAGAAACTTCCTATTGTAAAGCGATAGTGAACTTACAGATGAACTAAGTCTATTGATGTTATTGACTGACGCAAATATTAACTATTCGAAGCGAATATTGAATTATTTAATATCAATTCTGCTTTGTATCGAAATGATTGTTATATTAAATTACTCAAAATTAACAGAACGTCAAAATTAAGAACAATGCTGAATTTAGAATTATATTACATAATATAAAATTAAAAATAACTTTGATTATTCCACGTATTGTGTTACTAACTGTGACACGTGTTTCGCCTCTTTCAGAGACATCTTCAGACTTACTAAAGCAAACTTTGCGATAGTAAGTCTGAAGATGCCTCTGAAAGAGGCGAAACACGTGTCACAGTTAGTAACACAATACGTGGAATAATCAAAGTTATTTTTAATTTTATATTAAAATGAATTTCCACAAAGTTACCGCCGAAACCATCGAAAGTATTATATTGCATAGTTTCAATAAAAATATCGTAAGCCAATGAATTTAGATCTTCGACAAATTTATCGATAGAATCGGAATTAGCTAAGTAAAAAATCCAGTACAAAATATCCAGTTAATACTTATATAGAGAATATAACAACTCAATATTACTATAGATAATTCCGTTCATTTTTAAGAATTCTTATTGTTACTGTACACAGAGAAAAAGTTTATCCGTATCACTCCTGCGTGTACTTATTACTGCATAAAAAATCAGGCTATAGACATTGTGTGACGAATCATAAATAAAACCTTCAGATTATTATATTTTTCAAAAAGATTGGGGCAAATAAAATTATTCTTGATGCCAATGTCCATCAGAAGCTTCATGCTGAAACGTGAAACGCGATTGCGAAATTCGAGAATATAATATTTCTGATTGCGATTAATTTCGCGGTCATAAATCGGCGAGACTTTCAATAATTCATTGCTTCATGCACTGATACTCAGCACAATTCGGCAGTGTTTTTCATACTGAAACGGACAGCAAAAAATGAACCGCAAATTGGTCGATATACGGAGATATTAGATTTCGAATGGAAATTATTTCTGATGCAATATTTGCTAGGTTAGATGGCTGCCAAGTTGAGCACATTGAAAATAGCTAAAATATAATTTTAATATACCCGGTCCCACTTACGAATAATCAGCGAGAAACAGTTGAACAGAAAGTAGTCAATAAATAGTGACAACGAGTGTAAAAAGAATTTCGCATGGCCATACCGGTGTCGGGTTTTGAGGCGCAGCGATTAGCGTAGTCGGCTTCGGTGCTTCGATTTCACGTTTGAGTCCCATCCCAGTACGAACAGCATTTTTTCGATCGATTTTTGTTCGTAGGCATGGGTGTCTGTGATGTATAAAAATTACATCCCACCACCCTTCCGATCCTTTAATAACTGGGCGTAGCGAGATTTAAACTTATCTTTCTATCCCTACTACTCTCTTTGAAAAAGAGACGTTGAGCGACTGCGTAACAAACAGTTCTCGTAAAAAAATTCTTTTGGGATACCTCCATTAGGAGGCCATTTAGAAAATAGGAGATTTTTTTAAAAATACCGGTATCTAAAGTTAGCTAAACAAACTTATCACGTCTCACAAAAAAAAATGAATATAAGTATATTAATAGGAACAACCGAATCCGAAAGGAAGCAGTTTCTCACGCATTTCCTTTTTTATAATCATAGTTAATTAATATTTCTATCAAAAATAAATACTATGTTATGTGCTGATGTTGACTATAATCTTAACTGAAAGTTTCTTTAGTCAATGATTGGTCTCGCACGATCTGAAATTGTGAGCCGATTCTAAATAACGTCTAATTGGAGCAAATTAGTGCGCCTTCAATTCAGTTAATGGGATTGCTAAAAGTAAGTCGATTGCAAATTATCATGCGAATGTGTTGAAACTAGGACGAGTCGTTAGTCGTGTTTAATACACGGGTGCAATATTAATTAACGAGCATTAATCAAGAAAACGTGTCGAACAAGACGTAAATATTATTATTAAATGAGCCAATGCAGAAATATACTAATATTGTGATGCATTTAGTGTTTCGTAACCGCTGTGCATAATACATCTCGTAGATTGTTCCTATATTTTATTTGTAGGCAAAAAGTACTCGGCCGTATCCATTCAACGTTCCTAAAAATATTTATATTGTAATTTAAAAAAAAAAAAAACCCACACCCAAACGTGTCCAGAATGAATACTCTGCTGGCTAGTCCAAGGATAATAATCTCTACCTCCAGTTGATTACAGAGAGCATCCTGACATTATTGACGTGTTCATATATTTAACAAATTTCAAAAATGGAATTGTGAAAATGTATAAAGCAACCGTTTATTAAAAATATACGCCGTAGTGGATTTATTTGCATAAGATGTCATCTGTTTGAAATCTCTACAAAAGTGATAGAGTTGGCTCCAAGATGCACACGCGTATCGAGTGACTTGTATTTGACCTGTCTCTGCGGGACGTGT